>OZ034800.1:27196253-28396253 GCA_964028335.1 Altica lythri | reverse complement strand
TGTCAAAAATAACAAATTTCAAGATGGCAAATGTCAAAGATGTCAAATGACAAATGTCACAATGCTAAATGTCAAAAATGACAAATTTCAAGATGGCAAATGTCAAAGATGTCAAATGACAAATGTCACAATGCTAAATGTCAAAAATGAAAAGTGTCACCATAAAAAATGTCAAAAATGACAAATTTCAAGATGGCAAATGTCAAAGATGTCAAATGACAAATGTCACAATGCTAAATGTCAAAAATGAAAAGTGTCACCATAAAATGTCAAAAATGACAAATTTCAAGATGGCAAATGTCAAAGATGTCAAATGACAAATGTCACAATGCTAAATGTCAAAAATGAAAAGTTTCACCATGAAAAATGTCAAAAATGACAAATTTCAAGATGGCAAATATCAAAGATGTCAAATGACAAATGTCACAATGCTAAATGTCAAAAATGACAAATTTCAAGATAGCAAATATCAAAGATGTCAAATGACAAATGTCACAATGCTAAATGTCAAAAATGAAAAGTGTCACCATGAAAAATGTCAAAAATGACAAATTTCAAGATGGCAAATGTCAAATATGTCAAATGACAAATGTCACAATGCTAAATGTCAAAAATGAAAAGTGTCAAAAATGACAAATTTCAAGATGGCAAATGTCTAAGATGTCAAATGACAAATGTCACAATGCTAAATGTCAAAAATGAAATGTGTCACCATGAAAAATGTCAAAAATGACAAATTTTAAGATGGCAAATGTCAAAGATGTCAAATGACAAATGTCACAATGCTAAATGTCAAAAATGAAAAGTGTCACCATGAAAAATGTCAAAAATGACAAATTTCAAGATGGCAAATGTCAAAGATGTCAAATGACAAATGTCACAATGCTAAATGTCAAAAATGAAAAGTGTCAAAAATGACAAATTTCAAGATGGCAAATGTCTAAGATGTCAAATGACAAATGTCACAATGCTAAATGTCAAAAATGAAAAGTGTCACCGTGAAAAATGTCAAAAATAACAAATTTCAAGATGGAAAATGTCAAAGATGTCAAATGACAAATATCACAATGCTAAATGTCAGAAATGAAAAGTGTCACCATGAAAAATGTCAAAAATAACAAATTTCAAGATGGCAAATGTCAAAGATGTCAAATGACAAATGTCACAATGCTAAATGTCAAAAATGAAAAGTGTCACCATGAAAAATGTCAAAAATGACAAATTTCAAGAGGGCAAATATCAAAGATGTCAAATGACAAATGTCACAATGCTAAATGTCAAAAATGAAAAGTGTCACCATGAAAAATGTCAAAAATAACAAATTTCAAGATGGCAAATGTCAAAGATGTCAAATGACAAATGTCACAATGCTAAATGTCAAAAATGAAAAGTGTCACCATAAAAAATGTCAAAAATGACAAATTTCAAGATGGCAAATGTCAAAACTGACAAATGTCACAATGCTAAATGTCAAAAATGAAAAGTGTGACCATAAAAAATGTTAAAAATAACAAATTTCAAGATAGCAAGTGTCAAAGATGTCAAATGACAAATGTCACAATGCTAAATGTAAAAAATGACAAATTTCAAGATGGCAAATGTCTAAGATGTCAAATGACAAATGTCACAATGCTAAATGTCAAAAATGAAAAGTGTCACCATGAAAAATGTCAAAAATGACAAATTTCAAGATGGCAAATGTCCAAGATGTCAAATGACAAATGTCACAATGCTAAATGTCAAAAATAAAAAGTGTCACCATGAAAAATGTCAAAAATGACAAATTTCAAGATGGCAAATGTCAAAGATGTCAAATTACAAATGTCACAATGCTAAATGTCAAAAATAAAAAGTGTCAAAAATGACAAATTTCAAGATGGCAAATGTCTAAGATGTCAAATGACAAATGTCACAATGCTAAATGTCAAAAATAAAAAGTGTCACCGTGAAAAATGTCAAAAATAACAAATTTCAAGATAAAAAATGTCAAAGATGTCAAATGACAAATGTGACAATGCTAAATGACAGAAATGAAAAGTGTCACCATGAAAAATGTCAAAAATAACAAATTTCAAGATGGCAAATGTCAAAGATATCAAATGACAAATGTCACAATGCTAAATGTCAAAAATGAAAAGTGTCACCATGAAAAATGTCAAAAATGACAAATTTCAAGAGGGCAAATGTCAAAGATGTCAAATGACAAATGTCACAATGCTAAATGTCAAAAATAAAAAGTGTCACCATGAAAAATGTCAAAAATAACAAATTTCAAGATGGCAAATGTCAAGGATGTCAAATGACAAATGTCACAATGCTAAATGTCAAAAATAAAAAGTGTCACCATGAAAAATGTCAAAAATGACAAATTTCAAGATGGCAAATGTCAAAACTGACAAATGTCAAAATGCTAAATGTCAAAAATGAAAAGTGTGACCATAAAAAATGTTAAAAATAACAAATTTCAAGATGGCAAGTGTCAAAGATGTCAAATGACAAATGTCACAATGCTAAATGTCAAAAATGACAAATTTCAAGATGGCAAATGTCTAAGATGTCAAATGACAAATGTCACAATGCTAAATGTCAAAAATGATAAGTGTCACCATGAAAAATGTCAAAAATGACAAATTTTAAGATGACAAATGTCCAAGATGTCAAATGACAAATGTCACAATGCTAAATGTCAAAAATGAAAAGTGTTACCATGAAAAATGTCAAAAATGACAAATTTCAAGATGGCAAATGTCAAAACTGACAAATGTCACAATGCTAAATGTCAAAAATGAAAAGTGTCACCAAGAAAAATGTCAAAAATAACAAATTTCAAGATGGCAAATGTCAAAGATGTCAAATGACAAATGTCACAATGCTAAATGTAAAAAATGACAAATTTCAAGATGGCAAATGTCAAAGATGTCAAATGACAAATGTCACAATGCTAAATGTCAAAAATGAAAAGTGTCACCATGAAAAAGGTCAAAAATGACAAATTTCAAGATGGCAAATGTCAAAGATGTCAAATGACAAATGTCACAATGCTAAATGTCAAAAATGAAAAGTGTCACCATGAAAAATGTCAAAAATGACAAATTTCAAGATGGCAAATTTCAAAACTGACAAATGTCACAATGCTAAATGTCAAAAATGATAAGTGTCATCATGAAAAATGTCAAAAATGACAAATTTCAAGATGGCAAATGTTAAAGATGTCGAATATGACAAATGTCACAATGCTAAATGTCAAAAATGAAAAGTGTCACCATGAAAAATGTCAAAAATGACAAATTTCAGGATTGCAAAGGTCAAAGATGTCAAATGACAAATGTCACAATGCTAAATGTCAAAAATGAAAAGTGTCAAAAATGACAAATTTCAAGATGGCAAATGTCTAAGATGTCAAATGACAAATGTCACAATGCTAAATGTCAAAAATGAAAAGTGTCACCGTGAAAAATGTCAAAAATGACAAATTTGAAGATGGCAAATGTCAAAGATGTCAAATGACAAATGTCACAATGCTAAATGTCAAAAATGAAAAGTGTCACCATGAAAAATGTCAAAAATGACAAATTTCAAGATGGCAAATGTCAAAGATGTCAAATGACAAATGTCACAATGCTAAATGTCAAAAAGGAAAAGTGTCACCATGAAAAATGTCAAAAATGACAAATTTCAAGATGGCAAATGTTAAAGATGTCGAATATGACAAATGTCACAATGCTTAATGTCAAAAATGAAAAGTGTCACCATGAAAAATGTCAAAAATGACAAATTTCAAGATGGAAAATATCAAAGATGTCAAATGACAAATGTCACAATGCTAAATGTCAAAAATGAAAAGTGTCACCATAAAAAATTTCAAAAATGACAAATTTCAAGATGGCAAATGTCAAAGATGTCAAATGACAAATGTCACAATGCTAAATGTCAAAAATGAAAAGTGTCACCATGAAAAATGTCAAAAATGACAAATTTCAAGATGGCAAATATCAAAGATGTCAAATGACAAATGTCACAATGCTAAATGTCAAAAATGACAAATTTCAAGATGGCAAATGTCCAAGATGTCAAATGACAAATGTCACAATGCTAAATGTCAAAAATGAAAAGTGTCACCATGAAAAATGTCAAAAATGACAAATTTCAGCATGGCAAATGTCAAAGATGTCAAATGACAAATGTCACAATGCTAAATGTCAAAAAAGAAAAGTGTCAAAAATGACAAATTTCAAGATGGCAAATGTCTAAGATGTCAAATGACAAATGTCACAATGCTAAATGTCAAAAATGAAAAGTGTCACCGTGAAAAATGTCAAAAATAACAAATTTGAAGATGGCAAATGTCAAAGATGTCAAATGACAAATGTCACAATGCTAAATGTCAAAAATGAAAAGTGTCACCATGAAAAATGTCAAAAATGACAAATTTCAAGATGGCAAATGTCAAAGATGTCAAATGACAAATGTCACAATGCTAAATGTCAAAAATGAAAAGTGTCACCATGAAAAATGTCAAAAATGACAAATTTCAAGATGGCAAATGTTAAAGATGTCGAATATGACAAATGTCACAATGCTAAATGTCAAAAATGAAAAGTGTCACCATGAAAAATGTCAAAAATGACAAATTTCAAGATGGCAAATATCAAAGATGTTAAATGACAAATGTCACAATGCTAAATGTAAAAAATGACAAATTTCAAGATGGCAAATGTCAAAGATGTCAAATGACAAATGTCACAATGCTAAATGTCAAAAATGAAAAGTGTCACCATAAAAAATGTCAAAAATGACAAATTTCAAGATGGCAAATGTCAAAGATGTCAAATGACAAATGTCACAATGCTAAATGTCAAAAATGAAAAGTGTCACCATGAAAAATGTCAAAAATAACAAATTTCAAGATGGCAAATGTCAAAGATGTCAAATGACAAATGTCACAATGTTAAATGTCAAAAATGAAAAGTGTCACCATGAAAAATATCAAAAATGACAAATTTCAAGATGGCAAATGTCAAAGATGTCAAATGACAAATGTCACAATGCTAAATGTCAAAAATGAAAAGTGTCACCATGAAAAATGTCAAAAATGACAAATTTCAAGATGGCAAATGTCAAAGATGTCAAATGACAACTGTCACAATGCTAAATGTCAAAAATGAAAAGTGTCACCATGAAAACTGTCAAAAATAACAAATTTCAAGAGGGCAAATGTTAAAGATGTCGAATATGACAAATGTCACAATGCTAAATGTCAAAAATGAAAAGTGTCACCATGAAAAATGTCAAAAATGACAAATTTCAAGATGGCAAATATCAAAGATGTCAAATGACAAATGTCACAATGCTAAATGTCAAAAATGACAAATTTTAAGATGGCAAATGTCAAAGATGTCAAATGACAAATGTCACAATGCTAAATGTCAAAAATGAAAAGTGTCACCATAAAAAATGTCAAAAATGACAAATTTCAAGATGGCAAATGTCAAAGATGTCAAATGACAAATGTCACAATGCTAAATGTCAAAAATGAAAAGTGTCACCATGAAAAATGTCAAAAATAACAAATTTCAAGATGGCAAATGTCAAAGATGTCAAATGACAAATGTCACAATGCTAAATGTCAGAAATGAAAAGTGTCACCATAAAAAATGTCAAAAATGACAAATTTCAAGATGGCAAATGTCAAAGATGTCAAATGACAAATGCCACAATGCTAAATGTCAAAAATGAAAAGTGTCACCATGAAAAATGTCAAAAATGACAAATTTTAAGATGGCAAATGTCAAAGATGTCAAATGACAAATGTCACAATGCTAAATGTCAAAAATGAAAAGTGTCACCATGAAAACTGTCAAAAATAACAAATTTCAAGATGGCAAATGTTAAAGATGTCGAATATGACAAATGTCACAATGCTAAATGTCAAAAATGAAAAGTGTCACCATGAAAAATGTCAAAAATGACAAATTTCAAGATGGCAAATATCAAAGATGTCAAATGACAAATGTCACAATGCTAAATGTCAAAAATGACAAATTTCAAGATGGCAAATGTCAAAGATGTCAAATGACAAATGTCACAATGCTAAATGTCAAAAATGAAAAGTGTCACCATAAAAAATGTCAAAAATGACAAATTTCAAGATGGCAAATGTCAAAGATGTCAAATGACAAATGTCACAATGCTAAATGTCAAAAATGAAAAGTGTCACCATGAAAAATGTCAAAAATAACAAATTTCAAGATGGCAAATGTCAAAGATGTCAAATGACAAATGTCACAATGCTAAATGTCAAAAATGAAAAGTGTCACCATGAAAAATGTCAAAAATAACAAATTTCAAGATGGCAAATGTCAAAGATGTCAAATGACAAATGTCACAATGCTAAATGTCAAAAATAAAAAGTGTCACCATGAAAACTGTCAAAAATAACAAATTTCAAGATGGCAAATGTCAAAGATGTCAAATGACAAATGTCACAATGCTAAATGTCAAAAGTGAAAAGTGTCAAAAATGACAAATTTCAGGATGGCAAATGTCAAAGATGTCAAATGTCAAATGTCACAATGCTAAATGTCAAAAATGAAAAGTGTCACCATGAAAAATGTCAAAAATAACAAATTTCAAGATGGCAAATGTCAAAGATGTCAAATGACAAATGTCACAATGCTAAATGTCAAAAATGAAAAGTGTCACCATGAAAAATGTCAAAAATGACAAATTTTAAGATGGCAAATGTCAAAGATGTCAAATGACAAATGTCACAATGCTAAATGTCAAAAATGAAAAGTGTCACCATGAAAAATGACAAATTTCAAGATGGCAAATGTCAAAGATGTCAAATGACAAATGTCACAATGCTAAATGTCAAAAATGAAAAGTGTCACCATAAAAAATGTCAAAAATGACAAATTTTAAGATGGCAAATGTCAAAGATGTCAAATGACAAATGTCACAATGCTAAATGTCAAAAATGAAAAGTGTCACCATGAAAAATGTCAAAAATGACAAATTTCAAGATGGCAAATATCAAAGATGTCAAATGACAAATGTCACAATGCTAAATGTCAAAAATGACAAATTTCAAGATGGCAAATGTCAAAGATGTCAAATGACAAATGTCACAATGCTAAATGTCAAAAATGAAAAGTGTCACCATAAAAAATGTCAAAAATGACAAATTTCAAGATGCCAAATGTCAAAGATGTCAAATGACAAATGTCACAATGCTAAATGTCAAAAATGAAAAGTGTCACCATGAAAAATGTCAAAAATGACAAATTTCAAGATGGCAAATGTCAAAGATGTCAAATGACAAGTGTCACAATGCTTAATGTCAAAAATGAAAAGTGTCACCATGAAAACTGTCAAAAATAACAAATTTGAAGATGGCAAATGTCAAAGATGTCAAATGACAAATGTCACAATGCTAAATGTCAAAAGTGAAAAGTGTCAAAAATGACAAATTTCAAGATGGCAAATGTCAAAGATGTCAAATGTCAAATGTCACAATGCTAAATGTCAAAAATGAAAAGTGTCACCATGAAAAATGTCAAAAATAACAAATTTCAAGATGGCAAATGTCAAAGATGTCAAATGACAAATGTCACAATGCTAAATGTCAAAAATGAAAAGTGTCACCATGAAAAATGTCAAAAATAACAAATTTTAAGATGGCAAATGTCAAAGATGTCAAATGACAAATGTCACAATGCTAAATGTCAAAAATGAAAAGTGTCACCATGAAAAATGACAAATTTCAAGATGGCAAATGTCAAAGATGTCAAATGACAAATGTCACAATGCTAAATGTCAAAAATGAAAAGTGTCACCATGAAAAATGTCAAAAATGACAAATTTCAAGATGGCAAATGTCAAAGATGTCAAATGACAAATGTCACAATGCTAAATGTCAAAAATAAAAAGTGTCACCATGAAAAATGTCAAAAATAACAAATTTCAAGATGGCAAATGTCAAAGATGTCAAATGACAAATGTCACAATGCTAAATGTCAAAAATGAAAAGTGTCAAAAATGACAAATTTCAAGATGGCAAATGTCAAAGATGTCAAATGTTAAATGTCACAATGCTAAATGTCGAAAATAAAAAGTGTCACCATGAAAAATGTCAAAAATAACAAATTTCAAGATGGCAAATGTCAAAGATGTCAAATGACAAATGTCACAATGCTAAATGTCAAAAATGAAAAGTGTCACCATGAAAAATGTCAAAAATGACAAATTTCAAGATGGCAAATGTCAAAGATGTCAAATGACAAATGTCACAATGCTAAATGTCAAAAATGAAAAGTGTCACAATGAAAAATGTCAAAAATAACAAATTTCAAGATGGCAAATGTCAAAGATGTCAAATGACAAATGTCACAATGCTAAATGTCCAAAATCGTGGTATGAGGATAATATTAAAATGTAGTAAATATAATTCTATAAATAATATGCTTAAATCGCTACAATGGCTTTCAGTGTATCAGAGATTATACTATTTGACAATGGTATTTGTGTATAAAATATTAAATAATTTAGCACCACCTTACTTTCAAGACTACATTCATTTTAACAATACCATTCATAATTACTCTACCAGATATAACAATAACTTACATATAGCCAGAACAAATAAACGAATGTCCATGAATTCCTTATTTTTTAAATGCTTTGACCATTATAATAAATTACCAATTTGTGTTAAATCTAGTTCGACAGTAAGGGTTTTTAAAAAGAAAATAATTCAACATATTAATGACAATGTATAATGAACAGTACCCATTTTTTTCTACTTGTGTATATTTTTTGTTGTTGTTTCTAATGCAAATTTTTAAATTGTAAATTGTATTTTTTTTATAGGTTTAAATTATAAGAATGTTTTTTTTTTGTATATTTTGACATACTACTTCTTAAGTGTTGTTTTTTACATATTTAAAAAAAAATGTTTGTATATTAGGTGTTCCTATTTCAATAAAGAAATTTCATTTCAGAAATTTCAAAAATGAAAAGTGTCACCATGAAAAATGTCAAAAATTACAAATTTCAAGATGGCAAATGTCAAAACTGACAAATGTCGCAATGCTAAATGTCAAAAATAAAAAGTGTCACCATGAAAAATGTCAAAAATAACAAATTTCAAGATGGCAAATGTCAAAGATGTCAAATGACAAATGTCACAATGCTAAATGTCAAAAATGACAAATTTCAAGATGGCAAATGTCAAAGATGTCAAATGACAAATGTCACAATGCTAAATGTCAAAAATGAAAAGTGTCACCATAAAAAATGTCAAAAATGACAAATTTCAAGATGGCAAATGTCAAAGATGTCAAATGACAAATGTCACAATGCTAAATGTCAAAAATGAAAAGTGTCACCATAAAATGTCAAAAATGACAAATTTCAAGATGGCAAATGTCAAAGATGTCAAATGACAAATGTCACAATGCTAAATGTCAAAAATGAAAAGTTTCACCATGAAAAATGTCAAAAATGACAAATTTCAAGATGGCAAATATCAAAGATGTCAAATGACAAATGTCACAATGCTAAATGTCAAAAATGACAAATTTCAAGATAGCAAATATCAAAGATGTCAAATGACAAATGTCACAATGCTAAATGTCAAAAATGAAAAGTGTCACCATGAAAAATGTCAAAAATGACAAATTTCAAGATGGCAAATGTCAAATATGTCAAATGACAAATGTCACAATGCTAAATGTCAAAAATGAAAAGTGTCAAAAATGACAAATTTCAAGATGGCAAATGTCTAAGATGTCAAATGACAAATGTCACAATGCTAAATGTCAAAAATGAAAAGTGTCACCATGAAAAATGTCAAAAATGACAAATTTTAAGATGGCAAATGTCAAAGATGTCAAATGACAAATGTCACAATGCTAAATGTCAAAAATGAAAAGTGTCACCATGAAAAATGTCAAAAATGACAAATTTCAAGATGGCAAATGTCAAAGATGTCAAATGACAAATGTCACAATGCTAAATGTCAAAAATGAAAAGTGTCAAAAATGACAAATTTCAAGATGGCAAATGTCTAAGATGTCAAATGACAAATGTCACAATGCTAAATGTCAAAAATGAAAAGTGTCACCGTGAAAAATGTCAAAAATAACAAATTTCAAGATGGAAAATGTCAAAGATGTCAAATGACAAATATCACAATGCTAAATGTCAGAAATGAAAAGTGTCACCATGAAAAATGTCAAAAATAACAAATTTCAAGATGGCAAATGTCAAAGATGTCAAATGACAAATGTCACAATGCTAAATGTCAAAAATGAAAAGTGTCACCATGAAAAATGTCAAAAATGACAAATTTCAAGAGGGCAAATATCAAAGATGTCAAATGACAAATGTCACAATGCTAAATGTCAAAAATGAAAAGTGTCACCATGAAAAATGTCAAAAATAACAAATTTCAAGATGGCAAATGTCAAAGATGTCAAATGACAAATGTCACAATGCTAAATGTCAAAAATGAAAAGTGTCACCATAAAAAATGTCAAAAATGACAAATTTCAAGATGGCAAATGTCAAAACTGACAAATGTCACAATGCTAAATGTCAAAAATGAAAAGTGTGACCATAAAAAATGTTAAAAATAACAAATTTCAAGATAGCAAGTGTCAAAGATGTCAAATGACAAATGTCACAATGCTAAATGTAAAAAATGACAAATTTCAAGATGGCAAATGTCTAAGATGTCAAATGACAAATGTCACAATGCTAAATGTCAAAAATGAAAAGTGTCACCATGAAAAATGTCAAAAATGACAAATTTCAAGATGGCAAATGTCCAAGATGTCAAATGACAAATGTCACAATGCTAAATGTCAAAAATAAAAAGTGTCACCATGAAAAATGTCAAAAATGACAAATTTCAAGATGGCAAATGTCAAAGATGTCAAATTACAAATGTCACAATGCTAAATGTCAAAAATAAAAAGTGTCAAAAATGACAAATTTCAAGATGGCAAATGTCTAAGATGTCAAATGACAAATGTCACAATGCTAAATGTCAAAAATAAAAAGTGTCACCGTAAAAAATGTCAAAAATAACAAATTTCAAGATAAAAAATGTCAAAGATGTCAAATGACAAATGTCACAATGCTAAATGACAGAAATGAAAAGTGTCACCATGAAAAATGTCAAAAATAACAAATTTCAAGATGGCAAATGTCAAAGATATCAAATGACAAATGTCACAATGCTAAATGTCAAAAATGAAAAGTGTCACCATGAAAAATGTCAAAAATGACAAATTTCAAGAGGGCAAATGTCAAAGATGTCAAATGACAAATGTCACAATGCTAAATGTCAAAAATAAAAAGTGTCACCATGAAAAATGTCAAAAATAACAAATTTCAAGATGGCAAATGTCAAGGATGTCAAATGACAAATGTCACAATGCTAAATGTCAAAAATAAAAAGTGTCACCATGAAAAATGTCAAAAATGACAAATTTCAAGATGGCAAATGTCAAAACTGACAAATGTCAAAATGCTAAATGTCAAAAATGAAAAGTGTGACCATAAAAAATGTTAAAAATAACAAATTTCAAGATGGCAAGTGTCAAAGATGTCAAATGACAAATGTCACAATGCTAAATGTCAAAAATGACAAATTTCAAGATGGCAAATGTCTAAGATGTCAAATGACAAATGTCACAATGCTAAATGTCAAAAATGATAAGTGTCACCATGAAAAATGTCAAAAATGACAAATTTTAAGATGACAAATGTCCAAGATGTCAAATGACAAATGTCACAATGCTAAATGTCAAAAATGAAAAGTGTTACCATGAAAAATGTCAAAAATGACAAATTTCAAGATGGCAAATGTCAAAACTGACAAATGTCACAATGCTAAATGTCAAAAATGAAAAGTGTCACCAAGAAAAATGTCAAAAATAACAAATTTCAAGATGGCAAATGTCAAAGATGTCAAATGACAAATGTCACAATGCTAAATGTAAAAAATGACAAATTTCAAGATGGCAAATGTCAAAGATGTCAAATGACAAATGTCACAATGCTAAATGTCAAAAATGAAAAGTGTCACCATGAAAAAGGTCAAAAATGACAAATTTCAAGATGGCAAATGTCAAAGATGTCAAATGACAAATGTCACAATGCTAAATGTCAAAAATGAAAAGTGTCACCATGAAAAATGTCAAAAATGACAAATTTCAAGATGGCAAATTTCAAAACTGACAAATGTCACAATGCTAAATGTCAAAAATGATAAGTGTCACCATGAAAAATGTCAAAAATGACAAATTTAAAGATGGCAAATGTCCAAGATGTCAAATGACAAATGTCACAATGCTAAATGTCAAAAATGAAAAGTGTCACCATGAAAAATGTCAAAAATGACAAATTTCAAGATGGCAAATGTCAAAGATGTTAAATGACAAATGTCACAATGCTAAATGTCAAAAATGAAAAGTGTCAAAAATGACAAATTTCAAGATGGCAAATGTCTAAGATGTCAAATGACAAATGTCACAATGCTAAATGTCAAAAATGAAAAGTGTCACCATGAAAAATGTCAAAAATGACAAATTTCAAGATAGCAAATGTGAAAACTGACAAATGTCACAATGCTAAATGTCAAAAATGAAAAGTGTGACCATGAAAAATGTCAAAAATAACAAATTTCAAGATGGCAAATGTCAAAACTGACAAATGTCACAATGCTAAATGTCAAAAATGATAAGTGTCACCATGAAAAATGTCAAAAATAAAAAAATTTCAAGATGGCAAATGTCAAAGATGTCAAATGACAAATGTCACAATGCTAAATGTCAAAAATGACAAATTTCAAGATGGCGAATGTCAAAGATGTCAAATGACAAATGTCACAATGCTAAATGTCAAAAATGAAAAGTGTCACCATGAAAAATGTCAAAAATTACAAATTTCAAGATGGCAAATGTCAAAACTGACAAATGTCACAATGCTAAATGTCAAAAATGAAAAGTGTCACCATGAAAAATGTCAAAAATGACTAATTTCAAGATGGCAAATGTCAAAGATGTCAAATGACAAATGTCACAATGCTAAATGTCAAAAATGACAAATTTCAAGATGGCAAATGTCAAAGATGTCAAATGACAAATGTCACAATGCTAAATGTCAAAAATGAAAAGTGTCACCATGAAAAATGTCAAAAATGACAAATTTCAAGATGGCAAATGTCAAAACTGACAAATGTTACAATGCTAAATGTCAAAAATGAAAAGTGTCACCATGAAAAATGTCAAAAATAACAAATTTCAAGATGGCAAATGTCAAAGATGTCAAATGACAAATGTCACATTGCTAAATGTAAAAAATGACAAATTTCAAGATGGCAAATGTCAAAGATGTCAAATGACAAATGCCACAATGCTAAATGTCAAAAATGAAAAGTGTCACCATGAAAAAGGTCAAAAATGACAAATTTCAAGATTGCAAATGTCAAAGATGTCAAATGACAAATGTCACAATGCTAAATGTCAAAAATGAAAAGTGTCACCATAAAAAATGTCAAAAATGACAAATTTCAAGATGGCAAATGTCAAAACTGACAAATGTCACAATGCTAAATGTCAAAAATGATAAGTGTCACCATGAAAAATGTCAAAAATGACAAATTTCAAGATGGCAAATGTCCAAGATGTCAAATGACAAATGTCACAATGCTAAATGTCAAAAATGAAAAGTGTCACCATGAAAAATGTCAAAAATGACAAATTTCAAGATGGCAAATGTCAAAACTGACAAATGTCACAATGCTAAATGTCAAAAATGAAAAGTGTGACCATGAAAAATGTCAAAAATAACAAATTTCAAGATGGCAAATGTCAAAACTGACAAATGTCACAATGCTAAATGTCAAAAATGATAAGTGTCACCATGAAAAATGTCAAAAATAACAAATTTCAAGATGGCAAATGTCAAAGATATCAAATGACAAATGTCACAATGCTAAATGTCAAAAATGACAAATTTCAAGATGGCAAATATCAAAGATGTCAAATGACAAATGTCACAATGCTAAATGTCAAAAATGAAAAGTGTCACCATAAAAAATGTCAAAAATGACAAATTTCAAGATGGCAAATGTCCAAGATGTCAAATGACAATTGTCACAATGCTAAATGTCAAAAATAAAAAGTGTCACCATGAAAAATGTCAAAAATGACAAATTTAAAGATGGCAAATATCAAAGATGTCAAATGACAAATGTCACAATGCTAAATGTCAAAAATAAAAAGTGTCAAAAATGACAAATTTCAAGATGGCAAATGTCTAAGATGTCAAATGACAAATGTCACAATGCTAAATGTCAAAAATGAAAAGTGTCACCGTGAAAAATGTCAAAAATGACAAATTTCAAGATGGCAAATGTCAAAGATGTCAAATGACAAATGTCACAATGCTAAATGTCAACAATGAAAAGTGTCACCATGAAAAATGTCAAAAATGACAAATTTCAAGATGGCAAATGTCAAAGATGTCAAATGACAAATGTCACAATGCTAAATGTCAAAAATGAAAAGTGTCCCCATGAAAAATGTCAATAATGACAAATTTGAAGATGGCAAATGTCAAAGATGTCAAATGACAAATGTCACAATGCTAAATGTCAAAAATGAAAAGTGTCACCATGAAAAATGTCAAAAATGACAAATTTCAAGATGGCAAATGTCAAAGATGTCAAATGACAAATGTCACAATGCTAAATGTCAAAAATGAAAAGTGTCACCATGAAAAATGTCAAAAATAACAAATTTTAAGATGGCAAATGTCAAAGATGCCAAATGACAAATGTCACAATGCTAAATGTCAAAAATAAAAAGTGTCACCATGAAAAATGTCAAAAATGACAAATTTCAAGATGGCAAATGTCAAAACTGACAAATGTCACAATGCTAAATGTCAAAAATGAAAAGTGTCACCATGAAAAATGTCAAAAATAACAAATTTCAAGATGGCAAATGTCAAAGATGTCAAATGACAAATGTCAAATGCTAAATGTCAAAAATGACAAATTTCAAGATGGCAAATGTCAAAGATGTCAAATGACAAATGTCACAATGCTAAATGTCAAAAATGAAAAGTGTCACCATGAAAAATGTCAAAAATGACAAATTTCAAGATGGCAAATGTCAAAGATGCCAAATGACAAATGTCACAATGCTAAATGTCAAAAATAAAAAGTGTCACCATGAAAAATGTCAAAAATGACAAATTTCAAGATGGCAAATGTCAAAGATGTCAAATGACAAATGTCACAATGCTAAATGACAAAAATGAAAAGTATCACCATGAAAAATGTCAAAAATGACAAATTTCAAGATGGCAAATATCAAAGATGTCAAATGACAAATGTCACAATGCTTAATGTCAAAAATGACAAATTTCAAGATGGCAAATGTCAAAGATGTCAAATGACAAATGTCACAATGCTAAATGTAAAAAATGAAAAGTGTCACCATGAAAAATGTCAAAAATGACAAATTTCAAGATGGCAAATGTCAAAGATGTCAAATGACAAATGTCACAATGCTAAATGTCAAAAATGAAAAGTGTCACCATGAAAAATGTCAAAAATGCCAAATTTCAAGATGGCAAATGTCAAAGATGTCAAATGACAAATGTCACAATGCTAAATGTCAAAAATGAAAAGTGTCACCATGAAAAATGTCAAAAATGACAAATTTCAAGATGGCAAATGTCAAATATATCAAACGACAAATGTCACAATGCTAAATGTCAAAAATGATAAGTGTCACCATGAAAAATGTCAAAAATGACAAATTTTAAGATAAAAAATGTCCAAGATGTCAAATGACAAATGTCACAATGCTAAATTTCAAAAATGAAAAGTGTCACCATGAAAAATGTCAAAAATGACAAATTTCAAGATGGCAAATGTCAAAGATGTCAAATGACAAATGTCACAATGCTAAATGTCAAAAATGAAAAGTGTCAAAAATGACAAATTTCAAGATGGCAAATGTCAAAGATGTCAAATGACAAATGTCACAATGCTAAATGTCAAAAATGAAAAGTGTCACCATGAAAAATGTCAAAAATGACAAATTTCAAGATGGCAAATGTCAAAACTGACAAATGTCACAATGCTAAATGTCATAAATGATAAGTGTCACCATGAAAAATGTCAAAAATAACAAATTTCAAGATGGCAAATGTCAAAGATGTCAAATGACAAATGTCACAATGCTAAATGTCAAAAATGACAAATTTCAAGATGGCAAATGTCTAAGATGTCAAATGACAAATGTCACAAAGCTAAATGACAAAAATAAAAAGTGTCACCATGAAAAATGTCAAAAATGACAAATTTCAAGATGGCAAAGGTCCAAGATGTCAAATGACAAATGTCACAATGCTAAATGTCAAAAATGAAAAGTGTCACCATGAAAAATGTCAAAAATGACAAATTTAAAAATATCAAATATCAAAGATGTCAAATGACAAATGTCACAATGCTAAATGTCAAAAATAAAAAGTGTCAAAAATGACAAATTTCAAGATGGCAAATGTCTAAGATGTCAAATGACAAATGTCACAATGCTAAATGTCAAAAATGAAAAGTGTCACCGTGAAAAATGTCAAAACTGACAAATTTCAAGATGTCAAATGTCAAAGATGTCAAATGACAAATGTCACAATGCTAAATGTCAAAAATGACAAATTTCAAGATGGCAAATGTCAAAGATGTCAAATGACAAATGTCACAATGCTAAATGTCAAAAATGAAAAGTGTCCCCATGAAAAATGTCAATAATGACAAATTTCAAGATGGCAAATGTCAAAGATGTCAAATGACAAATGTCACAATGCTAAATGTCAAAAATGAAAAGTGTCACCATGAAAAATGTCAAAATTGACAAATTTCAAGATGGCAAATGTCAAAGATGTCAAATGACAAATGTCACAATGCTAAATGTCAAAAATGAAAAGTGTCACCATGAAAAATGTCAAAAATAACAAATTTTAAGATGGCAAATGTCAAAGATGTCAAATGACAAATGTCACAATGCTAAATGTCAAAAATAAAAAGTGTCACTATGAAAAATGTCAAAAATGACAAATTTCAAGATGGCAAATGTCAAAACTGACAAATGTCACAATGCTAAATGTCAAAAATGAAAAGTGTCACCATGAAAAATGTCAAAAATAACAAATTTCAAGATGGCAAATGTCAAAGATGTCAAATGACAAATGTCACAATGCTAAATGTCAAAAATGACAAATTTCAAGATGGCAAATGTCAAAAATGTCAAATGACAAATGTCACAATGCTAAATGTCAAAAATGAAAAGTGTCACCATGAAAAATGTCAAAAATAACAAATTTCAAGATGGCAAATGTCAAAGATGTCAAATGACAAATGTCACAATGCTAAATGTCAAAAATGAAAAGTGTCAAAAATGACAAATTTCAAGATGGCAAATGTCAAAGATGTCAAATGACAAATGTCACAATGCTAAATGTCAAAAATGAAAAGTGTCACCATGAAAAATGTCAAAAATGACAAATTTCAAGATGGCAAATGTCAAAACTGACAAATGTCACAATGCTAAATGTCAAAAATGAAAAGTGCCACCATGAAAAATGTCAAAAATAACAAATTTCAAGATGGTAAATGTCAAAGATGTCAAATGACAAATGTCACAATGCTTAATGTCAAAAATGAAAAGTGTCACCATAAAAAATGTCAAAAATGACAAATTTCAAGATGGCAAATATCAAAACTGACAAATGTCACAATGCTAAATGTCAAAAATGAAAAGTGTCACCATGAAAATTGTCAAAAATAACAAATTTCAAGATGGCAAATGTCAAAGATGTCAAATGACAAATGTCACAATGCTAAATGTCAAAAATGAAAAGTGTCACCATGAAAAATATCAAAAATGATTTCAAGATGGCAAATGTCAAAGATGTCAAATGACAAATGTCACAATGCTAAATGTCAAAAATGAAAAGTTTCACCATGAAAAATGTCAAAAATGACAAATTTCAAGATGGCAAATATCAAAGATGTCAAATGACAAATGTCACAATGCTAAATGTCAAAAATGACAAATTTCAAGATGGCAAATGTCAAAGATGTCAAATGACAAATGTCACAATGCTAAATGTCAAAAATGAAAAGTGTCACCATGAAAAATGTCAAAAATGACAAATTTCAAGATGGCAAATGTCAAAGATGTCAAATGACAAATGTCACAATGCTAAATGTCAAAAATGAAAAGTGTCAAAAATGACAAATTTCAAGATGGCAAATGTCTAAGATGTCAAATGACAAATGTCACAATGCTAAATGTCAAAAATGAAAAGTGTCACTATGAAAAATGTCAAAAATGACAAATTTTAAGATGGCAAATGTCAAAGATGTCAAATGACAAATGTCACAATGCTAAATGTCAAAAATGAAAAGTGTCACCATGAAAAATGTCAAAAATGACAAATTTCAAGATGGCAAATGTCAAAGATGTCAAATGACAAATGTCACAATGCTAAATGTCAAAAATGAAAAGTGTCAAAAATGACAAATTTCAAGATGGCAAATGTCTAAGATGTCAAATGACAAATGTCACAATGCTAAATGTCAAAAATGAAATGTGTCACCGTGAAAAATGTCAAAAATAACAAATTTCAAGATGGAAAATGTCAAAGATGTCAAATGACAAATGTCACAATGCTAAATGTCAAAAATGAAAAGTGTCACCATGAAAAATGTCAAAAATGACAAATTTCAAGATGGCAAATGTCAAAGATGTCAAATGACAAATGTCACAATGATAAATGTCAAAAATGAAAAGTGTTACCATGAAAAATGTCAAAAATGACAAATTTCAAGATGGCAAATGTCAAAGATGTCAAATGACAAATGTCACAATGCTAAATGTCAACAATGAAAAGTGTCACCATGAAAAATGTCAAAAATAACAAATTTCAAGATGGCAAATGTCAAAGATGTCAAATGACAAATGTTACAATGCTAAATGTCAAAAATAAAAAGTGTCAAAAATGACAAATTTCAAGATGGCAAATGTCAAAGATGTCAAATGTCAAATGTCACAATGCTAAATGTCAAAAATAAAAAGTGTCACCATGAAAAATGTCAAAAATAACAAATTTCAAGATGGCAAATGTCAAAGATGTCAAATGACAAATGTCACAATGCTAAATGTCAAAAATGAAAAGTGTCAAAAATGACAAATTTCAAGATGGCAAATGTCAAAGATGTCAAATGACAAATGTCACAATGCTAAATGTCAAAAATGAAAAGTGTCACCATGAAAAATGTCAAAAATGACAAATTTCAAGATGGCAAATGTCAAAACTGACAAATGTCACAATGCTAAATGTCAAAAATGAAAAGTGCCACCATGAAAAATGTCAAAAATAACAAATTTCAAGATGGTAAATGTCAAAGATGTCAAATGACAAATGTCACAATGCTTAATGTCAAAAATGAAAAGTGTCACCATAAAAAATGTCAAAAATGACAAATTTCAAGATGGCAAATATCAAAACTGACAAATGTCACAATGCTAAATGTCAAAAATGAAAAGTGTCACCATGAAAATTGTCAAAAATAACAAATTTCAAGATGGCAAATGTCAAAGATGTCAAATGACAAATGTCACAATGCTAAATGTCAAAAATGAAAAGTGTCACCATGAAAAATATCAAAAATGATTTCAAGATGGCAAATGTCAAAGATGTCAAATGACAAATGTCACAATGCTAAATGTCAAAAATGAAAAGTTTCACCATGAAAAATGTCAAAAATGACAAATTTCAAGATGGCAAATATCAAAGATGTCAAATGACAAATGTCACAATGCTAAATGTCAAAAATGACAAATTTCAAGATGGCAAATGTCAAAGATGTCAAATGACAAATGTCACAATGCTAAATGTCAAAAATGAAAAGTGTCACCATGAAAAATGTCAAAAATGACAAATTTCAAGATGGCAAATGTCAAAGATGTCAAATGACAAATGTCACAATGCTAAATGTCAAAAATGAAAAGTGTCAAAAATGACAAATTTCAAGATGGCAAATGTCTAAGATGTCAAATGACAAATGTCACAATGCTAAATGTCAAAAATGAAAAGTGTCACTATGAAAAATGTCAAAAATGACAAATTTTAAGATGGCAAATGTCAAAGATGTCAAATGACAAATGTCACAATGCTAAATGTCAAAAATGAAAAGTGTCACCATGAAAAATGTCAAAAATGACAAATTTCAAGATGGCAAATGTCAAAGATGTCAAATGACAAATGTCACAATGCTAAATGTCAAAAATGAAAAGTGTCAAAAATGACAAATTTCAAGATGGCAAATGTCTAAGATGTCAAATGACAAATGTCACAATGCTAAATGTCAAAAATGAAATGTGTCACCGTGAAAAATGTCAAAAATAACAAATTTCAAGATGGAAAATGTCAAAGATGTCAAATGACAAATGTCACAATGCTAAATGTCAAAAATGAAAAGTGTCACCATGAAAAATGTCAAAAATGACAAATTTCAAGATGGCAAATGTCAAAGATGTCAAATGACAAATGTCACAATGCTAAATGTCAAAAATGAAAAGTGTTACCATGAAAAATGTCAAAAATGACAAATTTCAAGATGGCAAATGTCAAAGATGTCAAATGACAAATGTCACAATGCTAAATGTCAAAAATGAAAAGTGTCACCATGAAAAATGTCAAAAATAACAAATTTCAAGATGGCAAATGTCAAAGATGTCAAATGACAAATGTTACAATGCTAAATGTCAAAAATAAAAAGTGTCAAAAATGACAAATTTCAAGATGGCAAATGTCAAAGATGTCAAATGTCAAATGTCACAATGCTAAATGTCAAAAATAAAAAGTGTCACCATGAAAAATGTCAAAAATAACAAATTTCAAGATGGCAAATGTCAAAGATGTCAAATGACAAATGTCACAATGCTAAATGTCAAAAATGAAAAGTGTCACCATGAAAAATGTCAAAAATGACAAATTTCAAGATGGCAAATGTCAAAGATGTCAAATGACAAATGTCACAATGCTAAATGTCAAAAATGAAAAGTGTCACAATGAAAAATGTCAAAAATAACAAATTTCAAGATGGCAAATGTCAAAGATGTCAAATGACAAATGTCACAATGCTAAATGTCAAAAACGAAAAGTGTCACCATAAAAAATGTCAAAAATGACAAATTTCAAGATGGCAAATGTCAAAACTGACAAATGTCACAATGCTAAATGTCAAAAATGAAAAGTGTCACTATGAAAAATGTCAAAAATAACAAATTTCAAGATGGCAAATGTCAAAGATGTCAAATGACAAATGTCACAATGCTAAATGTCAAAAATGAAAAGTGTCACCATGAAAAATGTCAAAAATGACAAATTTCAAGATGGCAAATATCAAAACTGACAAATGTCACAATGCTAAATGTCAAAAATGAAAAGTGTCACCATGAAAAATGTCAAAAATAACAAATTTCAAGATGGCAAATGTCAAAGATCTCAAATGACAAATGTCACAATGCTAAATGTCAAAAATGAAAAGTGTCACCATGAAAAATGTCAAAAATGACAAATTTCAAGATGGCAAATGTCAAAGATGTCAAATGACAAATGTCACAATGCTAAATGTCAAAAATAAAAAGTTTCACTATGAAAAATGTCAAAAATGACAAATTTCAAGATGGCAAATATCAAAGATGTCAAATGACAAATGTCACAATGCTAAATGTCAAAAATGACAAATTTCAAGATGGCAAATGTCAAAGATGTCAAATGACAAATGTCACAATGCTAAATGTCAAAAATGAAAAGTGTCACCATGAAAAATGTCAAAAATGACAAATTTCAAGATGGCAAATGTCAAAGATGTCAAATAACAAATGTCACAATGCTAAATGTCAAAAATGAAAAGTGTCAAAAATGACAAATTTCAAGATGGCAAATGTCTAAGATGTCAAATGACAAATGTCACAATGCTAAATGTCAAAAATGAAAAGTGTCACTATGAAAAATGTCCAAAATGACAAATTTCAAGATGGCAAATGTCTAAGATGTCAAATGACAGATGTCACAATGCTAAATGTCAAAAATGAAAAGTGTCACCGTGAAAAATGTCAAAAATAACAAATTTTAAGATGGAAAATGTCAAAGATGTCAAATGACAAATGTCACAATGCTAAATGTCAAAAATGAAAAGTGTCACAATGAAAAATGTCAAAAATAACAAATTTCAAGATGGCAAATGTCAAAGATGTCAAATGACAAATGTCACAATGCTAAATGTCAAAAATGAAAAGTGTCACCATGAAAAATGTCAAAAATAACAAATTTTAAGATGGCAAATGTCAAAGATGTCAAATGACAAATGTCACAATGCTAAATGTCAAAAATAAAAAGTGTCACCATGAAAAATGTCAAAAATGACAAATTTCAAGATGGCAAATGTCAAAACTGACAAATGTCACAATGCTAAATGTCAAAAATGAAAAGTGTCACCATGAAAAATGTCAAAAATAACAAATTTCAAGATGGCAAATGTCAAAGATGTCAAATGACAAATGTCAAATGCTAAATGTCAAAAATGACAAATTTCAAGATGGCAAATGTCAAAGATGTCAAATGACAAATGTCACAATGCTAAATGTCAAAAATGAAAAGTGTCACCATGAAAAATGTCAAAAATGACAAATTTCAAGATGGCAAATGTCAAAGATGCCAAATGACAAATGTCACAATGCTAAATGTCAAAAATGAAAAGTGTCACCATGAAAAATGTCAAAAATGACAAATTTCAAGATGGCAAATGTCAAAGATGTCAAATGACAAATGTCACAATGCTAAATGACAAAAATGAAAAGTATCACCATGAAAAATGTCAAAAATGACAAATTTCAAGATGGCAAATATCAAAGATGTCAAATGACAAATGTCACAATGCTTAATGTCAAAAATGACAAATTTCAAGATGGCAAATGTCAAAGATGTCAAATGACAAATGTCACAATGCTAAATGTAAAAAATGAAAAGTGTCACCATGAAAAATGTCAAAAATGACAAATTTCAAGATGGCAAATGTCAAAGATGTCAAATGACAAATGTCACAATGCTAAATGTCAAAAATGAAAAGTGTCACCATGAAAAATGTCAAAAATGCCAAATTTCAAGATGGCAAATGTCAAAGATGTCAAATGACAAATGTCACAATGCTAAATGTCAAAAATGAAAAGTGTCACCATGAAAAATGTCAAAAATGACAAATTTCAAGATGGCAAATGTCAAATATATCAAACGACAAATGTCACAATGCTAAATGTCAAAAATGATAAGTGTCACCATGAAAAATGTCAAAAATGACAAATTTTAAGATAACAAATGTCCAAGATGTCAAATGACAAATGTCACAATGCTAAATTTCAAAAATGAAAAGTGTCACCATGAAAAATGTCAAAAATGACAAATTTCAAGATGGCAAATGTCAAAGATGTCAAATGACAAATGTCACAATGCTAAATGTCAAAAATGAAAAGTGTCAAAAATGACAAATTTCAAGATGGCAAATGTCAAAGATGTCAAATGACAAATGTCACAATGCTAAATGTCAAAAATGAAAAGTGTCACCATGAAAAATGTCAAAAATGACAAATTTTAAGATGGCAAATGTCAAAACTGACAAATGTCACAATGCTAAATGTCATAAATGATAAGTGTCACCATGAAAAATGTCAAAAATAACAAATTTCAAGATGGCAAATGTCAAAGATGTCAAATGACAAATGTCACAATGCTAAATGTCAAAAATGACAAATTTCAAGATGGCAAATGTCTAAGATGTCAAATGACAAATGTCACAAAGCTAAATGACAAAAATAAAAAGTGTCACCATGAAAAATGTCAAAAATGACAAATTTCAAGATGGCAAAGGTCCAAGATGTCAAATGACAAATGTCACAATGCTAAATGTCAAAAATGAAAAGTGTCACCATGAAAAATGTCAAAAATGACAAATTTAAAAATATCAAATATCAAAGATGTCAAATGACAAATGTCACAATGCTAAATGTCAAAAATAAAAAGTGTCAAAAATGACAAATTTCAAGATGGCAAATGTCTAAGATGTCAAATGACAAATGTCACAATGCTAAATGTCAAAAATGAAAAGTGTCACCGTGAAAAATGTCAAAACTGACAAATTTCAAGATGTCAAATGTCAAAGATGTCAAATGACAAATGTCACAATGCTAAATGTCAAAAATGACAAATTTCAAGATGGCAAATGTCAAAGATGTCAAATGACAAATGTCACAATGCTAAATGTCAAAAATGAAAAGTGTCCCCATGAAAAATGTCAATAATGACAAATTTCAAGATGGCAAATGTCAAAGATGTCAAATGACAAATGTCACAATGCTAAATGTCAAAAATGAAAAGTGTCACCATGAAAAATGTCAAAATTGACAAATTTCAAGATGGCAAATGTCAAAGATGTCAAATGACAAATGTCACAATGCTAAATGTCAAAAATGAAAAGTGTCACCATGAAAAATGTCAAAAATAACAAATTTTAAGATGGCAAATGTCAAAGATGTCAAATGACAAATGTCACAATGCTAAATGTCAAAAATAAAAAGTGTCACCATGAAAAATGTCAAAAATGACAAATTTCAAGATGGCAAATGTCAAAACTGACAAATGTCACAATGCTAAATGTCAAAAATGAAAAGTGTCACCATGAAAAATGTCAAAAATAACAAATTTCAAGATGGCAAATGTCAAAGATGTCAAATGACAAATGTCACAATGCTAAATGTCAAAAATGACAAATTTCAAGATGGCAAATGTCAAAAATGTCAAATGACAAATGTCACAATGCTAAATGTCAAAAATGAAAAGTGTCACCATGAAAAATGTCAAAAATAACAAATTTCAAGATGGCAAATGTCAAAGATGTCAAATGACAAATGTCACAATGCTAAATGTCAAAAATGAAAAGTGTCAAAAATGACAAATTTCAAGATGGCAAATGTCAAAGATGTCAAATGACAAATGTCACAATGCTAAATGTCAAAAATGAAAAGTGTCACCATGAAAAATGTCAAAAATGACAAATTTCAAGATGACAAATGTCAAAACTGACAAATGTCACAATGCTAAATGTCAAAAATGAAAAGTGCCACCATGAAAAATGTCAAAAATAACAAATTTCAAGATGGTAAATGTCAAAGATGTCAAATGACAAATGTCACAATGCTTAATGTCAAAAATGAAAAGTGTCACCATAAAAAATGTCAAAAATGACAAATTTCAAGATGGCAAATATCAAAACTGACAAATGTCACAATGCTAAATGTCAAAAATGAAAAGTGTCACCATGAAAATTGTCAAAAATAACAAATTTCAAGATGGCAAATGTCAAAGATGTCAAATGACAAATGTCACAATGCTAAATGTCAAAAATGAAAAGTGTCACCATGAAAAATATCAAAAATGATTTCAAGATGGCAAATGTCAAAGATGTCAAATGACAAATGTCACAATGCTAAATGTCAAAAATGAAAAGTTTCACCATGAAAAATGTCAAAAATGACAAATTTCAAGATGGCAAATATCAAAGATGTCAAATGACAAATGTCACAATGCTAAATGTCAAAAATGACAAATTTCAAGATGGCAAATGTCAAAGATGTCAAATGACAAATGTCACAATGCTAAATGTCAAAAATGAAAAGTGTCACCATGAAAAATGTCAAAAATGACAAATTTCAAGATGGCAAATGTCAAAGATGTCAAATGACAAATGTCACAATGCTACATGTCAAAAATGAAAAGTGTCAAAAATGACAAATTTTAAGATGGCAAATGTCTAAGATGTCAAATGACAAATGTCACAATGCTAAATGTCAAAAATGAAAAGTGTCACTATGAAAAATGTCAAAAATGACAAATTTTAAGATGGCAAATGTCAAAGATGTCGAATGACAAATGTCACAATGCTAAATGTCAAAAATGAAAAGTGTCACCATGAAAAATGTCAAAAATGACAAATTTCAAGATGGCAAATGTCAAAGATGTCAAATGACAAATGTCACAATGCTAAATGTTAAAAATGAAAAGTGTCAAAAATGACAAATTTCAAGATGGCAAATGTCTAAGATGTCAAATGACAAATGTCACAATGCTAAATGTCAAAAATGAAATGTGTCACCGTGAAAAATGTCAAAAATAACAAATTTCAAGATGGAAAATGTCAAAGATGTCAAATGACAAATGTCACAATGCTAAATGTCAAAAATGAAAAGTGTCACCATGAAAAATGTCAAAAATGACAAATTTCAAGATGGCAAATGTCAAAGATGTCAAATGACAAATGTCACAATGCTAAATGTCAAAAATGAAAAGTGTTACCATGAAAAATGTCAAAAATGACAAATTTCAAGATGGCAAATGTCAAAGATGTCAAATGACAAATGTCACAATGCTAAATGTCAAAAATGAAAAGTGTCACCATGAAAAATGTCAAAAATAACAAATTTCAAGATGGCAAATGTCAAAGATGTCAAATGACAAATGTTACAATGCTAAATGTCAAAAATAAAAAGTGTCAAAAATGACAAATTTCAAGATGGCAAATGTCAAAGATGTCAAATGTCAAATGTCACAATGCTAAATGTCAAAAATAAAAAGTGTCACCATGAAAAATGTCAAAAATAACAAATTTCAAGATGGCAAATGTCAAAGATGTCAAATGACAAATGTCACAATGCTAAATGTCAAAAATGAAAAGTGTCACCATGAAAAATGTCAAAAATGACAAATTTCAAGATGGCAAATGTCAAAGATGTCAAATGACAAATGTCACAATGCTAAATGTCAAAAATGAAAAGTGTCACAATGAAAAATGTCAAAAATAACAAATTTCAAGATGGCAAATGTCAAAGATGTCAAATGACAAATGTCACAATGCTAAATGTCAAAAACGAAAAGTGTCACCATAAAAAATGTCAAAAATGACAAATTTCAAGATGGCAAATGTCAAAACTGACAAATGTCACAATGCTAAATGTCAAAAATGAAAAGTGTCACTATGAAAAATGTCAAAAATAACAAATTTCAAGATGGCAAATGTCAAAGATGTCAAATGACAAATGTCACAATGCTAAATGTCAAAAATGAAAAGTGTCACCATGAAAAATGTCAAAAATGACAAATTTCAAGATGGCAAATATCAAAACTGACAAATGTCACAATGCTAAATGTCAAAAATGAAAAGTGTCACCATGAAAAATGTCAAAAATAACAAATTTCAAGATGGCAAATGTCAAAGATCTCAAATGACAAATGTCACAATGCTAAATGTCAAAAATGAAAAGTGTCACCATGAAAAATGTCAAAAATGACAAATTTCAAGATGGCAAATGTCAAAGATGTCAAATGACAAATGTCACAATGCTAAATGTCAAAAATGAAAAGTTTCACTATGAAAAATGTCAAAAATGACAAATTTCAAGATGGCAAATATCAAAGATGTCAAATGACAAATGTCACAATGCTAAATGTCAAAAATGACAAATTTCAAGATGGCAAATGTCAAAGATGTCAAATGACAAATGTCACAATGCTAAATGTCAAAAATGAAAAGTGTCACCATGAAAAATGTCAAAAATGACAAATTTCAAGATGGCAAATGTCAAAGATGTCAAATAACAAATGTCACAATGCTAAATGTCAAAAATGAAAAGTGTCAAAAATGACAAATTTCAAGATGGCAAATGTCTAAGATGTCAAATGACAAATGTCACAATGCTAAATGTCAAAAATGAAAAGTGTCACTATGAAAAATGTCCAAAATGACAAATTTCAAGATGGCAAATGTCTAAGATGTCAAATGACAGATGTCACAATGCTAAATGTCAAAAATGAAAAGTGTCACCGTGAAAAATGTCAAAAATAACAAATTTTAAGATGGAAAATGTCAAAGATGTCAAATGACAAATGTCACAATGCTAAATGTCAAAAATGAAAAGTGTCACAATGAAAAATGTCAAAAATAACAAATTTCAAGATGGCAAATGTCAAAGATGTCAAATGACAAATGTCACAATGCTAAATGTCAAAAATGAAAAGTGTCACCATGAAAAATGTCAAAAATGACAAATTTCAAGATGGCAAATGTCAAAGATGTCAAATGACAAATGTCACAATGCTAAATGTCAAAAATGATATGTGTCACCGTGAAAAATGTCAAAAATAACAAATTTCAAGATGGAAAATGTCAAAGATGTCAAATGACAAATGTCACAATGCTAAATGTCAAAAATGAAAAGTGTCACCATGAAAAATGTCAAAAATGACAAATTTCAAGATGGCAAATGTCAAAGATGTCAAATGACAAATGTCACAATGCTAAATGTCAAAAATGAAAAGTGTTACCATAAAATGTCAAAAATGACAAATTTCAAGATGGCAAATGTCAAAGATGTCAAATGACAAATGTCACAATGCCAAATGTCAAAAATGAAAAGTGTCACCATGAAAAATGTCAAAAATAACAAATTTCAAGATGGCAAATGTCAAAGATGTCAAATGACAAATGTTACAATGCTAAATGTCAAAAATAAAAAGTGTCAAAAATGACAAATTTCAAGATGGCAAATGTCAAAGATGTCAAATGTCAAATGTCACAATGCTAAATGTCAAAAATAAAAAGTGTCACCATGAAAAATGTCAAAAATAACAAATTTCAAGATGGCCAGTGTCAAAGATGTCAAATGACAAATGTCGCAATGCTAAATGTCAAAAATGAAAAGTGTCACCATGAAAAATGTCAAAAATGACAAATTTCAAGATGGCAAATGTCAAAGATGTCAAATGACAAATGTCACAATGCTAAATGTCAAAAATGAAAAGTGTCACAATGAAAAATGTCAAAAATAACAAATTTCAAGATGGCAAATGTCAAAGATGTCAAATGACAAATGTCACAATGCTAAATGTCAAAAACGAAAAGTGTCACCATAAAAAATGTCAAAAATGACAAATTTCAAGATGGCAAATGTCAAAACTGACAAATGTCACAATGCTAAATGTCAAAAATGAAAAGTGTCACTATGAAAAATGTCAAAAATAACAAATTTCAAGATGGCAAATGTCAAAGATGTCAAATGACAAATGTCACAATGCTAAATGTCAAAAATGAAAAGTGTCACCATGAAAAATGTCAAAAATGACAAATTTCAAGATGGCAAATATCAAAACTGACAAATGTCACAATGCTAAATGTCAAAAATGAAAAGTGTCACCATGAAAAATGTCAAAAATAACAAATTTCAAGATGACAAATGTCAAAGATCTCAAATGACAAATGTCACAATGCTAAATGTCAAAAATGAAAAGTGTCACCATGAAAAATGTCAAAAATGACAAATTTTAAGATGGCAAATGTCAAAGATGTCAAATGACAAATGTCACAATGCTAAATGTCAAAAATGAAAAGTTTCACTATGAAAAATGTCAAAAATGACAAATTTCAAGATGGCAAATATCAAAGATGTCAAATGACAAATGTCACAATGCTAAATGTCAAAAATGACAAATTTCAAGATGGCAAATGTCAAAGATGTCAAATGACAAATGTCACAATGCTAAATGTCAAAAATGAAAAGTGTCACCATGAAAAATGTCAAAAATGACAAATTTCAAGATGGCAAATGTCAAAGATGTCAAATAACAAATGTCACAATGCTAAATGTCAAAAATGAAAAGTGTCAAAAATGACAAATTTCAAGATGGCAAATGTCTAAGATGTCAAATGACAAATGTCACAATGCTAAATGTCAAAAATGAAAAGTGTCACTATGAAAAATGTCCAAAATGACAAATTTCAAGATGGCAAATGTCAAAAATGTCAAATGACAAATGTCACAATGCTAAATGTCAAAAATGAAAAGTGTCACCATGAAAAATGTCAAAAATGACAAATTTTAAGATGGCAAATGTCAAAGATGTCAAATGACAAATGTCACAATGCTAAATGTCAAAAATGAAAAGTGTCAAAAATGACAAATTTCAAGATGGCAAATGTCTAAGATGTCAAATGACAAATGTCACAATGCTAATTGTCAAAAATGTAAAGTGTCACCGTGAAAAATGTCAAAAATAACAAATTTTAAAATGGAAAATGTCAAAGATGTCAAATGACAAATGTCACAATGCTAAATGTCAAAAATGAAAAGTGTCACAATGAAAAATGTCAAAAATAACAAATTTCAAGATGGCAAATGTCAAAGATGTCAAATGACAAATGTCACAATGCTAAATGTCAAAAATGAAAAGTGTCACCATGAAAAATGTCAAAAATGACAAATTTCAAGATGGCAAATGTCAAAGATGTCAAATGACAAATGTCACAATGCTATATGTCAAAAATGAAAAGTGTTACCATAAAAAATGTCAAAAATAACAAATTTCAAGATGGCAAATGTCAAAGATGTCAAATGACAAATGTCACAATGCTAAATGTCAAAAATGAAAAGTGTCACCATGAAAAATGTCAAAAATGACAAATTTCAAGATGGCAAATGTCAAAACTGACAAATGTCACAATGCTAAATGTCAAAAATGAAAAGTGTCACCATAAAAAATGTTAAAAATAACAAATTTCAAGATGGCAAATGTCAAAGATGTCAAATGACAAATGTCACAATGCTAAATGTAAGAAATGACAAATTTCAAGATGGCAAATGTCTAAGATGTCAAATGACAAATGTCACAATGCTAAATGTCAAAAATGATGAGTGTCACCATGAAAAATGTCAAAAATGACAAATTTCAAGATGGCAAATGTCCAAGATGTCAAATGACAAATGTCACAATGCTAAATGTCAAAAATGAAAAGTGTCACCATGAAAAATGTCAAAAATGACAAATTTCAAGATGGCAAATGTCAAAGATGTCAAATGACAAATGTCACAATGCTAAATGTCAAAAATAAAAAGTGTCAAGAATGACAAATTTCAAGATGGCAAATGTCTAAGATGTCAAATGACAAATGTCACAATGCTAAATGTCAAAAATGAAAAGTGTCACCGTAAAAAATGTCAAAAATGACAAATTTCAAGATGGCAAATGTCAAAGATGTCAAATGACAAATGTCACAATGCAAAATGTCAAAAATGAAAAGTGTCACCATGAAAAATGTCAAAAATGACAAATTTTAAGATGGCAAATGTCAAAGATGTCGAATATGACAAATGTCACAATGCTAAATGTCAAAAATAAAAAGTGTCAACATGAAAAATGTCAAAAATGATAAATTTCAAGATGGCAAATGTCAAAGATGTCAAATGACAAATGTCACAATGCTAAATGTCAAAAATGAAAAGTGTCACCATGAAAAATGTCAAAAATGACAAATTTCAAGATGGCAAATATCAAAGATGTCAAATGACAAATGTCACAATGCTAAATGACAAAAATGACAAATTTCAAGGTGGCAAATGTCAAAGATGTCAAATGACAAATGTCACAATGCTAAATGTCAAAAATGAAAAGTGTCACCATGAAAAATGTCAAAAATGACAAATTTCAAGATGGCAAATGTCAAAGATGTCAAATGACAAATGTCACAATGCTAAATGTCAAAAATGAAAAGTGTCACCATGAAAAATGTCAAAAATAACAAATTTCAAGATGGCAGATGTCAAATGACAAATGTCACAATGCTAAATGTCAAAATTAAAAAGTGTCAAAAATGACAAATTTCAAGATGGCAAATGTCTAAGATGTCAAATGACAAATGTCACAATGCTAAATGTCAAAAATGAAAAGTGTCACCGTAAAAAATGTCAAAAATGACAAATTTCAAGATGGCAAATGTCAAAGATGTCAAATGACAAATGTCACAATGCAAAATGTCAAAAATGAAAAGTGTCACCATGAAAAATGTCAAAAATGACAAATTTTAAGATGGCAAATGTCAAAGATGTCGAATATGACAAATGTCACAATGCTAAATGTCAAAAATGAAAAGTGTCAACATAAAAAATGTCAAAAATGACAAATTTCAAGATGGCAAATGTCAAAGATGTCAAATGACAAATGTCACAATGCTAAATGTCAAAAATGAAAAGTGTCACCATGAAAAATGTCAAAAATGACAAATTTCAAGATGGCAAATATCAAAGATGTCAAATGACAAATGTCACAATGCTAAATGTCAAAAAGGACAAATTTCAAGATGGCAAATGTCAAAGATGTCAAATGACAAATGTCACAATGCTAAATGTCAAAAATGAAAAGTGTCACCATGAAAAATGTCAAAAATGACAAATTTCAAGATGGCAAATGTCAAAGATGTCAAATGACAAATGTCACAATGCTAAATGTCAAAAATGAAAAGTGTCACCATGAAAAATGTCAAAAATAACAAATTTCAAGATGGCAGATGTCAAAGATGTCAAATGACAAATGTCACAATGCTAAATGTCAAAAATGAAAAGTGTCACCATGAAAAATGTCAAAAATGACAAATTTCAAGATGGCAAATGTCAAAGATGTCAAACGAAAAATGTCACAATGCTAAATGTCAAAAATGAAAAGTGTCACCATGAAAAATGTCAAAAATGACCAATTTCAAGATGGCAAATGTCAAAGATGTCAAATGACAAATGTCACAATGCTAAATGTCAAAAATGAAAAGTGTCACCATGAAAAATGTCAAAAATAACAAATTTCAAGATGGCAAATGTCAAAGATGTCAAATGACAAATGTCACAATGCTAAATGTCAAAAATCAAAAGTTTCAAAAATGACAAATTTCAAGATGGCAAATGTCAAAGATGTCAAATGACAAATGTCACAATGCTAAATGTCGAAAATGAAAAGTGTCACCATGAAAAATGTCAAAAATAACAAATTTCAAGATGGCAAATGTCAAAGATGTCAAATGACAAATGTCACAATGCTAAATGTCAAAAATGAAAAGTGTCACCATGAAAAATGTCAAAAATAACAAATTTCAAGATGGCAAATGTCAAAGATGTCAAATGACAAATGTCACAATGCTAAATGTCAAAAATGAAAAGTTTCACCGTAAAAAATGTCAAAAATGACAAATTTCAAGATGGCAAATGTCAAAGATGTCAAATGACAAATGTCACAATGCTAAATGTCAAAAATGAAAAATGTCACCATGAAAAATGTCAAAAATGACAAATTTTAAGATGGCAAATGTCAAAGATGTCAAATGACAAAAGTCACAATGCTAAATGTCAAAAATGAAAAGTGTCACCATGAAAAATGTCAAAAATGACAAATTTCAAGATGGCAAATGTCAAAGATGTCAAATGTCAAAAAATGTAATGCTAAATGTCAAAAATGAAAAGTGTCACCATGAAAAATGTCAAAAAAAACAAATTTCAAGATGGCAAATGTCAAAGATGTCAAATGACAAATGTCACAATGCTAAATGTCAAAAATGAAAAGTGTCAAAAATGACAAATTTCAAGATGGCAAATGTCAAAGATGTCAAATGTCAAATGTCACAATGCTAAATGTCAAAAATAAAAAGTGTCACCATGAAAAATGTCAAAAATAACAAATTTCAAGATGGCAAATGTCAAAGATGTCAAATGACAAATGTCACAATGCTAAATGTCAAAAATGAAAAGTGTCACCATGAAAAATGTCAAAAATGACAAATTTCAAGATGGCAAATGTCAAAGATGTCAAATGACAAATGTCAAAAATGAAAAGTGTCACAATGAAAAATGTCAAAAATAACAAATTTCAAGATGGCAAATGTCAAAGATGTCAAATAACAAATGTCACAATGCTAAATGTCAAAAATGAAAAGTGTCACCATGAAAAATGTCAAAAATGACAAATTTCAAGATGGCAAATGTCAAAACTGACAAATGTCACAATGCTAAATGTCAAAAATGAAAAGTGCCACCATGAAAAATGTCAAAAATAACAAATTTCAAGATGGTAAATGTCAAAGATGTCAAATGACAAATGTCACAATGCTTAATGTCAAAAATGAAAAGTGTCACCATAAAAAATGTCAAAAATGACAAATTTTAAGATGGCAAATATCAAAACTGACAAATGTCACAATGCTAAATGTCAAAAATGAAAAGTGTCACCATGAAAAATGTCAAAAATAACAAATTTCAAGATGGCAAATGTCAAAGATGTCAAATGACAAATGTCACAATGCTAAATGTCAAAAATAAAAAGTGTCACCATGAAAAATGTCAAAAATGATTTCAAGATGGCAAATGTCAAAGATGTCAAATGACAAATGTCACAATGCTAAATGTCAAAAATGAAAAGTTTTACCATGAAAAATGTCAAAAATGACAAATTTCAAGATGGCAAATATCAAAGATGTCAAATGACAAATGTCACAATGCTAAATGTCAAAAATGACAAATTTCAAGATGGCAAATGTCAAAGATGTCAAATGACAAATGTCACAATGCTAAATGTCAAAAATGAAAAGTGTCACCATGAAAAATGTCAAAAATGACAAATTTCAAGATGGCAAATGTCAAAGATGTCAAATGACAAATGTCACAATGCTAAATGTCAAAAATGAAAAGTGTCAAAAATGACAAATTTCAAGATGGCAAATGTCTAAGATGTCAAATGACAAATGTCACAATGCTAAATGTCAAAAATGAAAAGTGTCACTATGAAAAATGTCAAAAATGACAAATTTCAAGATGGCAAATGTCAAAGATGTCAAATGACAAATGTCACAATGCTAAATGTCAAAAATGAAAAGTGTCACCATGAAAAATGTCAAAAATGACAAATTTGAAGATGACAAATGTCAAAGATGTCAAATGACAAATGTCACAATGCTAAATGTCAAAAATGAAAAGTGTCAAAAATGACAAATTTCAAGATGGCAAATGTCTAAGATGTCAAATGACAAATGTCACATTGCTAAATGTCAAAAATGAAATGTGTCACCGTGAAAAATGTCAAAAATGACAAATTTCAAGATGGCAAATGTCAAAGATGTCAAATGACAAATGTCACAATGCTAAATGTCAAAAATGAAAAGTGTTACCATGAAAAATGTCAAAAATGACAAATTTCAAGATGGCAAATGTCAAAGATGTCAAATGACAAATGTCACAATGCTAAATGTCAAAAATGAAAAGTGTCACCATGAAAAATGTCAAAAATAACAAATTTCAAGATGGCAAATGTCAAAGATGTCAAATGACAAATGTTACAATGCTAAATGTCAAAAATGAAAAGTGTCAAAAATGACAAATTTCAAGATGGCAAATGTCAAAGATGTCAAATGTCAAATGTCACAATGCTAAATGTCAAAAATAAAAAGTGTGACCATGAAAAATGTCAAAAATAACAAATTTCAAGATGGCAAATGTCAAAGATGTCAAATGACAAATGTCACAATGCTAAATGTCAAAAATGAAAAGTGTCACCATGAAAAATGTCAAAAATGACAAATTTCAAGATGGCAAATGTCAAAGATGTCAAATGACAAATGTCACAATGCTAAATGTCAAAAATGAAAAGTGTCACAATGAAAAATGTCAAAAATAACAAATTTCAAGATGGCAAATGTCAAAGATGTCAAATGACAAATGTCACAATGCTAAATGTCAAAAACGAAAAGTGTCACCATAAAAAATGTCAAAAATGACAAATTTCAAGATGGCAAATGTTAAAACTGACAAATGTCACAATGCTAAATGTTAAAAATGAAAAGTGTCACTATGAAAAATGTCAAAAATAACAAATTTCAAGATGGCAAATGTCAAAGATGTCAAATGACAAATGTCACAATGCTAAATGTCAAAAATGAAAAGTGTCACCATGAAAAATGTCAAAAATGACAAATTTCAAGATGGCAAATATCAAAACTGACAAATGTCACAATGCTAAATGTCAAAAATGAAAAGTGTCACCATGAAAAATGTCAAAAATAACAAATTTCAAGATGGCAAATGTCAAAGATGTCAAATGACAAATGTCACAATGCTAAATGTCAAAAATGAAAAGTGTCACCATGAAAAATGTCAAAAATGACAAATTTCAAGATGGCAAATGTCAAAGATGTCAAATGACAAATGTCACAATGCTAAATGTCAAAAATGAAAAGTTTCACTATGAAAAATGTCAAAAATGACAAATTTCAACATGGCAAATATCAAAGATGTCAAATGACAAATGTCACAATGCTAAATGTCAAAAATGACAAATTTCAAGATGGCAAATGTCAAAGATGTCAAATGACAAATGTCACAATGCTAAATGTCAAAAATGAAAAGTGTCACCATGAAAAATGTCAAAAATGACAAATTTCAAGATGGCAAATGTCTAAGATGTCAAATGACAAATGTCACAATGCTAAATGTCAAAAATGAAAAGTGTCACTATGAAAAATGTCCAAAATGACAAATTTCAAGATGGCAAATGTCAAAGATGTCAAATGACAAATGTCACAATGCTAAATGTCAAAAATGAAAAGTGTCACCATGAAAAATGTCAAAAATGACAAATTTCAAAATGGCAAATGTCAAAGATGTCAAATGACAAATGTCACAATGCTAAATGTCAAAAATGAAAAGTGTCAAAAATGACAAATTTCAAGATGGCAAATGTCTAAGATGTCAAATGACAAATGTCACAATGCTAAATGTCAAAAATGAAAAGTGTCACCGTGAAAAATGTCAAAAATAACAAATTTTAAGATGGAAAATGTCAAAGATGTCAAATGACAAATGTCACAATGCTAAATGTCAAAAATGAAAAGTGTCACCATGAAAAATGTCAAAAATGACAAATTTCAAGATGCAAATGTCAAAGATGTCAAATGACAAATGTCACAATGCTAAATGTCAAAAATAAAAAGTGTCACCATGAAAAATGTCAAAAATAACAAATTTTAAGATGGCAAATGTCAAAGATGTCAAATGACAAATGTCACAATGCTAAATGTCAAAAATGAAAAGTGTCACCATGAAAAATGTCAAAAATGACAAATTTCAAGATGGCAAATGTCAAAACTGACAAATGTCACAATGCTAGATGTCAAAAATGAAAAGTGTCACCATAAAAAATGTTAAAAATAACAAATTTCAAGATGACAAATGTCAAAGATGTCAAATGACAAATGTCACAATGCTAAATGTAAAAAATGACAAATTTCAAGATGGCAAATGTCTAAGATGTCAAATGACAAATGTCACAATGCTAATTGTCAAAAATGAAAAGTGTCACCATGAAAAATGTCAAAAATGACAAATTTCAAGATGGCAAATGTCCAAGATGTCAAATGACAAATGTCACAATGCTAAATGTCAAAAATGAAAAGTGTCACCATGAAAAATGTCAAAAATGACAAATTTCAAGATGGCAAATGTCAAAGATGTCAAATGACAAATGTCACAATGCTAAATGTCAAAAATAAAAAGTGTCAAAAATGACAAATTTCAAGATGGCAAATGTCTAAGATGTCAAATGACAAATGTCACAATGCTAAATGTCAAAAATGAAAAGTGTCACCGTAAAAAATGTCAAAAATGACAAATTTCAAGATGGCAAATGTCAAAGATGTCAAATGACAAATGTCACAATGCAAAATGTCAAAAATGAAAAGTGTCACCATGAAAAATGTCAAAAATGACAAATTTCAAGATGGCAAATGTCAAAGATGTCAAATATGACAAATGTCACAATGCTAAATGTCAAAAATGAAAAGTGTCACCATGAAAAATGTCAAAAATGACAAATTTCAAGATGGCAAATGTCAAAGATGTCAAATGACAAATGTCACAATGCTAAATGTCAAAAATGAAAAGTTTCACTATGAAAAATGTCAAAAATGACAAATTTCAAGATGACATATATCAAAGATGTCAAATGACAAATGTCACAATGCTAAATGTCAAAAATGACAAATATCAAGATGGCAAATGTCAAAGATGTCAAATGACAAATGTCACAATGCTAAATGTCAAAAATGAAAAGTGTCACCATAAAAAATGTCAAAAATGACAAATTTCAAGATGGCAAATGTCAAAGATGTCAAATAACAAATGTCACAATGCTAAATGTCAAAAATGAAAAGTGTCAAAAATGACAAATTTCAAGATGGCAAATGTCTAAGATGTCAAATGACAAATGTCACAATGCTAAATGTCAAAAATGAAAAGTGTCACTATGAAAAATGTCCAAAATGACAAATTTCAAGATGGCAAATGTCAAAGATGTCAAATGACAAATGTCACAATGCTAAATGTCAAAAATGAAAAGTGTCACCATGAAAAATGTCAAAAATGACAAATTTCAAAATGGCAAATGTCAAAGATGTCAAATGACAAATGTCACAATGCTAAATGTCAAAAATGAAAAGTGTCAAAAATGACAAATTTCAAGATGGCAAATGTCTAAGATGTCAAATGACAAATGTCACAATGCTAAATGTCAAAAATGAAAAGTGTCACCGTTAAAAATGTCAAAAATAACAAATTTTAAGATGGCAAATGTCAAAGATGTCGAATATGACAAATGTCACAATGCTAAATGTCAAAAATAAAAAGTGTCAACATGAAAAATGTCAAAAATGATAAATTTCAAGATGGCAAATGTCAAAGATGTCAAATGACAAATGTCACAATGCTAAATGTCAAAAATGAAAAGTGTCACCATGAAAAATGTCAAAAATGACAAATTTCAAGATGGCAAATATCAAAGATGTCAAATGACAAATGTCACAATGCTAAATGACAAAAATGACAAATTTCAAGGTGGCAAATGTCAAAGATGTCAAATGACAAATGTCACAATGCTAAATGTCAAAAATGAAAAGTGTCACCATGAAAAATGTCAAAAATGACAAATTTCAAGATGGCAAATGTCAAAGATGTCAAATGACAAATGTCACAATGCTAAATGTCAAAAATGAAAAGTGTCACCATGAAAAATGTCAAAAATAACAAATTTCAAGATGGCAGATGTCAAATGACAAATGTCACAATGCTAAATGTCAAAAATAAAAAGTGTCAAAAATGACAAATTTCAAGATGGCAAATGTCTAAGATGTCAAATGACAAATGTCACAATGCTAAATGTCAAAAATGAAAAGTGTCACCGTAAAAAATGTCAAAAATGACAAATTTCAAGATGGCAAATGTCAAAGATGTCAAATGACAAATGTCACAATGCAAAATGTCAAAAATGAAAAGTGTCACCATGAAAAATGTCAAAAATGACAAATTTTAAGATGGCAAATGTCAAAGATGTCGAATATGACAAATGTCACAATGCTAAATGTCAAAAATGAAAAGTGTCAACATGAAAAATGTCAAAAATGACAAATTTCAAGATGGCAAATGTCAAAGATGTCAAATGACAAATGTCACAATGCTAAATGTCAAAAATGAAAAGTGTCACCATGAAAAATGTCAAAAATGACAAATTTCAAGATGGCAAATATCAAAGATGTCAAATGACAAATGTCACAATGCTAAATGTCAAAAATGACAAATTTCAAGATGGCAAATGTCAAAGATGTCAAATGACAAATGTCACAATGCTAAATGTCAAAAATGAAAAGTGTCACCATGAAAAATGTCAAAAATGACAAATTTCAAGATGGCAAATGTCAAAGATGTCAAATGACAAATGTCACAATGCTAAATGTCAAAAATGAAAAGTGTCACCATGAAAAATGTCAAAAATAACAAATTTCAAGATGGCAGATGTCAAAGATGTCAAATGACAAATGTCACAATGCTAAATGTCAAAAATGAAAAGTGTCACCATGAAAAATGTCAAAAATGACAAATTTCAAGATGGCAAATGTCAAAGATGTCAAACGAAAAATGTCACAATGCTAAATGTCAAAAATGAAAAGTGTCACCATGAAAAATGTCAAAAATGACCAATTTCAAGATGGCAAATGTCAAAGATGTCAAATGACAAATGTCACAATGCTAAATGTCAAAAATGAAAAGTGTCACCATGAAAAATGTCAAAAATAACAAATTTCAAGATGGCAAATGTCAAAGATGTCAAATGACAAATGTCACAATGCTAAATGTCAAAAATCAAAAGTTTCAAAAATGACAAATTTCAAGATGGCAAATGTCAAAGATGTCAAATGACAAATGTCACAATGCTAAATGTCGAAAATGAAAAGTGTCACCATGAAAAATGTCAAAAATAACAAATTTCAAGATGGCAAATGTCAAAGATGTCAAATGACAAATGTCACAATGCTAAATGTCAAAAATGAAAAGTGTCACCATGAAAAATGTCAAAAATAACAAATTTCAAGATGGCAAATGTCAAAGATGTCAAATGACAAATGTCACAATGCTAAATGTCAAAAATGAAAAGTTTCACCGTAAAAAATGTCAAAAATGACAAATTTCAAGATGGCAAATGTCAAAGATGTCAAATGACAAATGTCACAATGCTAAATGTCAAAAATGAAAAATGTCACCATGAAAAATGTCAAAAATGACAAATTTTAAGATGGCAAATGTCAAAGATGTCAAATGACAAATGTCACAATGCTAAATGTCAAAAATGAAAAGTGTCACCATGAAAAATGTCAAAAATGACAAATTTCAAGATGGCAAATGTCAAAGATGTCAAATGTCAAAAAATGTAATGCTAAATGTCAAAAATGAAAAGTGTCACCATGAAAAATGTCAAAAAAAACAAATTTCAAGATGGCAAATGTCAAAGATGTCAAATGACAAATGTCACAATGCTAAATGTCAAAAATGAAAAGTGTCAAAAATGACAAATTTCAAGATGGCAAATGTCAAAGATGTCAAATGTCAAATGTCACAATGCTAAATGTCAAAAATAAAAAGTGTCACCATGAAAAATGTCAAAAATAACAAATTTCAAGATGGCAAATGTCAAAGATGTCAAATGACAAATGTCACAATGCTAAATGTCAAAAATGAAAAGTGTCACCATGAAAAATGTCAAAAATGACAAATTTCAAGATGGCAAATGTCAAAGATGTCAAATGACAAATGTCAAAAATGAAAAGTGTCACAATGAAAAATGTCAAAAATAACAAATTTCAAGATGGCAAATGTCAAAGATGTCAAATGACAAATGTCACAATGCTAAATGTCAAAAATGAAAAGTGTCACCATGAAAAATGTCAAAAATGACAAATTTCAAGATGGCAAATGTCAAAACTGACAAATGTCACAATGCTAAATGTCAAAAATGAAAAGTGCCACCATGAAAAATGTCAAAAATAACAAATTTCAAGATGGTAAATGTCAAAGATGTCAAATGACAAATGTCACAATGCTTAATGTCAAAAATGAAAAGTGTCACCATAAAAAATGTCAAAAATGACAAATTTTAAGATGGCAAATATCAAAACTGACAAATGTCACAATGCTAAATGTCAAAAATGAAAAGTGTCACCATGAAAAATGTCAAAAATAACAAATTTCAAGATGGCAAATGTCAAAGATGTCAAATGACAAATGTCACAATGCTAAATGTCAAAAATGAAAAGTGTCACCATGAAAAATGTCAAAAATGATTTCAAGATGGCAAATGTCAAAGATGTCAAATGACAAATGTCACAATGCTAAATGTCAAAAATGAAAAGTTTTACCATGAAAAATGTCAAAAATGACAAATTTCAAGATGGCAAATATCAAAGATGTCAAATGACAAATGTCACAATGCTAAATGTCAAAAATGACAAATTTCAAGATGGCAAATGTCAAAGATGTCAAATGACAAATGTCACAATGCTAAATGTCAAAAATGAAAAGTGTCACCATGAAAAATGTCAAAAATGACAAATTTCAAGATGGCAAATGTCAAAGATGTCAAATGACAAATGTCACAATGCTAAATGTCAAAAATGAAAAGTGTCAAAAATGACAAATTTCAAGATGGCAAATGTCTAAGATGTCAAATGACAAATGTCACAATGCTAAATGTCAAAAATGAAAAGTGTCACTATGAAAAATGTCAAAAATGACAAATTTCAAGATGGCAAATGTCAAAGATGTCAAATGACAAATGTCACAATGCTAAATGTCAAAAATGAAAAGTGTCACCATGAAAAATGTCAAAAATGACAAATTTGAAGATGACAAATGTCAAAGATGTCAAATGACAAATGTCACAATGCTAAATGTCAAAAATGAAAAGTGTCAAAAATGACAAATTTCAAGATGGCAAATGTCTAAGATGTCAAATGACAAATGTCACAATGCTAAATGTCAAAAATGAAATGTGTCACCGTGAAAAATGTCAAAAATGACAAATTTCAAGATGGCAAATGTCAAAGATGTCAAATGACAAATGTCACAATGCTAAATGTCAAAAATGAAAAGTGTTACCATGAAAAATGTCAAAAATGACAAATTTCAAGATGGCAAATGTCAAAGATGTCAAATGACAAATGTCACAATGCTAAATGTCAAAAATGAAAAGTGTCACCATGAAAAATGTCAAAAATAACAAATTTCAAGATGGCAAATGTCAAAGATGTCAAATGACAAATGTTACAATGCTAAATGTCAAAAATGAAAAGTGTCAAAAATGACAAATTTCAAGATGGCAAATGTCAAAGATGTCAAATGTCAAATGTCACAATGCTAAATGTCAAAAATAAAAAGTGTGACCATGAAAAATGTCAAAAATAACAAATTTCAAGATGGCAAATGTCAAAGATGTCAAATGACAAATGTCACAATGCTAAATGTCAAAAATGAAAAGTGTCACCATGAAAAATGTCAAAAATGACAAATTTCAAGATGGCAAATGTCAAAGATGTCAAATGACAAATGTCACAATGCTAAATGTCAAAAATGAAAAGTGTCACAATGAAAAATGTCAAAAATAACAAATTTCAAGATGGCAAATGTCAAAGATGTCAAATGACAAATGTCACAATGCTAAATGTCAAAAACGAAAAGTGTCACCATAAAAAATGTCAAAAATGACAAATTTCAAGATGGCAAATGTTAAAACTGACAAATGTCACAATGCTAAATGTTAAAAATGAAAAGTGTCACTATGAAAAATGTCAAAAATAACAAATTTCAAGATGGCAAATGTCAAAGATGTCAAATGACAAATGTCACAATGCTAAATGTCAAAAATGAAAAGTGTCACCATGAAAAATGTCAAAAATGACAAATTTCAAGATGGCAAATATCAAAACTGACAAATGTCACAATGCTAAATGTCAAAAATGAAAAGTGTCACCATGAAAAATGTCAAAAATAACAAATTTCAAGATGGCAAATGTCAAAGATGTCAAATGACAAATGTCACAATGCTAAATGTCAAAAATGAAAAGTGTCACCATGAAAAATGTCAAAAATGACAAATTTCAAGATGGCAAATGTCAAAGATGTCAAATGACAAATGTCACAATGCTAAATGTCAAAAATGAAAAGTTTCACTATGAAAAATGTCAAAAATGACAAATTTCAACATGGCAAATATCAAAGATGTCAAATGACAAATGTCACAATGCTAAATGTCAAAAATGACAAATTTCAAGATGGCAAATGTCAAAGATGTCAAATGACAAATGTCACAATGCTAAATGTCAAAAATGAAAAGTGTCACCATGAAAAATGTCAAAAATGACAAATTTCAAGATGGCAAATGTCTAAGATGTCAAATGACAAATGTCACAATGCTAAATGTCAAAAATGAAAAGTGTCACTATGAAAAATGTCCAAAATGACAAATTTCAAGATGGCAAATGTCAAAGATGTCAAATGACAAATGTCACAATGCTAAATGTCAAAAATGAAAAGTGTCACCATGAAAAATGTCAAAAATGACAAATTTCAAAATGGCAAATGTCAAAGATGTCAAATGACAAATGTCACAATGCTAAATGTCAAAAATGAAAAGTGTCAAAAATGACAAATTTCAAGATGGCAAATGTCTAAGATGTCAAATGACAAATGTCACAATGCTAAATGTCAAAAATGAAAAGTGTCACCGTGAAAAATGTCAAAAATAACAAATTTTAAGATGGAAAATGTCAAAGATGTCAAATGACAAATGTCACAATGCTAAATGTCAAAAATGAAAAGTGTCACCATGAAAAATGTCAAAAATGACAAATTTCAAGATGCAAATGTCAAAGATGTCAAATGACAAATGTCACAATGCTAAATGTCAAAAATAAAAAGTGTCACCATGAAAAATGTCAAAAATAACAAATTTTAAGATGGCAAATGTCAAAGATGTCAAATGACAAATGTCACAATGCTAAATGTCAAAAATGAAAAGTGTCACCATGAAAAATGTCAAAAATGACAAATTTCAAGATGGCAAATGTCAAAACTGACAAATGTCACAATGCTAGATGTCAAAAATGAAAAGTGTCACCATAAAAAATGTTAAAAATAACAAATTTCAAGATGGCAAATGTCAAAGATGTCAAATGACAAATGTCACAATGCTAAATGTAAAAAATGACAAATTTCAAGATGGCAAATGTCTAAGATGTCAAATGACAAATGTCACAATGCTAATTGTCAAAAATGAAAAGTGTCACCATGAAAAATGTCAAAAATGACAAATTTCAAGATGGCAAATGTCCAAGATGTCAAATGACAAATGTCACAATGCTAAATGTCAAAAATGAAAAGTGTCACCATGAAAAATGTCAAAAATGACAAATTTCAAGATGGCAAATGTCAAAGATGTCAAATGACAAATGTCACAATGCTAAATGTCAAAAATAAAAAGTGTCAAAAATGACAAATTTCAAGATGGCAAATGTCTAAGATGTCAAATGACAAATGTCACAATGCTAAATGTCAAAAATGAAAAGTGTCACCGTAAAAAATGTCAAAAATGACAAATTTCAAGATGGCAAATGTCAAAGATGTCAAATGACAAATGTCACAATGCAAAATGTCAAAAATGAAAAGTGTCACCATGAAAAATGTCAAAAATGACAAATTTCAAGATGGCAAATGTCAAAGATGTCAAATATGACAAATGTCACAATGCTAAATGTCAAAAATGAAAAGTGTCACCATGAAAAATGTCAAAAATGACAAATTTCAAGATGGCAAATGTCAAAGATGTCAAATGACAAATGTCACAATGCTAAATGTCAAAAATGAAAAGTTTCACTATGAAAAATGTCAAAAATGACAAATTTCAAGATGACAAATATCAAAGATGTCAAATGACAAATGTCACAATGCTAAATGTCAAAAATGACAAATATCAAGATGGCAAATGTCAAAGATGTCAAATGACAAATGTCACAATGCTAAATGTCAAAAATGAAAAGTGTCACCATAAAAAATGTCAAAAATGACAAATTTCAAGATGGCAAATGTCAAAGATGTCAAATAACAAATGTCACAATGCTAAATGTCAAAAATGAAAAGTGTCAAAAATGACAAATTTCAAGATGGCAAATGTCTAAGATGTCAAATGACAAATGTCACAATGCTAAATGTCAAAAATGAAAAGTGTCACTATGAAAAATGTCCAAAATGACAAATTTCAAGATGGCAAATGTCAAAGATGTCAAATGACAAATGTCACAATGCTAAATGTCAAAAATGAAAAGTGTCACCATGAAAAATGTCAAAAATGACAAATTTCAAAATGGCAAATGTCAAAGATGTCAAATGACAAATGTCACAATGCTAAATGTCAAAAATGAAAAGTGTCAAAAATGACAAATTTCAAGATGGCAAATGTCTAAGATGTCAAATGACAAATGTCACAATGCTAAATGTCAAAAATGAAAAGTGTCACCGTGAAAAATGTCAAAAATAACAAATTTTAAGATGGAAAATGTCAAAGATGTCAAATGACAAATGTCACAATGCTAAATGTCAAAAATGAAAAGTGTCACAATGAAAAATGTCAAAAATAACAAATTTCAAGATGGCAAATGTCAAAGATGTCAAATGACAAATGTCACAATGCTAAATGTCAAAAATGAAAAGTGTCACCATGAAAAATGTCAAAAATGACAAATTTCAAGATAGCAAATGTCAAAGATGTCAAATGACAAATGTCACAATGCTAAATGTCAAAAATGAAAAGTGTCACCATGAAAAATGTCAAAAATAACAAATTTTAAGATGGCAAATGTCAAAGATGTCAAATGACAAATGTCACAATGCTAAATGTCAAAAATGAAAAGTGTCACCATGAAAAATGTCAAAAATGACAAATTTCAAGATGGCAAATGTCAAAACTGACAAATGTCACAATGCTAAATGTCAAAAATGAAAAGTGTCACCATAAAAAATGTTAAAAATAACAAATTTCAAGATGGCAAATGTCAAAGATGTCAAATGACAAATGTCACAATGCTAAATGTAAAAAATGACAAATTTCAAGATGGCAAATGTCTAAGATGTCAAATGACAAATGTCACAATGCTAAATGTCAAAAATGAAAAGTGTCACCATGAAAAATGTCAAAAATGACAAATTTCAAGATGGCAAATGTCCAAGATGTCAAATGACAAATGTCACAATGCTAAATGTCAAAAATGAAAAGTGTCACCATGAAAAATGTCAAAAATGACAAATTTCAAGATGGCATATGTCAAAGATGTCAAATGACAAATGTCACAATGCTAAATGTCAAAAATAAAAAGTGTCAAAAATGACAAATTTCAAGATGGCAAATGTCTAAGATGTCAAATGACAAATGTCACAATGCTAAATGTCAAAAATGAAAAGTGTCACCGTAAAAAATGTCAAAAATGACAAATTTTAAGATGGCAAATGTCAAAGATGTCAAATGACAAATGTCACAATGCAAAATGTCAAAAATGAAAAGTGTCACCATGAAAAATGTCAAAAATGACAAATTTCAAGATGGCAAATGTCAAAGATGTCGAATATGACAAATGTCACAATGCTAAATGTCAAAAATGAAAAGTGTCAACATGAAAAATGTCAAAAATGACAAATTTCAAGATGGCAAATGTCAAAGATGTCAAATGACAAATGTCACAATGCTAAATGTCAAAAATGAAAAGTGTCACCATGAAAAATGTCAAAAATGACAAATTTCAAGATGGCAAATATCAAAGATGTCAAATGACAAATGTCACAATGCTAAATGTCAAAAATGACAAATTTCAAGATGGCAAATTTCAAAGATGTCAAATGACAAATGTCACAATGCTAAATGTCAAAAATGAAAAGTGTCACCATGAAAAATGTCAAAAATGACAAATTTCAAGATGGCAAATGTCAAAGATGTCAAATGACAAATGTCACAATGCTAAATGTCAAAAATGAAAAGTGTCACCATCAAAAATGTCAAAAATAACAAATTTCAAGATGGCAAATGTCAAAGATGTCAAATGACAAATGTCACAATGCTAAATGTCAAAAATGAAAAGTGTCATCATAAAAAATGTCAAAAATGACAAATTTCAAGATGGCAAATGTCAAAGATGTCAAACGAAAAATGTCACAATGCTAAATGTCAAAAATGAAAAGTGTCACCATGAAGAATGTCAAAAATGACCAATTTCAAGATGGCAAATGTCAAAGATGTCAAATGACAAATGTCACAATGCTAAATGTCAAAAATGAAAAGTGTCACCATGAAAAATGTCAAAAATAACAAATTTCAAGATGGCAAATGTCAAAGATGTCAAATGACAAATGTCACAATGCTAAATGTCAAAAATGAAAAGTGTCAAAAATGACAAATTTCAAGATGGCAAATGTCAAAGATGTCAAATGACACATGTCACAATGCTAAATGTCGAAAATGAAAAGTGTCACCATGAAAAATGTCAAAAATAACAAATTTCAAGATGGCAAATGTCAAAGATGTCAAATGACAAATGTCACAATGCTAAATGTCAAAAATGAAAAGTGTAACCATGAAAAATGTCAAAAATAACAAATTTCAAGATGGCAAATGTCAAAGATGTCAAATGACAAATGTCACAATGCTAAATGTCAAAAATGAAAAGTGTCACCGTAAAAAATGTCAAAAATGACAAATTTCAAGATGGCAAATGTCAAAGATGTCAAATGACAAATGTCACAATGCAAAATGTCAAAAATGAAAAGTGTCACCATGAAAAATGTCAAAAATGACAAATTTCAAGATGGCAAATGTCAAAGATGTCGAATATGACAAATGTCACAATGCTAAATGTCAAAAATGAAAAGTGTTAACATAAAAAATGTCAAAAATGACAAATTTCAAGATGGCAAATGTCAAAGATGTCAAATGACAAATGTCACAATGCTAAATGTCAAAAATGAAAAGTGTCACCATGAAAAATGTCAAAAATGACAAATTTCAAGATGGCAAATATCAAAGATGTCAAATGACAAATGTCACAATGCTAAATGTCAAAAATGACAAATTTCAAGATGGCAAATGTCAAAGATGTCAAATGACAAATGTTACAATGCTAAATGTCAAAAATGAAAAGTGTCACCATGAAAAATGTCAAAAATAACAAATTTCATGATGGCAAATGTCAAAGATGTCAAATGACAAATGTCACAATGCTAAATGTCAAAAATGAAAAGTGTCACCATGAAAAATGTCAAAAATGACAAATTTCAAGATGGCAAATGTCAAAGATGTCAAATGAAAAATGTCACAATGCTAAATGTCAAAAATGAAAAGTGTCACCATGAAAAATGTCAAAACTGACCAATTTCAAGATGGCAAATGTCAAAGATGTCAAATGACAAATGTCACAATGCTAAATGTCAAAAATGAAAAGTGTCACCATGAAAAATGTCAAAAATAACAAATTTCAAGATGGCAAATGTCAAAGATGTCAAATGACAAATGTCACAATGCTAAATGTCAAAAATGAAAAGTGTCAAAAATGACAAATTTCAAGATGGCAAATGTCAAAGATGTCAAATGACAAATGTCACAATGCTAAATGTCGAAAATGAAAAGTGTCACCATGAAAAATGTCAAAAATAACAAATTTCAAGATGGCAAATGTCAAAGATGTCAAATGACAAATGTCACAATGCTAAATGTCAAAAATGAAAAGTGTCACCATGAAAAATGTCAAAAATGACAAATTTCAAGATGGCAAATGTCAAAGATGTCAAATGACAAATGTCACAAAGCTAAATGTCAAAAATGAAAAGTGTCACCATGAAAAATGTCAAAAATAACAAATTTCAAGATGGCAAATGTCAAAGATGTCGAATATGACAAATGTCACAATGCTAAATGTCAAAAATGAAAAGTGTCAACATGAAAAATGTCAAAAATGACAAATTTCAAGATGGCAAATGTCAAAGATGTCAAATGACAAATGTCACAATGCTAAATGTCAAAAATAAAAAGTGTCAAAAATGACAAATTTCAAGATGGCAAATGTCAAAGATGTCAAATGACAAATGTCACAAAGCTAAATGTCAAAAATGAAAAGTGTCACCATGAAAAATGTCAAAAATAACAAATTTCAAGATGGCAAATGTCAAAGATGTCGAATATGACAAATGTCACAATGCTAAATGTCAAAAATGAAAAGTGTCAACATGAAAAATGTCAAAAATGACAAATTTCAAGATGGCAAATGTCAAAGGTGTCACATGACAAATGTCACAATGCTAAATGTCAAAAATAAAAAGTGTCAAAAATGACAAATTTCAAGATGGCAAATGTCTAGGATGTCAAATGACAAATGTCACAATGCTAAATGTCCAAAATGAAAAGTGTCACCGTAAAAAATGTCAAAAATGACAAATTTCAAGATGGCAAATGTCAAAGATGTTAAATGACAAATGTCACAATGCAAAATGTCAAAAATGAAAAGTGTCACCATGAAAAATGTCAAAAATGACAAATTTCAAGATGGCAAATGTCAAAGATGTCGAATATGACAAATGTCACAATGCTAAATGCCACAAATAAAAAGTGTCAACATGAAAAATGTCAAAAATGACAAATTTCAAGATGGCAAATGTCAAAGATGTCAAATGACAAATGTCACAATGCTAAATGTCAAAAATAAAAAGTGTCACCATGAAAAATGTCAAAAATGACAAATTTCAAGATGGCAAATATCAAAGATGTCAAATGACAAATGTCACAATGCTAAATGTTAAAAATGACAAATTTCAAGATGGCAAATAACAAAAATGTCAAATGACAAATGTCACAATGCTAAATGTCAAAAATGAAAAGTGTCACCATGAAAAAAGTCAAAAATGACAAATTTCAAGATGGCAAATGTCAAAGATGTCAAATGACAAATGTCCCAATGCTAATTGTCAAAAATAAAAAGTGTCACCATGAAAAATGTCAAAAATAACAAATTTCAAGATGGCAAATGTCAAAGATGTCAAATGACAAATGTCACAATGCTAAATGTCAAAAATGAAAAGTGTCACCAAGAAAAATGTCAAAATTGACAAATTTCAAGATGGCAAATGTCAAAGATGTCAAATGACAAATGTCACAATGCTAAATGTCAAAAATGAAAAGAGTCACCATGAAAAATGTCAAAAATGACAAATTTCAAGATGGCAAATGTCAAAGATGTCAAATGACAAATGTCACAATGCTAAATGTCCAAAATGAAAAGTGTCACCATGAAAAATGTCAAAAATAACAAATTTCAAGATGGCAAATGTCAAAGATGTCAAATGACAAATGTCACAATGCTAAATGTCAAAAATGAAAAGTGTCAAAAATAACAAATTTCAAGATGGCAAATGTCAAAGATGTCAAATGACAAATGTCACAATGCTAAATGTCAAAAATGAAAAGTGTCAAAAATGACAAATTTCAAGATGGCAAATGTCAAAGATGTCAAATGACAAATGTCACAATGCTAAATGTCAAAAATGAAAAGTGTCACCATAAAAAATGTCAAAAATGACAAATTTCAAGATGGCAAATGTCAAAACTGACAAATGTCACAATGCTAAATGTCAAAAATGAAAAGTGTCAAAAATGACAAATTTCAAGATGGCAAATGTCAAAGATGTCAAATGACAAATGTCACAATGCTAAATGTCGAAAATGAAAAGTGTCACCATGAAAAATGTCAAAAATAACAAATTTCAAGATGGCAAATGTCAAAGATGTCAAATGACAAATGTCACAATGCTAAATGTCAAAAATGAAAAGTGTCAAAAATAACAAATTTCAAGATGGCAAATGTCAAAGATGTCAAATGACAAATGTCACAATGCTAAATGTCAAAAATGAAAAGTGTCAAAAATGACAAATTTCAAGATGGCAAATGTCAAAGATGTCAAATGACAAATGTCACAATGCTAAATGTCAAAAATGAAAAGTGTCACCATAAAAAATGTCAAAAATGACAAATTTCAAGATGGCAAATGTCAAAACTGACAAATGTCACAATGCTAAATGTCAAAAATGAAAAGTGTCACCATGAAAAATGTCAAAAATAACAAATTTCAAGATGGCAAATGTCAAAGATGTCAAATGGACAAATGTCACAATGCTAAATGTCAAAAATGACAAATTTCAAGATGGCAAATGTCAAAGATGTCAAATGACAAATGTCACAATGCTGAATGTCAAAAATGAAAAGTGTCACCATGAAAAATGTCAAAAATGACAAATTTCAAGATGGCAAATGTCAAAACTGACAAATGTCACAATGCTAAATGTCAAAAATGAAATGTGTCACCATGAAATATGTCAAAAATAACAAATTTTAAGATGGCAAATGTCAAAGATGTCAAATGGACAAATGTCACAATGCTAAATGTCAAAAATGACAAATTTCAAGATGGCAAATGTCAAAGATGTCAAATGACAAATGTCACAATGCTAAATGTCAAAAATGAAAAGTGTCACCATGAAAAATGTCAAAAATGACAAATTTTAAGATGGCAAATGTCAAAGATGTCAAATGACAAATGTCACAATGCTAAATGTCAAAAATGAAAAGTGTCACCATGAAAAATGTCAAAAATGACAAATTTCAAGATGGCAAATGTCAAAGATGTCAAATGACAAATGTCACAATGCTAAATGTCAAAAATGAAAAGTGTCACCATGAAAAATGTCAAAAATGACAAATTTCAAGATGGCAAATATCAAAGATGTCAAATGACAAATGTCACAATGCTAAATGTCAAAAATGACAAATTTCAAGATGGCAAATGTCCAAGATGTCAAATGACAAATGTCACAATGCTAAATGTCAAAAATGAAAAGTGTCACCGTGAAAAATGTCAAAAATGACAAATTTGAAGATGGCAAATGTCAAAGATGTCAAATGACAAATGTCACAATGCTAAATGTCAAAAATGAAAAGTGTCACCATGAAAAATATCAAAAATGACAAATTTCAAGATGGCAAATGTCAAAGATGTCAAATGACAAATGTCACAATGCTAAATGTCAAAAATCAAAAGTGTCACCATGAAAAATGTCAAAAATGACAAATTTCAAGATGGCAAATGTTAAAGATGTCGAATATGACAAATGTCACAATGCTAAATGTCAAAAATGAAAAGTGTCACCATGAAAAATGTCAAAAATGACAAATTTCAAGATGGCAAATATCAAAGATGTCAAATGACAAATGTCACAATGCTAAATGTCAAAAATGAAAAGTGTCACCATGAAAAATGTCAAAAATGACAAATTTCAAGATGGCAAATGTTAAAGATGTCGAATATGACAAATGTCACAATGCTAAATGTCAAAAATGAAAAGTGTCACCATGAAAAATGTCAAAAATGACAAATTTCAGGATGGCAAAGGTCAAAGATGTCAAATGACAAATGTCACAATGCTAAATGTCAAAAATGAAAAGTGTCAAAAATGACAAATTTCAAGATGGCAAATGTCTAAGATGTCAAATGACAAATGTCACAATGCTAAATGTCAAAAATGAAAAGTGTCACCGTGAAAAATGTCAAAAATGACAAATTTGAAGATGGCAAATGTCAAAGATGTCAAATGACAAATGTCACAATGCTAAATGTCAAAAATGAAAAGTGTCACCATGAAAAATGTCAAAAATGACAAATTTCAAGATGGCAAATATCAAAGATGTCAAATGACAAATGTCACAATGCTTAATGTCAAAAATGACAAATTTCAAGATGGCAAATATCAAAAATGTCAAATGACAAATGTCACAATGCTAAATGTCAAAAATGAAAAGTGTCACCATGAAAAATGTCAAAAATGACAAATTTCAAGATGGCAAATATCAAAGATGTCAAATGACAAATGTCACAACGCTAAATGTCAAAAATGACAAATTTCAAGATGGCAAATATCAAAAATGTCAAATGACAAATGTCACAATGCTAAATGTCAAAAATGAAAAGTGTCACCATGAAAAAAGTCAAAAATGACAAATTTCAAGATGGCAAATGTCAAAGATGTCAAATGACAAATGTCCCAATGCTAATTGTCAAAAATAAAAAGTGTCACCATGAAAAATGTCAAAAATGACAAATTTCAAGATGGCAAATATCAAATGACAAATGTCACAATGCTAAATGTCAAAAATGACAAATTTCAAGATGGCAAATATCAAAAATGTCAAATGACAAATGTCACAATGCTAAATGTCAAAAATGAAAAGTGTCACCATGAAAAAAGTCAAAAATGACAAATTTCAAGATGGCAAATGTCAAAGATGTCAAAACTGACAAATGTCCCAATGCTAATTGTCAAAAATAAAAAGTGTCACCATGAAAAATGTCAAAAATAACAAATTTCAAGATGGCAAATGTCAAAGATGTCAAATGACAAATGTCACAATGCTAAATGTCAAAAATGAAAAGTGTCACTATGAAAAATGTCAAAATTGACAAATTTCAAGATAGCAACTGTCAAAGATGTCAAATGACAAATGTCACAATGCTAAATGTCAAAAATGAAAAGAGTCACCATGAAAAATGTCAAAAATGACAAATTTCAAGATGGCAAATGTCAAAGATGTCAAATGACAAATGTCACAATGCTAAATGTCCAAAATGAAAAGTGTCACCATGAAAAATGTCAAAAATAACAAATTTCAAGATGGCAAATGTCAAAGATGTCAAATGACAAATGTCACAATGCTAAATGTCAAAAATGAAAAGTGTCAAAAATGACAAATTTCAAGATGGCAAATGTCAAAGATGTCAAATAACAAATGTCACAATGCTAAATGTCGAAAATGAAAAGTGTCACCATGAAAAATGTCAAAAATAACAAATTTCAAGATGGCAAATGTCAAAGATGTCAAATGACAAATGTCACAATGCTAAATGTCAAAAATGAAAAGTGTCACTATAAAAAATGTCAAAAATGACAAATTTCAAGATGGCAAATGTCAAAACTGACAAATGTCACAATGCTAAATGTCAAAAATGAAAAGTGTCACCATGAAAAATGTCAAAAATAACAAATTTCAAGATGGCAAATGTCAAAGATGTCAAATGACAAATGTCACAATGCTAAATGTCAAAAATGAAAAGTGTCACCATGAAAAATGTCAAAAATGACAAATTTCAAGATGGCAAATGTCAAAACTGACAAATGTCACAATGCTAAATGTCAAAAATGAAATGTGTCACCATGAAAAATGTCAAAAATAACAAATTTCAAGATGGCAAATGTCAAAGATGTCAAATGGACAAATGTCACAATGCTAAATGTCAAAAATGACAAATTTCAAGATGGCAAATGTCAAAGATGTCAAATGACAAATGTCACAATGCTAAATGTCAAAAATGAAAAGTGTCACCATAAAAAATGTCAAAAATGACAAATTTTAAGATGGCAAATGTCAAAGATGTCAAATGACAAATGTCACAATGCTAAATGTCAAAAATGAAAAGTGTCACCATGAAAAATGTCAAAAATGACAAATTTCAAGATGGCAAATGTCAAAGATGTCAAATGACAAATGTCACAATGCTAAATGTCAAAAATGAAAAGTGTCACCATGAAAAATGTCAAAAATGACAAATTTCAAGATGGCAAATATCAAAGATGTCAAATGACAAATGTCACAATGCTAAATGTCAAAAATGACAAATTTCAAGATGGCAAATGTCCAAGATGTCAAATGACAAATGTCACAATGCTAAATGTCAAAAATGAAAAGTGTCACCGTGAAAAATGTCAAAAATGACAAATTTGAAGATGGCAAATGTCAAAGATGTCAAATGACAAATGTCACAATGCTAAATGTCAAAAATGAAAAGTGTCACCATGAAAAATGTCAAAAATGACAAATTTCAAGATGGCAAATGTCAAAGATGTCAAATGACAAATGTCACAATGCTAAATGTCAAAAATGAAAAGTGTCACCATGAAAAATGTCAAAAATGACAAATTTCAAGATGGCAAATGTTAAAGATGTCGAATATGACAAATGTCACAATGCTAAATGTCAAAAATGAAAAGTGTCACCATGAAAAATGTCAAAAATGACAAATTTCAAGATGGCAAATATCAAAGATGTCAAATGACAAATGTCACAATGCTAAATGTCAAAAATGAAAAGTGTCACCATGAAAAATGTCAAAAATGACAAATTTCAAGATGGCAAATGTTAAAGATGTCGAATATGACAAATGTCACAATGCTAAATGTCAAAAATGAAAAGTGTCACCATGAAAAATGTCAAAAATGACAAATTTCAGGATGGCAAAGGTCAAAGATGTCAAATGACAAATGTCACAATGCTAAATGTCAAAAATGAAAAGTGTCAAAAATGACAAATTTCAAGATGGCAAATGTCTAAGATGTCAAATGACAAATGTCACAATGCTAAATGTCAAAAATGAAAAGTGTCACCGTGAAAAATGTCAAAAATGACAAATTTGAAGATGGCAAATGTCAAAGATGTCAAATGACAAATGTCACAATGCTAAATGTCAAAAATGAAAAGTGTCACCATGAAAAATGTCAAAAATGACAAATTTCAAGATGGCAAATGTCAAAGATGTCAAATGACAAATGTCACAATGCTAAATGTCAAAAATGAAAAGTGTCACTATGAAAAATGTCAAAAATGACAAATTTCAAGATGGCAAATGTTAAAGATGTCGAATATGACAAATGTCACAATGCTAAATGTCAAAAATGAAAAGTGTCACCATGAAAAATGTCAAAAATGACAAATTTCAAGATGGCAAATATCAAAGATGTCAAATGACAAATGTCACAATGCTAAATGTCAAAAATGAAAAGTGTCACCATAAAAAATGTCAAAAATGACAAATTTCAAGATGGCAAATGTCAAAGATGTCAAATGACAAATGTCACAATGCTAAATGTCAAAAATGAAAAGTGTCACCATGAAAAATGTCAAAAATGACAAATTTCAAGATGGCAAATATCAAAGATGTCAAAGGACAAATGTCACAATGCTAAATGTCAAAAATGACAAATTTCAAGATGGCAAATGTCCAAGATGTCAAATGACAAATGTCACAATGCTAAATGTCAAAAATGAAAAGTGTCACCATGAAAAATGTCAAAAATGACAAATTTCAGCATGGCAAATGTCAAAGATGTCAAATGACAAATGTCACAATGCTAAATGTCAAAAATGAAAAGTGTCAAAAATGACAAATTTCAAGATGGCAAATGTCTAAGATGTCAAATGACAAATGTCACAATGCTAAATGTCAAAAATGAAAAGTGTCACCGTGAAAAATGTCAAAAATGACAAATTTGAAGATGGCAAATGTCAAAGATGTCAAATGACAAATGTCACAATGCTAAATGTCAAAAATGAAAAGTGTCACCATGAAAAATGTCAAAAATGACAAATTTCAAGATGGCAAATGTCAAAGATGTCAAATGACAAATGTCACAATGCTAAATGTCAAAAATGAAAAGTGTCACCATGAAAAATGTCAAAAATGACAAATTTCAAGATGGCAAATGTTAAAGATGTCGAATATGACAAATGTCACAATGCTAAATGTCAAAAATGAAAAGTGTCACCATGAAAAATGTCAAAAATGACAAATTTCAAGATGGCAAATATCAAAGATGTTAAATGACAAATGTCACAATGCTAAATGTAAAAAATGACAAATTTCAAGATGGCAAATGTCAAAGATGTCAAATGACAAATGTCACAATGCTAAATGTCAAAAATGAAAAGTGTCACCATAAAAAATGTCAAAAATGACAAATTTCAAGATGGCAAATGTCAAAGATGTCAAATGACAAATGTCACAATGCTAAATGTCAAAAATGAAAAGTGTCACCATGAAAAATGTCAAAAATGACAAATTTCAAGATGGCAAATGTCAAAGATGTCAAATGACAACTGTCACAATGCTAAATGTCAAAAATGAAAAGTGTCACCATGAAAACTGTCAAAAATAACAAATTTCAAGATGGCAAATGTTAAAGATGTCGAATATGACAAATGTCACAATGCTAAATGTCAAAAATGAAAAGTGTCACCATGAAAAATGTCAAAAATGACAAATTTCAAGATGGCAAATATCAAAGATGTCAAATGACAAATGTCACAATGCTAAATGTCAAAAATGACAAATTTCAAGATGGCAAATGTCAAAGATGTCAAATGACAAATGTCACAATGCTAAATGTCAAAAATGAAAAGTGTCACCATAAAAAATGTCAAAAATGACAAATTTCAAGATGGCAAATGTCAAAGATGTCAAATGACAAATGTCACAATGCTAAATGTCAAAAATGAAAAGTGTCACCATGAAAAATGTCAAAAATAACAAATTTCAAGATGGCAAATGTCAAAGATGTCAAATGACAAATGTCACAATGCTAAATGTCAAAAATGAAAAGTGTCACCATGAAAAATGTCAAAAATGACAAATTTCAAGATGGCAAATGTCAAAGATGTCAAATGACAAATGTTACAATGCTAAATGTCAAAAATGAAAAGAGTCACCATGAAAACTGTCAAAAATAACAAATTTCAAGATGGCAAATGTCAGAGATGTCAAATGGCAAATGTCACAATGCTAAATGTCAAAAGTGAAAAGTGTCAAAAATGACAAATTTCAAGATGGCAAATGTCAAAGATGTCAAATGTCACAATGCTAAATGTCAAAAATGAAAAGTGTCACCATGAAAAATGTCAAAAATGACAAATTTTAAGATGGCAAATGTCAAAGATGTCAAATGACAAATGTCACAATGCTAAATGTCAAAAATGAAAAGTGTCACCATGAAAAATGACAAATTTCAAGATGGCAAATGTCAAATGACAAATGTCACAATGCTAAATGTCAAAAATGAAAAGTGTCACCATGAAAAATGTCAAAAATGACAAATTTCAAGATGGCAAATGTCAAAGATGTCAAATGACAAATGTCACAATGCTAAATGTCAAAAATGAAAAGTGTCACCATGAAAAATGTCAAAAATGACAAATTTCAAGATGGCAAATGTCAAAACTGACAAATGTCGCAATGCTAAATGTCAAAAATGAAAAGTGTCACCATGAAAAATGTAAAAAATAACAAATTTCAAGATGGCAAATGTCAAAGATGTCAAATGACAAATGTCACAATGCTAAATGTCAAAAATGACAAATTTCAAGATGGCAAATGTCAAAGATGTCAAATGACAAATGTCACAATGCTAAATGTCAAAAATGAAAAGTGTCACCATGAAAAATGTCAAAAATGACAAATTTCAAGAGGGCAAATGTCAAAGATGTCAAATGACAAATGTCACAATGCTAAATGTCAAAAATGAAAAGTGTCACCATGAAAAATGTCAAAAATAACAAATTTCAAGATGGCAAATGTCAAAGATGTCAAATGACAAATGTCACAATGCTAAATGTCAAAAATGAAAAGTGTCACCATGAAAAATGTCAAAAATGACAAATTTCAAGATGGCAAATGTCAAAACTGACAAATGTCACAATGCTAAATGTCAAAAATAAAAAGTGTGACCATAAAAAATGTTAAAAATAACAAATTTCAAGATAGCAAATGTCAAAACTGACAAATGTCACAATGATAAATGTCAAAAATGATAAGTGTCACCATGAAAAATGTCAAAAATAACAAATTTCAAGATGGCAAATGTCAAAGATGTCAAATGACAAATGTCACAATGCTAAATGTCAAAAATGACAAATTTTAAGATGGCAAATATCAAAGATGTCAAATGACAAATGTCACAATGCTAAATGTCAAAAATGAAAAGTGTCACCATAAAAAATGTCAAAAATGACAAATTTCAAGATGGCAAATGTCCAAGATGTCAAATGACAATTGTCACAATGCTAAATGTCAAAAATGAAAAGTGTCACCATGAAAAATGTCAAAAATGACAAATTTAAAGATGGCAAATATCAAAGATGTCAAATGACAAATGTCACAATGCTAAATGTCCAAAATAAAAAGTGTCAAAAATGACAAATTTCAAGATGGCAAATGTCTAAGATGTCAAATGACAAATGTCACAATGCTAAATGTCAAAAATGAAAAGTGTCACCGTGAAAAATGTCAAAAATGACAAATTTCAAGATGGCAAATGTCAAAGATGTCAAATGACAAATGTCACAATGCTAAATGTCAACAATGAAAAGTGTCACCATGAAAAATGTCAAAAATGACAAATTTCAAGATGGCAAATGTCAAAGATGTCAAATGACAAATGTCACAATGCTAAATGTCAAAAATGAAAAGTGTCCCCATGAAAAATGTCAATAATGACAAATTTGAAGATGGCAAATGTCAAAGATGTCAAATGACAAATGTCACAATGCTAAATGTCAAAAATGAAAAGTGTCACCATAAAAAATGTCAAAAATGACAAATTTCAAGATGGCAAATGTCAAAGATGTCAAATGACAAATGTCACAATGCTAAATGTCAAAAATGAAAAGTGTCACCATAAAAAATGTCAAAAATGACAAATTTCAAGATGGCAAATGTCAAAGATGTCAAATGACAAATGTCACAATGCTAAATGTCAAAAATGAAAAGTGTCACCATGAAAAATGTCAAAAATAACAAATTTTAAGATAGCAAATGTCAAAGATGTCAAATGACAAATGTCACAATGCTAAATGTCAAAAATAAAAAGTGTCACCATGAAAAATGTCAAAAATGACAAATTTCAAGATGGCAAATGTCAAAGATGTCAAATGACAAATGTCACAATGCTAAATGTCAAAAATGACAAATTTCAAGATGGCAAATGTCTAAGATGTCAAATGACAAATGTCACAATGCTAAATGTCAAAAATGAAAAGTGTCACCATGAAAAATGTCAAAAATGACAAATTTCAAGATGGCAAATGTCAAAGATGTCAAATGACAAATATCGCAATGCTTAATGTCAAAAATCAAAAGTGTCACCATGAAAAATGTCAAAAATGACAAATTTCAAGATAACAAATGTCAAAACTGACAAATGTCACAATGCTAAATGTCAAAAATGATAAGCGTCACCATGAAAAATGTCAAAAATGACAAATTTTAAGATGGCAAATGTCCAAGATGTCAAATGACAAATGTCACAATGCTAAATGTCAAAAATGAAAAGTGTCACCATAAAAAATGTCAAAAATGACAAATTTCAAGATGGCAAATGTCAAAGATGTCAAATGACAAATGTCACAATGCTAAATGTCAAAAATGACAAATTTCAAGATGGCAAATGTCAAAGATGTCAAATGACAAATGTCACAATGCTAAATGTCAAAAATGAAAAGTGTCACCATGAAAAATGTCAAAAATGACAAATTTCAAGATGGCAAATGTCAAAACTGACAAATGTTACAATGCTAAATGTCAAAAATGAAAAGTGTCACCATAAAAAATGTCAAAAATAACAAAATTCAAGATGGCAAATGTCAAAGATGTCAAATGACAAATGTCACATTGCTAAATGTAAAAAATGACAAATTTTAAGATGGCAAATGTCAAAGATGTCAAATGACAAATGTCACAATGCTAAATGTCAAAAATGAAAAGTGTCACCATGAAAAAGGTCAAAAATGACAAATTTCAAGATTGCAAATGTCAAAGATGTCAAATGACAAATGTCACAATGCTAAATGTCAAAAATGAAAAGTGTCACCATGAAAAATGTCAAAAATGACAAATTTCAAGATGGCAAATGTCAAAACTGACAAATGTCACAATGCTAAATGTCAAAAATGATAAGTGTCACCATGAAAAATGTCAAAAATGACAAATTTCAAGATGGCAAATGTCCAAGATGTCAAATGACAAATGTCACAATGCTAAATGTCAAAAATGAAAAGTGCCACCATGAAAAATGTCAAAAATGACAAATTTCAAGATGGCAAATGTCAAAGATGTCAAATGACAAATGTCACAATGCTAAATGTCAAAAATAAAAAGTGTCAAAAATGACAAATTTCAAGATGGCAAATGTCTAAGATGTCAAATGACAAATGTCACAATGCTAAATGTCAAAAATGAAAAGTGTCACCATGAAAAATGTCAAAAATGACAAATTTCAAGATGGCAAATGTCAAAACTGACAAATGTCACAATGCTAAATGTCAAAAATGAAAAGTGTGACCATGAAAAATGTCAAAAATAACAAATTTCAAGATAGCAAATGTCAAAACTGACAAATGTCACAATGATAAATGTCAAAAATGATAAGTGTCACCATGAAAAATGTCAAAAATAACAAATTTCAAGATGGCAAATGTCAAAGATGTCAAATGACAAATGTCACAATGCTAAATGTCAAAAATGACAAATTTTAAGATGGCAAATATCAAAGATGTCAAATGACAAATGTCACAATGCTAAATGTCAAAAATGAAAAGTGTCACCATAAAAAATGTCAAAAATGACAAATTTCAAGATGGCAAATGTCCAAGATGTCAAATGACAATTGTCACAATGCTAAATGTCAAAAATAAAAAGTGTCACCATGAAAAATGTCAAAAATGACAAATTTAAAGATGGCAAATATCAAAGATGTCAAATGACAAATGTCACAATGCTAAATGTCAAAAATAAAAAGTGTCAAAAATGACAAATTTCAAGATGGCAAATGTCTAAGATGTCAAATGACAAATGTCACAATGCTAAATGTCAAAAATGAAAAGTGTCACCGTGAAAAATGTCAAAAATGACAAATTTCAAGATGGCAAATGTCAAAGATGTCAAATGACAAATGTCACAATGCTAAATGTCAACAATGAAAAGTGTCACCATGAAAAATGTCAAAAATGACAAATTTCAAGATGGCAAATGTCAAAGATGTCAAATGACAAATGTCACAATGCTAAATGTCAAAAATGAAAAGTGTCCCCATGAAAAATGTCAATAATGACAAATTTGAAGATGGCAAATGTCAAAGATGTCAAATGACAAATGTCACAATGCTAAATGTCAAAAATGAAAAGTGTCACCATAAAAAATGTCAAAAATGACAAATTTCAAGATGGCAAATGTCAAAGATGTCAAATGACAAATGTCACAATGCTAAATGTCAAAAATGAAAAGTGTCACCATGAAAAATGTCAAAAATAACAAATTTTAAGATAGCAAATGTCAAAGATGTCAAATGACAAATGTCACAATGCTAAATGTCAAAAATAAAAAGTGTCACCATGAAAAATGTCAAAAATGACAAATTTCAAGATGGCAAATGTCAAAGATGTCAAATGACAAATGTCACAATGCTAAATGTCAAAAATGACAAATTTCAAGATGGCAAATGTCTAAGATGTCAAATGACAAATGTCACAATGCTAAATGTCAAAAATGAAAAGTGTCACCATGAAAAATGTCAAAAATGACAAATTTCAAGATGGCAAATGTCAAAAATGTCAAATGACAAATATCGCAATGCTAAATGTCAAAAATCAAAAGTGTCACCATGAAAAATGTCAAAAATGACAAATTTCAAGATAACAAATGTCAAAACTGACAAATGTCACAATGCTAAATGCCAAAAATGATAAGCGTCACCATGAAAAATGTCAAAAATGACAAATTTTAAGATGGCAAATGTCCAAGATGTCAAATGACAAATGTCACAATGCTAAATGTCAAAAATGAAAAGTGTCACCATAAAAAATGTCAAAAATGACAAATTTCAAGATGGCAAATGTCAAAGATGTCAAATGACAAATGTCACAATGCTAAATGTCAAAAATGACAAATTTCAAGATGGCAAATGTCAAAGATGTCAAATGACAAATGTCACAATGCTAAATGTCAAAAATGAAAAGTGTCACCATGAAAAATGTCAAAAATGACAAATTTCAAGATGGCAAATGTCAAAACTGACAAATGTTACAATGCTAAATGTCAAAAATGAAAAGTGTCACCATAAAAAATGTCAAAAATAACAAATTTCAAGATGGCAAATGTCAAAGATGTCAAATGACAAATGTCACATTGCTAAATGTAAAAAATGACAAATTTTAAGATGGCAAATGTCAAAGATGTCAAATGACAAATGTCACAATGCTAAATGTCAAAAATGAAAAGTGTCACCATGAAAAAGGTCAAAAATGACAAATTTCAAGATTGCAAATGTCAAAGATGTCAAATGACAAATGTCACAATGCTAAATGTCAAAAATGAAAAGTGTCACCATGAAAAATGTCAAAAATGACAAATTTCAAGATGGCAAATGTCAAAACTGACAAATGTCACAATGCTAAATGTCAAAAATGATAAGTGTCACCATGAAAAATGTCAAAAATGACAAATTTCAAGATGGCAAATGTCCAAGATGTCAAATGACAAATGTCACAATGCTAAATGTCAAAAATGAAAAGTGTCACCATGAAAAATGTCAAAAATGACAAATTTCAAGATGGCAAATGTCAAAGATGTCAAATGACAAATGTCACAATGCTAAATGTCAAAAATAAAAAGTGTCAAAAATGACAAATTTCAAGATGGCAAATGTCTAAGATGTCAAATAACAAATGTCAAAAATGAAAAGTGTCACCATGAAAAATGTCAAAAATGACAAATTTCAAGATGGCAAATGTCAAAACTGACAAATGTCACAATGCTAAATGTCAAAAATGAAAAGTGTCACCATGAAAAATGTCAAAAATGTCAAATTTCAAGATGGCAAATATCAAAGATGTCAAATGACAAATGTCACAATGCTAAATGTCAAAAATGACAAATTTCAAGATGGCAAATGTCAAAGATGTCAAATGACAAATGTCACAATGCTAAATGTCAAAAATGAAAAGTGTCACCATGACAATTGTCAAAAATGACAAATTTCAAGATAGCAAATGTCAAAACTGACAAATGTCACAATGCTAAATGTCAAAAATGATAAGTGTCACCATGAAAAATGTCAAAAATGACAAATTTCAAGATGGCAAATGTCCAAGATGTCAAATGACAAATGTCACAATGCGAAATGTCAAAAATGACAAATTTCAAGATGGCAAATGTCAAAACTGACAAATGTCACAATGCTAAATGTCAAAAATGAAAAGTGTGACCATGAAAAATGTCAAAAATAACAAATTTCAAGATAGCAAATGTCAAAACTGACAAATGTCACAATGATAAATGTCAAAAATGATAAGTGTCACCATGAAAAATGTCAAAAATAACAAATTTCAAGATGGCAAATGTCAAAGATGTCAAATGACAAATGTCACAATGCTAAATGTCAAAAATGACAAATTTTAAGATGGCAAATATCAAAGATGTCAAATGACAAATGTCACAATGCTAAATGTCAAAAATGAAAAGTGTCACCATAAAAAATGTCAAAAATGACAAATTTTAAGATGGCAAATGTCCAAGATGTCAAATGACAATTGTCACAGTGCTAAATGTCAAAAATGAAAAGTGTCACCATGAAAAATGTCAAAAATGACAAATTTAAAGATGGCAAATATCAAAGATGTCAAATGACAAATGTCACAATGCTAAATGTCAAAAATGAAAAGTGTCACCATGAAAAATGTCAAAAATGACAAATTTCAAGATGGCAAATGTCAAAACTGACAAATGTCACAATGCTAAATGTCAAAAATGAAAAGTGTGACCATGAAAAATGTCAAAAATAACAAATTTCAAGATAGCAAATGTCAAAACTGACAAATGTCACAATGATAAATGTCAAAAATGATAAGTGTCACCATGAAAAATGTCAAAAATAACAAATTTCAAGATGGCAAATGTCAAAGATGTCAAATGACAAATGTCACAATGCTAAATGTCAAAAATGACAAATTTTAAGATGGCAAATATCAAAGATGTCAAATGACAAATGTCACAATGCTAAATGTCAAAAATGAAAAGTGTCACCATAAAAAATGTCAAAAATGACAAATTTTAAGATGGCAAATGTCCAAGATGTCAAATGACAATTGTCACAGTGCTAAATGTCAAAAATGAAAAGTGTCACCATGAAAAATGTCAAAAATGACAAATTTAAAGATGGCAAATATCAAAGATGTCAAATGACAAATGTCACAATGCTAAATGTCAAAAATAAAAAGTGTCAAAAATGACAAATTTCAAGATGGCAAATGTCTAAGATGTCAAATGACAAATGTCACAATGCTAAATGTCAAAAATGAAAAGTGTCACCGTGAAAAATGTCAAAAATGACAAATTTCAAGATGGCAAATGTCAAAGATGTCAAATGACAAATGTCACAATGCTAAATGTCAACAATGAAAAGTGTCACCATGAAAAATGTCAAAAATGACAAATTTCAAGATGGCAAATGTCAAAGATGTCAAATGACAAATGTCACAATGCTAAATGTCAAAAATGAAAAGTGTCCCCATGAAAAATGTCAATAATGACAAATTTGAAGATGGCAAATGTCAAAGATGTCAAATGACAAATGTCACAATGCTAAATGTCAAAAATGAAAAGTGTCACCATGAAAAATGTCAAAAATGACAAATTTCAAGATGGCAAATGTCAAAGATGTCAAATGACAAATGTCACAATGCTAAATGTCAAAAATGAAAAGTGTCACCATGAAAAATGTCAAAAATAACAAATTTTAAGATGGCAAATGTCAAAGATGTCAAATGACAAATGTCACAATGCTAAATGTCAAAAATAAAAAGTGTCACCATGAAAAATGTCAAAAATGACAAATTTCAAGATGGCAAATGTCAAAACTGACAAATGTCACAATGCTAAATGTCAAAAATGAAAAGTGTCACCATGAAAAATGTCAAAAAGAACAAATTTCAAGATGGCAAATGTCAAAGATGTCAAATGACAAATGTCACAATGCTAAATGTCAAAAATGACAAATTTCAAGATGGCAAATGTCAAAGATGTCAAATGACAAATGTCACAATGCTAAATGTCAAAAATGAAAAGTGTCACCATGAAAAATGTCAAAAATGACAAATTTCAAGATGGCAAATGTCAAAGATGCCAAATGACAAATGTCACAATGCTAAATGTCAAAAATGAAAAGTGTCACCATGAAAAATGTCAAAAATGACAAATTTCAAGATGGCAAATGTCAAAGATGTCAAATGACAAATGTCACAATGCTAAATGACAAAAATGAAAAGTATCACCATGAAAAATGTCAAAAATGACAAATTTCAAGATGGCAAATATCAAAGATGTCAAATGACAAATGTCACAATGCTTAATGTCAAAAATGACAAATTTCAAGATGGCAAATGTCAAAGATGTCAAATGACAAATGTCACAATGCTAAATGTAAAAAATGAAAAGTGTCACCATGAAAAATGTCAAAAATGACAAATTTCAAGATGGCAAATGTCAAAGATGTCAAATGACAAATGTCACAATGCTAAATGTCAAAAATGAAAAGTGTCACCATGAAAAATGTCAAAAATGCCAAATGTCAAAAATGAAAAGTGTCACCATGAAAAATGTCAAAAATGACAAATTTCAAGATGGCAAATGTCAAATATATCAAACGACAAATGTCACAATGCTAAATGTCAAAAATGAAAAGTGTCACCATGAAAAATGTCAAAAATGACAAATTTTAAGATAACAAATGTCAAAACTGGCAAATGTCACAATGCTTAATGTCAAAAATGATAAGTGTCACCATGAAAAATGTCAAAAATGACAAATTTCAAGATGGCAAATGTCCAAGATGTCAAATGACAAATGTCACAATGCTAAATTTCAAAAATGAAAAGTGTCACCATGAAAAATGTCAAAAATGACAAATTTCAAGATGGCAAATGTCAAAGATGTCAAATGACAAATGTCACAATGCTAAATGTCAAAAATGAAAAGTGTCAAAAATGACAAATTTCAAGATGGCAAATGTCAAAGATGTCAAATGACAAATGTCACAATGCTAAATGTCAAAAATGAAAAGTGTCACCATGAAAAATGTCAAAAATGACAAATTTCAAGATGGCAAATGTCAAAACTGACAAATGTCACAATGCTAAATGTCAAAAATGATAAGTGTCACCATGAAAAATGTCAAAAATGACAAATTTAAAGATGGCAAATGTCCAAGATGTCAAATGACAAATGTCACAATGCTAAATGTCAAAAATGAAAAGTGTCACCATGAAAAATGTCAAAAATGACAAATTTCAAGATGGCAAATGTCAAAACTGACCAATGTCACAATGCTAAATGTCATAAATGATAAGTGTCACCATGAAAAATGTCAAAAATAACAAATTTCAAGATGGCAAATGTCAAAGATGTCAAATGACAAATGTCACAATGCTAAATGTCAAAAATGACAAATTTCAAGATGGCAAATGTCTAAGATGTCAAATGACAAATGTCACAAAGCTAAATGACAAAAATGAAAAGTGTCACCATGAAAAATGTCAAAAATGACAAATTTCAAGATGGCAAAGTTCCAAGATGTCAAATGACAAATGTCACAATGCTAAATGTCAAAAATGAAAAGTGTCACCATGAAAAATGTCAAAAATGACAAATTTAAAAATGGCAAATATCAAAGATGTCAAATGACAAATGTCACAATGCTAAATGTCAAAAATAAAAAGTGTCAAAAATGACAAATTTCAAGATGGCAAATGTCTAAGATGTCAAATGACAAATGTCACAATGCTAAATGTCAAAAATGAAAAGTGTCACCGTGAAAAATGTCAAAACTGACAAATTTCAAGATGGCAAATGTCAAAGATGTCAAATGACAAATGTCACAATGCTAAATGTCAAAAATGAAAAGTGTCACCATGAAAAATGTCAAAAATGACAAATTTCAAGATGGCAAATGTCCAAGATGTCAAATGACAAATGTCACAATGCTAAATGTCAAAAATGAAAAGTGTCCCCATGAAAAATGTCAATAATGACAAATTTCAAGATGGCAAATGTCAAAGATGTCAAATGACAAATGTCACAATGCTAAATGTCAAAAATGAAAAGTGTCACCATGAAAAATGTCAAAATTGACAAATTTCAAGATGGCAAATGTCAAAGATGTCAAATGACAAATGTCACAATGCTAAATGTCAAAAATGAAAAGTGTCACCATGAAAAATGTCAAAAATAACAAATTTTAAGATGGCAAATGTCAAAGATGTCAAATGACAAATGTCACAATGCTAAATGTCAAAAATAAAAAGTGTCACCATGAAAAATGTCAAAAATGACAAATTTCAAGATGGCAAATGTCAAAACTGACAAATGTCACAATGCTAAATGTCAAAAATGAAAAGTGTCACCATGAAAAATGTCAAAAATAACAAATTTCAAGATGGCAAATGTCAAAGATGTCAAATGACAAATGTCACAATGCTAAATGTCAAAAATGACAAATTTCAAGATGGCAAATGTCAAAAATGTCAAATGACAAATGTCACAATGCTAAATGTCAAAAATGAAAAGTGTCACCATGAAAAATGTCAAAAATAACAAATTTCAAGATGGCAAATGTCAAAGATGTCAAATGACAAATGTCACAATGCTAAATGTCAAAAATGAAAAGTGTCAAAAATGACAAATTTCAAGATGGCAAATGTCAAAGATGTCAAATGACGAATGTCACAATGCTAAATGTCAAAAATGAAAAGTGTCACCATGAAAAATGTCAAAAATGACAAATTTCAAGATGGCAAATGTCAAAACTGACAAATGTCACAATGCTAAATGTCAAAAATGAAATGTGTCACCATGAAAAATGTCAAAAATAACAAATTTCAAGATGGCAAATGTCAAAGATGTCAAATGGACAAATGTCACAATGCTAAATGTCAAAAATGACAAATTTCAAGATGGCAAATGTCAAAGATGTCAAATGACAAATGTCACAATGCTAAATGTCAAAAATGAAAAGTGTCACCATGAAAAATGTCAAAAATGACAAATTTTAAGATGGCAAATGTCAAAGATGTCAAATGACAAATGTCACAATGCTAAATGTCAAAAATGAAAAGTGTCACCATGAAAAATGTCAAAAATGACAAATTTCAAGATGGCAAATGTCAAAGATGTCAAATGACAAATGTCACAATGCTAAATGTCAAAAAGGAAAAGTGTCACCATGAATAATGTCAAAAATGACAAATTTCAAGATGGCAAATATCAAAGATGTCAAATGACAAATGTCACAATGCTAAATGTCAAAAATGACAAATTTCAAGATGGCAAATGTCCAAGATGTCAAATGACAAATGTCACAATGCTAAATGTCAAAAATGAAAAGTGTCACCGTGAAAAATGTCAAAAATGACAAATTTGAAGATGGCAAATGTCAAAGATGTCAAATGACAAATGTCACAATGCTAAATGTCAAAAATGAAAAGTGTCACCATGAAAAATGTCAAAAATGACAAATTTCAAGATGGCAAATGTCAAAGATGTCAAATGACAAATGTCACAATGCTAAATGTCAAAAGTGAAAAGTGTCACCATGAAAAATGTCAAAAATGACAAATTTCAAGATGGCAAATGTTAAAAATGTCGAATATGACAAATGTCACAATGCTAAATGTCAAAAATGAAAAGTGTCACCATAAAAAATGTCAAAAATGACAAATTTCAAGATGGCAAATATCAAAGATGTCAAATGACAAATGTCACAATGCTAAATGTCAAAAATGAAAAGTGTCACCATGAAAAATGTCAAAAATGACAAATTTCAAGATGGCAAATGTTAAAGATGTCGAATATGACAAATGTCACAATGCTAAATGTCAAAAATGAAAAGTGTCACCATAAAAAATGTCAAAAATGACAAATTTCAGGATGGCAAAGGTCAAAGATGTCAAATGACAAATGTCACAATGCTAAATGTCAAAAATGAAAAGTGTCAAAAATGACAAATTTCAAGATGGCAAATGTCCAAGATGTCAAATGACAAATGTCACAATGCTAAATGTCAAAAATAAAAAGTGTCACCATAAAAAATGTCAAAAATGACAAATGTCAAGATGGCAAATGTCAAAGATGTCAAATGACAAATGTCACAATGCTAAATGTCAAAAATGAAAAGTGTCACCATGAAAAATGTCAAAAATGACAAATTTCAAGATGGCAAATGTCAAAGATATCAAATGACAAATGTCACAATGCTAAATGTCAAAAATGAAAAGTGTCACCATGAAAAATGTCAAAAATGACAAATTTCAAGATGGCAAATGTTAAAGATGTCGAATATGACAAATGTCACAATGCTAAATGTCAAAAATGAAAAGTGTCACCATGAAAAATGTCAACAATGACAAATTTCAAGATGGCAAATATCAAAGATGTCAAATGACAAATGTCACAATGCTAAATGTCAAAAATGAAAAGTGTCACTATAAAAAATGTCAAAAATGACAAATGTCAAGATGGCAAATGTCAAAGATGTCAAATGACAAATGTCACAATGCTAAATGTCAAAAATGAAAAGTGTCACCATGAAAAATGTCAAAAATGACAAATTTCAAGATGGCAAATATCAAAGATGTCAAATGACAAATGTCACAATGCTAAATGTCAAAAATGACAAATTTCAAGATGGCAAATGTCCAAGATGTCAAATGACAAATGTCGCAATGCTAAATGTCAAAAATGAAAAGTGTCACCATGAAAAATGTCAAAAATGACAAATTTCAGCATGGCAAATGTCAAAGATGTCAAATGACAAATGTCACAATGCTAAATGTCAAAAATGAAAAGTGTCAAAAATGACAAATTTCAAGATGGCAAATGTCTAAGATGTCAAATGACAAATGTCACAATGCTAAATGTTAAAAATGAAAAGTGTCACCGTGAAAAATGTCAAAAATGACAAATTTGAAGATGGCAAATGTCAAAGATGTCAAATGACAAATGTCACATTGCTAAATGTCAAAAATGAAAAGTGTCACCATGAAAAATGTCAAAAATGACAAATTTCAAGATGGCAAATGTCAAAGATGTCAAATGACAAATGTCACAATGCTAAATGTCAAAAATGAAAAGTGTCACCATGAAAAATGTCAAAAATGACAAATTTCAAGATAGCAAATGTTAAAGATGTCGAATATGACAAATGTCACAATGCTAAATGTCAAAAATGAAAAGTGTCACCATGAAAAATGTCAAAAATGACAAATTTCAGGATGGCAAATATCAAAGATGTCAAATGACAAATGTCACAATGCTAAATGTAAAAAATGACAAATTTCAAGATGGCAAATGTCAAAAATGTCAAATGACAAATGTCACAATGCTAAATGTCAAAAATGAAAAGTGTCACCATAAAAAATGTCAAAAATGACAAATTTCAAGATGGCAAATGTCAAAGATGTCAAATGACAAATGTCACAATGCTAAATGTCAAAAATGAAAAGTGTCACCATGAAAAATGTCAAAAATAACAAATTTCAAAATGGCAAATGTCAAAGATGTCAAATGACAAATGTCACAATGCTAAATGTCAAAAATGAAAAGTGTCACCATGAAAAATGTCAAAAATGACAAATTTCCAGATGGCAAATGTCAAAGATGTCAAATGACAACTGTCACAATGCTAAATGTCAAAAATGAAAAGTGTCACCATGAAAACTGTCAAAAATAACAAATTTCAAGATGGCAAATGTTAAAGATGTCGAATATGACAAATGTCACAATGCTAAATGTCAAAAATGAAAAGTGTCACCATGAAAAATGTCAAAAATGACAAATTTTAAGATGGCAAATATCAAAGATGTCAAATGACAAATGTCACAATGCTAAATGTCAAAAATGAAAAGTTTCACCATAAAAAATGTCAAAAATGACAAATTTCAAGATGGGAAATGTCAAAGATGTCAAATGACAAAGGTCACAATGCTAAATGTCAAAAATGAAAAGTGTCACCATGAAAAATGTCAAAAATAACAAATTTCAAGATGGCAAATGTCAAAGATGTCAAATGACAAATGTCACAATGCTAAATGTCAAAAATGCAAAGTGTCACCATGAAAAATGTCAAAAATGACAAATTTCAAGATGGCAAATGTCAAAGATGTCAAATGACAAATGTCACAATGCTAAATGTCAAAAATGAAAAGTGTCACCATGAAAAATGTCAAAAATGACAAATTTCAAGATGGCAAATGTCAAAGATGTCAAATGACAAATGTCACAATGCTAAATGTCAAAAATGAAAAGTGTCACCATGAAAACTGTCAAAAATAACAAATTTCAAGATGGCAAATGTCAAAGATGTCAAATGACAAATGTCACAATGCTAAATGTCAAAAGTGAAAAGTGTCAAAAATGACAAATTTCAAGATGGCAAATGTCAAAGATGTCAAATGTCAAATGTCACAATGCTAAATGTCAAAAATGAAAAGTGTCACCATGAAAAATGTCAAAAATAACAAATTTCAAGGTGGCAAATGTCAAAGATGTCAAATGACAAATGTCACAATGCCAAATGTCAAAAATGAAAAGTGTCACCATGAAAAATGTCAAAAATGACAAATTTTAAGATGGCAAATGTCAAAGATGTCAAATGACAAATGTCACAATGCTAAATGTCAAAAATGAAAAGTGTCACCATGAAAAATGACAAATTTCAAGATGGCAAATGTCAAAGATGTCAAATGACAAATGTCACAATGCTAAATGTCAAAAATGAAAAGTGTCACCATGAAAAATGTCAAAAATGACAAATTTCAAGATGGCAAATGTCAAAGATGTCAAATGACAAATGTCACAATGCTAAATGTCAAAAATGAAAAGTGTCACCATGAAAAGTGTCAAAAATAACAAATTTCAAGATGGCAAATGTCAAAGATGTCAAATGACAAATGTCACAATGCTAAATGTCAAAAATGAAAAGTGTCAAAAATGACAAATTTCAAGATGGCAAATGTTAAAGATGTCGAATATGACAAATGTCACAATGCTAAATGTCAAAAATGAAAAGTGTCACCATGAAAAATGTCAAAAATGACAAATTTCAAGATGGCAAATATCAAAGATGTCAAATGACAAATGTCACAATGCTAAATGTCAAAAATGACAAATTTCAAGATGGCAAATGTCAAAGATGTCAAATGACAAATGTCACAATGCTAAATGTCAAAAATGAAAAGTGTCACCATAAAAAATGTCAAAAATGACAAATTTCAAGATGGCAAATGTCAAAGATGTCAAATGACAAATGTCACAATGCTAAATGTCAAAAATGAAAAGTGTCACCATGAAAAATGTCAAAAATAACAAATTTCAAGATGGCAAATGTCAAAGATGTCAAATGACAAATGTCACAATGCTAAATGTCAAAAATGAAAAGTGTCACCATGAAAAATGTCAAAAATGACAAATTTCAAGATGGCAAATGTCAAAGATGTCAAATGACAAATGTCACAATGCTAAATGTCAAAAATGAAAAGTGTCACCATGAAAAATGTCAAAAATGACAAATTTCAAGATGGCAAATGTCAAAGATGTCAAATGACAAATGTCACAATGCTAAATGTCAAAAATGAAAAGTGTCACCATGAAAACTGTCAAAAATAACAAATTTCAAGATGGCAAATGTCAAAGATGTCAAATGACAAATGTCACAATGCTAAATGTCAAAAGTGAAAAGTGTCAAAAATGACAAATTTCAAGATGGCAAATGTCAAAGATGTCAAATGTCAAATGTCACAATGCTAAATGTCAAAAATGAAAAGTGTCACCATGAAAAATGTCAAAAATAACAAATTTCAAGATGGCAAATGTCAAAGATGTCAAATGACAAATGTCACAATGCTAAATGTCAAAAATGAAAAGTGTCACCATGAAAAATGACAAATTTCAAAATGGCAAATGTCAAAGATGTCAAATGACAAATGTCACAATGCTAAATGTCAAAAATGAAAAGTGTCATCATGAAAAATGTCAAAAATGACAAATTTCAAGATGGCAAATGTCAAAGATGTCAAATGACAAATGTCACAATGCTAAATGTCAAAAATGAAAAGTGTCACCATGAAAAATGTCAAAAATAACAAATTTCAAGATGGCAAATGTCAAAGATGTCAAATGACAAATGTCACAATGCTAAATGTCAAAAATGAAAAGTGTCACAATGAAAAATGTCAAAAATGACAAATTTCAAGATGGCAAATGTCAAAGATGTCAAATGACAAATGTCACAATGCTAAATGTCAAAAATGAAAAGTGTCACAATGAAAAATGTCAAAAATAACAAATTTCAAGATGGCAAATGTCAAAGATGTCAAATGACAACTGTCACAATGCTAAATGTCCAAAATCGTGGTATGAGGATAATATTAAAATGTAGTAAATATAATTCTATAAATAATATGCTTAAATCGCTACAATGGCTTTCAGTGTATCAGAGATTATACTATTTGACAATGGTATTTGTGTATAAAATATTAAATAATTTAGCACCACCTTATTTTCAAGACTACATTCATTTTAACAATACCATTCATAATTACTCTACCAGATATAACAATAACTTACATATAGCCAGAACAAATAAACGAATGTCCATGAATTCCTTATTTTTTAAATGCTTTGACCATTATAATAAATTACCAATTTGTGTTAAATCTAGTTCGACAGTAAGGGTTTTTAAAAAGAAAATAATTGAACATATTAATGACAATGTATAATGAACAGTACCCATTTTTTTCTACTTGTGTATATTTTTTGTTGTTGTTTCTAATGCAAATTTTTAAATTGTAAATTGTATTTTTTTTTTATAGGTTTAAATTATAAGAATGTTTTTTTTTTGTATATTTTGACATACTACTTTTTAAGTGTTGTTTTTTACATATTTAAAAAAAAATGTTTGTATATTAGGTGTTCCTATTTCAATAAAGAAATTTCATTTCAAAAATTTCAAAAATGAAAAGTGTCACCATGAAAAATGTCAAAAATGACAAATTTCAAGATGGCAAATGTCAAAACTGACAAATGTCGCAATGCTAAATGTCAGAAATGAAAAGTGTCACCATGAAAAATGTCAAAAATAACAAATTTCAAGATGGCAAATGTCAAAGATGTCAAATGACAAATGTCACAATGCTAAATGTCAAACATGACAAATTTCAAGATGGCAAATGTCAAAGATGTCAAATGACAAATGTCACAATGCTAAATGTCAAAAATGAAAAGTGTCACCATGAAAAATGTCAAAAATGACAAATTTCAAGATGGCAAATGTCAAAGATGTCAAATGACAAATGTCACAATGCTAAATGTCAAAAATGAAAAGTGTCACCATGAAAAATGTCAAAAATGACAAATTTCAAGATGGCAAATGTCAAAGATGTCAAATGACAAATGTCACAATGCTAAATGTCAAAAATGAAAAGTTTCACCATGAAAAATGTCAAAAATGACAAATTTCAAGATGGCAAATATCAAAGATGTCAAATGACAAATGTCACAATGCTAAATGTCAAAAATGACAAATTTCAAGATGGCAAATGTCAAAGATGTCAAATGACAAATGTCACAATGCTAAATGTCAAAAATGAAAAGTGTCACCATGAAAAATGTCAAAAATGACAAATTTCAAGATGGCAAATGTCAAATATGTCAAATGACAAATGTCACAATGCTAAATGTCAAAAATGAAAAGTGTCAAAAATGACAAATTTCAAGATGGCAAATGTCTAAGATGTCAAATGACAAATGTCACAATGCTAAATGTCAAAAATGAAAAGTGTCACCATGAAAAATGTCAAAAATGACAAATTTTAAGATGGCAAATGTCAAAGATGTCAAATGACAAATGTCACAATGCTAAATGTCAAAAATGAAAAGTGTCACCATGAAAAATGTCAAAAATGACAAATTTCAAGATGGCAAATGTCAAAGATGTCAAATGACAAATGTCACAATGCTAAATGTCAAAAATGAATAGTGTCAAAAATGACAAATTTCAAGATGGCAAATGTCTAAGATGTCAAATGACAAATGTCACAATGCTAAATGTCAAAAATGAAAAGTGTCACCGTGAAAAATGTCAAAAATAACAAATTTCAAGATGGAAAATGTCAAAGATGTCAAATGACAAATGTCACAATGCTAAATGTCAGAAATGAAAAGTGTCACCATGAAAAATGTCAAAAATAACAAATTTCAAGATGGCAAATGTCAAAGATGTCAAATGACAAATGTCACAATGCTAAATGTCAAAAATGAAAAGTGTCACCATGAAAAATGTCAAAAATGACAAATTTCAAGAGGGCAAATGTCAAAGATGTCAAATGACAAATGTCACAATGCTAAATGTCAAAAATGAAAAGTGTCACCATGAAAAATGTCAAAAATAACAAATTTCAAGATGGCAAATGTCAAAGATGTCAAATGACAAATGTCACAATGCTAAATGTCAAAAATGAAAAGTGTCACCATGAAAAATGTCAAAAATGACAAATTTCAAGATGGCAAATGTCAAAACTGACAAATGTCACAATGCTAAATGTCAAAAATGAAAAGTGTGACCATAAAAAATGTTAAAAATAACAAATTTCAAGATGGCAAGTGTCAAAGATGTCAAATGACAAATGTCACAATGCTAAATGTAAAAAATGACAAATTTCAAGATGGCAAATGTCTAAGATGTCAAATGACAAATGTCACAATGCTAAATGTCAAAAATGAAAAGTGTCACCATGAAAAATGTCAAAAATGACAAATTTCAAGATGGCAAATGTCCAAGATGTCAAATGACAAATGTCACAATGCTAAATGTCAAAAATGAAAAGTGTCACCATGAAAAATGTCAAAAATTACAAATTTCAAGATGGCAAATGTCAAAGATGTCAAATGACAAATGTCACAATGCTAAATGTCAAAAATAAAAAGTGTCAAAAATGACAAATTTCAAGATGGCAAATGTCTAAGATGTCAAATGACAAATGTCACAATGCTAAATGTCAAAAATGAAAAGTGTCACCGTGAAAAATGTCAAAAATAACAAATTTCAAGATAAAAAATGTCAAAGATGTCAAATGACAAATGTCACAATGCTAAATGACAGAAATGAAAAGTGTCACCATGAAAAATGTCAAAAATGACAAATTTCAAGAGGGCAAATGTCAAAGATGTCAAATGACAAATGTCACAATGCTAAATGTCAAAAATGAAAAGTGTTACTATGAAAAATGTCAAAAATGACAAATTTCAAGAGGGCAAATGTCAAAGATGTCAAATGACAAATGTCACAATGCTAAATGTCAAAAATGAAAAGTGTCACCATGAAAAATGTCAAAAATAACACATTTCAAGATGGCAAATGTCAAGGATGTCAAATGACAAATGTCACAATGCTAAATGTCAAAAATGAAAAGTGTCACCATGAAAAATGTCAAAAATGACAAATTTCAAGATGGCAAATGTCAAAACTGACAAATGTCACAATGCTAAATGTCAAAAATGCAAAGTGTGACCATAAAAAATGTTAAAAATAACAAAGTGTCAAAGATGTCAAATGACAAATGTCACAATGCTAAATGTAAAAAATGACAAATTTCAAGATGGCAAATGTCTAAGATGTCAAATGACAAATGTCACAATGCTAAATGTCAAAAATGAAAAGTGTCACCACGAAAAATGTCAAAAATGACAAATTTCAAGTTGGCAAATGTCCAAGATGTCAAATGACAAATGTCACAATGCTAAATGTCAAAAATGAAAAGTGTCACCATGAAAAATGTCAAAAATGACAAATTTCAAGATGGCAAATGTCAAAGATGTCAAATGACAAATGTCACAATGCTAAATGTCAAAAATAAAAAGTGTCAAAAATGACAAATTTCAAGATGGCAAATGTCTAAGATGTCAAATGACAAATGTCACAATGCTAAATGTCAAAAATGAAAAGTGTCACCGTAAAAAATGTCAAAAATGACAAATTTTAAGATGGCAAATGTCAAAGATGTCAAATGACAAATGTCACAATGCTAAATGTCAAAAATGAAAAGTGTCACCATGAAAAATGTCAAAAATGACAAATTTCAAGATGGCAAATGTCAAAGATGTCAAATGACAAATGTCACAATGCTAAATGTCAAAAATGAAAAGTGTCCCCATGAAAAATGTCAATAATGACAAATTTCAAGATGGCAAATGTCAAAGATGTCAAATGACAAATGTCACAATGCTAGATGTCAAAAATGAAAAGTGTCACCATGAAAAATGTCAAAAATGACAAATTTCAAGATGGCAAATGTAAAAAGATGTCGAATATGACAAATGTCACAATGCTAAATGTCAAAAATGAAAGGTGTCACCATGAAAAATGTCAAAAATGACAAATTTCAAGATGGCAAATGTCAAAGATGTCAAATGACAAATGTCACAATGCTAAATATCAAAAATGAAAAGTGTCAAAAATGACAAATTTCAAGATGGCAAATGTCTAAGATGTCAAATGACAAATGCACAATGCTAAATGTCAAAAATGAAAAGTGTCACCATGAAAAATGTCAAAAATGACAAATTTCAAGATGGCAAATGTCAAAGATGTCAAATGACAAATGTCACAATGCTAAATGTCAAAAATAAAAAATGTCAAAAATGACAAATTTCAAGATGGCAAATGTCAAAGATGTCAAATCACTAATGTCACAATGCTAAATGTCAAAAATCAAAGGTGTCACCATGAAAAATGTCAAAAATGACAAATTTCAAGATAACAAATGTCAAAACTGACAAATGTCACAATGCTGAATGTCAAAAATGATAAGTGTCACCATGAAAAATGTCAAAAATGACAAATTTTAAGATGACAAATGTCCAAGATGTCAAATGACAAATGTCACAATGCTAAATGTCAAAAATGAAAAGTGTCACCATGAAAAATGTCAAAAATGACAAATTTTGAAGATGGCAAATGTCAAAGATGTCAAAGGAAAAATGTCACAATGCTAAATGTCAAAAATGAAAAGTGTCAAAAATGACAAATTTCAAGATGGCAAATGTCAAAGATGTCAAATGACAAATGTCACAATGCAAAATGCCAAAAATGAAAAGTGTTACCATGAAAAATGTCAAAAATGACAAATTTCAAGATGGCAAATTTCAAAGATGTCAAATGACAAATGTCACAATGCTAAATGTAAAAAATGACAAATTTCAAGATGGCAAATGTCAAAGATGTCAAATGACAAATGTCACAATGCTAAATGTCAAAAATGAAAAGTGTCACCATGAAAAAGGTCAAAAATGACAAATTTCAAGATGGCAAATGTCAAAGATGTCAAATGACAAATGTCACAATGCTAAATGTCAAAAATGAAAAGTGTCACCATGAAAAATTTCAAAAATGACAAATTTCAAGATAGCAAATGTCAAAACTGACAAATGTCACAATGCTAAATGTCAAAAATGATAAGTGTCACCATGAAAAATGTCAAAAATGACAAATTTAAAGATGGCAAATGTCCAAGATGTCAAATGACAAATGTCACAATGCTAACTGTCAAAAATGAAAAGTGTCACCATGAAAAATGTCAAAAATGACAAATTTCAAGATGGCAAATGTCAAAGATGTCAAATGACAAATGTCACAATGCTAAATGACAAAAATGAAAAGTGTCAAAAATGACAAATTTCAAGATGGCAAATGTCTAAGATGTCAAATGACAAATGTCACAATGCTAAATGTCAAAAATGAAAAGTGTCACCATAAAAAATGTCAAAAATGACAAATTTCAAGATGGCAAATGTGAAAACTGACAAATGTCACACTGCTAAATGTCAAAAATGAAAAGTGTGACCATGAAAAATGTCAAAAATAACAAATTTCAAGATGGCAAATGTCAAAACTGACAAATGTCACAATGCTAAATGTCAAAAATGATAAGTGTCACCATGAAAAATGTCAAAAATAAAAAAATTTCAAGATGGCAAATGTCAAAGATGTCAAATGACAAATGTCACAATGCTAAATGTCAAAAATGACAAATTTCAAGATGGCGAATGTCAAAGATGTCAAATGACAAATGTCACAATGCTAAATGTCAAAAATGAAAAGTGTCACCATGAAAAATGTCAAAAATTACAAATTTCAAGATGGCAAATGTCAAAACTGACAAATGTCACAATGCTAAATGTCAAAAATGATAAGTGTCACCATGAAAAATGTCAAAAATAACAAATTTCAAGATGGCAAATGTCAAAGATGTCAAATGACAAATGTCACAATGCTAAATGTCAAAAATGACAAATTTCAAGATGGCAAATGTCTAAGATGTCAAATGACAAATGTCACAATGCTAAATGTCAAAAATGAAAAGTGTCACCATGAAAAATGTCAAAAATGACAAATTTTAAGATGGCAAATGTCAAAGATGTCAAATGACAAATATCACAATGCTAAATGTCAAAAATCAAAAGTGTCACCATGAAAAATGTCAAAAATGACAAATTTCAAGATAACAAATGTCAAAACTGACAAATGTCACAATGCTAAATGTCAAAAATGATAAGCGTCACCATGAAAAATGTCAAAAATGACAAATTTTAAGATGGCAAATGTCCAAGATGTCAAATGACAAATGTCACAATGCTAAATGTCAAAAATGAAAAGTGTCACCATGAAAAATGTCAAAAATGACAAATTTCAAGATGGCAAATGTCAAAGATGTCAAATGACAAATGTCACAATGCTAAATGTCAAAAATGACAAATTTCAAGATGGCAAATGTCAAAGATGTCAAATGACAAATGTCACAATGCTAAATGTCAAAAATGAAAAGTGTCACCATGAAAAATGTCAAAAATGACAAATTTCAAGATGGCAAATGTCAAAACTGACAAATGTCACAATGCTAAATGTCAAAAATGAAAAGTGTCACCATGAAAAATGTCAAAAATAACAAATTTCAAGATGGCAAATGTCAAAGATGTCAAATGACAAATGTCACATTGCTAAATGTAAAAAATGACAAATTTCAAGATGGCAAATGTCAAAGATGTCAAATGACAAATGTCACAATGCTAAATGTCAAAAATGAAAAGTGTCACCATGAAAAAGGTCAAAAATGACAAATTTCAAGATTGCAAATGTCAAAGATGTCAAATGACAAATGTCACAATGCTAAATGTCAAAAATGAAAAGTGTCACCATGAAAAATGTCAAAAATGACAAATTTCAAGATGGCAAATGTCACAATGCTAAATGTCAAAAATGATAAGTGTCACCATGAAAAATGTCAAAAATGACAAATTTCAAGATGGCAAATGTCCAAGATGTCAAATGACAAATGTCACAATGCTAAATGTCAAAAATGAAAAGTGTCACCATGAAAAATGTCAAAAATGACAAATTTCAAGATGGCAAATGTCAAAGATGTCAAATGACAAATGTCACAATGCTAAATGTCAAAAATAAAAAGTGTTAAAAATGACAAATTTCAAGATGGCAAATGTCTAAGATGTCAAATGACAAATGTCACAATGCTAAATGTCACAAATGAAAAGTGTCACCATGAAAAATGTCAAAAATGACAAATTTTGAAGATGGCAAATGTCAAAGATGTCAAAGGAAAAATGTCACAATGCTAAATGTCAAAAATGAAAAGTGTCAAAAATGACAAATTTCAAGATGGCAAATGTCAAAGATGTCAAATGACAAATGTCACAATGCTAAATGTCAAAAATGAAAAGTGTCACCATGAAAAATGTCAAAAATGACAAATTTCAAGATGGCAAATGTCAAAGATGTCAAAGGAAAAATGTCACAATGCTAAATGTCAAAAATGAAAAGTGTCAAAAATGACAAATTTCAAGATGGCAAATGTCAAAGATGTCAAATGACAAATGTCACAATGCTAAATGTCAAAAATGAAAAGTGTTACCATGAAAAATGTCAAAAATGACAAATTTCAAGATGGCAAATGTCAAAACTGACAAATGTCACAATGCTAAATGTCAAAAATGAAAAGTGTCACCATGAAAAATGTCAAAAATAACAAATTTCAAGATGGCAAATGTCAAAGATGTCAAATGACAAATGTCACAATGGTAAATGTAAAAAATGACAAATTTCAAGATGGCAAATGTCAAAGATGTCAAATGACAAATGTCACAATGCTAAATGTCAAAAATGAAAAGTGTCACCATGAAAAAGGTCAAAAATGACAAATTTCAAGATGGCAAATGTCAAAGATGTCAAATGACAAATGTCACAATGCTAAATGTCAAAAATGAAAAGTGTCACCATGAAAAATGTCAAAAATGACAAATTTCAAGATGGCAAATGTCAAAACTGACAAATGTCACAATGCTAAATGTCAAAAATGATAAGTGTCACCATGAAAAATGTCAAAAATGACAAATTTAAAGATGGCAAATGTCCAAGATGTCAAATGACAAATGTTACAATGCTAAATGTCAAAAATGAAAAGTGTCACCATGAAAAATGTCAAAAATGACAAATTTCAAGATGGCAAATGTCAAAGATGTCAAATGACAAATGTCACAATGCTAAATGTCAAAAATAAAAAGTGTCAAAAATGACAAATTTCAAGATGGCAAATGTCTAAGATGTCAAATGACAAATGTCACAATGCTAAATGTCAAAAATGAAAAGTGTCACCGTAAAAAATGTCAAAAATGACAAATTTTAAGATGGCAAATGTCAAAGATGTCAAATGACAAATGTCATAATGCTAAATGTCAAAAATGAAAAGTGTCACCATGAAAAATGTCAAAAATGACAAATTTCAAGATGGCAAATGTCAAAGATGTCAAATGACAAATGTCACAATGCTAAATGTCAAAAATGAAAAGTGTCCCCATGAAAAATGTCAATAATGACAAATTTCAAGATGGCAAATGTCAAAGATGTCAAATGACAAATGTCACAATGCTAGATGTCAAAAATGAAAAGTGTCACCATGAAAAATGTCAAAAATGACAAATTTCAAGATGGCAAATGTAAAAAGATGTCGAATATGACAAATGTCACAATGCTAAATGTCAAAAATGAAAAGTGTCACCATGAAAAATGTCAAAAATGACAAATTTCAAGATGGCAAATGTCAAAGATGTCAAATGACAAATGTCACAATGCTAAATATCAAAAATGAAAAGTGTCAAAAATGACAAATTTCAAGATGGCAAATGTCTAAGATGTCAAATGACAAATGCACAATGCTAAATGTCAAAAATGAAAAGTGTCACCATGAAAAATGTCAAAAATGACAAATTTCAAGATGGCAAATGTCAAAGATGTCAAATGACAAATGTCACAATGCTAAATGTCAAAAATGAAAAATGTCAAAAATGACAAATTTCAGGATGGCAAATGTCAAAGATGTCAAATCACTAATGTCACAATGCTAAATGTCAAAAATCAAAGGTGTAACCATGAAAAATGTCAAAAATGACAAATTTCAAGATAACAAATGTCAAAACTGACAAATGTCACAATGCTGAATGTCAAAAATGATAAGTGTCACCATGAAAAATGTCAAAAATGACAAATTTTAAGATGACAAATGCCCAAGATGTCAAATGACAAATGTCACAATGCTAAATGTCAAAAATGAAAAGTGTCACCATGAAAAATGTCAAAAATGACAAATTTTGAAGATGGCAAATGTCAAAGATGTCAAAGGAAAAATGTCACAATGCTAAATGTCAAAAATGAAAAGTGTCAAAAATGACAAATTTCAAGATGGCAAATGTCAAAGATGTCAAATGACAAATGTCACAATGCTAAATGTCAAAAATGAAAAGTGTTACCATGAAAAATGTCAAAAATGACAAATTTCAAGATGGCAAATTTCAAAGATGTCAAATGACAAATGTCACAATGCTAAATGTAAAAAATGACAAATTTCAAGATGGCAAATGTCAAAGATGTCAAATGACAAATGTCACAATGCTAAATGTCAAAAATGAAAAGTGTCACCATGAAAAAGGTCAAAAATGACAAATTTCAAGATGGCAAATGTCAAAGATGTCAAATGACAAATGTCACAATGCTAAATGTCAAAAATGAAAAGTGTCACCATGAAAAATTTCAAAAATGACAAATTTCAAGATAGCAAATGTCAAAACTGACAAATGTCACAATGCTAAATGTCAAAAATGATAAGTGTCACCATGAAAAATGTCAAAAATGACAAATTTAAAGATGGCAAATGTCCAAGATGTCAAATGACAAATGTCACAATGCTAAATGTCAAAAATGAAAAGTGTCACCATAAAAAATGTCAAAAATGACAAATTTCAAGATGGCAAATGTCAAAGATGTCAAATGACAAATGTCACAATGCTAAATGTCAAAAATGAAAAGTGTCAAAAATGACAAATTTCAAGATGGCAAATGTCTAAGATGTCAAATGACAAATGTCACAATGCTAAATGTCAAAAATGAAAAGTGTCACCATGAAAAATGTCAAAAATGACAAATTTCAAGATGGCAAATGTGAAAACTGACAAATGTCACAATGCTAAATGTCAAAAATGAAAAGTGTGACCATGAAAAATGTCAAAAATAACAAATTTAAAGATGGCAAATGTCAAAACTGACAAATGTCACAATGCTAAATGTCAAAAATGATAAGTGTCACCATGAAAAATGTCAAAAATAAAAAAATTTTAAGATGGCAAATGTCAAAGATGTCAAATGACAAATGTCACAATGCTAAATGTCAAAAATGACAAATTTCAAGATGGCGAATGTCAAAGATGTCAACTGACAAATGTCACAATGCTAAATGTCAAAAATGAAAAGTGTCACCATGAAAAATGTCAAAAATTACAAATTTCAAGATGGCAAATGTCAAAACTGACAAATGTCACAATGCTAAATGTCAAAAATGATAAGTGTCACCATGAAAAATGTTAAAAATAACAAATTTCAAGATGGCAAATGTCAAAGATGTCAAATGACAAATGTCACAATGCTAAATGTCAAAAATGACAAATTTCAAGATGGCAAATGTCTAAGATGTCAAATGACAAATGTCACAATGCTAAATGTCAAAAATGAAAAGTGTCACCATGAAAAATGTCAAAAATGACAAATTTCAAGATGGCAAATGTCAAAGATGTCAAATGACAAATATCACAATGCTAAATGTCAAAAATCAAAAGTGTCACCATGAAAAATGTCAAAAATGACAAATTTCAAGATAACAAATGTCAAAACTGACAAATGTCACAATGCTAAATGTCAAAAATGATAAACGTCACCATGAAAAATGTCAAAAATGACAAATTTTAAGATGGCAAATGTCCAAGATGTCAAATGACAAATGTCACAATGCTAAATGTCAAAAATGAAAAGTGTCACCATGAAAAATGTCAAAAATGACAAATTTCAAGATGGCAAATGTCAAAGATGTCAAATGACAAATGTCACAATGCTAAATGTCAAAAATGACAAATTTCAAGATGGCAAATGTCAAAGATGTCAAATGACAAATGTCACAATGCTAAATGTCAAAAATGAAAAGTGTCACCATGAAAAATGTCAAAAATGACAAATTTCAAGATGGCAAATGTCAAAACTGACAAATGTCACAATGCTAAATGTCAAAAATGAAAAGTGTCACCATGAAAAATGTCAAAAATAACAAATTTCAAGATGGCAAATGTCAAAGATGTCAAATGACAAATGTCACATTGCTAAATGTAAAAAATGACAAATTTCAAGATGGCAAATGTCAAAGATGTCAAATGACAAATGTCACAATGCTAAATGTCAAAAATGAAAAGTGTCACCATGAAAAAGGTCAAAAATGACAAATTTCAAGATTGCAAATGTCAAAGATGTCAAATGACAAATGTCACAATGCTAAATGTCAAAAATGAAAAGTGTCACCATGAAAAATGTCAAAAATGACAAATTTCAAGATGGCAAATGTCAAAGATGTCAAATGACAAATGTCACAATGCTAAATGTCAAAAATGAAAAGTGTCAAAAATGACAAATTTCAAGATGGCAAATGTCAAAGATGTCAAATGACAAATGTCACAATGCTAAATGTCAAAAATAAAAAGTGTCAAAAATGACAAATTTCAAGATGGCAAATGTCTAAGATGTCAAATGACAAATGTCACAATGCTAAATGTCAAAAATGAAAAGTGTCACCATGAAAAATGTCAAAAATGACAAATTTCAAGATGGCAAATGTCAAAGATGTCAAAGGAAAAATGTCACAATGCTAAATGTCAAAAATGAAAAGTGTCAAAAATGACAAATTTCAAGATGGCAAATGTCAAAGATGTCAAATGACAAATGTCACAATGCTAAATGTCAAAAATGAAAAGTGTTACCATGAAAAATGTCAAAAATGACAAATTTCAAGATGGCAAATATCAAAACTGACAAATGTCACAATGCTAAATGTCAAAAATGAAAAGTGTCACCATGAAAAATGTCAAAAATAACAAATTTCAAGATGGCAAATGTCAAAGATGTCAAATGACAAATGTCACAATGGTAAATGTAAAAAATGACAAATTTCAAGATGGCAAATGTCAAAGATGTCAAATGACAAATGTCACAATGCTAAATGTCAAAAATGAAAAGTGTCACCATGAAAAAGGTCAAAAATGACAAATTTCAAGATGGCAAATGTCAAAGATGTCAAATGACAAATGTCACAATGCTAAATGTCAAAAATGAAAAGTGTCACCATGAAAAATGTCAAAAATGACAAATTTCAAGATGGCAAATGTCAAAACTGACAAATGTCACAATGCTAAATGTCAAAAATGATAAGTGTCACCATGAAAAATGTCAAAAATGACAAATTTAAAGATGGCAAATGTCCAAGATGTCAAATGACAAATGTTACAATGCTAAATGTCAAAAATGAAAAGTGTCACCATGAAAAATGTCAAAAATGACAAATTTCAAGATGGCAAATGTCAAAGATGTCAAATGACAAATGTCACAATGCTAAATGTCAAAAATAAAAAGTGTCAAAAATGACAAATTTCAAGATGGCAAATGTCTAAGATGTCAAATGACAAATGTCACAATGCTAAATGTCAAAAATGAAAAGTGTCACCGTAAAAAATGTCAAAAATGACAAATTTTAAGATGGCAAATGTCAAAGATGTCAAATGACAAATGTCACAATGCTAAATGTCAAAAATAAAAAGTGTCACCATGAAAAATGTCAAAAATGACAAATTTCAAGATGGCAAATGTCAAAGATGTCAAATGACAAATGTCACAATGCTAAATGTCAAAAATAAAAAGTGTCAAAAATGACAAATTTCAAGATGGCAAATGTCTAAGATGTCAAATGACAAATGTCACAATGCTAAATGTCAAAAATGAAAAGTGTCACCGTAAAAAATGTCAAAAATGACAAATTTCAAGATGGCAAATGTCAAAGATGTCAAATGACAAATATCACAATGCTAAATGTCAAAAATCAAAAGTGTCACCATGAAAAATGTCAAAAATGACAAATTTCAAGATAACAAATGTCAAAACTGACAAATGTCACAATGCTAAATGTCAAAAATGATAAACGTCACCATGAAAAATGTCAAAAATGACAAATTTTAAGATGGCAAATGTCCAAGATGTCAAATGACAAATGTCACAATGCTAAATGTCAAAAATGAAAAGTGTCACCATGAAAAATGTCAAAAATGACAAATTTCAAGATGGCAAATGTCAAAGATGTCAAATGACAAATGTCACAATGCTAAATGTCAAAAATGACAAATTTCAAGATGGCAAATGTCAAAGATGTCAAATGACAAATGTCACAATGCTAAATGTCAAAAATGAAAAGTGTCACCATGAAAAATGTTAAAAATGACAAATTTCAAGATGGCAAATGTCAAAACTGACAAATGTCACAATGCTAAATGTCAAAAATGAAAAGTGTCACCATGAAAAATGTCAAAAATAACAAATTTCAAGATGGCAAATGTCAAAGATGTCAAATGACAAATGTCACATTGCTAAATGTAAAAAATGACAAATTTCAAGATGGCAAATGTCAAAGATGTCAAATGACAAATGTCACAATGCTAAATGTCAAAAATGAAAAGTGTCACCATGAAAAAGGTCAAAAATGACAAATTTCAAGATTGCAAATGTCAAAGATGTCAAATGACAAATGTCACAATGCTAAATGTCAAAAATGAAAAGTGTCACCATGAAAAATGTCAAAAATGACAAATTTCAAGATGGCAAATGTCAAAGATGTCAAATGACAAATGTCACAATGCTAAATGTCAAAAATGAAAAGTGTCAAAAATGACAAATTTCAAGATGGCAAATGTCAAAGATGTCAAATGACAAATGTCACAATGCTAAATGTCAAAAATAAAAAGTGTCAAAAATGACAAATTTCAAGATGGCAAATGTCTAAGATGTCAAATGACAAATGTCACAATGCTAAATGTCAAAAATGAAAAGTGTCACCATGAAAAATGTCAAAAATGACAAATTTCAAGATGGCAAATGTCAAAGATGTCAAAGGAAAAATGTCACAATGCTAAATGTCAAAAATGAAAAGTGTCAAAAATGACAAATTTCAAGATGGCAAATGTCAAAGATGTCAAATGACAAATGTCACAATGCTAAATGTCAAAAATGAAAAGTGTTACCATGAAAAATGTCAAAAATGACAAATTTCAAGATGGCAAATGTCAAAACTGACAAATGTCACAATGCTAAATGTCAAAAATGAAAAGTGTCACCATGAAAAATGTCAAAAATAACAAATTTCAAGATGGCAAATGTCAAAGATGTCAAATGACAAATGTCACAATGGTAAATGTAAAAAATGACAAATTTCAAGATGGCAAATGTCAAAGATGTCAAATGACAAATGTCACAATGCTAAATGTCAAAAATGAAAAGTGTCACCATGAAAAAGGTCAAAAATGACAAATTTCAAGATGGCAAATGTCAAAGATGTCAAATGACAAATGTCACAATGCTAAATGTCAAAAATGAAAAGTGTCACCATGAAAAATGTCAAAAATGACAAATTTCAAGATGGCAAATGTCAAAACTGACAAATGTCACAATGCTAAATGTCAAAAATGATAAGTGTCACCATGAAAAATGTCAAAAATGACAAATTTAAAGATGGCAAATGTCCAAGATGTCAAATGACAAATGTTACAATGCTAAATGTCAAAAATGAAAAGTGTCACCATGAAAAATGTCAAAAATGACAAATTTCAAGATGGCAAATGTCAAAGATGTCAAATGACAAATGTCACAATGCTAAATGTCAAAAATAAAAAGTGTCAAAAATGACAAATTTCAAGATGGCAAATGTCTAAGATGTCAAATGACAAATGTCACAATGCTAAATGTCAAAAATGAAAAGTGTCACCGTAAAAAATGTCAAAAATGACAAATTTTAAGATGGCAAATGTCAAAGATGTCAAATGACAAATGTCACAATGCTAAATGTCAAAAATGAAAAGTGTCACCATGAAAAATGTCAAAAATGACAAATTTCAAGATGGCAAATGTCAAAGATGTCAAATGACAAATGTCACAATGCTAAATGTCAAAAATGAAAAGTGTCCCCATGAAAAATGTCAATAATGACAAATTTCAAGATGGCAAATGTCAAAGATGTCAAATGACAAATGTCACAATGCTAGATGTCAAAAATGAAAAGTGTCACCATGAAAAATGTCAAAAATGACAAATTTCAAGATGGCAAATGTAAAAAGATGTCGAATATGACAAATGTCACAATGCTAAATGTCAAAAATGAAAGGTGTCACCATGAAAAATGTCAAAAATGACAAATTTCAAGATGGCAAATGTCAAAGATGTCAAATGACAAATGTCACAATGCTAAATATCAAAAATGAAAAGTGTCAAAAATGACAAATTTCAAGATGGCAAATGTCTAAGATGTCAAATGACAAATGCACAATGCTAAATGTCAAAAATGAAAAGTGTCACCATGAAAAATGTCAAAAATGACAAATTTCAAGATGGCAAATGTCAAAGATGTCAAATGACAAATGTCACAATGCTAAATGTCAAAAATGAAAAGTGTCACCATGAAAAATTTCAAAAATGACAAATTTCAAGATAGCAAATGTCAAAACTGACAAATGTCACAATGCTAAATGTCAAAAATGATAAGTGTCACCATGAAAAATGTCAAAAATGACAAATTTAAAGATGGCAAATGTCCAAGATGTCAAATGACAAATGTCACAATGCTAAATGTCAAAAATGAAAAGTGTCACCATAAAAAATGTCAAAAATGACAAATTTCAAGATGGCAAATGTCAAAGATGTCAAATCACTAATGTCACAATGCTAAATGTCAAAAATCAAAGGTGTCACCATGAAAAATGTCAAAAATGACAAATTTCAAGATAACAAATGTCAAAACTGACAAATGTCACAATGCTGAATGTCAAAAATGATAAGTGTCACCATGAAAAATGGCAAAAATGACAAATTTTAAGATGACAAATGTCCAAGATGTCAAATGACAAATGTCACAATGCTAAATGTCAAAAATGAAAAGTGTCACCATGAAAAATGTCAAAAATGACAAATTTTGAAGATGGCAAATGTCAAAGATGTCAAAGGAAAAATGTCACAATGCTAAATGTCAAAAATGAAAAGTGTCAAAAATGACAAATTTCAAGATGGCAAATGTCAAAGATGTCAAATGACAAATGTCACAATGCTAAATGTCAAAAATGAAAAGTGTTACCATGAAAAATGTCAAAAATGACAAATTTCAAGATGGCAAATTTCAAAGATGTCAAATGACAAATGTCACAATGCTAAATGTAAAAAATGACAAATTTCAAGATGGCAAATGTCAAAGATGTCAAATGACAAATGTCACAATGCTAAATGTCAAAAATGAAAAGTGTCACCATGAAAAAGGTCAAAAATGACAAATTTCAAGATGGCAAATGTCAAAGATGTCAAATGACAAATGTCACAATGCTAAATGTCAAAAATGAAAAGTGTCACCATGAAAAATTTCAAAAATGACAAATTTCAAGATAGCAAATGTCAAAACTGACAAATGTCACAATGCTAAATGTCAAAAATGATAAGTGTCACCATGAAAAATGTCAAAAATGACAAATTTAAAGATGGCAAATGTCCAAGATGTCAAATGACAAATGTCACAATGCTAACTGTCAAAAATGAAAAGTGTCACCATGAAAAATGTCAAAAATGACAAATTTCAAGATGGCAAATGTCAAAGATGTCAAATGACAAATGTCACAATGCTAAATGACAAAAATGAAAAGTGTCAAAAATGACAAATTTCAAGATGGCAAATGTCTAAGATGTCAAATGACAAATGTCACTATGCTAAATGTCAAAAATGAAAAGTGTCACCATGAAAAATGTCAAAAATGACAAATTTCAAGATGGCAAATGTGAAAACTGACAAATGTCACACTGCTAAATGTCAAAAATGAAAAGTGTGACCATGAAAAATGTCAAAAATAACAAATTTCAAGATGGCAAATGTCAAAACTGACAAATGTCACAATGCTAAATGTCAAAAATGATAAGTGTCACCATGAAAAATGTCAAAAATAAAAAAATTTCAAGATGGCAAATGTCAAAGATGTCAAATGACAAATGTCACAATGCTAAATGTCAAAAATGACAAATTTCAAGATGGCGAATGTCAAAGATGTCAAATGACAAATGTCACAATGCTAAATGTCAAAAATGAAAAGTGTCACCATGAAAAATGTCAAAAATTACAAATTTCAAGATGGCAAATGTCAAAACTGACAAATGTCACAATGCTAAATGTCAAAAATGATAAGTGTCACCATGAAAAATGTCAAAAATAACAAATTTCAAGATGGCAAATGTCAAAGATGTCAAATGACAAATGTCACAATGCTAAATGTCAAAAATGACAAATTTCAAGATGGCAAATGTCTAAGATGTCAAATGACAAATGTCACAATGCTAAATGTCAAAAATGAAAAGTGTCACCATGAAAAATGTCAAAAATGACAAATTTTAAGATGGCAAATGTCAAAGATGTCAAATGACAAATATCACAATGCTAAATGTCAAAAATCAAAAGTGTCACCATGAAAAATGTCAAAAATGACAAATTTCAAGATAACAAATGTCAAAACTGACAAATGTCACAATGCTAAATGTCAAAAATGATAAGCGTCACCATGAAAAATGTCAAAAATGACAAATTTTAAGATGGCAAATGTCCAAGATGTCAAATGACAAATGTCACAATGCTAAATGTCAAAAATGAAAAGTGTCACCATGAAAAATGTCAAAAATGACAAATTTCAAGATGGCAAATGTCAAAGATGTCAAATGACAAATGTCACAATGCTAAATGTCAAAAATGACAAATTTCAAGATGGCAAATGTCAAAGATGTCAAATGACAAATGTCACAATGCTAAATGTCAAAAATGAAAAGTGTCACCATGAAAAATGTCAAAAATGACAAATTTCAAGATGGCAAATGTCAAAACTGACAAATGTCACAATGCTAAATGTCAAAAATGAAAAGTGTCACCATGAAAAATGTCAAAAATAACAAATTTCAAGATGGCAAATGTCAAAGATGTCAAATGACAAATGTCACATTGCTAAATGTAAAAAATGACAAATTTCAAGATGGCAAATGTCAAAGATGTCAAATGACAAATGTCACAATGCTAAATGTCAAAAATGAAAAGTGTCACCATGAAAAAGGTCAAAAATGACAAATTTCAAGATTGCAAATGTCAAAGATGTCAAATGACAAATGTCACAATGCTAAATGTCAAAAATGAAAAGTGTCACCATGAAAAATGTCAAAAATGACAAATTTCAAGATGGCAAATGTCAAAACTGACAAATGTCACAATGCTAAATGTCAAAAATGATAAGTGTCACCATGAAAAATGTCAAAAATGACAAATTTCAAGATGGCAAATGTCCAAGATGTCAAATGACAAATGTCACAATGCTAAATGTCAAAAATGAAAAGTGTCACCATGAAAAATGTCAAAAATGACAAATTTCAAGATGGCAAATGTCAAAGATGTCAAATGACAAATGTCACAATGCTAAATGTCAAAAATAAAAAGTGTCAAAAATGACAAATTTCAAGATGGCAAATGTCTAAGATGTCAAATGACAAATGTCACAATGCTAAATGTCAAAAATGAAAAGTGTCACCATGAAAAATGTCAAAAATGACAAATTTTGAAGATGGCAAATGTCAAAGATGTCAAAGGAAAAATGTCACAATGCTAAATGTCAAAAATGAAAAGTGTCAAAAATGACAAATTTCAAGATGGCAAATGTCAAAGATGTCAAATGACAAATGTCACAATGCTAAATGTCAAAAATGAAAAGTGTCACCATGAAAAATGTCAAAAATGACAAATTTCAAGATGGCAAATGTCAAAGATGTCAAAGGAAAAATGTCACAATGCTAAATGTCAAAAATGAAAAGTGTCAAAAATGACAAATTTCAAGATGGCAAATGTCAAAGATGTCAAATGACAAATCTCACAATGCTAAATGTCAAAAATGAAAAGTGTTACCATGAAAAATGTCAAAAATGACAAATTTCAAGATGGCAAATGTCAAAACTGACAAATGTCACAATGCTAAATGTCAAAAATGAAAAGTGTCACCATGAAAAATGTCAAAAATAACAAATTTCAAGATGGCAAATGTCAAAGATGTCAAATGACAAATGTCACAATGGTAAATGTAAAAAATGACAAATTTCAAGATGGCAAATGTCAAAGATGTCAAATGACAAATGTCACAATGCTAAATGTCAAAAATGAAAAGTGTCACCATGAAAAAAGTCAAAAATGACAAATTTTAAGATGGCAAATGTCAAAGATGTCAAATGACAAATGTCACAATGCTAAATGTCAAAAATGAAAAGTGTCACCATGAAAAATGTCAAAAATGACAAATTTCAAGATGGCAAATGTCAAAACTGACAAATGTCACAATGCTAAATGTCAAAAATGATAAGTGTCACCATGAAAAATGTCAAAAATGACAAATTTAAAGATGGCAAATGTCCAAGATGTCAAATGACAAATGTTACAATGCTAAATGTCAAAAATGAAAAGTGTCACCATGAAAAATGTCAAAAATGACAAATTTCAAGATGGCAAATGTCAAAGATGTCAAATGACAAATGTCACAATGCTAAATGTCAAAAATAAAAAGTGTCAAAAATGACAAATTTCAAGATGGCAAATGTCTAAGATGTCAAATGACAAATGTCACAATGCTAAATGTCAAAAATGAAAAGTGTCACCGTAAAAAATGTCAAAAATGACAAATTTTAAGATGGCAAATGTCAAAGATGTCAAATGACAAATGTCATAATGCTAAATGTCAAAAATGAAAAGTGTCACCATGAAAAATGTCAAAAATGACAAATTTCAAGATGGCAAATGTCAAAGATGTCAAATGACAAATGTCACAATGCTAAATGTCAAAAATGAAAAGTGTCCCCATGAAAAATGTCAATAATGACAAATTTCAAGATGGCAAATGTCAAAGATGTCAAATGACAAATGTCACAATGCTAGATGTCAAAAATGAAAAGTGTCACCATGAAAAATGTCAAAAATGACAAATTTCAAGATGGCAAATGTAAAAAGATGTCGAATATGACAAATGTCACAATGCTAAATGTCAAAAATGAAAAGTGTCACCATGAAAAATGTCAAAAATGACAAATTTCAAGATAACAAATGTCAAAACTGACAAATGTCACAATGCTAAATGTCAAAAATGATAAACGTCACCATGAAAAATGTCAAAAATGACAAATTTTAAGATGGCAAATGTCAAAGATGTCAAATGACAAATGTCACAATGCTAAATGTCAAAAATGACAAATTTCAAGATGGCAAATGTCTAAGATGTCAAATGACAAATGTCACAATGCTAAATGTCAAAAATGAAAAGTGTCACCATGAAAAATGTCAAAAATGACAAATTTCAAGATGGCAAATGTCAAAGATGTCAAATGACAAATATCACAATGCTAAATGTCAAAAATCAAAAGTGTCACCATAAAAAATGTCAAAAATGACAAATTTCAAGATAACAAATGTCAAAACTGACAAATGTCACAATGCTAAATGTCAAAAATGATAAACGTCACCATGAAAAATGTCAAAAATGACAAATTTTAAGATGGCAAATGTCCAAGATGTCAAATGACAAATGTCACAATGCTAAATGTCAAAAATGAAAAGTGTCACCATGAAAAATGTCAAAAATGACAAATTTCAAGATGGCAAATGTCAAAGATGTCAAATGACAAATGTCACAATGCTAAATGTCAAAAATGACAAATTTCAAGATGGCAAATGTCAAAGATGTCAAATGACAAATGTCACAATGCTAAATGTCAAAAATGAAAAGTGTCACCATGAAAAATGTCAAAAATGACAAATTTCAAGATGGCAAATGTCAAAACTGACAAATGTCACAATGCTAAATGTCAAAAATGATAAGTGTCACCATGAAAAATGTCAAAAATGACAAATTTAAAGATGGCAAATGTCCAAGATGTCAAATGACAAATGTTACAATGCTAAATGTCAAAAATGAAAAGTGTCACCATGAAAAATGTCAAAAATGACAAATTTCAAGATGGCAAATGTCAAAGATGTCAAATGACAAATGTCACAATGCTAAATGTCAAAAATAAAAAGTGTCAAAAATGACAAATTTCAAGATGGCAAATGTCTAAGATGTCAAATGACAAATGTCACAATGCTAAATGTCAAAAATGAAAAGTGTCACCGTAAAAAATGTCAAAAATGACAAATTTTAAGATGGCAAATGTCAAAGATGTCAAATGACAAATGTCACAATGCTAAATGTCACAAATGAAAAGTGTCACCATGAAAAATGTCAAAAATGACAAATTTTGAAGATGGCAAATGTCAAAGATGTCAAAGGAAAAATGTCACAATGCTAAATGTCAAAAATGAAAAGTGTCACCATGAAAAATGTCAAAAATGACAAATTTCAAGATGGCAAATGTCACAATGCTAAATGTCAAAAATGATAAGTGTCACCATGAAAAATGTCAAAAATGACAAATTTCAAGATGGCAAATGTCCAAGATGTCAAATGACAAATGTCACAATGCTAAATGTCAAAAATAAAAAGTGTCACCATGAAAAATGTCAAAAATGACAAATTTCAAGATGGCAAATGTCAAAGATGTCAAATGACAAATGTCACAATGCTAAATGTCAAAAATAAAAAGTGTTAAAAATGACAAATTTCAAGATGGCAAATGTCTAAGATGTCAAATGACAAATGTCACAATGCTAAATGTCACAAATGAAAAGTGTCACCATGAAAAATGTCAAAAATGACAAATTTTGAAGATGGCAAATGTCAAAGATGTCAAAGGAAAAATGTCACAATGCTAAATGTCAAAAATGAAAAGTGTCAAAAATGACAAATTTCAAGATGGCAAATGTCAAAGATGTCAAATGACAAATGTCACAATGCTAAATGTCAAAAATGAAAAGTGTCACCATGAAAAATGTCAAAAATGACAAATTTCAAGATGGCAAATGTCAAAGATGTCAAAGGAAAAATGTCACAATGCTAAATGTCAAAAATGAAAAGTGTCAAAAATGACAAATTTCAAGATGGCAAATGTCAAAGATGTCAAATGACAAATGTCACAATGCTAAATGTCAAAAATGAAAAGTGTTACCATGAAAAATGTCAAAAATGACAAATTTCAAGATGGCAAATGTCAAAACTGACAAATGTCACAATGCTAAATGTCAAAAATGAAAAGTGTCACCATGAAAAATGTCAAAAATAACAAATTTCAAGATGGCAAATGTCAAAGATGTCAAATGACAAATGTCACAATGGTAAATGTAAAAAATGACAAATTTCAAGATGGCAAATGTCAAAGATGTCAAATGACAAATGTCACAATGCTAAATGTCAAAAATGAAAAGTGTCACCATGAAAAAGGTCAAAAATGACAAATTACAAGATGGCAAATGTCAAAGATGTCAAATGACAAATGTCACAATGCTAAATGTCAAAAATGAAAAGTGTCACCATGAAAAATGTCAAAAATGACAAATTTCAAGATGGCAAATGTCAAAACTGACAAATGTCACAATGCTAAATGTCAAAAATGATAAGTGTCACCATGAAAAATGTCAAAAATGACAAATTTAAAGATGGCAAATGTCCAAGATGTCAAATGACAAATGTTACAATGCTAAATGTCAAAAATGAAAAGTGTCACCATGAAAAATGTCAAAAATGACAAATTTCAAGATGGTAAATGTCAAAGATGTCAAATGACAAATGTCACAATGCTAAATGTCAAAAATAAAAAGTGTCAAAAATGACAAATTTCAAGATGGCAAATGTCTAAGATGTCAAATGACAAATGTCACAATGCTAAATGTCAAAAATGAAAAGTGTCACCGTAAAAAATGTCAAAAATGACAAATTTTAAGATGGCAAATGTCAAAGATGTCAAATGACAAATGTCATAATGCTAAATGTCAAAAATGAAAAGTGTCACCATGAAAAATGTCAAAAATGACAAATTTCAAGATGGCAAATGTCAAAGATGTCAAATGACAAATGTCACAATGCTAAATGTCAAAAATGAAAAGTGTCCCCATGAAAAATGTCAATAATGACAAATTTCAAGATGGCAAATGTCAAAGATGTCAAATGACAAATGTCACAATGCTAGATGTCAAAAATGAAAAGTGTCACCATGAAAAATGTCAAAAATGACAAATTTCAAGATGGCAAATGTAAAAAGATGTCGAATATGACAAATGTCACAATGCTAAATGTCAAAAATGAAAAGTGTCACCATGAAAAATGTCAAAAATGACAAATTTCAAGATGGCAAATGTCAAAGATGTCAAATGACAAATGTCACAATGCTAAATATCAAAAATGAAAAGTGTCAAAAATGACAAATTTCAAGATGGCAAATGTCTAAGATGTCAAATGACAAATGCACAATGCTAAATGTCAAAAATGAAAAGTGTCACCATGAAAAATGTCAAAAATGACAAATTTCAAGATGGCAAATGTCAAAGATGTCAAATGACAAATGTCACAATGCTAAATGTCAAAAATGAAAAATGTCAAAAATGACAAATTTCAGGATGGCAAATGTCAAAAATGTCAAATCACTAATGTCACAATGCTAAATGTCAAAAATCAAAGGTGTAACCATGAAAAATGTCAAAAATGACAAATTTCAAGATAACAAATGTCAAAACTGACAAATGTCACAATGCTGAATGTCAAAAATGATAAGTGTCACCATGAAAAATGTCAAAAATGACAAATTTTAAGATGACAAATGCCCAAGATGTCAAATGACAAATGTCACAATGCTAAATGTCAAAAATGAAAAGTGTCACCATGAAAAATGTCAAAAATGACAAATTTTGAAGATGGCAAATGTCAAAGATGTCAAAGGAAAAATGTCACAATGCTAAATGTCAAAAATGAAAAGTGTCAAAAATGACAAATTTCAAGATGGCAAATGTCAAAGATGTCAAATGACAAATGTCACAATGCTAAATGTCAAAAATGAAAAGTGTTACCATGAAAAATGTCAAAAATGACAAATTTCAAGATGGCAAATTTCAAAGATGTCAAATGACAAATGTCACAATGCTAAATGTAAGAAATGACAAATTTCAAGATGGCAAATGTCAAAGATGTCAAATGACAAATGTCACAATGCTAAATGTCAAAAATGAAAAGTGTCACCATGAAAAAGGTCAAAAATGACAAATTTCAAGATGGCAAATGTCAAAGATGTCAAATGACAAATGTCACAATGCTAAATGTCAAAAATGAAAAGTGTCACCATGAAAAATTTCAAAAATGACAAATTTCAAGATAGCAAATGTCAAAACTGACAAATGTCACAATGCTAAATGTCAAAAATGATAAGTGTCACCATGAAAAATGTCAAAAATGACAAATTTAAAGATGGCAAATGTCCAAGATGTCAAATGACAAATGTCACAATGCTAAATGTCAAAAATGAAAAGTGTCACCATAAAAAATGTCAAAAATGACAAATTTCAAGATGGCAAATGTCAAAGATGTCAAATGACAAATGTCACAATGCTAAATGTCAAAAATGAAAAGTGTCAAAAATGACAAATTTCAAGATGGCAAATGTCTAAGATGTCAAATGACAAATGTCACAATGCTAAATGTCAAAAATGAAAAGTGTCACCATGAAAAATGTCAAAAATGACAAATTTCAAGATGGCAAATGTGAAAACTGACAAATGTCACAATGCTAAATGTCAAAAATGAAAAGTGTGACCATGAAAAATGTCAAAAATAACAAATTTAAAGATGGCAAATGTCAAAACTGACAAATGTCACAATGCTAAATGTCAAAAATGATAAGTGTCACCATGAAAAATGTCAAAAATAAAAAAATTTTAAGATGGCAAATGTCAAAGATGTCAAATGACAAATGTCACAATGCTAAATGTCAAAAATGACAAATTTCAAGATGGCGAATGTCAAAGATGTCAACTGACAAATGTCACAATGCTAAATGTCAAAAATGAAAAGTGTCACCATGAAAAATGTCAAAAATTACAAATTTCAAGATGGCAAATGTCAAAACTGACAAATGTCACAATGCTAAATGTCAAAAATGATAAGTGTCACCATGAAAAATGTTAAAAATAACAAATTTCAAGATGGCAAATGTCAAAGATGTCAAATGACAAATGTCACAATGCTAAATGTCAAAAATGACAAATTTCAAGATGGCAAATGTCTAAGATGTCAAATGACAAATGTCACAATGCTAAATGTCAAAAATGAAAAGTGTCACCATGAAAAATGTCAAAAATGACAAATTTCAAGATGGCAAATGTCAAAGATGTCAAATGACAAATATCACAATGCTAAATGTCAAAAATCAAAAGTGTCACCATGAAAAATGTCAAAAATGACAAATTTCAAGATAACAAATGTCAAAACTGACAAATGTCACAATGCTAAATGTCAAAAATGATAAACGTCACCATGAAAAATGTCAAAAATGACAAATTTTAAGATGGCAAATGTCCAAGATGTCAAATGACAAATGTCACAATGCTAAATGTCAAAAATAAAAAGTGTCACCATGAAAAATGTCAAAAATGACAAATTTCAAGATGGCAAATGTCAAAGATGTCAAATGACAAATGTCACAATGCTAAATGTCAAAAATGACAAATTTCAAGATGGCAAATGTCAAAGATGTCAAATGACAAATGTCACAATGCTAAATGTCAAAAATGAAAAGTGTCACCATGAAAAATGTCAAAAATGACAAATTTCAAGATGGCAAATGTCAAAACTGACAAATGTCACAATGCTAAATGTCAAAAATGAAAAGTGTCACCATGAAAAATGTCAAAAATAACAAATTTCAAGATGGCAAATGTCAAAGATGTCAAATGACAAATGTCACATTGCTAAATGTAAAAAATGACAAATTTCAAGATGGCAAATGTCAAAGATGTCAAATGACAAATGTCACAATGCTAAATGTCAAAAATGAAAAGTGTCACCATGAAAAAGGTCAAAAATGACAAATTTCAAGATTGCAAATGTCAAAGATGTCAAATGACAAATGTCACAATGCTAAATGTCAAAAATGAAAAGTGTCACCATGAAAAATGTCAAAAATGACAAATTTCAAGATGGCAAATGTCAAAGATGTCAAATGACAAATGTCACAATGCTAAATGTCAAAAATGAAAAGTGTCAAAAATGACAAATTTCAAGATGGCAAATGTCAAAGATGTCAAATGACAAATGTCACAATGCTAAATGTCAAAAATAAAAAGTGTCAAAAATGACAAATTTCAAGATGGCAAATGTCTAAGATGTCAAATGACAAATGTCACAATGCTAAATGTCAAAAATGAAAAGTGTCACCATGAAAAATGTCAAAAATGACAAATTTCAAGATGGCAAATGTCAAAGATGTCAAAGGAAAAATGTCACAATGCTAAATGTGAAAAATGAAAAGTGTCAAAAATGACAAATTTCAAGATGGCAAATGTCAAAGATGTCAAATGACAAATGTCACAATGCTAAATGTCAAAAATGAAAAGTGTTACCATGAAAAATGTCAAAAATGACAAATTTCAAGATGGCAAATGTCAAAACTGACAAATGTCACAATGCTAAATGTCAAAAATGAAAAGTGTCACCATGAAAAATGTCAAAAATAACAAATTTCAAGATGGCAAATGTCAAAGATGTCAAATGACAAATGTCACAATGGTAAATGTAAAAAATGACAAATTTCAAGATGGCAAATGTCAAAGATGTCAAATGACAAATGTCACAATGCTAAATGTCAAAAATGAAAAGTGTCACCATGAAAAAGGTCAAAAATGACAAATTTCAAGATGGCAAATGTCAAAGATGTCAAATGACAAATGTCACAATGCTAAATGTCAAAAATGAAAAGTGTCACCATGAAAAATGTCAAAAATGACAAATTTCAAGATGGCAAATGTCAAAACTGACAAATGTCACAATGCTAAATGTCAAAAATGATAAGTGTCACCATGAAAAATGTCAAAAATGACAAATTTAAAGATGGCAAATGTCCAAGATGTCAAATGACAAATGTTACAATGCTAAATGTCAAAAATGAAAAGTGTCACCATGAAAAATGTCAAAAATGACAAATTTCAAGATGGCAAATGTCAAAGATGTCAAATGACAAATGTCACAATGCTAAATGTCAAAAATAAAAAGTGTCAAAAATGACAAATTTCAAGATGGCAAATGTCTAAGATGTCAAATGACAAATGTCACAATGCTAAATGTCAAAAATGAAAAGTGTCACCGTAAAAAATGTCAAAAATGACAAATTTTAAGATGGCAAATGTCAAAGATGTCAAATGACAAATGTCACAATGCTAAATGTCAAAAATGAAAAGTGTCACCATGAAAAATGTCAAAAATGACAAATTTCAAGATGGCAAATGTCAAAGATGTCAAATGACAAATGTCACAATGCTAAATGTCAAAAATAAAAAGTGTCAAAAATGACAAATTTCAAGATGGCAAATGTCTAAGATGTCAAATGACAAATGTCACAATGCTAAATGTCAAAAATGAAAAGTGTCACCGTAAAAAATGTCAAAAATGACAAATTTCAAGATGGCAAATGTCAAAGATGTCAAATGACAAATATCACAATGCTAAATGTCAAAAATCAAAAGTGTCACCATGAAAAATGTCAAAAATGACAAATTTCAAGATAACAAATGTCAAAACTGACAAATGTCACAATGCTAAATGTCAAAAATGATAAACGTCACCATGAAAAATGTCAAAAATGACAAATTTTAAGATGGCAAATGTCCAAGATGTCAAATGTCCAAGATGTCAAATGACAAATGTCACAATGCTAAATGTCAAAAATGAAAAGTGTCACCATGAAAAATGTCAAAAATGACAAATTTCAAGATGGCAAATGTCAAAGATGTCAAATGACAAATGTCACAATGCTAAATGTCAAAAATGACAAATTTCAAGATGGCAAATGTCAAAGATGTCAAATGACAAATGTCACAATGCTAAATGTCAAAAATGAAAAGTGTCACCATGAAAAATGTCAAAAATGACAAATTTCAAGATGGCAAATGTCAAAACTGACAAATGTCACAATGCTAAATGTCAAAAATGAAAAGTGTCACCATGAAAAATGTCAAAAATAACAAATTTCAAGATGGCAAATGTCAAAGATGTCAAATGACAAATGTCACATTGCTAAATGTAAAAAATGACAAATTTCAAGATGGCAAATGTCAAAGATGTCAAATGACAAATGTCACAATGCTAAATGTCAAAAATGAAAAGTGTCACCATGAAAAAGGTCAAAAATGACAAATTTCAAGATTGCAAATGTCAAAGATGTCAAATGACAAATGTCACAATGCTAAATGTCAAAAATGAAAAGTGTCACCATGAAAAATGTCAAAAATGACAAATTTCAAGATGGCAAATGTCAAAGATGTCAAATGACAAATGTCACAATGCTAAATGTCAAAAATGAAAAGTGTCAAAAATGACAAATTTCAAGATGGCAAATGTCAAAGATGTCAAATGACAAATGTCACAATGCTAAATGTCAAAAATAAAAAGTGTCAAAAATGACAAATTTCAAGATGGCAAATGTCTAAGATGTCAAATGACAAATGTCACAATGCTAAATGTCAAAAATGAAAAGTGTCACCATGAAAAATGTCAAAAATGACAAATTTCAAGATGGCAAATGTCAAAGATGTCAAAGGAAAAATGTCACAATGCTAAATGTCAAAAATGAAAAGTGTCAAAAATGACAAATTTCAAGATGGCAAATGTCAAAGATGTCAAATGACAAATGTCACAATGCTAAATGTCAAAAATGAAAAGTGTTACCATGAAAAATGTCAAAAATGACAAATTTCAAGATGGCAAATGTCAAAACTGACAAATGTCACAATGCTAAATGTCAAAAATGAAAAGTGTCACCATGAAAAATGTCAAAAATAACAAATTTCAAGATGGCAAATGTCAAAGATGTCAAATGACAAATGTCACAATGGTAAATGTAAAAAATGACAAATTTCAAGATGGCAAATGTCAAAGATGTCAAATGACAAATGTCACAATGCTAAATGTCAAAAATGAAAAGTGTCACCATGAAAAAGGTCAAAAATGACAAATTTCAAGATGGCAAATGTCAAAGATGTCAAATGACAAATGTCACAATGCTAAATGTCAAAAATGAAAAGTGTCACCATGAAAAATGTCAAAAATGACAAATTTCAAGATGGCAAATGTCAAAACTGACAAATGTCACAATGCTAAATGTCAAAAATGATAAGTGTCACCATGAAAAATGTCAAAAATGACAAATTTAAAGATGGCAAATGTCCAAGATGTCAAATGACAAATGTTACAATGCTAAATGTCAAAAATGAAAAGTGTCACCATGAAAAATGTCAAAAATGACAAATTTCAAGATGGCAAATGTCAAAGATGTCAAATGACAAATGTCACAATGCTAAATGTCAAAAATAAAAAGTGTCAAAAATAACAAATTTCAAGATGGCAAATGTCTAAGATGTCAAATGACAAATGTCACAATGCTAAATGTCAAAAATGAAAAGTGTCACCGTAAAAAATGTCAAAAATGACAAATTTTAAGATGGCAAATGTCAAAGATGTCAAATGACAAATGTCACAATGCTAAATGTCAAAAATGAAAAGTGTCACCATGAAAAATGTCAAAAATGACAAATTTCAAGATGGCAAATGTCAAAGATGTCAAATGACAAATGTCACAATGCTAAATGTCAAAAATGAAAAGTGTCCCCATGAAAAATGTCAATAATGACAAATTTCAAGATGGCAAATGTCAAAGATGTCAAATGACAAATGTCACAATGCTAGATGTCAAAAATGAAAAGTGTCACCATGAAAAATGTCAAAAATGACAAATTTCAAGATGGCAAATGTAAAAAGATGTCGAATATGACAAATGTCACAATGCTAAATGTCAAAAATGAAAGGTGTCACCATGAAAAATGTCAAAAATGACAAATTTCAAGATGGCAAATGTCAAAGATGTCAAATGACAAATGTCACAATGCTAAATATCAAAAATGAAAAGTGTCAAAAATGACAAATTTCAAGATGGCAAATGTCTAAGATGTCAAATGACAAATGCACAATGCTAAATGTCAAAAATGAAAAGTGTCACCATGAAAAATGTCAAAAATGACAAATTTCAAGATGGCAAATGTCAAAGATGTCAAATGACAAATGTCACAATGCTAAATGTCAAAAATAAAAAATGTCAAAAATGACAAATTACAAGATGGCAAATGTCAAAGATGTCAAATCACTAATGTCACAATGCTAAATGTCAAAAATCAAAGGTGTCACCATGAAAAATGTCAAAAATGACAAATTTCAAGATAACAAATGTCAAAACTGACAAATGTCACAATGCTGAATGTCAAAAATGATAAGTGTCACCATGAAAAATGTCAAAAATGACAAATTTTAAGATGACAAATGTCCAAGATGTCAAATGACAAATGTCACAATGCTAAATGTGAAAAATGAAAAGTGTCACCATGAAAAATGTCAAAAATGACAAATTTTGAAGATGGCAAATGTCAAAGATGTCAAAGGAAAAATGTCACAATGCTAAATGTCAAAAATGAAAAGTGTCAAAAATGACAAATTTCAAGATGGCAAATGTCAAAGATGTCAAATGACAAATGTCACAATGCTAAATGTCAAAAATGAAAAGTGTTACCATGAAAAATGTCAAAAATGACAAATTTCAAGATGGCAAATTTCAAAGATGTCAAATGACAAATGTCACAATGCTAAATGTAAAAAATGACAAATTTCAAGATGGCAAATGTCAAAGATGTCAAATGACAAATGTCACAATGCTAAATGTCAAAAATGAAAAGTGTCACCATGAAAAAGGTCAAAAATGACAAATTTCAAGATGGCAAATGTCAAAGATGTCAAATGACAAATGTCACAATGCTAAATGTCAAAAATGAAAAGTGTCACCATGAAAAATTTCAAAAATGACAAATTTCAAGATAGCAAATGTCAAAACTGACAAATGTCACAATGCTAAATGTCAAAAATGATAAGTGTCACCATGAAAAATGTCAAAAATGACAAATTTAAAGATGGCAAATGTCCAAGATGTCAAATGACAAATGTCACAATGCTAACTGTCAAAAATGAAAAGTGTCACCATGAAAAATGTCAAAAATGACAAATTTCAAGATGGCAAATGTCAAAGATGTCAAATGACAAATGTCACAATGCTAAATGACAAAAATGAAAAGTGTCAAAAATGACAAATTTCAAGATGGCAAATGTCTAAGATGTCAAATGACAAATGTCACTATGCTAAATGTCAAAAATGAAAAGTGTCACCATGAAAAATGTCAAAAATGACAAATTTCAAGATGGCAAATGTGAAAACTGACAAATGTCACACTGCTAAATGTCAAAAATGAAAAGTGTGACCATGAAAAATGTCAAAAATAACAAATTTCAAGATGGCAAATGTCAAAACTGACAAATGTCACAATGCTAAATGTCAAAAATGATAAGTGTCACCATGAAAAATGTCAAAAATAACAAATTTCAAGATGGCAAATGTCAAAGATGTCAAATGACAAATGTCACAATGCTAAATGTCAAAAATGACCAATTTCAAGATGGCAAATGTCTAAGATGTCAAATGACAAATGTCACAATGCTAAATGTCAAAAATGAAAAGTGTCACCATGAAAAATGTCAAAAATGACAAATTTTAAGATGGCAAATGTCAAAGATGTCAAATGACAAATATCACAATGCTAAATGTCAAAAATGAAAAGTGTCACCATGAAAAATGTCAAAAATTACAAATTTCAAGATGGCAAATGTCAAAACTGACAAATGTCACAATGCTAAATGTCAAAAATGATAAGTGTCACCATGAAAAATGTCAAAAATTACAAATTTCAAGATGGCAAATGTCAAAACTGACAAATGTCACAATGCTAAATGTCAAAAATGATAAGTGTCACCATGAAAAATGTCAAAAATAACAAATTTCAAGATGGCAAATGTCAAAGATGTCAAATGACAAATGTCACAATGCTAAATGTCAAAAATGACAAATTTCAAGATGGCAAATGTCTAAGATGTCAAATGACAAATGTCACAATGCTAAATGTCAAAAATGAAAAGTGTCACCATGAAAAATGTCAAAAATGACAAATTTTAAGATGGCAAATGTCAAAGATGTCAAATGACAAATATCACAATGCTAAATGTCAAAAATCAAAAGTGTCACCATGAAAAATGTCAAAAATGACAAATTTCAAGATAACAAATGTCAAAACTGACAAATGTCACAATGCTAAATGTCAAAAATGATAAGCGTCACCATGAAAAATGTCAAAAATGACAAATTTTAAGATGGCAAATGTCCAAGATGTCAAATGACAAATGTCACAATGCTAAATGTCAAAAATGAAAAGTGTCACCATGAAAAATGTCAAAAATGACAAATTTCAAGATGGCAAATGTCAAAGATGTCAAATGACAAATGTCACAATGCTAAATGTCAAAAATGACAAATTTCAATATGGCAAATGTCAAAGATGTCAAATGACAAATGTCACAATGCTAAATGTCAAAAATGAAAAGTGTCACCATGAAAAATGTCAAAAATGACAAATTTCAAGATGGCAAATGTCAAAACTGACAAATGTCACAATGCTAAATGTCAAAAATGAAAAGTGTCACCATGAAAAATGTCAAAAATAACAAATTTCAAGATGGCAAATGTCAAAGATGTCAAATGACAAATGTCACATTGCTAAATGTAAAAAATGACAAATTTCAAGATGGCAAATGTCAAAGATGTCAAATGACAAATGTCACAATGCTAAATGTCAAAAATGAAAAGTGTCACCATGAAAAAGGTCAAAAATGACAAATTTCAAGATTGCAAATGTCAAAGATGTCAAATGACAAATGTCACAATGCTAAATGTCAAAAATGAAAAGTGTCACCATGAAAAATGTCAAAAATGACAAATTTCAAGATGGCAAATGTCAAACCTGACAAATGTCACAATGCTAAATGTCAAAAATGATAAGTGTCACCATGAAAAATGTCAAAAATGACAAATTTCAAGATGGCAAATGTCCAAGATGTCAAATGACAAATGTCACAATGCTAAATGTCAAAAATGAAAAGTGTCACCATGAAAAATGTCAAAAATGACAAATTTCAAGATGGCAAATGTCAAAGATGTCAAATGACAAATGTCACAATGCTAAATGTCAAAAATAAAAAGTGTCAAAAATGACAAATTTCAAGATGGCAAATGTCTAAGATGTCAAATGACAAATGTCACAATGCTAAATGTCAAAAATGAAAAGTGTCACCATGAAAAATGTCAAAAATGACAAATTTTGAAGATGGCAAATGTCAAAGATGTCAAAGGAAAAATGTCACAATGCTAAATGTCAAAAATGAAAAGTGTCAAAAATGACAAATTTCAAGATGGCAAATGTCAAAGATGTCAAATGACAAATGTCACAATGCTAAATGTCAAAAATGAAAAGTGTCACCATGAAAAATGTCAAAAATGACAAATTTCAAGATGGCAAATGTCAAAGATGTCAAAGGAAAAATGTCACAATGCTAAATGTCAAAAATGAAAAGTGTCAAAAATGACAAATTTCAAGATGGCAAATGTCAAAGATGTCAAATGACAAATGTCACAATGCTAAATGTCAAAAATGAAAAGTGTTACCATGAAAAATGTCAAAAATGACAAATTTCAAGATGGCAAATGTCAAAACTGACAAATGTCACAATGCTAAATGTCAAAAATGAAAAGTGTCACGATGAAAAATGTCAAAAATAACAAATTTCAAGATGGCAAATGTCAAAGATGTCAAATGACAAATGTCACAATGGTAAATGTAAAAAATGACAAATTTCAAGATGGCAAATGTCAAAGATGTCAAATGACAAATGTCACAATGCTAAATGTCAAAAATGAAAAGTGTCACCATGAAAAAGGTCAAAAATGACAAATTTTAAGATGGCAAATGTCAAAGATGTCAAATGACAAATGTCACAATGCTAAATGTCAAAAATGAAAAGTGTCACCATGAAAAATGTCAAAAATGACAAATTTCAAGATGGCAAATGTCAAAACTGACAAATGTCACAATGCTAAATGTCAAAAATGATAAGTGTCACCATGAAAAATGTCAAAAATGACAAATTTAAAGATGGCAAATGTCCAAGATGTCAAATGACAAATGTTACAATGCTAAATGTCAAAAATGAAAAGTGTCACCATGAAAAATGTCAAAAATGACAAATTTCAAGATGGCAAATGTCAAAGATGTCAAATGACAAATGTCACAATGCTAAATGTCAAAAATAAAAAGTGTCAAAAATGACAAATTTCAAGATGGCAAATGTCTAAGATGTCAAATGACAAATGTCACAATGCTAAATGTCAAAAATGAAAAGTGTCACCGTAAAAAATGTCAAAAATGACAAATTTTAAGATGGCAAATGTCAAAGATGTCAAATGACAAATGTCATAATGCTAAATGTCAAAAATGAAAAGTGTCACCATGAAAAATGTCAAAAATGACAAATTTCAAGATGGCAAATGTCAAAGATGTCAAATGACAAATGTCACAATGCTAAATGTCAAAAATGAAAAGTGTCCCCATGAAAAATGTCAATAATGACAAATTTCAAGATGGCAAATGTCAAAGATGTCAAATGACAAATGTCACAATGCTAGATGTCAAAAATGAAAAGTGTCACCATGAAAAATGTCAAAAATGACAAATTTCAAGATGGCAAATGTAAAAAGATGTCGAATATGACAAATGTCACAATGCTAAATGTCAAAAATGAAAAGTGTCACCATGAAAAATGTCAAAAATGACAAATTTCAAGATAACAAATGCCAAAACTGACAAATGTCACAATGCTAAATGTCAAAAATGATAAACGTCACCATGAAAAATGTCAAAAATGACAAATTTTAAGATGGCAAATGTCAAAGATGTCAAATGACAAATGTCACAATGCTAAATGACAAATTTCAAGATGGCAAATGTCTAAGATGTCAAATGACAAATGTCACAATGCTAAATGTCAAAAATGAAAAGTGTCACCATGAAAAATGTCAAAAATGACAAATTTCAAGATGGCAAATGTCAAAGATGTCAAATGACAAATATCACAATGCTAAATGTCAAAAATCAAAAGTGTCACCATGAAAAATGTCAAAAATGACAAATTTCAAGATAACAAATGTCAAAACTGACAAATGTCACAATGCTAAATGTCAAAAATGATAAACGTCACCATGAAAAATGTCAAAAATGACAAATTTTAAGATGGCAAATGTCCAAGATGTCAAATGACAAATGTCACAATGCTAAATGTCAAAAATGAAAAGTGTCACCATGAAAAATGTCAAAAATGACAAATTTCAAGATGGCAAATGTCAAAGATGTCAAATGACAAATGTCACAATGCTAAATGTCAAAAATGACAAATTTCAAGATGGCAAATGTCAAAGATGTCAAATGACAAATGACACAATGCTAAATGTCAAAAATGAAAAGTGTCACCATGAAAAATGTCAAAAATGACAAATTTCAAGATGGCAAATGTCAAAACTGACAAATGTCACAATGCTAAATGTCAAAAATGAAAAGTGTCACCATGAAAAATGTCAAAAATAACAAATTTCAAGATGGCAAATGTCAAAGATGTCAAATGACAAATGTCACATTGCTAAATGTAAAAAATGACAAATTTCAAGATGGCAAATGTCAAAGATGTCAAATGACAAATGTCACAATGCTAAATGTCAAAAATGAAAAGTGTCACCATGAAAAAGGTCAAAAATGACAAATTTCAAGATTGCAAATGTCAAAGATGTCAAATGACAAATGTCACAATGCTAAATGTCAAAAATGAAAAGTGTCACCATGAAAAATGTCAAAAATGACAAATTTCAAGATGGCAAATGTCAAAGATGTCAAATGACAAATGTCACAATGCTAAATGTCAAAAATGAAAAGTGTCAAAAATGACAAATTTCAAGATGGCAAATGTCAAAGATGTCAAATGACAAATGTCACAATGCTAAATGTCAAAAATAAAAAGTGTCAAAAATGACAAATTTCAAGATGGCAAATGTCTAAGATGTCAAATGACAAATGTCACAATGCTAAATGTCAAAAATGAAAAGTGTCACCATGAAAAATGTCAAAAATGACAAATTTCAAGATGGCAAATGTCAAAGATGTCAAAGGAAAAATGTCACAATGCTAAATGTCAAAAATGAAAAGTGTCAAAAATGACAAATTTCAAGATGGCAAATGTCAAAGATGTCAAATGACAAATGTCACAATGCTAAATGTCAAAAATGAAAAGTGTTACCATGAAAAATGTCAAAAATGACAAATTTCAAGATGGCAAATGTCAAAACTGACAAATGTCACAATGCTAAATGTCAAAAATGAAAAGTGTCACCATGAAAAATGTCAAAAATAACAAATTTCAAGATCGCAAATGTCAAAGATGTCAAATGACAAATGTCACAATGGTAAATGTAAAAAGTGACAAATTTTAAGATGGCAAATGTCAAAGATGTCAAATGACAAATGTCACAATGCTAAATGTCAAAAATAAAAAGTGTCACCATGAAAAAGGTCAAAAATGACAAATTTCAAGATGGCAAATGTCAAAGATGTCAAATGACAAATGTCACAATGCTAAATGTCAAAAATGAAAAGTGTCACCATGAAAAATGTCAAAAATGACAAATTTCAAGATGGCAAATGTCAAAACTGACAAATGTCACAATGCTAAATGTCAAAAATGATAAGTGTCACCATGAAAAATGTCAAAAATGACAAATTTAAAGATGGCAAATGTCCAAGATGTCAAATGACAAATGTTACAATGCTAAATGTCAAAAATGAAAAGTGTCACCATGAAAAATGTCAAAAATGACAAATTTCAAGATGGCAAATGTCAAAGATGTCAAATGACAAATGTCACAATGCTAAATGTCAAAAATGAAAAGTGTCAAAAATGACAAATTTCAAGATGGCAAATGTCTAACATGTCAAATGACAAATGTCACAATGCTAAATGTCAAAAATGAAAAGTGTCACCATGAAAAATGTCAAAAATGACAAATTTCAAGATGACAAATGTGAAAACTGACAAATGTCGCAATGCTAAATGTCAAAAATGAAAAGTGTGACTATGAAAAATGTCAAAAATAACAAATTTCAAGATGGCAAATGTCAAAACTGACAAATGTCACAATGCTAAATGTCAAAAATGATAAGTGTCACCATGAAAAATGTCAAAAATAAAAAAATTTCAAGATGGCAAATGTCAAAGATGTCAAATGACAAATGTCACAATGCTAAATGTCAAAAATGACAAATTTTAAGATGGCGAATGTTAAAGATGTCAAATGACAAATGTCACAATGCTAAATGTCAAAAATGAAAAGTGTCACCATGAAAAATGTCAAAAATTACAAATTTTAAGATGGCAATTGTCAAAACTGACAAATGTCAAAACTGACAAATGTCACAATGCTAAATGTCAAAAATGATAAGTGTCACCATGAAAAATGTCAAAAATAACAAATTTCAAGATGGCAAATGTCAAAGATGTCAAATGACAAATGTCACAATGCTAAATGTCAAAAATGACAAATTTCAAGATGGCAAATGTCTAAGATGTCAAATGACAAATGTCACAATGCTGAATGTCAAAAATGAAAAGTGTCACCATGAAAAATGTCAAAAATGGCAAATTTCAAGATGGCAAATATCAAAGATGTCAAATGACAAATGTCACAATGCTAAATGTCAAAAATGAAAAGTGTCACTATGAAAAATGTCAAAAATGACAAATTTCAAGATGGCAAATGTCAAAGATGTCAAATGACAAATGTCACAATGCTAAATGTCAAAAATGAAAAGTGTCATGATGAAAAATGTCAAAAATGACAAATTTCAAGATGGCAAATGTCAAAGATGTCAAATGACAAATGTCACAATGCTAAATGTCAAAAATGAAAAGTGTCAAAAATGACAAATTTCAAGATGGCAAATGTCTAAGATGTCAAATGACAAATGTCACAATGCTAAATGTCAAAAATGAAAAGTGTCACCATGAAAAATGTCAAAAATGACAAATTTCAAGATGACAAATGTGAAAACTGACAAATGTCACAATGCTAAATGTCAAAAATGAAAAGTGTGACCATGAAAAATGTCAAAAATAACAAATTTCAAGATGGCAAATGTCAAAACTGACAAATGTCACAATGCTAAATGTCAAAAATGATAAGTGTCACCATGAAAAATGTCAAAAATAAAAAAATTTCAAGATGGCAAATGTCAAAGATGTCAAATGACAAATGTCACAATGCTAAATGTCAAAAATGACAAATTTCAAGATGGCGAATGTCAAAGATGTCAAATGACAAATGTCACAATGCTAAATGTCAAAAATGAAAAGTGTCACCATGAAAAATGTCAAAAATTACAAATTTCAAGATGGCAAATGTCAAAACTGACAAATGTCACAATGCTAAATGTCAAAAATGATAAGTGTCACCATGAAAAATGTCAAAACTAACAAATTTCAAGATGGCAAATGTCAAAGATGTCAAATGACAAATGTCACAATGCTAAATGTCAAAAATGACAAATTTCAAGATGGCAAATGTCTAAGATGTCAAATGACAAATGTCATAATGCTAAATGTCAAAAATGAAAAGTGTCACCATGAAAAATGTCAAAAATGACAAATTTCAAGATGGCAAATGTCAAAGATGTCAAATGACAAATGTCACAATGCTAAATGTCAAAAATGAAAAGTGTCACTATGAAAAATGTCAAAAATGACAAATTTCAAGATGGCAAATGTCAAAGATGTCAAATGACAAATGTCACAATGCTAAATGTCAAAAATGACAAATTTCAAGATGGCAAATGTCAAAGATGTCAAATGACAAATGTCACAATGCTAAATGTCAAAAATGAAAAGTGTCACCATGAAAAATGTCAAAAATGACAAATTTCAAGATGGCAAATGTCAAAACTGACAAATGTCACAATGCTAAATGTCAAAAATCAAAAGTGTCACCATGAAAAATGTCAAAAATGACAAATTTCAAGATAACAAATGTCAAAACTGACAAATGTCACAATGCTAAATGTCAAAAATGATAAGCGTCACCATGAAAAATGTCAAAAATGACAAATTTTAAGATGGCAAATGTCCAAGATGTCAAATGACAAATGTCACAATGCTAAATGTCAAAAATGAAAAGTGTCACTATGAAAAATGTCAAAAATGACAAATTTCAAGATGGCAAATGTCAAAGATGTCAAATGACAAATGTCACAATGCTAAATGTCAAAAATGACAAATTTCAAGATGGCAAATGTCAAAGATGTCAAATGACAAATGTCACAATGCTAAATGTCAAAAATGAAAAGTGTCACCATGAAAAATGTCAAAAATGACAAATTTCAAGATGGCAAATGTCAAAACTGACAAATGTCACAATGCTAAATGTCAAAAATGAAAAGTGTCACCATGAAAAATGTCAAAAATAACAAATTTAAAGATGGCAAATGTCAAAGATGTCAAATGACAAATGTCACATTGCTAAATGTAAAAAATGACAAATTTCAAGATGGCAAATGTCAAAGATGTCAAATGACAAATGTCACAATGCTAAATGTCAAAAATGAAAAGTGTCACCATGAAAAAGGTCAAAAATGACAAATTTCAAGATTGCAAATGTCAAAGATGTCAAATGACAAATGTCACAATGCTAAATGTCAAAAATGAAAAGTGTCACCATGAAAAATGTCAAAAATGACAAATTTCAAGATGGCAAATGTCAAAACTGACAAATGTCACAAAGCTAAATGTCAAAAATGATAAGTGTCACCATGAAAAATGTCAAAAATGACAAATTTCAAGATGGCAAATGTCAAAGATGTCAAATGACAAATGTCACAATGCTAAATGTCAAAAATGAAAAGTGTCACCATGAAAAAGGTCAAAAATGACAAATTTCAAGATTGCAAATGTCAAAGATGTCAAATGACAAATGTCACAATGCTAAATGTCAAAAATGAAAAGTGTCACCATGAAAAATGTCAAAAATGACAAATTTCAAGATGACAAATGTCAAAACTGACAAATGTCACAATGCTAAATGTCAAAAATGAAAAGTGTCACCATGAAAAATGTCAAAAATAACAAATTTCAAGATGGCAAATGTCAAAGATGTCAAATGACAAATGTCACATTGCTAAATGTAAAAAATGACAAATTTCAAGATGGCAAATGTCAAAGATGTCAAATGACAAATGTCACAATTCTAAATGTCAAAAATGAAAAGTGTCACCATGAAAAATGTCAAAAATGACAAATTTCAAGATGGCAAATGTCAAAGATGTCAAATGACAAATGTCACAATGCTAAATGTCAAAAATAAAAAGTGTCAAAAATGACAAATTTCAAGATGGCAAATGTCTAAGATGTCAAATGACAAATGTCACAATGCTAAATGTCAAAAATGAAAAGTGTCACCATGAAAAATGTCAAAAATGACAAATTTCAAGATGGCAAATGTCAAAACTGACAAATGTCACAATGCTAAATGTCAAAAATGAAAAGTGTGACCATGAAAAATGTCAAAAATAACAAATTTCAAGATGGCAAATGTTAAAACTGACAAATGTCACAATGCTAAATGTCAAAAATTATAAGTGTCACAATGAAAAATGTCAAAAATAACAAATTTCAAGATGGCAAATGTCAAAGATGTCAAATGACAAATGTCACAATGCTAAATGTCAAAAATGACAAATTTCAAGATGGCAAATATCAAAGATGTCAAATGACAAATGTCACAATGCTAAATGTCAAAAATGAAAAGTGTCACCATAAAAAATGTCAAAAATGACAAATTTCAAGATGGCAAATGTCCAAGATGTCAAATGACAAATGTCACAATGCTAAATGTCAAAAATGAAAAGTGTCACCATGAAAAATGTCAAAAATGACAAATTTAAAGATGGCAAATATCAAAGATGTCAAATGACAAATGTCACAATGCTAAATGTCAAAAATAAAAAGTGTCAAAAATGACAAATTTCAAGATGGCAAATGTCTAAGATGTCAAATGACAAATGTCACAATGCTAAATGTCAAAAATGAAAAGTGTAACCGTGAAAAATGTCAAAAATGACAAATTTCAAGATGGCAAATGTCAAAGATGTCAAATGACAAATGTCACAATGCTAAATGTCAACAATGAAAAGTGTCACCATGAAAAATGTCAAAAATGACAAATTTCAAGATGGCAAATGTCAAAAATGTCAAATGACAAATGTCACAATGCTAAATGTCAAAAATGAAAAGTGTCCCCATGAAAAATGTCAATAATGACAAATTTGAAGATGGCAAATGTCAAAGATGTCAAATGACAAATGTCACAATGCTAAATGTCAAAAATGAAAAGTGTCACCATGAAAAATGTCAAAAATGACAAATTTCAAGATGGCAAATGTCAAAGATGTCAAATGACAAATGTCACAATGCTAAATGTCAAAAATGAAAAGTGTCACCATGAAAAATGTCAAAAATGACAAATTTCAAGATGGCAAATGTCAAAACTGACAAATGTCACAATGCTAAATGTCAAAAATCAAAAGTGTCACCATGAAAAATGTCAAAAATGACAAATTTCAAGATAACAAATGTCAAAACTGACAAATGTCACAATGCTAAATGTCAAAAATGATAAGCGTCACCATGAAAAATGTCAAAAATGACAAATTTTAAGATGGCAAATGTCCAAGATGTCAAATGACAAATGTCACAATGCTAAATGTCAAAAATGAAAAGTGTCACTATGAAAAATGTCAAAAATGACAAATTTCAAGATGGCAAATGTCAAAGATGTCAAATGACAAATGTCACAATGCTAAATGTCAAAAATGACAAATTTCAAGATGGCAAATGTCAAAGATGTCAAATGACAAATGTCACAATGCTAAATGTCAAAAATGAAAAGTGTCACCATGAAAAATGTCAAAAATGACAAATTTCAAGATGGCAAATGTCAAAACTGACAAATGTCACAATGCTAAATGTCAAAAATGAAAAGTGTCACCATGAAAAATGTCAAAAATAACAAATTTAAAGATGGCAAATGTCAAAGATGTCAAATGACAAATGTCACATTGCTAAATGTAAAAAATGACAAATTTCAAGATGGCAAATGTCAAAGATGTCAAATGACAAATGTCACAATGCTAAATGTCAAAAATGAAAAGTGTCACCATGAAAAAGGTCAAAAATGACAAATTTCAAGATTGCAAATGTCAAAGATGTCAAATGACAAATGTCACAATGCTAAATGTCAAAAATGAAAAGTGTCACCATGAAAAATGTCAAAAATGACAAATTTCAAGATGGCAAATGTCAAAACTGACAAATGTCACAATGCTAAATGTCAAAAATGATAAGTGTCACCATGAAAAATGACAAATTTCAAGATGGCAAATGTCAAAGATGTCAAATGACAAATGTCACAATGCTAAATGTCAAAAATGAAAAGTGTCACCATGAAAAAGGTCAAAAATGACAAATTTCAAGATTGCAAATGTCAAAGATGTCAAATGACAAATGTCACAATGCTAAATGTCAAAAATGAAAAGTGTCACCATGAAAAATGTCAAAAATGACAAATTTCAAGATGACAAATGTCAAAACTGACAAATGTCACAATGCTAAATGTCAAAAATGAAAAGTGTCACCATGAAAAATGTCAAAAATAACAAATTTCAAGATGGCAAATGTCAAAGATGTCAAATGACAAATGTCACATTGCTAAATGTAAAAAATGACAAATTTCAAGATGGCAAATGTCAAAGATGTCAAATGACAAATGTCACAATTCTAAATGTCAAAAATGAAAAGTGTCACCATGAAAAATGTCAAAAATGACAAATTTCAAGATGGCAAATGTCAAAGATGTCAAATGACAAATGTCACAATGCTAAATGTCAAAAATAAAAAGTGTCAAAAATGACAAATTTCAAGATGGCAAATGTCTAAGATGTCAAATGACAAATGTCACAATGCTAAATGTCAAAAATGAAAAGTGTCACCATGAAAAATGTCAAAAATGACAAATTTCAAGATGGCAAATGTCAAAACTGACAAATGTCACAATGCTAAATGTCAAAAATGAAAAGTGTGACCATGAAAAATGTCAAAAATAACAAATTTCAAGATGGCAAATGTTAAAACTGACAAATGTCACAATGCTAAATGTCAAAAATTATAAGTGTCACAATGAAAAATGTCAAAAATAACAAATTTCAAGATGGCAAATGTCAAAGATGTCAAATGACAAATGTCACAATGCTAAATGTCAAAAATGACAAATTTCAAGATGGCAAATATCAAAGATGTCAAATGACAAATGTCACAATGCTAAATGTCAAAAATGAAAAGTGTCACCATAAAAAATGTCAAAAATGACAAATTTCAAGATGGCAAATGTCCAAGATGTCAAGTGACAAATGTCACAATGCTAAATGTCAAAAATGAAAAGTGTCACCATGAAAAATGTCAAAAATGACAAATTTAAAGATGGCAAATATCAAAGATGTCAAATGACAAATGTCACAATGCTAAATGTCAAAAATAAAAAGTGTCAAAAATGACAAATTTCAAGATGGCAAATGTCTAAGATGTCAAATGACAAATGTCACAATGCTAAATGTCAAAAATGAAAAGTGTCACCGTGAAAAATGTCAAAAATGACAAATTTCAAGATGGCAAATGTCAAAGATGTCAAATGACAAATGTCACAATGCTAAATGTCAACAATGAAAAGTGTCACCATGAAAAATGTCAAAAATGACAAATTTCAAGATGGCAAATGTCAAAAATGTCAAATGACAAATGTCACAATGCTAAATGTCAAAAATGAAAAGTGTCCCCATGAAAAATGTCAATAATGACAAATTTGAAGATGGCAAATGTCAAAGATGTCAAATGACAAATGTCACAATGCTAAATGTCAAAAATGACAAGTGTCACCATGAAAAATGTCAAAAATGACAAATTTCAAGATGGCAAATGTCAAAGATGTCAAATGACAAATGTCACAATGCTAAATGTCAAAAATGAAAAGTGTCACCATGAAAAATGTCAAAAATAACAAATTTTAAGATGGCAAATGTCAAAGATGTCAAATGACAAATGTCACAATGCTAAATGTCAAAAATAAAAAGTGTCACCATGAAAAATGTCAAAAATGACAAATTTCAAGATGGCAAATGTCAAAACTGACAAATGTCACCATGCTAAATGTCAAAAATGAAAAGTGTCACCATGAAAAATGTCAAAAATAACAAATTTCAAGATGGCAAATGTCAAAGATGTCAAATGACAAATGTCACAATGCTAAATGTCAAAAATGACAAATTTCAAGATGGCAAATGTCAAAGATGTCAAATGACAAATGTCACAATGCTAAATGTCAAAGATGAAAAGTGTCACCATGAAAAATGTCAAAAATAACAAATTTCAAGATGGCATATGTCAAAGATGTCAAATGACAAATGTCACAATGCAAAATGTCAAAAACGAAAAGTGTCACCATGAAAAATGTCAAAAATGACAAATTTCAAGATGGCAAATGTCAAAGATGTCAAATGACAAATGTCACAATGCTAACTGTTAAAAATGAAAAGTGTCACCATGAAAAATGTCAAAAATAACAAATTTAAGATGGCAAATGTCAAAGATGTCAAATGACAAATGTCACAATGCTAAATGTCAAAAATGACAAATTTTAAGATAGCAAATGTCAAAGATGTCAAATGACAAATGTCACAATGCTAAATGTCAAAAATGAAAAGTGTCACCATGAAAAATGTCAAAAATGACAAATTTCAAGATGGCAAATGTCAAAGATGTCAAATGTCAAAGATGTCAAATGACAAATGTCACAATGCTAAATGTCAAAAATGAAAAGTGTCACCATGAAAAATGTCAAAAATGACCAATTTCAAGATGGCAAATGTCAAAGATGTCAAATGACAAATGTCACAATGCTAAATGTCAAAAATGAAAAGTGTCACCATGAAAAATGTCAAAAATGACAAATTTCAAGATGGCAAATGTCAAAGATGTCAAATGACAAATGTCACAATGCTAAATGTCAAACATGAAAAGTGTCACCATGAAAAATGTCAAAAATAATAAATTTCAAAATGGCAAATGTCAAAGATGTCAAATGACAAATGTCACAATGCTAAATGTCAAAAATAAAAAGTGTCACCATGAAAAATGTTAAAAATGACAAATTTCAAGATGGCAAATGTCAAAGATGTCAAATAACAAAAGTCACAATGCTAAATGTCAAAAATGAAAAGTGTCACCATGAAAAATGTCAAAAATAACAAATTTCAAGATGGCAAATGTCAAAGATGTCAAATGACAAATGTCACAATGCTAAATGTCAAAAATGAAAAGTGTCACCATGAAAAATGTCAAAAATGACAAATTTCAAGATGGCAAATGTCAAAACTGACAAATGTCACAATGCTAAATGTCAAAAATGATAAGTGTCACCATGAAAAATGTCAAAAATGACAAATTTCAAGATGGCAAATGTCCAAGATGTCAAATGACGAATGTCACAATGCTAAATGTCAAAAATGACAAATTTTAAGATGGCAAATGTCAAAGATGTCAAATGACAAATGTCACAATTCTAAATGTCAAAAATGAAAAGTGTCACCATGAAAAATGTCAAAAATGACAAATTTCAAGATGGCAAATGTCAAAGATGTCAAATGACAAATGTCACAATGCTAAATGTCAAAAATGAAAAGTGTCACCATGAAAAATGTCAAAAATGACAAATTTCAAGATGGCAAATGTCAAAGATGTCAAATGACAAATGTCACAATGCTAAATGTCAAAGATGAAAAGTGTCACCATGAAAAATGTCAAAAATAACAAATTTCAAGATGGCATATGTCAAAGATGTCAAATGACAAATGTCACAATGCAAAATGTCAAAAACGAAAAGTGTCACCATGAAAAATGTCAAAAATGACAAATTTCTAGATGGCAAATGTCAAAGATGTCAAATGACAAATGTCACAATGCTAAATGTTAAAAATGAAAAGTGTCACCATGAAAAATGTCAAAAATAACAAATTTCAAGATGGCAAATGTCAAAGATGTCAAATGACAAATGTCACAATGCTAAATGTCAAAAATGACAAATTTCAAGATAGCAAATGTCAAAGATGTCAAATGAGAAATGTCACAATGCTAAATGTCAAAAATGAAAAGTGTCACCATGAAAAATGTCAAAAATGACAAATTTCAAGATGGAAAATGTCAAAGATGTCAAATGTCACAATGCTAAATGTTAAAAATGAAAAGTGTCACCATGAAAAATGTCAAAAATAACAAATTTCAAGATGGCAAATGTCAAAGATGTCAAATGACAAATGTCACAATGCTAAATGTCAAAAATGAAAAGTGTCACCATGAAAAATGTCAAAAATGACCAATTTCAAGATGGCAAATGTCAAAGATGTCAAATGACAAATGTCACAATGCTAAATGTCAAAAATGAAAAGTGTTACCATGAAAAATTTCAAAAATAACAAATTTCAAGATGGCAAATGTCAAAGATGTCAAATGACAAATGTCACAATGCTAAATGTCAAAAATGAAAAGTGTCAAAAATGACAAATTTCAAGATGGCAAATGTCAAAGATGTCAAATGACAAATGTCACAATGCTAAATGTCAAAAATGAAAAGTGTCACCATGAAAAATGTCAAAAATAACAAATTTCAAGATGGCAAATGTCAAAGATGTCAAATGACAAATGTCACAATGCTAAATGTCAAAAATGAAGTCACCATGAAAAATGTCAAAAATGACAAATTTTAAGATGGCAAATGTCAAAGATGTCAAATGACAAATGTCACAAAGCTAAATGTCAAAAATGAAAAGTGTCACCATGAAAAATGTCAAAAATAACAAATTTCAAGATGGCAAATGTCAAAGATGTCGAATATGACAAATGTCACAATGCTAAATGTCAAAAATGAAAAGTGTCAACATGAAAAATGTCAAAAATGACAAATTTCAAGATGGCAAATGTCAAAGATGTCAAATGACAAATGTCACAATGCTAAATGTCAAAAATGAAAAGTGTCACCATGAAAAATGTCAAAAATGACAAATTTCAAGATGGCAAATATCAAAGATGTCAAATGACAAATGTCACAATGCTAAATGTCAAAAATGACAAATTTCAAGATGGCAAATGTCAAAGATGTCAAATGACAAATGTCACAATGCTAAATGTCAAAAATGAAAAGTGTCACCATGAAAAATGTCAAAAATGACAAATTTCAAGATGGCAAATGTCAAAGATGTCAAATGACAAATGTCACAATGCTAAATCTCAAAAATAAAAAGTGTCAAAAATGACAAATTTCAAGATGGCAAATGTCTAAGATGTCAAATGACAAATGTCACAATGCTAAATGTCAAAAATGAAAAGTGTCACCGTAAAAAATGTCAAAAATGACAAATTTCAAGATGGCAAATGTCAAAGATGTCAAATGACAAATGTCACAATGCAAAATGTCAAAAATGAAAAGTGTCACCATGAAAAATGTCAAAAATGACAAATTTCAAGATGGCAAATGTCAAAGATGTCGAATATGACAAATGTCACAATGCTAATTGTCAAAAATGAAAAGTGTCAACATGAAAAATGTCAAAAATGACAAATTTCAAGATGGCAAATATCAAAGATGTCAAATGACAAATGTCACAATGCTAAATGTCAAAAATGACAAATTTCAAGATGGCAAATGTCAAAGATGTCAAATGACAAATGTCACAATGCTAAATGTCAAAAATGAAAAGTGTCACCATGAAAAATGTCAAAAATGACAAATTTCAAGATGGCAAATATCAAAGATGTCAAATGACAAATGTCACAATGCTAATTGTCAAAAATGAAAAGTGTCACCATGAAAAATGTCAAAAATAACAAATTTCAAGATGGCAAATGTCAAAGATGTCAAATGACAAATGTCACAATGCTAAATGTCAAAAATGAAAAGTGTCACCATGAAAAATGTCAAAAATGACAAATTTCAAGATGGCAAATGTCAAAGATGTCAAATGACAAATGTCACAATGCTAAATGACAAAAATGAAAAGTGTCACCATGAAAAATGTCAAAAATGACAAATTTCAAGATGGCAAATGTCAAAGATGTCAAATGACAAATGTCACAATGCTAAATGTGAAAAATGAAAAGTGTCACCATGAAAAATGTCAAAAATAACAAATTTCAAGATGGCAAATGTCAAAGATGTCAAATGACAAATGTCACAATGCTAAATGTCAAAAATGAAAAGTGTCAAAAATGACAAATTTCAAGATGGCAAATGTCAAAGATGTCAAATGACAAATGTCACAATGCTAAATGTCGAAAATGAAAAGTGTCACCATGAAAAATGTCAAAAATAACAAATTTCAAGATGGCAAATGTCAAAGATGTCAAATGACAAATGTCACAATGCTAAATGTGAAAAATGAAAAGTGTCACCATGAAATATGTCAAAAATAACAAATTTCAAGATGGCAAATGTCAAAGATGTCAAATGACAAATGTCACAATGCTAAATGTCAAAAATGAAAAGTGTCAAAAATGACAAATTTCAAGATGGCAAATGTCAAAGATGTCAAATGACAAATGTCACAATGCTAAATGTCGAAAATGAAAAGTGTCACCATGAAAAATGTCAAAAATGACAAATTTCAAGATGGCAAATGTCAAAACTGACAAATGTCACAATGCTAGATGTCAAAAATGAAAAGTGTCACCATGAAAAATGTCAAAAATAACAAATTTCAAGATGGCAAATGTCAAAGATGTCAAATGACAAATGTCACAATGCTAAATGTCAAAAATGATAAGTGTCACCATGAAAAATGTCAAAAATGACAAATTTCAAGATGGCAAATGTCAAAGATGTCAAATGGACAAATGTCACAATGCTAAATGTCAAAAATGACAAATTTCAAGATGGCAAATGTCAAAGATGTCAAATGACAAATGTCACAATGCTAAATGTCAAAAATGAAAAGTGTCACCATGAAAAATGTCAAAAATGACAAATTTCAAGATGGCAAATATCAAAGATGTCAAATGACAAATGTCACAATGCTAAATGTCAAAAATGACAAATTTCAAGATGGCAAATGTCAAAGATGTCAAATGACAAATGTCACAATGCTAAATGTCAAAAATGAAAAGTGTCACCATAAAAAATGTCAAAAATGACAAATTTCAAGATGGCAAATGTCAAAGATGTCAAATGACAAATGTCACAATGCTAAATGTCAAAAATGAAAAGCGTCACCATGAAAAATGTCAAAAATGACAAATTTCAAGATGGCAAATGTCAAAGATGTCAAATGACAAATGTCACAATGCTAAATGTCAAAAATGAAAAGTGTCACCATGAAAAATGTCAAAAATGACAAATTTCAAGATGGCAAATGTCAAAGATGTCAAATGACAAATGTCACAATGCTAAATGTCAAAAATGAAAAGTGTCACCATGAAAAATGTCAAAAATAACAAATTTCAAGATGGCAAATGTCAAAGATGTCAAATGACAAATGTCACAATGCTAAATGTCAAAAGTGAAAAGTGTCAAAAATGACAAATTTCAAGATGGCAAATGTCAAAGATGTCAAATGTCAAATGTCACAATGCTAAATGTCAAAAATGAAAAGTGTCACCATGAAAAATGTCAAAAATAACAAATTTCAAGATGGCAAATGTCAAAGATGTCAAATGACAAATGTCACAATGCTAAATGTCAAAAATGAAAAGTGTCACCATGAAAAATGTCAAAAATAACAAATTTCAAGAAGGCAAATGTCAAAGATGTCAAATGACAAATGTCACAATGCTAAATGTCAAAAATGAAAAGTGTCACCATGAAAAATGTCAAAAATGACAAATTTCAAGATGGCAAATGTCAAAGATGTCAAATGACAAATGTCACAATGCTAAATGTCAAAAATGAAAAGTGTCACCATGAAAAATGTCAAAAATGACAAATTTCAAGATGGCAAATGTCAAAGATGTCAAATGACAAATGTCACAATGCTAAATGTCAAAAATGAAAAGTGTCAAAAATGACAAATTTCAAGATGGCAAATGTCAAAAATGTCAAATGACAAATGTCACAATGCTAAATGTCAAAAATGAAAAGTGTCACCATGAAAAATGTCAAAAATGACAAATTTCAAGATGGCAAATGTCAAAGATGTCAAATGACAAATGTCACAATGCTAAATGTCAAACATGAAAAGTGTCACCATGAAAAATGTCAAAAATAATAAATTTCAAAATGGCAAATGTCAAAGATGTCAAATGACAAATGTCACAATGCTAAATGTCAAAAATAAAAAGTGTCACCATGAAAAATGTTAAAAATGACAAATTTCAAGATGGCAAATGTCAAAGATGTCAAATAACAAAAGTCACAATGCTAAATGTCAAAAATGAAAAGTGTCACCATGAAAAATGTCAAAAATAACAAATTTCAAGATGGCAAATGTCAAAGATGTCAAATGACAAATGTCACAATGCTAAATGTCAAAAATGAAAAGTGTCACCATGAAAAATGTCAAAAATGACAAATTTCAAGATGGCAAATGTCAAAACTGACAAATGTCACAATGCTAAATGTCAAAAATGATAAGTGTCACCATGAAAAATGTCAAAAATGACAAATTTCAAGATGGCAAATGTCCAAGATGTCAAATGACGAATGTCACAATGCTAAATGTCAAAAATGACAAATTTCAAGATGGCAAATGTCAAAGATGTCAAATGACAAATGTCACAATGCTAAATGTCAAAAATAAAAAGTGTCACCATGAAAAATGTCAAAAATGACAAATTTCAAGATGGCAAATGTCAAAGATGTCAAATGACAAATGTCACAATGCTAAATGTCAAAAATGAAAAGTGTCAAAAATGACAAATTTCAAGATGGCAAATGTCAAAGATGTCAAATGACAAATGTCACAATGCTAAATTTCAAAAATGAAAAGTGTCAAAAATGACAAATTTCAAAATGGCAAATGTCTAAGATGTCAAATGACAAATGTCACAATGCTAAATGTCAAAAATGAAAAGTGTCACAATGCTAAATGTCAAAAATGACAAATTTCAAGATGGCAAATGTCAAAGATGTCAAATGACAAATGTCACAATGCTAAATGTCAAAGATGAAAAGTGTCACCATGAAAAATGTCAAAAATAACAAATTTCAAGATGGCATATGTCAAAGATGTCAAATGACAAATGTCACAATGCAAAATGTCAAAAACGAAAAGTGTCACCATGAAAAATGTCAAAAATGACAAATTTCAAGATGGCAAATGTCAAAGATGTCAAATGACAAATGTCACAATGCTAAATGTTAAAAATGAAAAGTGTCACCATGAAAAATGTCAAAAATAACAAATTTCAAGATGGCAAATGTCAAAGATGTCAAATGACAAATGTCACAATGCTAAATGTCAAAAATGACAAATTTCAAGATAGCAAATGTCAAAGATGTCAAATGACAAATGTCACAATGCTAAATGTCAAAAATGAAAAGTGTCACCATGAAAAATGTCAAAAATGACAAATTTCAAGATGGCAAATGTCAAAGATGTCAAATGTCACAATGCTAAATGTCAAAAATGAAAAGTGTCACCATGAAAAATGTCAAAAATAACAAATTTCAAGATGGCAAATGTCAAAGATGTCAAATGACAAATGTCACAATGCTAAATGTCAAAAATGAAAAGTGTCACCATGAAAAATGTCAAAAATGACCAATTTCAAGATGGCAAATGTCAAAGATGTCAAATGACAAATGTCACAATGCTAAATGTCAAAAATGAAAAGTGTCACCATGAAAAATTTCAAAAATAACAAATTTCAAGATGGCAAATGTCAAAGATGTCACAATGCTAAATGTCAAAAATGAAAAGTGTCAAAAATGACAAATTTCAAGATGGCAAATGTCAAAGATGTCAAATGACAAATGTCACAATGCTAAATGTCAAAAATGAAAAGTGTCACCATAAAAAATGTCAAAAATAACAAATTTCAAGATGGCAAATGTCAAAGATGTCAAATGACAAATGTCACAATGCTAAATGTCAAAAATGAAGTCACCATGAAAAATGTCAAAAATGACAAATTTTAAGATGGCAAATGTCAAAGATGTCAAATGACAAATGTCACAAAGCTAAATGTCAAAAATGAAAAGTGTCACCATGAAAAATGTCAAAAATAACAAATTTCAAGATGGCAAATGTCAAAGATGTCGAATATGACAAATGTCACAATGCTAAATGTCAAAAATGAAAAGTGTCAACATGAAAAATGTCAAAAATGACAAATTTCAAGATGGCAAATGTCAAAGATGTCAAATGACAAATGTCACAATGCTAAATGTCAAAAATGAAAAGTGTCCCCATGAAAAATGTCAATAATGACAAATTTGAAGATGGCAAATGTCAAAGATGTCAAATGACAAATGTCACAATGCTAAATGTCAAAAATGAAAAGTGTCACCATGAAAAATGTCAAAAATGACAAATTTCAAGATGGCAAATGTCAAAGATGTCAAATGACAAATGTCACAATGCTAAATGTCAAAAATGAAAAGTGTCACCATGAAAAATGTCAAAAATGACAAATTTCAAGATGGCAAATGTCAAAACTGACAAATGTCACAATGCTAAATGTCAAAAATCAAAAGTGTCACCATGAAAAATGTCAAAAATGACAAATTTCAAGATAACAAATGTCAAAACTGACAAATGTCACAATGCTAAATGTCAAAAATGATAAGCGTCACCATGAAAAATGTCAAAAATGACAAATTTTAAGATGGCAAATGTCCAAGATGTCAAATGACAAATGTCACAATGCTAAATGTCAAAAATGAAAAGTGTCACTATGAAAAATGTCAAAAATGACAAATTTCAAGATGGCAAATGTCAAAGATGTCAAATGACAAATGTCACAATGCTAAATGTCAAAAATGACAAATTTCAAGATGGCAAATGTCAAAGATGTCAAATGACAAATGTCACAATGCTAAATGTCAAAAATGAAAAGTGTCACCATGAAAAATGTCAAAAATGACAAATTTCAAGATGGCAAATGTCAAAACTGACAAATGTCACAATGCTAAATGTCAAAAATGAAAAGTGTCACCATGAAAAATGTCAAAAATAACAAATTTAAAGATGGCAAATGTCAAAGATGTCAAATGACAAATGTCACATTGCTAAATGTAAAAAATGACAAATTTCAAGATGGCAAATGTCAAAGATGTCAAATGACAAATGTCACAATGCTAAATGTCAAAAATGAAAAGTGTCACCATGAAAAAGGTCAAAAATGACAAATTTCAAGATTGCAAATGTCAAAGATGTTAAATGACAAATGTCACAATGCTAAATGTCAAAAATGAAAAGTGTCACCATGAAAAATGTCAAAAATGACAAATTTCAAGATGGCAAATGTCAAAACTGACAAATGTCACAATGCTAAATGTCAAAAATGATAAGTGTCACCATGAAAAATGTCAAAAATGACAAATTTCAAGATGGCAAATGTCAAAGATGTCAAATGACAAATGTCACAATGCTAAATGTCAAAAATGAAAAGTGTCACCATGAAAAAGGTCAAAAATGACAAATTTCAAGATTGCAAATGTCAAAGATGTCAAATGACAAATGTCACAATGCTAAATGTCAAAAATGAAAAGTGTCACCATGAAAAATGTCAAAAATGACAAATTTCAAGATGACAAATGTCAAAACTGACAAATGTCACAATGCTAAATGTCAAAAATGAAAAGTGTCACCATGAAAAATGTCAAAAATAACAAATTTCAAGATGGCAAATGTCAAAGATGTCAAATGACAAATGTCACATTGCTAAATGTAAAAAATGACAAATTTCAAGATGGCAAATGTCAAAGATGTCAAATGACAAATGTCACAATTCTAAATGTCAAAAATGAAAAGTGTCACCATGAAAAATGTCAAAAATGACAAATTTCAAGATGGCAAATGTCAAAGATGTCAAATGACAAATGTCACAATGCTAAATGTCAAAAATAAAAAGTGTCAAAAATGACAAATTTCAAGATGGCAAATGTCTAAGATGTCAAATGACAAATGTCACAATGCTAAATGTCAAAAATGAAAAGTGTCACCATGAAAAATGTCAAAAATGACAAATTTCAAGATGGCAAATGTCAAAACTGACAAATGTCACAATGCTAAATGTCAAAAATGAAAAGTGTGACCATGAAAAATGTCAAAAATAACAAATTTCAAGATGGCAAATGTTAAAACTGACAAATGTCACAATGCTAAATGTCAAAAATTATAAGTGTCACAATGAAAAATGTCAAAAATAACAAATTTCAAGATGGCAAATGTCAAAGATGTCAAATGACAAATGTCACAATGCTAAATGTCAAAAATGACAAATTTCAAGATGGCAAATATCAAAGATGTCAAATGACAAATGTCACAATGCTAAATGTCAAAAATGAAAAGTGTCACCATAAAAAATGTCAAAAATGACAAATTTCAAGATGGCAAATGTCCAAGATGTCAAATGACAAATGTCACAATGCTAAATGTCAAAAATGAAAAGTGTCACCATGAAAAATGTCAAAAATGACAAATTTAAAGATGGCAAATATCAAAGATGTCAAATGACAAATGTCACAATGCTAAATGTCAAAAATAAAAAGTGTCAAAAATGACAAATTTCAAGATGGCAAATGTCTAAGATGTCAAATGACAAATGTCACAATGCTAAATGTCAAAAATGAAAAGTGTCACCGTGAAAAATGTCAAAAATGACAAATTTCAAGATAGCAAATGTCAAAGATGTCAAATGACAAATGTCACAATGCTAAATGTCAACAATGAAAAGTGTCACCATGAAAAATGTCAAAAATGACAAATTTCAAGATGGCAAATGTCAAAAATGTCAAATGACAAATGTCACAATGCTAAATGTCAAAAATGAAAAGTGTCCCCATGAAAAATGTCAATAATGACAAATTTGAAGATGGCAAATGTCAAAGATGTCAAATGACAAATGTCACAATGCTAAATGTCAAAAATGACAAGTGTCACCATGAAAAATGTCAAAAATGACAAATTTCAAGATGGCAAATGTCAAAGATGTCAAATGACAAATGTCACAATGCTAAATGTCAAAAATGAAAAGTGTCACCATGAAAAATGTCAAAAATAACAAATTTTAAGATGGCAAATGTCAAAGATGTCAAATGACAAATGTCACAATGCTAAATGTCAAAAATAAAAAGTGTCACCATGAAAAATGTCAAAAATGACAAATTTCAAGATGGCAAATGTCAAAACTGACAAATGTCACCATGCTAAATGTCAAAAATGAAAAGTGTCACCATGAAAAATGTCAAAAATAACAAATTTCAAGATGGCAAATGTCAAAGATGTCAAATGACAAATGTCACAATGCTAAATGTGAAAAATGACAAATTTCAAGATGGCAAATGTCAAAGATGTCAAATGACAAATGTCACAATGCTAAATGTCAAAGATGAAAAGTGTCACCATGAAAAATGTCAAAAATAACAAATTTCAAGATGGCATATGTCAAAGATGTCAAATGACAAATGTCACAATGCAAAATGTCAAAAACGAAAAGTGTCACCATGAAAAATGTCAAAAATGACAAATTTCAAGATGGCAAATGTCAAAGATGTCAAATGACAAATGTCACAATGCTAAATGTCAAAAATTATAAGTGTCACAATGAAAAATGTCAAAAATAACAAATTTCAAGATGGCAAATGTCAAAGATGTCAAATGACAAATGTCACAATGCTAAATGTCAAAAATGACAAATTTCAAGATGGCAAATATCAAAGATGTCAAATGACAAATGTCACAATGCTAAATGTCAAAAATGAAAAGTGTCACCATAAAAAATGTCAAAAATGACAAATTTCAAGATGGCAAATGTCCAAGATGTCAAATGACAAATGTCACAATGCTAAATGTCAAAAATGAAAAGTGTCACCATGAAAAATGTCAAAAATGACAAATTTAAAGATGGCAAATATCAAAGATGTCAAATGACAAATGTCACAATGCTAAATGTCAAAAATAAAAAGTGTCAAAAATGACAAATTTCAAGATGGCAAATGTCTAAGATGTCAAATGACAAATGTCACAATGCTAAATGTCAAAAATGAAAAGTGTCACCGTGAAAAATGTCAAAAATGACAAATTTCAAGATAGCAAATGTCAAAGATGTCAAATGACAAATGTCACAATGCTAAATGTCAACAATGAAAAGTGTCACCATGAAAAATGTCAAAAATGACAAATTTCAAGATGGCAAATGTCAAAAATGTCAAATGACAAATGTCACAATGCTAAATGTCAAAAATGAAAAGTGTCCCCATGAAAAATGTCAATAATGACAAATTTGAAGATGGCAAATGTCAAAGATGTCAAATGACAAATGTCACAATGCTAAATGTCAAAAATGACAAGTGTCACCATGAAAAATGTCAAAAATGACAAATTTCAAGATGGCAAATGTCAAAGATGTCAAATGACAAATGTCACAATGCTAAATGTCAAAAATGAAAAGTGTCACCATGAAAAATGTCAAAAATAACAAATTTTAAGATGGCAAATGTCAAAGATGTCAAATGACAAATGTCACAATGCTAAATGTCAAAAATAAAAAGTGTCACCATGAAAAATGTCAAAAATGACAAATTTCAAGATGGCAAATGTCAAAACTGACAAATGTCACCATGCTAAATGTCAAAAATGAAAAGTGTCACCATGAAAAATGTCAAAAATAACAAATTTCAAGATGGCAAATGTCAAAGATGTCAAATGACAAATGTCACAATGCTAAATGTGAAAAATGACAAATTTCAAGATGGCAAATGTCAAAGATGTCAAATGACAAATGTCACAATGCTAAATGTCAAAGATGAAAAGTGTCACCATGAAAAATGTCAAAAATAACAAATTTCAAGATGGCATATGTCAAAGATGTCAAATGACAAATGTCACAATGCAAAATGTCAAAAACGAAAAGTGTCACCATGAAAAATGTCAAAAATGACAAATTTCAAGATGGCAAATGTCAAAGATGTCAAATGACAAATGTCACAATGCTAAATGTTAAAAATGAAAAGTGTCACCATGAAAAATGTCAAAAATAACAAATTTAAGATGGCAAATGTCAAAGATGTCAAATGACAAATGTCACAATGCTAAATGTCAAAAATGACAAATTTTAAGATAGCAAATGTCAAAGATGTCAAATGACAAATGTCACAATGCTAAATGTCAAAAATGAAAAGTGTCACCATGAAAAATGTCAAAAATGACAAATTTCAAGATGGCAAATGTCAAAGATGTCAAATGTCACAATGCTAAATGTCAAAAATGAAAAGTGTCACCATGAAAAATGTCAAAAATAACAAATTTCAAGATGGCAAATGTCAAAGATGTCAAATGACAAATGTCACAATGCTAAATGTCAAAAATGAAAAGTGTCACCATGAAAAATGTCAAAAATGACCAATTTCAAGATGGCAAATGTCAAAGATGTCAAATGACAAATGTCACAATGCTAAATGTCAAAAATGAAAAGTGTCACCATGAAAAATGTCAAAAATGACAAATTTCAAGATGGCAAATGTCAAAGATGTCAAATGACAAATGTCACAATGCTAAATGTCAAACATGAAAAGTGTCACCATGAAAAATGTCAAAAATAATAAATTTCAAAATGGCAAATGTCAAAGATGTCAAATGACAAATGTCACAATGCTAAATGTCAAAAATAAAAAGTGTCACCATGAAAAATGTTAAAAATGACAAATTTCAAGATGGCAAATGTCAAAGATGTCAAATAACAAAAGTCACAATGCTAAATGTCAAAAATGAAAAGTGTCACCATGAAAAATGTCAAAAATAACAAATTTCAAGATGGCAAATGTCAAAGATGTCAAATGACAAATGTCACAATGCTAAATGTCAAAAATGAAAAGTGTCACCATGAAAAATGTCAAAAATGACAAATTTCAAGATGGCAAATGTCAAAACTGACAAATGTCACAATGCTAAATGTCAAAAATGATAAGTGTCACCATGAAAAATGTCAAAAATGACAAATTTCAAGATGGCAAATGTCCAAGATGTCAAATGACGAATGTCACAATGCTAAATGTCAAAAATGACAAATTTTAAGATGGCAAATGTCAAAGATGTCAAATGACAAATGTCACAATGCTAAATGTCAAAAATGAAAAGTGTCACCATGAAAAATGTCAAAAATGACAAATTTCAAGATGGCAAATGTCAAAGATGTCAAATGACAAATGTCACAATGCTAAATGTCAAAAATGAAAAGTGTCACCATGAAAAATGTCAAAAATGACAAATTTCAAGATGGCAAATGTCAAAGATGTCAAATGACAAATGTCACAATGCTAAATTTCAAAAATGAAAAGTGTCAAAAATGACAAATTTCAAAATGGCAAATGTCTAAGATGTCAAATGACAAATGTCACAATGCTAAATGTCAAAAATGAAAAGTGTCACAATGCTAAATGTCAAAAATGACAAATTTCAAGATGGCAAATGTCAAAGATGTCAAATGACAAATGTCACAATGCTAAATGTCAAAGATGAAAAGTGTCACCATGAAAAATGTCAAAAATAACAAATTTCAAGATGGCATATGTCAAAGATGTCAAATGACAAATGTCACAATGCAAAATGTCAAAAACGAAAAGTGTCACCATGAAAAATGTCAAAAATGACAAATTTCAAGATGGCAAATGTCAAAGATGTCAAATGACAAATGTCACAATGCTAAATGTTAAAAATGAAAAGTGTCACCATGAAAAATGTCAAAAATAACAAATTTCAAGATGGCAAATGTCAAAGATGTCAAATGACAAATGTCACAATGCTAAATGTCAAAAATGACAAATTTCAAGATAGCAAATGTCAAAGATGTCAAATGAGAAATGTCACAATGCTAAATGTCAAAAATGAAAAGTGTCACCATGAAAAATGTCAAAAATGACAAATTTCAAGATGGAAAATGTCAAAGATGTCAAATGTCACAATGCTAAATGTTAAAAATGAAAAGTGTCACCATGAAAAATGTCAAAAATAACAAATTTCAAGATGGCAAATGTCAAAGATGTCAAATGACAAATGTCACAATGCTAAATGTCAAAAATGAAAAGTGTCACCATGAAAAATGTCAAAAATGACCAATTTCAAGATGGCAAATGTCAAAGATGTCAAATGACAAATGTCACAATGCTAAATGTCAAAAATGAAAAGTGTCACCATGAAAAATTTCAAAAATAACAAATTTCAAGATGGCAAATGTCAAAGATGTCAAATGACAAATGTCACAATGCTAAATGTCAAAAATGAAAAGTGTCAAAAATGACAAATTTCAAGATGGCAAATGTCAAAGATGTCAAATGACAAATGTCACAATGCTAAATGTCAAAAATGAAAAGTGTCACCATGAAAAATGTCAAAAATAACAAATTTCAAGATGGCAAATGTCAAAGATGTCAAATGACAAATGTCACAATGCTAAATGTCAAAAATGAAGTCACCATGAAAAATGTCAAAAATGACAAATTTTAAGATGGCAAATGTCAAAGATGTCAAATGACAAATGTCACAAAGCTAAATGTCAAAAATGAAAAGTGTCACCATGAAAAATGTCAAAAATAACAAATTTCAAGATGGCAAATGTCAAAGATGTCGAATATGACAAATGTCACAATGCTAAATGTCAAAAATGAAAAGTGTCAACATGAAAAATGTCAAAAATGACAAATTTCAAGATGGCAAATGTCAAAGATGTCAAATGACAAATGTCACAATGCTAAATGTCAAAAATGAAAAGTGTCACCATGAAAAATGTCAAAAATGACAAATTTCAAGATGGCAAATATCAAAGATGTCAAATGACAAATGTCACAATGCTAAATGTCAAAAATGAAAAGTGTCACCATGAAAAATGTCAAAAATGACAAATTTCAAGATGGCAAATGTCAAAGATGTCAAATGACAAATGTCACAATGCTAAATCTCAAAAATAAAAAGTGTCAAAAATGACAAATTTCAAGATGGCAAATGTCTAAGATGTCAAATGACAAATGTCACAATGCTAAATGTCAAAAATGAAAAGTGTCACCGTAAAAAATGTCAAAAATGACAAATTTCAAGATGGCAAATGTCAAAGATGTCAAATGACAAATGTCACAATGCAAAATGTCAAAAATGAAAAGTGTCACCATGAAAAATGTCAAAAATGACAAATTTCAAGATGGCAAATGTCAAAGATGTCGAATATGACAAATGTCACAATGCTAATTGTCAAAAATGAAAAGTGTCAACATGAAAAATGTCAAAAATGACAAATGTCAAGGTGGCAAATGTCAAAGATGTCAAATGACAAATGACACAATGCTAAATGTCAAAAATGAAAAGTGTCACCATGAAAAATGTCAAAAATGACAAATTTCAAGATGGCAAATATCAAAGATGTCAAATGACAAATGTCACAATGCTAAATGTCAAAAATGACAAATTTCAAGATGGCAAATGTCAAAGATGTCAAATGACAAATGTCACAATGCTAAATGTCAAAAATGAAAAGTGTCGCCATGAAAAATGTCAAAAATGACAAATTTCAAGATGGCAAATATCAAAGATGTCAAATGACAAATGTCACAATGCTAATTGTCAAAAATGAAAAGTGTCACCATGAAAAATGTCAAAAATAACAAATTTCAAGATGGCAAATGTCAAAGATGTCAAATGACAAATGTCACAATGCTAAATGTCAAAAATGAAAAGTGTCACCATGAAAAATGTCAAAAATGACAAATTTCAAGATGGCAAATGTCAAAGATGTCAAATGACAAATGTCACAATGCTAAATGACAAAAATGAAAAGTGTCACCATAAAAAATGTCAAAAATGACAAATTTCAAGATGGCAAATGTCAAAGATGTCAAATGACAAATGTCACAATGCTAAATGTGAAAAATGAAAAGTGTCACCATGAAAAATGTCAAAAATAACAAATTTCAAGATGGCAAATGTCAAAGATGTCAAATGACAAATGTCACAATGCTAAATGTCAAAAATGAAAAGTGTCACCATGAAATATGTCAAAAATAACAAATTTCAAGATGGCAAATGTCAAAGATGTCAAATGACAAATGTCACAATGCTAAATGTCAAAAATGAAAAGTGTCACCATGAAATATGTCAAAAATAACAAATTTCAAGATGGCAAATGTCAAAGATGTCAAATGACAAATGTCACAATGCTAAATGTCAAAAATGAAAAGTGTCAAAAATGACAAATTTCAAGATGGCAAATGTCAAAGATGTCAAATGACAAATGTCACAATGCTAAATGTCGAAAATGAAAAGTGTCACCATGAAAAATGTCAAAAATAACAAATTTCAAGATGGCAAATGTCAAAGATGTCAAATGACAAATGTCACAATGCTAAATGTGAAAAATGAAAAGTGTCACCATGAAATATGTCAAAAATAACAAATTTCAAGATGGCAAATGTCAAAGATGTCAAATGACAAATGTCACAATGCTAAATGTCAAAAATGAAAAGTGTCAAAAATGACAAATTTCAAGATGGCAAATGTCAAAGATGTCAAATGACAAATGTCACAATGCTAAATGTCGAAAATGAAAAGTGTCACCATGAAAAATGTCAAAAATGACAAATTTCAAGATGGCAAATGTCAAAACTGACAAATGTCACAATGCTAGATGTCAAAAATGAAAAGTGTCACCATGAAAAATGTCAAAAATAACAAATTTCAAGATGGCAAATGTCAAAGATGTCAAATGACAAATGTCACAATGCTAAATGTCAAAAATGATAAGTGTCACCATGAAAAATGTCAAAAATGACAAATTTCAAGATGGCAAATGTCAAAACTGACAAATGTCACAATGCTAAATGTCAAAAATGAAATGTGTCACCATGAAAAATGTCAAAAATAACAAATTTCAAGATGGCAAATGTCAAAGATGTCAAATGGACAAATGTCACAATGCTAAATGTCAAAAATGACAAATTTCAAGATGGCAAATGTCAAAGATGTCAAATGACAAATGTCACAATGCTAAATGTCAAAAATGAAAAGTGTCACCATGAAAAATGTCAAAAATGACAAATTTCAAGATGGCAAATATCAAAGATGTCAAATGACAAATGTCACAATGCTAAATGTCAAAAATGACAAATTTCAAGATGGCAAATGTCAAAGATGTCAAATGACAAATGTCACAATGCTAAATGTCAAAAATGAAAAGTGTCACCATAAAAAATGTCAAAAATGACAAATTTCAAGATGGCAAATGTCAAAGATGTCAAATGACAAATGTCACAATGCTAAATGTCAAAAATGAAAAGCGTCACCATGAAAAATGTCAAAAATGACAAATTTCAAGATGGCAAATGTCAAAGATGTCAAATGACAAATGTCACAATGCTAAATGTCAAAAATGAAAAGTGTCACCATGAAAAATGTCAAAAATGACAAATTTCAAGATGGCAAATGTCAAAGATGTCAAATGACAAATGTCACAATGCTAAATGTCAAAAATGAAAAGTGTCACCATGAAAAATGTCAAAAATAACAAATTTCAAGATGGCAAATGTCAAAGATGTCAAATGACAAATGTCACAATGCTAAATGTCAAAAGTGAAAAGTGTCAAAAATGACAAATTTCAAGATGGCAAATGTCAAAGATGTCAAATGTCAAATGTCACAATGCTAAATGTCAAAAATGAAAAGTGTCACCATGAAAAATGTCAAAAATAACAAATTTCAAGATGGCAAATGTCAAAGATGTCAAATGACAAATGTCACAATGCTAAATGTCAAAAATGAAAAGTGTCACCATGAAAAATGTCAAAAATAACAAATTTCAAGAAGGCAAATGTCAAAGATGTCAAATGACAAATGTCACAATGCTAAATGTCAAAAATGAAAAGTGTCACCATGAAAAATGTCAAAAATGACAAATTTCAAGATGGCAAATGTCAAAGATGTCAAATGACAAATGTCACAATGCTAAATGTCAAAAATGAAAAGTGTCACCATGAAAAATGTCAAAAATGACAAATTTCAAGATGGCAAATGTCAAAGATGTCAAATGACAAATGTCACAATGCTAAATGTCAAAAATGAAAAGTGTCAAAAATGACAAATTTCAAGATGGCAAATGTCAAAAATGTCAAATGACAAATGTCACAATGCTAAATGTCAGAAATGAAAAGTGTCACCATGAAAAATGTCAAAAATGACAAATTTCAAGATGGCAAATGTCAAAGATGTCAAATGACAAATGTCACAATGCTAAATGTCAAACATGAAAAGTGTCACCATGAAAAATGTCAAAAATAATAAATTTCAAAATGGCAAATGTCAAAGATGTCAAATGACAAATGTCACAATGCTAAATGTCAAAAATAAAAAGTGTCACCATGAAAAATGTTAAAAATGACAAATTTCAAGATGGCAAATGTCAAAGATGTCAAATAACAAAAGTCACAATGCTAAATGTCAAAAATGAAAAGTGTCACCATGAAAAATGTCAAAAATAACAAATTTCAAGATGGCAAATGTCAAAGATGTCAAATGACAAATGTCACAATGCTAAATGTCAAAAATGAAAAGTGTCACCATGAAAAATGTCAAAAATGACAAATTTCAAGATGGCAAATGTCAAAACTGACAAATGTCACAATGCTAAATGTCAAAAATGATAAGTGTCACCATGAAAAATGTCAAAAATGACAAATTTCAAGATGGCAAATGTCCAAGATGTCAAATGACGAATGTCACAATGCTAAATGTCAAAAATGACAAATTTCAAGATGGCAAATGTCAAAGATGTCAAATGACAAATGTCACAATGCTAAATGTCAAAAATGAAAAGTGTCACCATGAAAAATGTCAAAAATGACAAATTTCAAGATGGCAAATGTCAAAGATGTCAAATGACAAATGTCACAATGCTAAATGTCAAAAATAAAAAGTGTCACCATGAAAAATGTCAAAAATGACAAATTTCAAGATGGCAAATGTCAAAGATGTCAAATGACAAATGTCACAATGCTAAATGTCAAAAATGAAAAGTGTCAAAAATGACAAATTTCAAGATGGCAAATGTCAAAGATGTCAAATGACAAATGTCACAATGCTAAATTTCAAAAATGAAAAGTGTCAAAAATGACAAATTTCAAAATGGCAAATGTCTAAGATGTCAAATGACAAATGTCACAATGCTAAATGTCAAAAATGAAAAGTGTCACAATGCTAAATGTCAAAAATGACAAATATCAAGATGGCAAATGTCAAAGATGTCAAATGACAAATGTCACAATGCTAAATGTCAAAGATGAAAAGTGTCACCATGAAAAATGTCAAAAATAACAAATTTCAAGATGGCATATGTCAAAGATGTCAAATGACAAATGTCACAATGCAAAATGTCAAAAACGAAAAGTGTCACCATGAAAAATGTCAAAAATGACAAATTTCAAGATGGCAAATGTCAAAGATGTCAAATGACAAATGTCACAATGCTAAATGTTAAAAATGAAAAGTGTCACCATGAAAAATGTCAAAAATAACAAATTTCAAGATGGCAAATGTCAAAGATGTCAAATGACAAATGTCACAATGCTAAATGTCAAAAATGACAAATTTCAAGATAGCAAATGTCAAAGATGTCAAATGACAAATGTCACAATGCTAAATGTCAAAAATGAAAAGTGTCACCATGAAAAATGTCAAAAATGACAAATTTCAAGATGGCAAATGTCAAAGATGTCAAATGTCACAATGCTAAATGTCAAAAATGAAAAGTGTCACCATGAAAAATGTCAAAAATAACAAATTTCAAGATGGCAAATGTCAAAGATGTCAAATGACAAATGTCACAATGCTAAATGTCAAAAATGAAAAGTGTCACCATGAAAAATGTCAAAAATGACCAATTTCAAGATGGCAAATGTCAAAGATGTCAAATGACAAATGTCACAATGCTAAATGTCAAAAATGAAAAGTGTCACCATGAAAAATTTCAAAAATAACAAATTTCAAGATGGCAAATGTCAAAGATGTCACAATGCTAAATGTCAAAAATGAAAAGTGTCAAAAATGACAAATTTCAAGATGGCAAATGTCAAAGATGTCAAATGACAAATGTCACAATGCTAAATGTCAAAAATGAAAAGTGTCACCATAAAAAATGTCAAAAATAACAAATTTCAAGATGGCAAATGTCAAAGATGTCAAATGACAAATGTCACAATGCTAAATGTCAAAAATGAAGTCACCATGAAAAATGTCAAAAATGACAAATTTTAAGATGGCAAATGTCAAAGATGTCAAATGACAAATGTCACAAAGCTAAATGTCAAAAATGAAAAGTGTCACCATGAAAAATGTCAAAAATAACAAATTTCAAGATGGCAAATGTCAAAGATGTCGAATATGACAAATGTCACAATGCTAAATGTCAAAAATGAAAAGTGTCAACATGAAAAATGTCAAAAATGACAAATTTCAAGATGGCAAATGTCAAAGATGTCAAATGACAAATGTCACAATGCTAAATGTCAAAAATGAAAAGTGTCACCATGAAAAATGTCAAAAATGACAAATTTCAAGATGGCAAATATCAAAGATGTCAAATGACAAATGTCACAATGCTAAATGTCAAAAATGAAAAGTGTCACCATGAAAAATGTCAAAAATGACAAATTTCAAGATGGCAAATGTCAAAGATGTCAAATGACAAATGTCACAATGCTAAATCTCAAAAATAAAAAGTGTCAAAAATGACAAATTTCAAGATGGCAAATGTCTAAGATGTCAAATGACAAATGTCACAATGCTAAATGTCAAAAATGAAAAGTGTCACCGTAAAAAATGTCAAAAATGACAAATTTCAAGATGGCAAATGTCAAAGATGTCAAATGACAAATGTCACAATGCAAAATGTCAAAAATGAAAAGTGTCACCATGAAAAATGTCAAAAATGACAAATTTCAAGATGGCAAATGTCAAAGATGTCGAATATGACAAATGTCACAATGCTAATTGTCAAAAATGAAAAGTGTCAACATGAAAAATGTCAAAAATGACAAATGTCAAGATGACAAATGTCAAAGATGTCAAATGACAAATGACACAATGCTAAATGTCAAAAATGAAAAGTGTCACCATGAAAAATGTCAAAAATGACAAATTTCAAGATGGCAAATATCAAAGATGTCAAATGACAAATGTCACAATGCTAAATGTCAAAAATGACAAATTTCAAGATGGCAAATGTCAAAGATGTCAAATGACAAATGTCACAATGCTAAATGTCAAAAATGAAAAGTGTCACCATGAAAAATGTCAAAAATGACAAATTTCAAGATGGCAAATATCAAAGATGTCAAATGACGAATGTCACAATGCTAATTGTCAAAAATGAAAAATGTCAAAAATAACAAATTTCAAGATGGCAAATGTCAAAGATGTCAAATGACAAATGTCACAATGCTAAATGTCAAAAATGAAAAGTGTCACCATGAAAAATGTCAAAAATGACAAATTTCAAGATGGCAAATGTCAAAGATGTCAAATGACAAATGTCACAATGCTAAATGACAAAAATGAAAAGTGTCACCATGAAAAATGTCAAAAATGACAAATTTCAAGATGGCAAATGTCAAAGATGTCAAATGACAAATGTCACAATGCTAAATGTCAAAAATGAAAAGTGTCACCATGAAAAATGTCAAAAATAACAAATTTCAAGATGGCAAATGTCAAAGATGTCAAATGACAAATGTCACAATGCTAAATGTCAAAAATGAAAAGTGTCAAAAATGACAAATTTCAAGATGGCAAATGTCAAAGATGTCAAATGACAAATGTCACAATGCTAAATGTCGAAAATGAAAAGTGTCACCATGAAAAATGTCAAAAATAACAAATTTCAAGATGGCAAATGTCAAAGATGTCAAATGACAAATGTCACAATGCTAAATGTCAAAAATAAAAAGTGTCACCATGAAAAATGTCAAAAATGACAAATTTCAAGATGGCAAATGTCAAAACTGACAAATGTCACAATGCTAAATGTCAAAAATGAAAAGTGTCACCATGAAAAATGTCAAAAATAACAAATTTCAAGATGGCAAATGTCAAAGATGTCAAATGACAAATGTCACAATGCTAAATGTCAAAAATGATAAGTGTCACCATGAAAAATGTCAAAAATGACAAATTTCAAGATGGCAAATGTCAAAACTGACAAATGTCACAATGCTAAATGTCAAAAATGAAATGTGTCACCATGAAAAATGTCAAAAATAACAAATTTCAAGATGGCAAATGTCAAAGATGTCAAATGGACAAATGTCACAATGCTAAATGTCAAAAATGACAAATTTTAAGATGGCAAATGTCAAAGATGTCAAATGACAAATGTCACAATGCTAAATGTCAAAAATGAAAAGTGTCACCATGAAAAATGTCAAAAATGACAAATTTCAAGATGGCAAATATCAAAGATGTCAAATGACAAATGTCACAATGCTAAATGTCAAAAATGACAAATTTCAAGATGGCAAATGTCAAAGATGTCAAATGACAAATGTCACAATGCTAAATGTCAAAAATGAAAAGTGTCACCATAAAAAATGTCAAAAATGACAAATTTCAAGATGGCAAATGTCAAAGATGTCAAATGACAAATGTCACAATGCTAAATGTCAAAAATGAAAAGCGTCACCATGAAAAATGTCAAAAATGACAAATTTCAAGATGGCAAATGTCAAAGATGTCAAATGACAAATGTCACAATGCTAAATGTCAAAAATGAAAAGTGTCACCATGAAAAATGTCAAAAATGACAAATTTCAAGATGGCAAATGTCAAAGATGTCAAATGACAAATGTCACAATGCTAAATGTCAAAAATGAAAAGTGTCACCATGAAAAATGTCAAAAATAACAAATTTCAAGATGGCAAATGTCAAAGATGTCAAATGACAAATGTCACAATGCTAAATGTCAAAAGTGAAAAGTGTCAAAAATGACAAATTTCAAGATGGCAAATGTCAAAGATGTCAAATGTCAAATGTCACAATGCTAAATGTCAAAAATGAAAAGTGTCACCATGAAAAATGTCAAAAATAACAAATTTCAAGATGGCAAATGTCAAAGATGTCAAATGACAAATGTCACAATGCTAAATGTCAAAAATGAAAAGTGTCACCATGAAAAATGTCAAAAATAACAAATTTCAAGAAGGCAAATGTCAAAGATGTCAAATGACAAATGTCACTATGCTAAATGTCAAAAATGAAAAGTGTCACCATGAAAAATGACAAGTTTCAAGATAGCAAATGTCAAAGATGTCAAATGACAAATGTTACAATGCTAAATGTCAAAAATAAAAAGTGTCACCATGAAAAATGTCAAAAATGACAAATTTTAAGATGGCAAATGTCAAAGATGTCAAATGACAAATGTCACAATTCTAAATGTCAAAAATGAAAAGTGTCACCATGAAAAATGTCAAAAATAACAAATTTCAAGAATGCAAATGTCAAAGATGTCAAATGACAAATGTCACAATGCTAAATGTCAAAAATGAAAAGTGTCAAAAATGACAAATTTCAAGATGGCAAATGTCAAAGATGTCAAATGTCAAATGTCACAATGCTAAATGTCAAAAATGAAAAGTGTCACCATGAAAAATGTCAAAAATAACAAATTTCAAGATGGCAAATGTCAAAGATGTCAAATGACAAATGTCACAATGCTAAATGTTAAAAATGAAAAGTGTCACCATGAAAAATGTCAAAAATGACAAATTTCAAGATGGCAAATGTCAAAGATGTCAAATGACAAATGTCACAATGCTAAATGTCAAAAATGAAAAGTGTCACAATGAAAAATGTCAAAAATAACAAATTTCAAGATGGCAAATGTCAAAGATGTCAAATGACAAATGTCACAATGCTAAATGTCCAAAATCGTGGTATGAGGATAATATTAAAATGTAGTAAATATAATTCTATAAATAATATGCTTAAATCGCTACAATGGCTTTCAGTGTATCAGAGATTATACTATTTGACAATGGTATTTGTGTATAAAATATTAAATAATTTAGCACCACCTTACTTTCAAGACTACATTCATTTTAACAATACCATTCATAATTACCCTACCAGATATAACAATAACTTACATATAGCCAGAACAAATAAACGAATGTCCATGAATTCCTTATTTTTTAAATGCTTTGACCATTATAATAAATTACCAATTTGTGTTAAATCTAGTTCGACAGTAAGGGTTTTTAAAAAGAAAATAATTGAACATATTAATGACAATGTATAATGAACAGTACCCATTTTTTTCTACTTGTGTATATTTTTTGTTGTCGTTTCTAATGCAAATTTTTAAATTGTAAATTGTATTTTTTTTTATAGGTTTAAATTATAAGAATGTTTTTTTTTTGTATATTATGACATACTACTTTTTAGGTGTTGTTTTTTACATATTAAAAAAAAATGTTTGTATATTAGGTGTTCCTATTTCAATAAAGAAATTTCATTTCAAAAATTTCAAAAGTGAAAAGTGTCACCATGAAAAATGTCAAAAATGACAGATTTCAAGATGGCAAATGTCAAAACTGACAAATGTCGCAATGCTAAATGTCAAAAATGAAAAGTGTCACCATGAAAAATGTCAAAAATAACAAATTTCAAGATGGCAAATGTCAAAGATGTCAAATGACAAATGTCACAATGCTAAATGTCAAAAATGACAAATTTCAAGATGGCAAATGTCAAAGATGTCAAATGACAAATGTCACAATGCTAAATGTCAAAAATGAAAAGTGTCACCATGAAAAATGTCAAAAATGACAAATTTCAAGATGGCAAATGTCAAAGATGTCAAATGACAAATGTCACAATGCCAAATGTCAAAAATGACAAATTTCAAGATGGCAAATGTCAAAGATGTCAAATGACAAATGTCACAATGCTAAATGTCAAAAATGAAAAGTGTCACCATGAAAAATGTCAAAAATGACAAATTTCAAGATGGCAAATGTCAAAGATGTCAAATGACAAATGTCACAATGCTAAATGTCAAAAATGAAAAGTTTCACCATGAAAAATGTCAAAAATGACAAATTTCAAGATGGCAAATATCAAAGATGTCAAATGACAAATGTCACAATGCTAAATGTCAAAAATGACAAATTTCAAGATGGCAAATGTCAAAGATGTCAAATGACAAATGTCACAATGCTAAATGTCAAAAATGAAAAGTGTCACCATGAAAAATGTCAAAAATGACAAATTTCAAGATGGCAAATGTCAAAGATGTCAAATGACAAATGTCACAATGCTAAATGTCAAAAATGAAAAGTGTCAAAAATGACAAATTTCAAGATGGCAAATGTCTAAGATGTCAAATGACAAATGTCACAATGCTAAATGTCAAAAATGAAAAGTGTCACCATAAAAAATGTCAAAAATGACAAATTTTAAGATTGCAAATGTCAAAGATGTCAAATGACAAATGTCACAATGCTAAATGTCAAAAATGAAAAGTGTCACCATGAAAAATGTCAAAAATGACAAATTTCAAGATGGCAAATGTCAAAGATGTCAAATGACAAATGTCACAATGCTAAATGACAAAAATGAAAAGTGTCACCATGAAAAATGTCAAAAATGACAAATTTCAAGATGGCAAATGTCAAAGATGTCAAATGACAAATGTCACAATGCTAAATGTCAAAAATGAAAAGTGTCACCATGAAAAATGTCAAAAATAACAAATTTCAAGATGGCAAATGTCAAAGATGTCAAATGACAAATGTCACAATGCTAAATGTCAAAAATGAAAAGTGTCAAAAATGACAAATTTTAAGATGGCAAATGTCAAAGATGTCAAATGACAAATGTCACAATGCTAAATGTCGAAAATGAAAAGTGTCACCATGAAAAATGTCAAAAATAACAAATTTCAAGATGGCAAATGTCAAAGATGTCAAATGACAAATGTCACAATGCTAAATGTCAAAAATGAAAAGTGTCACCATGAAAAATGTCAAAAATGACAAATTTCAAGATGGCAAATGTCAAAACTGACAAATGTCACAATGCTAAATGTCAAAAATGAAAAGTGTCACCATGAAAAATGTCAAAAATAACAAATTTCAAGATGGCAAATGTCAAAGATGTCAAATGACAAATGTCACAATGCTAAATGTCAAAAATGATAAGTGTCACCATGAAAAATGTCAAAAATGACAAATTTCAAGATGGCAAATGTCAAAACTGACAAATGTCACAATGCTAAATGTCAAAAATGAAATGTGTCACCATGAAAAATGTCAAAAATAACAAATTTCAAGATGGCAAATGTCAAAGATGTCAAATGGACAAATGTCACAATGCTAAATGTCAAAAATGACAAATTTCAAGATGGCAAATGTCAAAGATGTCAAATGACAAATGTCACAATGCTAAATGTCAAAAATGAAAAGTGTCACCATGAAAAATGTCAAAAATGACAAATTTCAAGATGGCAAATATCAAAGATGTCAAATGACAAATGTCACAATGCTAAATGTCAAAAATGACAAATTTCAAGATGGCAAATGTCAAAGATGTCAAATGACAAATGTCACAATGCTAAATGTCAAAAATGAAAAGTGTCACCATAAAAAATGTCAAAAATGACAAATTTCAAGATGGCAAATGTCAAAGATGTCAAATGACAAATGTCACAATGCTAAATGTCAAAAATGAAAAGCGTCACCATGAAAAATGTCAAAAATGACAAATTTCAAGATGGCAAATGTCAAAGATGTCAAATGACAAATGTCACAATGCTAAATGACAAAAATGAAAAGTGTCACCATGAAAAATGTCAAAAATGACAAATTTCAAGATGGCAAATGTCAAAGATGTCAAATGACAAATGTCACAATGCTAAATGTCAAAAATGAAAAGTGTCACCATGAAAAATGTCAAAAATAACAAATTTCAAGATGGCAAATGTCAAAGATGTCAAATGACAAATGTCACAATGCTAAATGTCAAAAATGAAAAGTGTCAAAAATGACAAATTTTAAGATGGCAAATGTCAAAGATGTCAAATGACAAATGTCACAATGCTAAATGTCGAAAATGAAAAGTGTCACCATGAAAAATGTCAAAAATAACAAATTTCAAGATGGCAAATGTCAAAGATGTCAAATGACAAATGTCACAATGCTAAATGTCAAAAATGAAAAGTGTCACCATGAAAAATGTCAAAAATGACAAATTTCAAGATGGCAAATGTCAAAACTGACAAATGTCACAATGCTAAATGTCAAAAATGAAAAGTGTCACCATGAAAAATGTCAAAAATAACAAATTTCAAGATGGCAAATGTCAAAGATGTCAAATGACAAATGTCACAATGCTAAATGTCAAAAATGATAAGTGTCACCATGAAAAATGTCAAAAATGACAAATTTCAAGATGGCAAATGTCAAAACTGACAAATGTCACAATGCTAAATGTCAAAAATGAAATGTGTCACCATGAAAAATGTCAAAAATAACAAATTTCAAGATGGCAAATGTCAAAGATGTCAAATGGACAAATGTCACAATGCTAAATGTCAAAAATGACAAATTTCAAGATGGCAAATGTCAAAGATGTCAAATGACAAATGTCACAATGCTAAATGTCAAAAATGAAAAGTGTCACCATGAAAAATGTCAAAAATGACAAATTTCAAGATGGCAAATATCAAAGATGTCAAATGACAAATGTCACAATGCTAAATGTCAAAAATGACAAATTTCAAGATGGCAAATGTCAAAGATGTCAAATGACAAATGTCACAATGCTAAATGTCAAAAATGAAAAGTGTCACCATAAAAAATGTCAAAAATGACAAATTTCAAGATGGCAAATGTCAAAGATGTCAAATGACAAATGTCACAATGCTAAATGTCAAAAATGAAAAGCGTCACCATGAAAAATGTCAAAAATGACAAATTTCAAGATGGCAAATGTCAAAGATGTCAAATGACAAATGTCACAATGCTAAATGTCAAAAATGAAAAGTGTCACCATGAAAAATGTCAAAAATGACAAATTTCAAGATGGCAAATGTCAAAGATGTCAAATGACAAATGTCACAATGCTAAATGTCAAAAATGAAAAGTGTCACCATGAAAAATGTCAAAAATAACAAATTTCAAGATGGCAAATGTCAAAGATGTCAAATGACAAATGTCACAATGCTAAATGTCAAAAGTGAAAAGTGTCAAAAATGACAAATTTCAAGATGGCAAATGTCAAAGATGTCAAATGTCAAATGTCACAATGCTAAATGTCAAAAATGAAAAGTGTCACCATGAAAAATGTCAAAAATAACAAATTTCAAGATGGCAAATGTCAAAGATGTCAAATGACAAATGTCACAATGCTAAATGTCAAAAATGAAAAGTGTCACCATGAAAAATGTCAAAAATAACAAATTTCAAGAAAGCAAATGTCAAAGATGTCAAATGACAAATGTCACAATGCTAAATGTCAAAAATGAAAAGTGTCACCATGAAAAATGACAAATTTCAAGATGGCAAATGTCAAAGATGTCAAATGACAAATGTCACAATGCTAAATGTCAAAAATAAAAAGTGTCACCATGAAAAATGTCAAAAATGACAAATTTTAAGATGGCAAATGTCAAAGATGTCAAATGACAAATGTCACAATTCTAAATGTCAAAAATGAAAAGTGTCACCATGAAAAATGTCAAAAATAACAAATTTCAAGAATGCAAATGTCAAAGATGTCAAATGACAAATGTCACAATGCTAAATGTCAAAAATGAAAAGTGTCACCATGAAAAATGTCAAAAATAACAAATTTCAAGATGGCAAATGTCAAAGATGTCAAATGACAAATGTCACAATGCTAAATGTCAAAAATGAAAAGTGTCACCATGAAAAATGTCAAAAATGACAAATTTCAAGATGGCAAATGTCTAAGATGTCAAATGACAAATGTCACAATGCTAAATGTCAAAAATGAAAAGTGTCACCATGAAAAATGTCAAAAATAACAAATTTCAAGATTGCAAATGTCAAAGATGTCAAATGACAAATGTCACAATGCTAAATGTCAAAAATGAAAAGTGTCACCATGAAAAATGTCAAAAATGACAAATTTCAAGATGGCAAATGTCAAAGATGTCAAATGACAAATGTCACAATGCTAAATGACAAAAATGAAAAGTGTCACCATGAAAAATGTCAAAAATGACAAATTTCAAGATGGCAAATGTCAAAGATGTCAAATGACAAATGTCACAATGCTAAATGTCAAAAATGAAAAGTGTCACCATGAAAAATGTCAAAAATAACAAATTTCAAGATGGCAAATGTCAAAGATGTCAAATGACAAATGTCACAATGCTAAATGTCAAAAATGAAAAGTGTCAAAAATGACAAATTTCAAGATGGCAAATGACAAATGTCACAATGCTAAATGTCAAAAATAAAAAGTGTCACCATGAAAAATGTCAAAAATGACAAATTTCAAGATGGCAAATATCAAAGATGTCAAATGACAAATGTTACAATGCTAAATGTCAAAAATAACAAATTTCAAGATGGCAAATGTCAAAGATGTCAAATGACAAATGTCACAATGCTAAATGTCAAAAATGAAAAGTGTCACCATAAAAAATGTCAAAAATGACAAATTTCAAGATGGCAAATGTCAAAGATGTCAAATGACAAATGTCACAATGCTAAATGTCAAAAATGAAAAGCGTCACCATGAAAAATGTCAAAAATGACAAATTTCAAGATGGCAAATGTCAAAGATGTCAAATGACAAATGTCACAATGCTAAATGTCAAAAATGAAAAGTGTCACCACGAAAAATGTCAAAAATGACAAATTTCAAGATGGCAAATGTCAAAGATGTCAAATGACAAATGTCACAATGCTAAATGTCAAAAATGAAAAGTGTCACCATGAAAAATGTCAAAAATAACAAATTTCAAGATGGCAAATGTCAAAGATGTCAAATGACAAATGTCACAATGCTAAATGTCAAAAGTGAAAAGTGTCAAAAATGACAAATTTCAAGATGGCAAATGTCAAAGATGTCAAATGTCAAATGTCACAATGCTAAATGTCAAAAATGAAAAGTGTCACTATGAAAAATGTCAAAAATAACAAATTTCAAGATGGCAAATGTCAAAGATGTCAAATGACAAATGTCACAATGCTAAATGTCAAAAATGAAAAGTGTCACCATGAAAAATGTCAAAAATAACAAATTTCAAGAAGGCAAATGTCAAAGATGTCAAATGACAAATGTCACAATGCTAAATGTCAAAAATGAAAAGTGTCACCATGAAAAATGACAAATTTCAAGATGGCAAATGTCAAAGATGTCAAATGACAAATGTCACAATGCTAAATGTCAAAAATAAAAAGTGTCACCATGAAAAATGTCAAAAATGACAAATTTTAAGATGGCAAATGTCAAAGATGTCAAATGACAAATGTCACAATTCTAAATGTCAAAAATGAAAAGTGTCACCATGAAAAATGTCAAAAATAACAAATTTCAAGAATGCAAATGTCAAAGATGTCAAATGACAAATGTCACAATGCTAAATGTCAAAAATGAAAAATGTCAAAAATGACAAATTTCAAGATGGCAAATGTCAAAGATGTCAAATGTCAAATGTCACAATGCTAAATGTCAAAAATGAAAAGTGTCACCATGAAAAATGTCAAAAATAACAAATTTCAAGATGGCAAATGTCAAAGATGTCAAATGACAAATGTCACAATGCTAAATGTCAAAAATGAAAAGTGTCACCATGAAAAATGTCAAAAATGACAAATTTCAAGATGGCAAATGTCAAAGATGTCAAATGACAAATGTCACAATGCTAAATGTCAAAAATGAAAAGTACCACCATGAAAAATGTCAAAAATAACAAATTTCAAGATGGCAAATGTCAAAGATGTCAAATGACAAATGTCACAATGCTAAATGTCAAAAATGACAAATTTCAAGATGGCAAATGTCAAAGATGTCAAATGACAAATGTCACAATGCTAAATGTCAAAAATGAAAAGTGTCACCATGAAAAATGTCAAAAATGACAAATTTCAAGATGGCAAATGTCAAAGATGTCAAATGACAAATGTCACAATGCTAAACGTCAAAAATGACAAATTTCAAGATGGCAAATGTCAAAGATGTCAAATGACAAATGTCACAATGCTAAATGTCAAAAATGAAAAGTGTCACCATGAAAAATGTCAAAAATGACAAATTTCAAGATGGCAAATGTCAAAGATGTCAAATGACAAATGTCACAATGCTAAATGTCAAAAATGAAAAGTTTCACCATGAAAAATGTCAAAAATGACAAATTTCAAGATGGCAAATATCAAAGATGTCAAATGACAAATGTCACAATGCTAAATGTCAAAAATGACAAATTTCAAGATGGCAAATGTCAAAGATGTCAAATGACAAATGTCACAATGCTAAATGTCAAAAATGAAAAGTGTCACCATGAAAAATGTCAAAAATGACAAATTTCAAGATGGCAAATGTCAAAGATGTCAAATGACAAATGTCACAATGCTAAATGTCAAAAATGAAAAGTGTCAAAAATGACAAATTTTCAAGATGGCAAATGTCTAAGATGTCAAACGACAAATTTCACAATGCTAAATGTCAAAAATGAAAAGTGTCACCATGAAAAATGTCAAAAATGACAAATTTCAAGATTGCAAATGTCAAAGATGTCAAATGACAAATGTCACAATGCTAAATGTCAAAAATGAAAAGTGTCACCATGAAAAATGTCAAAAATGACAAATTTCAAGATGGCAAATGTCAAAGATGTCAAATGACAAATGTCACAATGCTAAATGTCAAAAATGAAAAGTGTCACCATGAAAAATGTCAAAAATAACAAATTTCAAGATGGCAAATGTCAAAAATGTCAAATGACAAATGTCACAATGCTAAATGTCAAAAATGACAAATTTCAAGATGGCAAATGTCAAAGATGTCAAATGACAAATGTCACAATGCTAAATGTCAAAAATGAAAAGTGTCACCATGAAAAATGTCAAAAATGACAAATTTCAAGATGGCAAATGTCAAAGATGTCAAATGACAAATGTCACAATGCTAAATGTCAAAAATGAAAGGTGTCACCATGAAAAATGTCAAAAATGACAAATTTCAAGATGGCAAATGTCAAAGATGTCAAATGACAAATGTCACAATGCTAAATATCAAAAATGTAAAGTTTCACCATGAAAAATGTCAAAAATAACAAATTTCAAGATGGCAAATATCAAAGATGTCAAATGACAAATGTCACAATGCTAAATGTCAAAAATGACAAATTTCAAGATGGCAAATGTCAAAGATGTCAAATGACAAATGTCACAATGCTAAATGTCAAAAATGAAAAGTGTCACCATGAAAAATGTCAAAAATGACAAATTTCAAGATGGCAAATGTCAAAGATGTCAAATGACAAATGTCACAATGCTAAATGTCAAAAATGAAAAGTGTCAAAAATGACAAATTTCAAGATGGCAAATGTCTAAGATGTCAAATGACAAATGTCACAATGCTAAATGTCAAAAATGAAAAGTGTCACCATGAAAAATGTCAAAAATGACAAATTTCAAGATGGCAAATGTCAAAGATGTCAAATGACAAATGTCACAATGCTAAATGTCAAAAATGAAAAATGTCACCATGAAAAATGTCAAAAATGACAAATTTCAAGATGGCAAATGTCAAAGATGTCAAATGACAAATTTCACAATGCTAAATGTCAAAAATGAAAAGTGTCAAAAATGACAAATTTCAAGATGGCAAATGTCTAAGATGTCAAATGACAAATGTCACAATGCTAAATGTCAAAAATGAAAAGTGTCACCGTGAAAAATGTCAAAAATAACAAATTTCAAGATGGAAAATGTCAAAGATGTCAAATGACAAATGTCACAATGCTAAATGTCAGAAATGAAAAGTGTCACCATGAAAAATGTCAAAAATAACAAATTTCAAGATGGCAAATGTCAAAGATGTCAAATGACAAATGTCACAATGCTAAATGTCAAAAATGAAAATTGTCACCATGAAAAATGTCAAAAATGACAAATTTCAAGAGGGCAAATGTCAAAGATGTCAAATGACAAATGTCACAATGCTAAATGTCAAAAATGAAAAGTGTCACTATGAAAAATGTCAAAAATAACAAATTTCAAGATGGCAAATGTCAAAGATGTCAAATGACAAATGTCACAATGCTAAATGTCAAAAATGAAAAGTGTCAAAAATGACAAATTTCAAGATGGCAAATGTCAAAGATGTCAAATGTCAAATGTCACAATGCTAAATGTCAAAAATGAAAAGTGTCACCATGAAAAATGTCAAAAATAACAAATTTCAAGATGGCAAATGTCAAAGATGTCAAATGACAAATGTCACAATGCTAAATGTCAAAAATGAAAAGTGTCACCATGAAAAATGTCAAAAATGACAAATTTCAAGATGGCAAATGTCTAAGATGTCAAACGACAAATGTCACAATGCTAAATGTCAAAAATGAAAAGTGTCACCATGAAAAATGTCAAAAATGACAAATTTCAAGATTGCAAATGTCAAAGATGTCAAATGACAAATGTCACAATGCTAAATGTCAAAAATGAAAAGTGTCACCATGAAAAATGTCAAAAATGACAAATTTCAAGATGGCAAATGTCAAAGATGTCAAATGACAAATGTCACAATGCTAAATGTCAAAAATGAAAAGTGTCACCATGAAAAATGTCAAAAATAACAAATTTCAAGATGGCAAATGTCAAAAATGTCAAATGACAAATGTCACAATGCTAAATGTCAAAAATGACAAATTTCAAGATGGCAAATGTCAAAGATGTCAAATGACAAATGTCACAATGCTAAATGTCAAAAATGAAAAGTGTCACCATGAAAAATGTCAAAAATGACAAATTTCAAGATGGCAAATGTCAAAGATGTCAAATGACAAATGTCACAATGCTAAATGTCAAAAATGAAAGGTGTCACCATGAAAAATGTCAAAAATGACAAATTTCAAGATGGCAAATGTCAAAGATGTCAAATGACAAATGTCACAATGCTAAATATCAAAAATGTAAAGTTTCACCATGAAAAATGTCAAAAATAACAAATTTCAAGATGGCAAATATCAAAGATGTCAAATGACAAATGTCACAATGCTAAATGTCAAAAATGACAAATTTCAAGATGGCAAATGTCAAAGATGTCAAATGACAAATGTCACAATGCTAAATGTCAAAAATGAAAAGTGTCACCATGAAAAATGTCAAAAATGACAAATTTCAAGATGGCAAATGTCAAAGATGTCAAATGACAAATGTCACAATGCTAAATGTCAAAAATGAAAAGTGTCAAAAATGACAAATTTCAAGATGGCAAATGTCTAAGATGTCAAATGACAAATGTCACAATGCTAAATGTCAAAAATGAAAAGTGTCACCATGAAAAATGTCAAAAATGACAAATTTCAAGATGGCAAATGTCAAAGATGTCAAATGACAAATGTCACAATGCTAAATGTCAAAAATGAAAAATGTCACCATGAAAAATGTCAAAAATGACAAATTTCAAGATGGCAAATGTCAAAGATGTCAAATGACAAATTTCACAATGCTAAATGTCAAAAATGAAAAGTGTCAAAAATGACAAATTTCAAGATGGCAAATGTCTAAGATGTCAAATGACAAATGTCACAATGCTAAATGTCAAAAATGAAAAGTGTCACCGTGAAAAATGTCAAAAATAACAAATTTCAAGATGGAAAATGTCAAAGATGTCAAATGACAAATGTCACAATGCTAAATGTCAGAAATGAAAAGTGTCACCATGAAAAATGTCAAAAATAACAAATTTCAAGATGGCAAATGTCAAAGATGTCAAATGACAAATGTCACAATGCTAAATGTCAAAAATGAAAATTGTCACCATGAAAAATGTCAAAAATGACAAATTTCAAGAGGGCAAATGTGAAAGATGTCAAATGACAAATGTCACAATGCTAAATGTCAAAAATGAAAAGTGTCACTATGAAAAATGTCAAAAATAACAAATTTCAAGATGGCAAATGTCAAAGATGTCAAATGACAAATGTCACAATGCTAAATGTCAAAAATGAAAAGTGTCAAAAATGACAAATTTCAAGATGGCAAATGTCAAAGATGTCAAATGTCAAATGTCACAATGCTAAATGTCAAAAATGAAAAGTGTCACCATGAAAAATGTCAAAAATAACAAATTTCAAGATGGCAAATGTCAAAGATGTCAAATGACAAATGTCACAATGCTAAATGTCAAAAATGAAAAGTGTCACCATGAAAAATGTCAAAAATGACAAATTTCAAGATGGCAAATGTCAAAGATGTCAAATGACAAATGTCACAATGCTAAATGTCAAAAATGAAAAGTGTCACAATGAAAAATGTCAAAAATAACAAATTTCAAGATGGCAAATGTCAAAGATGTCAAATGACAAATGTCACAATGCTAAATGTCCAAAATCGTGGTATGAGGATAATATTAAAATGTAGTAAATATAATTCTATAAATAATATGCTTAAATCGCTACAATGGCTTTCAGTGTATTAGAGATTATACTATTTGACAATAGTATTTGTGTATAAAATATTAAATAATTTAGCACCACCTTACTTTCAAGACTACATTCATTTTAACAATACCATTCATAATTACTCTACCAGATATAACAATAATTTACATATAGCCAGAACAAATAAACGAATGTCCATGAATTCCTTATTTTTTAAATGCTTTGACCATTATAATAAATTACCAATTTGTGTTAAATCTAGTTCGACAGTAAGGGTTTTTAAAAAGAAAATAATTGAACATATTAATGACAATGTATAATAAACAGTACCCATTTTTTTCTACTTGTGTATATTTTTTGTTGTCGTTTCTAATGCAAATTTTTAAATTGTATATTGTATTTTTTTTTATAGGTTTAAATTATAAGAATGTTTTTTTTTTGTATATTTTGACATACTACTTTTTAAGTGTTGTTTTTTACATATTAAAAAAAAATGTTTGTATATTAGGTGTTCCTATTTCAATAAAGAAATTTCATTTCAAAACTTTCAAAAATGAAAAGTGTCACCATGAAAAATGTCAAAAATGACAAATTTCAAGATGGCAAATGTCAAAACTGACAAATGTCGCAATGCTAAATGTCAAAAATGAAAAGTGTCACCATGAAAAATGTCAAAAATAACAAATTTCTAGATGGCAAATGTCAAAGATGTCAAATGACAAATGTCACAATGCTAAATGTCAAAAATGACAAATTTCAAGATGGCACATGTCAAAGATGTCAAATGACAAATGTCACAATGCTAAATGTCAAAAATGAAAAGTGTCACCATGAAAAATGTCAAAAATGACAAATTTCAAGATGGCAAATGTCAAAGAAGTCAAATGACAAATGTCACAATGCTAAATGTCAAAAATGAAAAGTGTCACCATGAAAAATGTCAAAAATGACAAATTTCAAGATGGCAAATGTCAAAGATGTCAAATGACAAATGTCACAATGCTAAATGTCAAAAATGAAAAGTTTCACCATGAAAAATGTCAAAAATGACAAATTTCAAGATGGCAAATATCAAAGATGTCAAATGACAAATGTCACAATGCTAAATGTCAAAAATGACAAATTTCAAGATGGCAAATATCAAAGATGTCAAATGACAAATGTCACAATGCTAAATGTCAAAAATGAAAAGTGTCACCATGAAAAATGTCAAAAATGACAAATTTCAAGATGGCAAATGTCAAAGATGTCAAATGACAAATGTCACAATGCTAAATGTCAAAAATGAAAAGTGTCAAAAATGACAAATTTCAAGATGGCAAATGTCTAAGATGTCAAATGACAAATGTCACAATGCTAAATGTCAAAAATGAAAAGTGTCACCATGAAAAATGTCAAAAATAACAAATTTCAAGATGGCAAATGTCAAAGATGTCAAATAACAAATGTCACAATGCTAAATGTCAAAAATGAAAAGTGTCACCATGAAAAATGTCAAAAATGACAAATTTCAAAATGGCAAATGTCAAAGATGTCAAATGACAAATGTCACAATGCTAAATGTCAAAAATGAAAAGTGTCAAAAATGACAAATTTCAAGATGGCAAATGTCTAAGATGTCAAATGACAAATGTCACAATGCTAAATGTCAAAAATGAAAAGTGTCACCGTGAAAAATGTCAAAAATAACAAATTTCAAGATGGAAAATGTCAAAGATGTCAAATGACAAATGTCACAATGCTAAATGTCAGAAATGAAAAGTGTCACCATGAAAAATGTCAAAAATAACAAATTTCAAGATGGCAAATGTCAAAGATGTCAAATCACAAATGTCACAATGCTAAATGTCAAAAATGAAAAGTGTCACCATGAAAAATGTCAAAAATGACAAATTTCAAGAGGGCAAATGTCAAAGATGTCAAATGACAAATGTCACAATGCTAAATGTCAAAAATGAAAAGTGTCACCATGAAAAATGTCAAAAATGACAAATTTCAAGATGGCAAATGTCCAAGATGTCAAATGACAAATGTCACAATGCTAAATGTCAAAAATGAAAAGTGTCACTATGAAAAATGTCAAAAATGACAAATTTCAAGATGGCAAATGTCAAAGATGTCAAATGACAAATGTCACAATGCTAAATGTCAAAAATAAAAAGTGTCAAAAATGACAAATTTCAAGATGGCAAATGTCTAAGATGTCAAATGACAAATGTCACAATGCTAAATGTCAAAAATGAAAAGTGTCACCGTAAAAAATGTCAAAAATAACAAATTTTAAGATGGCAAATGTCAAAGATGTCAAATGACAAATGTCACAATGCTAAATGTCAAAAATGAAAAGTGTCACCATGAAAAATGTCAAAAATGACAAATTTCAAGATGGCAAATGTCAAAGATATCAAATGACAAATGTCACAATGCTAAATGTCAAAAATGAAAAGTGTCCCCATGAAAAATGTCAATAATGACAAATTTCAAGATGGCAAATGTCAAAGATGTCAAATGACAAATGTCACAATGCTAAATGTCAAAAATGAAAAATGTCACCATGAAAAATGTCAAAAATGACAAATTTCAAGGTGGCAAATGTAAAAAGATGTCGAATATGACAAATGTCACAATGCTAAATGTCAAAAATGAAAAGTGTCACCATGAAAAATGTCAAAAATGACAAATTTCAAGATGGCAAATGTCAAAGATGTCAAATGACAAATGTCACAATGCTAAATATCAAAAATGAAAAGTGTCAAAAATGACAAATTTCAAGATGGCAAATGTCTAAGATGTCAAATGACAAATGTCACAATGCTAAATGTCAAAAATGAAAAGTGTCACCATGAAAAATGTCAAAAATGACAAATTTCAAGATGGCAAATGTCAAAGATGTCAAATGACAAATGTCACAATGCTAAATGTCAAAAATGAAAAGTGTCAAAAATGACAAATTTCAAGATGGCAAATGTCTAAGATGTCAAATGACAAATGTCACAATGCTAAATGTCAAAAATGAAAAATGTCAAAAATGACAAATTTCAAGATGGCAAATGTCAAAGATGTCAAATGACAAATGTCACAATGCTAAATGTCAAAAATGAAAAGTGTCACCATGAAAAATGTCAAAAATGACAAATTTCAAAATGGCAAATGTCAAAGATGTCAAATGACAAATGTCACAATGCTAAATGTCAAAAATGAAAAGTGTCAAAAATGACAAATTTCAAGATGGCAAATGTCTAAGATGTCAAATGACAAATGTCACAATGCTAAATGTCAAAAATGAAAAGTGTCACCGTGAAAAATGTCACAAATAACAAATTTCAAGATGGAAAATGTCAAAGATGTCAAATGACAAATGTCACAATGCTAAATGTCAGAAATGAAAAGTGTCACCATGAAAAATGTCAAAAATAACAAATTTCAAGATGGCAAATGTCAAAGATGTCAAATCACAAATGTCACAATGCTAAATGTCAAAAATGAAAAGTGTCACCATGAAAAATGTCAAAAATGACAAATTTCAAGAGGGCAAATGTCAAAGATGTCAAATGACAAATGTCACAATGCTAAATGTCAAAAATGAAAAGTGTCACTATGAAAAATGTCAAAAATAACAAATTTCAAGATGGCAAATGTCAAAGATGTCAAATGACAAATGTCACAATGCTAAATGTCAAAAATGAAAAGTGTCACCATGAAAAATGTCAAAAATGACAAATTTCAAGATGGCAAATGTCAAAACTGACAAATGTCACAATGCTAAATGTCAAAAGTGACAAATTTCAAGATGGCAAATGTCAAAGATGTCAAATGACAAATGTCACAATGCTAAATGTCAAAAATGAAAAGTGTCACCATGAAAAATGTCAAAAATGACAAATTTCAAGATGGCAAGTGTCAAAGATGTCAAATGACAAATGTCACAATGCTAAATGTCACAATGCTAAATGTAAAAAATGACAAATTTCAAGATGGCAAATGTCAAATGACAAATGTCACAATGCTAAATGTCAAAAATGAAAAGTGTCACCATGAAAAATGTCAAAAATGACAAATTTCAAGATGGCAAATGTCCAAGATGTCAAATGACAAATGTCACAATGCTAAATGTCAAAAATGAAAAGTGTCACCATGAAAAATGTCAAAAATGACAAATTTCAAGATGGCAAATGTCAAAGATGTCAAATGACAAATGTCACAATGCTAAATGTCAAAAATAAAAAGTGTCAAAAATGACAAATTTCAAGATGGCAAATGTCTAAGATGTCAAATGACAAATGTCACAATGCTAAATGTCAAAAATGAAAAGTGTCACCGTAAAAAATGTCAAAAATGACAAATTTTAAGATGGCAAATGTCAAAGATGTCAAATGACAAATGTCACAATGCTAAATGTCAAAAATGAAAAGTGTCACCATGAAAAATGTCAAAAATGACAAATTTCAAGATGGCAAATGTCAAAGATGTCAAATGACAAATGTCACAATGCTAAATGTCAAAAATGAAAAGTGTCCCCATGAAAAATGTCAATAATGACAAATTTCAAGATGGCAAATGTCAAAGATGTCAAATGACAAATGTCACAATGCTAAATGTCAAAAATGAAAAGTGTCACCATGAAAAATGTCAAAAATGACAAATTTCAAGATGGCAAATGTAAAAAGATGTCGAATATGACAAATGTCACAATGCTAAATGTCAAAAATGAAAAGTGTCACCATGAAAAATGTCAAAAATGACAAATTTCAAGATGGCAAATGTCAAAGATGTCAAATGACAAATGTCACAATGCTAAATGTCAAAAATGAAAAATGTCAAAAATGACAAATTTCAAGATGGCAAATGTCAAAGATGTCAAATGACTAATGTCACAATGCTAAATGTCAAAAATCAAAAGTGTCACCATGAAAAATGTCAAAAATGGCAAATTTCAAGATAACAAATGTCAAAACTGACAAATGTCACAATGCTGAATGTCAAAAATGATAAGTGTCACCATGAAAAATGTCAAAAATGACAAATTTTAAGATGACAAATGTCCAAGATATCAAATGACAAATGTCACAATGCTAAATGTCAAAAATGAAAAGTGTCACCATGAAAAATGTCAAAAATGACAAATTTCAAGATGGCAAATGTCAAAGATGTCAAAGGACAAATGTCACAATGCTAAATGTCAAAAATGAAAAGTGTCAGAAATGACAAATTTCAAGATGGCAAATGTCAAAGATGTCAAATGACAAATGTCACAATGCTAAATGTCAAAAATGAAAAGTGTTACCATGAAAAATGTCAAAAATGACAAATTTCAAGATGGCAAATGTCAAAACTGACAAATGTCACAATGCTAAATGTCAAAAATGAAAAGTGTCACCATGAAAAATGTCAAAAATAACAAATTTCAAGATGGCAAATGTCAAAGATGTCAAATGACAAATGTCACAATGCTAAATGTAAAAAATGACAAATTTCAAGATGGCAAATGTCAAAGATGTCAAATGACAAATGTCACAATGCTAAATGTCAAAAATGAAAAGTGTCACCATGAAAAAGGTCAAAAATGACAAATTTCAAGATGGCAAATGTCAAAGATGTCAAATGACAAATGTCACAATGCTAAATGTCAAAAATGAAAAGTGTCACCACGAAAAATGTCAAAACTGACAAATGTCACAATGCTAAATGTCAAAAATGAAAAGTGTGACCATGAAAAATGTCAAAAATAACAAATTTCAAGATGGTAAATGTCAAAACTGACAAATGTCACAATGCTAAATGTCAAAAATGATAAGTGTCACCATGAAAAATGTCAAAAATTACAAATTTCAAGATGGCAAATGTCAAAACTGACAAATGTCACAATGCTAAATGTCAAAAATGAAAAGTGTCACCATGAAAAATGTCAAAAATGACAAATTTCAAAATGGCAAATGTTAAAACTGACAAATGTCACAATGCTAAATGTCAAAAATGAAAAGTGTCACCATGAAAAATGTCAAAAATGACAAATTTCAAGATGGCAAATGACAAATGTCACAATGCTAAATGTCAAAAATGAAAAGTGTCCCTATGAAAAATGTCAATAATGACAAATTTCAAGATGGCAAATGTCAAAGATGTCAAATGACAAATGTCACAATGCTAAATGTCAAAAATGAAAAGTGTCACCATGAAAAATGTCAAAAATGACAAATTTCAAGATGGCAAATGTAAAAAGATGTCGAATATGACAAATGTCACAATGCTAAATGTCAAAAATGAAAAGTGTCACCATGAAAAATGTCAAAAATGACAAATTTCAAGATGGCAAATGTCAAAGATGTCAAATGACAAATGTCACAATGCTAAATATCAAAAATAAAAAGTGTCAAAAATGACAAATTTCAAGATGGCAAATGTCTAAGATGTCAAATGACAAATGTCACAATGCTAAATGTCAAAAATGAAAAGTGTCACCATGAAAAATGACAAATTTCAAGATGGCAAATGTCAAAGATGTCAAATGACAAATGTCACAATGCTAAATGTCAAAAATGAAAAATGTCAAAAATGACAAATTTCAAGATGGCAAATGTTAAAGATGTCAAATGACTAATGTCACAATGCTAAATGTCAAAAATCAAAAGTGTCACCATGAAAAATGTCAAAAATGACAAGTTTCAAGATAACAAATGTCAAAACTGACAAATGTCACAATGCTGAATGTCAAAAATGATAAGTGTCACCATGAAAAATGTCAAAAATGACAAATTTTAAGATGACAAATGTCCAAGATGTCAAATGACAAATGTCACAATGCTAAATGTCAAAAATGAAAAGTGTCACCATGAAAAATGTCAAAAATGACAAATTTCAAGATGGCAAATGTCAAAGATGTCAAAGGACAAATGTCACAATGCTAAATGTCAAAAATGAAAAGTGTCAAAAATGACAAATTTCAAGATGGCAAATGTCAAAAATGTCAAATGACAAATGTCACAATGCTAAATGTCAAAAATGAAAAGTGTCACCATGAAAAATGTCAAAAATGACAAATTTTAAGATGGCAAATGTCAAAACTGACAAATGTCACAATGCTAAATGTCAAAAATAAAAAGTGTCACCATGAAAAATGTCAAAAATAACAAATTTCAAGATGGCAAATGTCAAAGATGTCAAATGACAAATGTCACAATGCTAAATGTAAAAAATGACAAATTTCAAGATGGCAAATGTCAAAGATGTCAAATGACAAATGTCACAATGCTAAATGTCAAAAATGAAAAGTGTCACCATAAAAAAGGTCAAAAATGACAAATTTCAAGATGGAAAATGTCAAAGATGTCAAATGACAAATGTCACAATGCTAAATGTCAAAAATGAAAAGTGTCACCATGAAAAATGTCAAAAATGACAAATTTCAAGATGGCAAATGTCAAAACTGACAAATGTCACAATGCTAAATGTCAAAAATGATAAGTGTCACCATGAAAAATGTCAAAAATGACAAATTTAAAGATGGCAAATGTCCAAGATGTCAAATGACAAATGTCACAATGCTAAATGTCAAAAATGAAAAGTGTCACCATGAAAAATGTCAAAAATGACAAATTTTAAGATGGCAAATGTCAAAGATGTCAAATTACAAATGTCACAATGCTAAATGTCAAAAATGAAAAGTGTCAAAAATGACAAATTTGAAGATGGCAAATGTCTAAGATGTCAAATGACAAATGTCACAATGCTAAATGTCAAAAATGAAAAGTGTCACCATGAAAAATGTCAAAAATGACAAATTTCGAGATGGCAAATGTCAAAACTGACAAATGTCACAATGCTAAATGTCAAAAATGAAAAGTGTGACCATGAAAAATGTCAAAAATAACAAATTTCAAGATGGCAAATGTCAAAACTGACAAATGTCACAATGCTAAATGTCAAAAATGATAAGTGTCACCATGAAAAATGTCAAAAATAAAAAAATTTCAAGATGGCAAATGTCAAAGATGTCAAATGACAAATGTCACAATGCTAAATGTCAAAAATGACAAATTTCAAGATGGCAAATGTCAAAGATGTCAAATGACAAATGTCACAATGCTAAATGTCAAAAATGAAAAGTGTCACCATGAAAAATGTCAAAAATTACAAATTTCAAGATGGCAAATGTCAAAACTGACAAATGTCACAATGCTAAATGTCAAAAATGATAAGTGTCACCATGAAAAATGTCAAAAATAACAAATTTCAAGATGGCAAATGTCAAAGATGTCAAATGACAAATGTCACAATGCTTAATGTCAAAAATGACAAATTTCAAGATGGCAAATGTCAAAGATGTCAAGTGACAAATGTCAAAATGCTAAATGTCAAAAATGAAAAGTGTCACCATGAAAAATGTCAAAAATGACAAATTTCAAGATTGCAAATATCAAAGATGTCAAATGACAAATGTCACAATGCTAAATGTCAAAAATGACAAATTTCAAGATGGCAAATATCAAAGATGTCAAATGACAAATGTCACAATGCTAAATGTCAAAAATGAAAAGTGTCACCATGAAAAATGTCAAAAATGACAAATTTCAAGATGGCAAATGTCAAAGATGTCAAATGACAAATGTCACAATGCTTGATCTCAAAAATAAAAAGTGTCAAAAATAACAAATTTCAAGATGGCAAATGTCTAAGATGTCAAATGACAAATGTCACAATGCTAAATGTCAAAAATGAAAAGTGTCACCGTAAAAAATGTCAAAAATGACAAATTTCAAGATGGCAAATGTCAAAGATGTCAAATGACAAATGTCACAATGCAAAATGTCAAAAATCAAAAGTGTCACCATGAAAAATGTCAAAAATGACAAATTTCAAGATGGCAAATGTCAAAGATGTCGAATATGACAAATGTCACAATGCTAATTGTCAAAAATGAAAAGTGTCAACATGAAAAATGTCAAAAATGACAAATTTCAAGATGGCAAATGTCAAAGATGTCAAATGACAAATGTCACAATGCAAAATGTCAAAAATCAAAAGTGTCACCATGAAAAATGTCAAAATGACAAATTTCAAGATGGCAAATGTCAAAGATGTCGAATATGACAAATGTCACAATGCTAATTGTCAAAAATGAAAAGTGTCAACATGAAAAATGTCAAAAATGACAAATTTCAAGATGGCAAATATCAAAGATGTCAAATGACAAATGTCACAATGCTAAATGTCAAAAATGACAAATTTCAAGATGGCAAATGTCAAAGATGTCAAATGACAAATGTCACAATGCTAATTGTCAAAAATGAAAAGTGTCACCATAAAATGTCAAAAATAACAAATTTCAAGATGGCAAATGTCAAAGATGTCACAAGACAAATGTCACAAAGCTAAATGTCAAAAATGAAAAGTGTCACCATGAAAAATATCAAAAATGACAAATTTCAAGATGGCAAATGTCAAAGATGTCAAATGACAAATGTTACAATGCTAAATGTCAAAAATGAAAAGTGTCACCATGAAAAATGTCAAAAATGACAAATTTCAAGATGGCAAATGTCAAAGATGTCAAATGACAAATGTCACAATGCTAAATGTCAAAAATGAAAAGTGTCACCATGAAAAATGTCAAAAATAACAAATTTCAAGATGGCAAATGTCAAAGATGTCAAATGACAAATGTCACAATGCTAAATGTCGAAAATGAAAAGTGTCACCATGAAAAATGTCAAAAATAACAAATTTCAAGATGGCAAATGTCAAAGATGTCAAATGACAAATGTCACAATGCTAAATGTCAAAAATGAAAAGTGTCACTATGAAAAATGTCAAAAATGACAAATTTCAAGATGGCAAATGTCAAAACTGACAAATGTCACAATGCTAAATGTCAAAAATGAAAAGTGTCACCATGAAAAATGTCAAAAATAACAAATTTCAAGATGGCAAATGTCAAAGATGTCAAATGACAAATGTCACAATGCTAAATGTCAAAAATGATTAGTGTCACCATGAAAAATGTCAAAAATGACAAATTTCAAGATGGCAAATGTCAAAACTGACAAATGTCACAATGCTAAATGTCAAAAATGAAATGTGTCACCATGAAAAATGTCAAAAATAACAAATTTTAAGATGGCAAATGTCAAAGATGTCAAATGGACAAATGTCACAATGCTAAATGTCAAAAATGACAAATTTCAAGATGGCAAATGTCAAAGATGTCAAATGACAAATGTCACAATGCTAAATGTCAAAAATGAAAAGTGTCACCATGAAAAATGACAAATTTCAAGATGGCAAATATCAAAGATGTCAAATGGCAAATGTCACAATGCTGAATGTCAAAAATGACAAATTTCAAGATGGCAAATGTCAAAGATGTCAAATGACAAATGTCACAATGCTAAATGTCAAAAATGAAAAGTGTCACCATAAAAAATGTCAAAAATGACAAATTTCAAAATGGCAAATGTCAAAGATGTCAAATGACAAATGTCACAATGCTAAATGTCAAAAATGAAAAGTGTCACCATAAAAAATGTCAAAAATAACAAATTTCAAGATGGCAAATGTCAAAGATGTCAAATGGCAAATGTCACAATGCTAAATGTCAAAAATGACAAATTTCAAGATGGCAAATGTCAAAGATGTCAAATGACAAATGTCACAATGCTAAATGTCAAAAATGAAAAGTGTCACCATGAAAAATGTCAAAAATGACAAATTTCAAGATGGCAAATGTCAAAGATGTCAAATGACAAATGTCACAATGCTTGATCTCAAAAATAAAAAGTGTCAAAAATAACAAATTTCAAGATGGCAAATGTCTAAGATGTCAAATGACAAATGTCACAATGCTAAATGTCAAAAATGAAAAGTGTCACCATGAAAAATGTCAAAAATGACAAATTTCAAGATGGCAAATGTCAAAGATGTCAAATGACAAATGTCACAATGCTAAATATCAAAAATGAAAAGTGTCAAAAATGACAAATTTCAAGATGGCAAATGTCTAAGATGTCAAATGACAAATGTCACAATGCTAAATGTCAAAAATGAAAAGTGTCACCATGAAAAATGTCAAAAATGACAAATTTCAAGATGGCAAATGTCAAAGATGTCAAATGACAAATGTCACAATGCTAAATGTCAAAAATGAAAAGTGTCAAAAATGACAAATTTCAAGATGGCAAATGTCTAAGATGTCAAATGACAAATGTCACAATGCTAAATGTCAAAAATGAAAAATGTCAAAAATGACAAATTTCAAGATGGCAAATGTCAAAGATGTCAAATGACAAATGTCACAATGCTAAATGTCAAAAATGAAAAGTGTCACCATGAAAAATGTCAAAAATGACAAATTTCAAAATGGCAAATGTCAAAGATGTCAAATGACAAATGTCACAATGCTAAATGTCAAAAATGAAAAGTGTCAAAAATGACAAATTTCAAGATGGCAAATGTCTAAGATGTCAAATGACAAATGTCACAATGCTAAATGTCAAAAATGAAAAGTGTCACCGTGAAAAATGTCACAAATAACAAATTTCAAGATGGAAAATGTCAAAGATGTCAAATGACAAATGTCACAATGCTAAATGTCAGAAATGAAAAGTGTCACCATGAAAAATGTCAAAAATAACAAATTTCAAGATGGCAAATGTCAAAGATGTCAAATCACAAATGTCACAATGCTAAATGTCAAAAATGAAAAGTGTCACCATGAAAAATGTCAAAAATGACAAATTTCAAGAGGGCAAATGTCAAAGATGTCAAATGACAAATGTCACAATGCTAAATGTCAAAAATGAAAAGTGTCACTATGAAAAATGTCAAAAATAACAAATTTCAAGATGGCAAATGTCAAAGATGTCAAATGACAAATGTCACAATGCTAAATGTCAAAAATGAAAAGTGTCACCATGAAAAATGTCAAAAATGACAAATTTCAAGATGGCAAATGTCAAAACTGACAAATGTCACAATGCTAAATGTCAAAAGTGACAAATTTCAAGATGGCAAATGTCAAAGATGTCAAATGACAAATGTCACAATGCTAAATGTCAAAAATGAAAAGTGTCACCATGAAAAATGTCAAAAATGACAAATTTCAAGATGGCAAGTGTCAAAGATGTCAAATGACAAATGTCACAATGCTAAATGTCACAATGCTAAATGTAAAAAATGACAAATTTCAAGATGGCAAATGACAAATGTCACAATGCTAAATGTCAAAAATGAAAAGTGTCACCATGAAAAATGTCAAAAATGACAAATTTCAAGATGGCAAATGTCCAAGATGTCAAATGACAAATGTCACAATGCTAAATGTCAAAAATGAAAAGTGTCACCATGAAAAATGTCAAAAATGACAAATTTCAAGATGGCAAATGTCAAAGATGTCAAATGACAAATGTCACAATGCTAAATGTCAAAAATAAAAAGTGTCAAAAATGACAAATTTCAAGATGGCAAATGTCTAAGATGTCAAATGACAAATGTCACAATGCTAAATGTCAAAAATGAAAAGTGTCACCGTAAAAAATGTCAAAAATGACAAATTTTAAGATGGCAAATGTCAAAGATGTCAAATGACAAATGTCACAATGCTAAATGTCAAAAATGAAAAGTGTCACCATGAAAAATGTCAAAAATGACAAATTTCAAGATGGCAAATGTCAAAGATGTCAAATGACAAATGTCACAATGCTAAATGTCAAAAATGAAAAGTGTCCCCATGAAAAATGTCAATAATGACAAATTTCAAGATGGCAAATGTCAAAGATGTCAAATGACAAATGTCACAATGCTAAATGTCAAAAATGAAAAGTGTCACCATGAAAAATGTCAAAAATGACAAATTTCAAGATGGCAAATGTAAAAAGATGTCGAATATGACAAATGTCACAATGCTAAATGTCAAAAATGAAAAGTGTCACCATGAAAAATGTCAAAAATGACAAATTTCAAGATGGCAAATGTCAAAGATGTCAAATGACAAATGTCACAATGCTAAATGTCAAAAATGAAAAATGTCAAAAATGACAAATTTCAAGATGGCAAATGTCAAAGATGTCAAATGACTAATGTCACAATGCTAAATGTCAAAAATCAAAAGTGTCACCATGAAAAATGTCAAAAATGGCAAATTTCAAGATAACAAATGTCAAAACTGACAAATGTCACAATGCTGAATGTCAAAAATGATAAGTGTCACCATGAAAAATGTCAAAAATGACAAATTTTAAGATGACAAATGTCCAAGATATCAAATGACAAATGTCACAATGCTAAATGTCAAAAATGAAAAGTGTCACCATGAAAAATGTCAAAAATGACAAATTTCAAGATGGCAAATGTCAAAGATGTCAAAGGACAAATGTCACAATGCTAAATGTCAAAAATGAAAAGTGTCAGAAATGACAAATTTCAAGATGGCAAATGTCAAAGATGTCAAATGACAAATGTCACAATGCTAAATGTCAAAAATGAAAAGTGTTACCATGAAAAATGTCAAAAATGACAAATTTCAAGATGGCAAATGTCAAAACTGACAAATGTCACAATGCTAAATGTCAAAAATGAAAAGTGTCACCATGAAAAATGTCAAAAATAACAAATTTCAAGATGGCAAATGTCAAAGATGTCAAATGACAAATGTCACAATGCTAAATGTAAAAAATGACAAATTTCAAGATGGCAAATGTCAAAGATGTCAAATGACAAATGTCACAATGCTAAATGTCAAAAATGAAAAGTGTCACCATGAAAAAGGTCAAAAATGACAAATTTCAAGATGGCAAATGTCAAAGATGTCAAATGACAAATGTCACAATGCTAAATGTCAAAAATGAAAAGTGTCACCACGAAAAATGTCAAAACTGACAAATGTCACAATGCTAAATGTCAAAAATGAAAAGTGTGACCATGAAAAATGTCAAAAATAACAAATTTCAAGATGGTAAATGTCAAAACTGACAAATGTCACAATGCTAAATGTCAAAAATGATAAGTGTCACCATGAAAAATGTCAAAAATTACAAATTTCAAGATGGCAAATGTCAAAACTGACAAATGTCACAATGCTAAATGTCAAAAATGAAAAGTGTCACCATGAAAAATGTCAAAAATGACAAATTTCAAAATGGCAAATGTTAAAACTGACAAATGTCACAATGCTAAATGTCAAAAATGAAAAGTGTCACCATGAAAAATGTCAAAAATGACAAATTTCAAGATGGCAAATGACAAATGTCACAATGCTAAATGTCAAAAATGAAAAGTGTCCCTATGAAAAATGTCAATAATGACAAATTTCAAGATGGCAAATGTCAAAGATGTCAAATGACAAATGTCACAATGCTAAATGTCAAAAATGAAAAGTGTCACCATGAAAAATGTCAAAAATGACAAATTTCAAGATGGCAAATGTAAAAAGATGTCGAATATGACAAATGTCACAATGCTAAATGTCAAAAATGAAAAGTGTCACCATGAAAAATGTCAAAAATGACAAATTTCAAGATGGCAAATGTCAAAGATGTCAAATGACAAATGTCACAATGCTAAATATCAAAAATAAAAAGTGTCAAAAATGACAAATTTCAAGATGGCAAATGTCTAAGATGTCAAATGACAAATGTCACAATGCTAAATGTCAAAAATGAAAAGTGTCACCATGAAAAATGACAAATTTCAAGATGGCAAATGTCAAAGATGTCAAATGACAAATGTCACAATGCTAAATGTCAAAAATGAAAAATGTCAAAAATGACAAATTTCAAGATGGCAAATGTTAAAGATGTCAAATGACTAATGTCACAATGCTAAATGTCAAAAATCAAAAGTGTCACCATGAAAAATGTCAAAAATGACAAGTTTCAAGATAACAAATGTCAAAACTGACAAATGTCACAATGCTGAATGTCAAAAATGATAAGTGTCACCATGAAAAATGTCAAAAATGACAAATTTTAAGATGACAAATGTCCAAGATGTCAAATGACAAATGTCACAATGCTAAATGTCAAAAATGAAAAGTGTCACCATGAAAAATGTCAAAAATGACAAATTTCAAGATGGCAAATGTCAAAGATGTCAAAGGACAAATGTCACAATGCTAAATGTCAAAAATGAAAAGTGTCAAAAATGACAAATTTCAAGATGGCAAATGTCAAAAATGTCAAATGACAAATGTCACAATGCTAAATGTCAAAAATGAAAAGTGTCACCATGAAAAATGTCAAAAATGACAAATTTTAAGATGGCAAATGTCAAAACTGACAAATGTCACAATGCTAAATGTCAAAAATAAAAAGTGTCACCATGAAAAATGTCAAAAATAACAAATTTCAAGATGGCAAATGTCAAAGATGTCAAATGACAAATGTCACAATGCTAAATGTAAAAAATGACAAATTTCAAGATGGCAAATGTCAAAGATGTCAAATGACAAATGTCACAATGCTAAATGTCAAAAATGAAAAGTGTCACCATAAAAAAGGTCAAAAATGACAAATTTCAAGATGGAAAATGTCAAAGATGTCAAATGACAAATGTCACAATGCTAAATGTCAAAAATGAAAAGTGTCACCATGAAAAATGTCAAAAATGACAAATTTCAAGATGGCAAATGTCAAAACTGACAAATGTCACAATGCTAAATGTCAAAAATGATAAGTGTCACCATGAAAAATGTCAAAAATGACAAATTTAAAGATGGCAAATGTCCAAGATGTCAAATGACAAATGTCACAATGCTAAATGTCAAAAATGAAAAGTGTCACCATGAAAAATGTCAAAAATGACAAATTTTAAGATGGCAAATGTCAAAGATGTCAAATTACAAATGTCACAATGCTAAATGTCAAAAATGAAAAGTGTCAAAAATGACAAATTTGAAGATGGCAAATGTCTAAGATGTCAAATGACAAATGTCACAATGCTAAATGTCAAAAATGAAAAGTGTCACCATGAAAAATGTCAAAAATGACAAATTTCGAGATGGCAAATGTCAAAACTGACAAATGTCACAATGCTAAATGTCAAAAATGAAAAGTGTGACCATGAAAAATGTCAAAAATAACAAATTTCAAGATGGCAAATGTCAAAACTGACAAATGTCACAATGCTAAATGTCAAAAATGATAAGTGTCACCATGAAAAATGTCAAAAATAAAAAAATTTCAAGATGGCAAATGTCAAAGATGTCAAATGACAAATGTCACAATGCTAAATGTCAAAAATGACAAATTTCAAGATGGCAAATGTCAAAGATGTCAAATGACAAATGTCACAATGCTAAATGTCAAAAATGAAAAGTGTCACCATGAAAAATGTCAAAAATTACAAATTTCAAGATGGCAAATGTCAAAACTGACAAATGTCACAATGCTAAATGTCAAAAATGATAAGTGTCACCATGAAAAATGTCAAAAATAACAAATTTCAAGATGGCAAATGTCAAAGATGTCAAATGACAAATGTCACAATGCTTAATGTCAAAAATGACAAATTTCAAGATGGCAAATGTCAAAGATGTCAAGTGACAAATGTCAAAATGCTAAATGTCAAAAATGAAAAGTGTCACCATGAAAAATGTCAAAAATGACAAATTTCAAGATTGCAAATATCAAAGATGTCAAATGACAAATGTCACAATGCTAAATGTCAAAAATGACAAATTTCAAGATGGCAAATATCAAAGATGTCAAATGACAAATGTCACAATGCTAAATGTCAAAAATGAAAAGTGTCACCATGAAAAATGTCAAAAATGACAAATTTCAAGATGGCAAATGTCAAAGATGTCAAATGACAAATGTCACAATGCTTGATCTCAAAAATAAAAAGTGTCAAAAATAACAAATTTCAAGATGGCAAATGTCTAAGATGTCAAATGACAAATGTCACAATGCTAAATGTCAAAAATGAAAAGTGTCACCGTAAAAAATGTCAAAAATGACAAATTTCAAGATGGCAAATGTCAAAGATGTCAAATGACAAATGTCACAATGCAAAATGTCAAAAATCAAAAGTGTCACCATGAAAAATGTCAAAAATGACAAATTTCAAGATGGCAAATGTCAAAGATGTCGAATATGACAAATGTCACAATGCTAATTGTCAAAAATGAAAAGTGTCAACATGAAAAATGTCAAAAATGACAAATTTCAAGATGGCAAATGTCAAAGATGTCAAATGACAAATGTCACAATGCAAAATGTCAAAAATCAAAAGTGTCACCATGAAAAATGTCAAAATGACAAATTTCAAGATGGCAAATGTCAAAGATGTCGAATATGACAAATGTCACAATGCTAATTGTCAAAAATGAAAAGTGTCAACATGAAAAATGTCAAAAATGACAAATTTCAAGATGGCAAATATCAAAGATGTCAAATGACAAATGTCACAATGCTAAATGTCAAAAATGACAAATTTCAAGATGGCAAATGTCAAAGATGTCAAATGACAAATGTCACAATGCTAATTGTCAAAAATGAAAAGTGTCACCATAAAATGTCAAAAATAACAAATTTCAAGATGGCAAATGTCAAAGATGTCACAAGACAAATGTCACAAAGCTAAATGTCAAAAATGAAAAGTGTCACCATGAAAAATATCAAAAATGACAAATTTCAAGATGGCAAATGTCAAAGATGTCAAATGACAAATGTTACAATGCTAAATGTCAAAAATGAAAAGTGTCACCATGAAAAATGTCAAAAATGACAAATTTCAAGATGGCAAATGTCAAAGATGTCAAATGACAAATGTCACAATGCTAAATGTCAAAAATGAAAAGTGTCACCATGAAAAATGTCAAAAATAACAAATTTCAAGATGGCAAATGTCAAAGATGTCAAATGACAAATGTCACAATGCTAAATGTCGAAAATGAAAAGTGTCACCATGAAAAATGTCAAAAATAACAAATTTCAAGATGGCAAATGTCAAAGATGTCAAATGACAAATGTCACAATGCTAAATGTCAAAAATGAAAAGTGTCACTATGAAAAATGTCAAAAATGACAAATTTCAAGATGGCAAATGTCAAAACTGACAAATGTCACAATGCTAAATGTCAAAAATGAAAAGTGTCACCATGAAAAATGTCAAAAATAACAAATTTCAAGATGGCAAATGTCAAAGATGTCAAATGACAAATGTCACAATGCTAAATGTCAAAAATGATTAGTGTCACCATGAAAAATGTCAAAAATGACAAATTTCAAGATGGCAAATGTCAAAACTGACAAATGTCACAATGCTAAATGTCAAAAATGAAATGTGTCACCATGAAAAATGTCAAAAATAACAAATTTTAAGATGGCAAATGTCAAAGATGTCAAATGGACAAATGTCACAATGCTAAATGTCAAAAATGACAAATTTCAAGATGGCAAATGTCAAAGATGTCAAATGACAAATGTCACAATGCTAAATGTCAAAAATGAAAAGTGTCACCATGAAAAATGACAAATTTCAAGATGGCAAATATCAAAGATGTCAAATGGCAAATGTCACAATGCTGAATGTCAAAAATGACAAATTTCAAGATGGCAAATGTCAAAGATGTCAAATGACAAATGTCACAATGCTAAATGTCAAAAATGAAAAGTGTCACCATAAAAAATGTCAAAAATGACAAATTTCAAAATGGCAAATGTCAAAGATGTCAAATGACAAATGTCACAATGCTAAATGTCAAAAATGAAAAGTGTCACCATAAAAAATGTCAAAAATAACAAATTTCAAGATGGCAAATGTCAAAGATGTCAAATGGCAAATGTCACAATGCTAAATGTCAAAAATGACAAATTTCAAGATGGCAAATGTCAAAGATGTCAAATGACAAATGTCACAATGCTAAATGTCAAAAATGAAAAGTGTCACCATGAAAAATGTCAAAAATGACAAATTTCAAGATGGCAAATGTCAAAGATGTCAAATGACAAATGTCACAATGCTTGATCTCAAAAATAAAAAGTGTCAAAAATAACAAATTTCAAGATGGCAAATGTCTAAGATGTCAAATGACAAATGTCACAATGCTAAATGTCAAAAATGAAAAGTGTCACCGTAAAAAATGTCAAAAATGACAAATTTCAAGATGGCAAATGTCAAAGATGTCAAATGACAAATGTCACAATGCAAAATGTCAAAAATCAAAAGTGTCACCATGAAAAATGTTAAAAATGACAAATTTCAAGATGGCAAATGTCAAAGATGTCGAATATGACAAATGTCACAATGCTAATTGTCAAAAATGAAAAGTGTCAACATGAAAAATGTCAAAAATGACAAATTTCAAGATGGCAAATGTCAAAGATGTCAAATGACAAATGTCACAATGCAAAATGTCAAAAATCAAAAGTGTCACCATGAAAAATGTCAAAAATGACAAATTTCAAGATGGCAAATGTCAAAGATGTCGAATATGACAAATGTCACAATGCTAATTGTCAAAAATGAAAAGTGTCAACATGAAAAATGTCAAAAATGACAAATTTCAAGATGGCAAATATCAAAGATGTCAAATGACAAATGTCACAATGCTAAATGTCAAAAATGACAAATTTCAAGATGGCAAATGTCAAAGATGTCAAATGACAAATGTCACAATGCTAAATGTCAAAAATGAAAAGTGTCACCATGAAAAATGTCAAAAATGACAAATTTCAAGATGGCAAATGTCAAAGATGTCAAATGACAAATGTCACAATGCTAATTGTCAAAAATGAAAAGTGTCACCATAAAATGTCAAAAATAACAAATTTCAAGATGGCAAATGTCAAAGATGTCACAAGACAAATGTCACAAAGCTAAATGTCAAAAATGAAAAGTGTCACCATGAAAAATGTCAAAAATGACAAATTTCAAGATGGCAAATGTCAAAGATGTCAAATGACAAATGTTACAATGCTAAATGTCAAAAATGATAAGTGTCACCATGAAAAATGTCAAAAATAAAAAAATTTCAAGATGGCAAATGTCAAAGATGTCAAATGACAAATGTCACAATGCTAAATGTCAAAAATGACAAATTTCAAGATGGCAAATGTCAAAGATGTCAAATGACAAATGTCACAATGCTAAATGTCAAAAATGAAAAGTGTCACCATGAAAAATGTCAAAAATTACAAATTTCAAGATGGCAAATGTCAAAACTGACAAATGTCACAATGCTAAATGTCAAAAATGATAAGTGTCACCATGAAAAATGTCAAAAATAACAAATTTCAAGATGGCAAATGTCAAAGATGTCAAATGACAAATGTCACAATGCTTAATGTCAAAAATGACAAATTTCAAGATGGCAAATGTCAAAGATGTCAAGTGACAAATGTCAAAATGCTAAATGTCAAAAATGAAAAGTGTCACCATGAAAAATGTCAAAAATGACAAATTTCAAGATTGCAAATATCAAAGATGTCAAATGACAAATGTCACAATGCTAAATGTCAAAAATGACAAATTTCAAGATGGCAAATATCAAAGATGTCAAATGACAAATGTCACAATGCTAAATGTCAAAAATGAAAAGTGTCACCATGAAAAATGTCAAAAATGACAAATTTCAAGATGGCAAATGTCAAAGATGTCAAATGACAAATGTCACAATGCTTGATCTCAAAAATAAAAAGTGTCAAAAATAACAAATTTCAAGATGGCAAATGTCTAAGATGTCAAATGACAAATGTCACAATGCTAAATGTCAAAAATGAAAAGTGTCACCGTAAAAAATGTCAAAAATGACAAATTTCAAGATGGCAAATGTCAAAGATGTCAAATGACAAATGTCACAATGCAAAATGTCAAAAATCAAAAGTGTCACCATGAAAAATGTCAAAAATGACAAATTTCAAGATGGCAAATGTCAAAGATGTCGAATATGACAAATGTCACAATGCTAATTGTCAAAAATGAAAAGTGTCAACATGAAAAATGTCAAAAATGACAAATTTCAAGATGGCAAATGTCAAAGATGTCAAATGACAAATGTCACAATGCAAAATGTCAAAAATCAAAAGTGTCACCATGAAAAATGTCAAAATGACAAATTTCAAGATGGCAAATGTCAAAGATGTCGAATATGACAAATGTCACAATGCTAATTGTCAAAAATGAAAAGTGTCAACATGAAAAATGTCAAAAATGACAAATTTCAAGATGGCAAATATCAAAGATGTCAAATGACAAATGTCACAATGCTAAATGTCAAAAATGACAAATTTCAAGATGGCAAATGTCAAAGATGTCAAATGACAAATGTCACAATGCTAATTGTCAAAAATGAAAAGTGTCACCATAAAATGTCAAAAATAACAAATTTCAAGATGGCAAATGTCAAAGATGTCACAAGACAAATGTCACAAAGCTAAATGTCAAAAATGAAAAGTGTCACCATGAAAAATATCAAAAATGACAAATTTCAAGATGGCAAATGTCAAAGATGTCAAATGACAAATGTTACAATGCTAAATGTCAAAAATGAAAAGTGTCACCATGAAAAATGTCAAAAATGACAAATTTCAAGATGGCAAATGTCAAAGATGTCAAATGACAAATGTCACAATGCTAAATGTCAAAAATGAAAAGTGTCACCATGAAAAATGTCAAAAATAACAAATTTCAAGATGGCAAATGTCAAAGATGTCAAATGACAAATGTCACAATGCTAAATGTCGAAAATGAAAAGTGTCACCATGAAAAATGTCAAAAATAACAAATTTCAAGATGGCAAATGTCAAAGATGTCAAATGACAAATGTCACAATGCTAAATGTCAAAAATGAAAAGTGTCACTATGAAAAATGTCAAAAATGACAAATTTCAAGATGGCAAATGTCAAAACTGACAAATGTCACAATGCTAAATGTCAAAAATGAAAAGTGTCACCATGAAAAATGTCAAAAATAACAAATTTCAAGATGGCAAATGTCAAAGATGTCAAATGACAAATGTCACAATGCTAAATGTCAAAAATGATTAGTGTCACCATGAAAAATGTCAAAAATGACAAATTTCAAGATGGCAAATGTCAAAACTGACAAATGTCACAATGCTAAATGTCAAAAATGAAATGTGTCACCATGAAAAATGTCAAAAATAACAAATTTTAAGATGGCAAATGTCAAAGATGTCAAATGGACAAATGTCACAATGCTAAATGTCAAAAATGACAAATTTCAAGATGGCAAATGTCAAAGATGTCAAATGACAAATGTCACAATGCTAAATGTCAAAAATGAAAAGTGTCACCATGAAAAATGACAAATTTCAAGATGGCAAATATCAAAGATGTCAAATGGCAAATGTCACAATGCTGAATGTCAAAAATGACAAATTTCAAGATGGCAAATGTCAAAGATGTCAAATGACAAATGTCACAATGCTAAATGTCAAAAATGAAAAGTGTCACCATAAAAAATGTCAAAAATGACAAATTTCAAAATGGCAAATGTCAAAGATGTCAAATGACAAATGTCACAATGCTAAATGTCAAAAATGAAAAGTGTCACCATAAAAAATGTCAAAAATAACAAATTTCAAGATGGCAAATGTCAAAGATGTCAAATGGCAAATGTCACAATGCTAAATGTCAAAAATGACAAATTTCAAGATGGCAAATGTCAAAGATGTCAAATGACAAATGTCACAATGCTAAATGTCAAAAATGAAAAGTGTCACCATGAAAAATGTCAAAAATGACAAATTTCAAGATGGCAAATGTCAAAGATGTCAAATGACAAATGTCACAATGCTTGATCTCAAAAATAAAAAGTGTCAAAAATAACAAATTTCAAGATGGCAAATGTCTAAGATGTCAAATGACAAATGTCACAATGCTAAATGTCAAAAATGAAAAGTGTCACCGTAAAAAATGTCAAAAATGACAAATTTCAAGATGGCAAATGTCAAAGATGTCAAATGACAAATGTCACAATGCAAAATGTCAAAAATCAAAAGTGTCACCATGAAAAATGTTAAAAATGACAAATTTCAAGATGGCAAATGTCAAAGATGTCGAATATGACAAATGTCACAATGCTAATTGTCAAAAATGAAAAGTGTCAACATGAAAAATGTCAAAAATGACAAATTTCAAGATGGCAAATGTCAAAGATGTCAAATGACAAATGTCACAATGCAAAATGTCAAAAATCAAAAGTGTCACCATGAAAAATGTCAAAAATGACAAATTTCAAGATGGCAAATGTCAAAGATGTCGAATATGACAAATGTCACAATGCTAATTGTCAAAAATGAAAAGTGTCAACATGAAAAATGTCAAAAATGACAAATTTCAAGATGGCAAATATCAAAGATGTCAAATGACAAATGTCACAATGCTAAATGTCAAAAATGACAAATTTCAAGATGGCAAATGTCAAAGATGTCAAATGACAAATGTCACAATGCTAAATGTCAAAAATGAAAAGTGTCACCATGAAAAATGTCAAAAATGACAAATTTCAAGATGGCAAATGTCAAAGATGTCAAATGACAAATGTCACAATGCTAATTGTCAAAAATGAAAAGTGTCACCATAAAATGTCAAAAATAACAAATTTCAAGATGGCAAATGTCAAAGATGTCACAAGACAAATGTCACAAAGCTAAATGTCAAAAATGAAAAGTGTCACCATGAAAAATGTCAAAAATGACAAATTTCAAGATGGCAAATGTCAAAGATGTCAAATGACAAATGTTACAATGCTAAATGTCAAAAATGAAAAGTGTCACCATGAAAAATGTCAAAAATGACAAATTTCAAGATGGCAAATGTCAAAGATGTCAAATGACAAATGTCACAATGCTAAATGTCAAAAATGAAAAGTGTCACCATGAAAAATGTCAAAAATAACAAATTTCAAGATGGCAAATGTCAAAGATGTCAAATGACAAATGTCACAATGCTAAATGTCGAAAATGAAAAGTGTCACCATGAAAAATGTCAAAAATAACAAATTTCAAGATGGCAAATGTCAAAGATGTCAAATGACAAATGTCACAATGCTAAATGTCAAAAATGAAAAGTGTCACTATGAAAAATGTCAAAAATGACAAATTTCAAGATGGCAAATGTCAAAACTGACAAATGTCACAATGCTAAATGTCAAAAATGAAAAGTGTCACCATGAAAAATGTCAAAAATAACAAATTTCAAGATGGCAAATGTCAAAGATGTCAAATGACAAATGTCACAATGCTAAATGTCAAAAATGATAAGTGTCACCATGAAAAATGTCAAAAATGACAAATTTCAAGATGGCAAATGTCAAAACTGACAAATGTCACAATGCTAAATGTCAAAAATGAAATGTGTCACCATGAAAAATGTCAAAAATAACAAATTTTAAGATGGCAAATGTCAAAGATGTCAAATGGACAAATGTCACAATGCTAAATGTCAAAAATGACAAATTTCAAGATGGCAAATGTCAAAGATGTCAAATGACAAATGTCACAATGCTAAATGTCAAAAATGAAAAGTGTCACCATGAAAAATGACAAATTTCAAGATGGCAAATATCAAAGATGTCAAATGGCAAATGTCACAATGCTAAATGTCAAAAATGACAAATTTCAAGATGGCAAATGTCAAAGATGTCAAATGACAAATGTCACAATGCTAAATGTCAAAAATGAAAGGTGTCACCATAAAAAATGTCAAAAATGACAAATTTCAAAATGGCAAATGTCAAAGATGTCAAATGACAAATGTCACAATGCTAAATGTCAAAAATGAAAAGTGTCACCATAAAAAATGTCAAAAATAACAAATTTCAAGATGGCAAATGTCAAAGATGTCAAATGACAAATGTCACAATGCTAAATGTCAAAAATGAAAAGTGTCACCATGAAAAATGTCAAAAATGACAAATTTCAAGATGGCAAATGTCAAAGATGTCAAATGACAAATGGCACAATGCTGAATGTCAAAAATGAAAAGTGTCACCATGAAAAATGTCAAAAATGACAAATTTCAAGATGGCAAATGTCAAAGATGTCAAATGACAAATGTCACAATGCTAAATGTCAAAAATGAAAAGTGTCACCATGAAAAATGTCAAAAATAACAAATTTCAAGATGGCAAATGTCAAAGATGTCAAATGACAAATGTCACAATGCTAAATGTCAAAAGTGAAAAGTGTCACAAATGACAAATTTCAAGATGGCAAATATCAAAGATGTCAAATGTCAAATGTCACAATGCTAAATGTCAAAAATGAAAAGTGTCACCATGAAAAATGTCAAAAATAACAAATTTCAAGATGGCAAATGTCAAATGTCACAATGCTAAATGTCAAAAATGAAAAGTGTCACCATGAAAAATGTCAAAAATGACAAATTTCAAGATGGCAAATGTCAAAGATGTCAAATGACAAATGTCACAATGCTGAATGTCAAAAATGAAAAGTGTCACCATGAAAAATGACAAATTTCAAGATGGCAAATGTCAAAGATGTCAAATGACAAATGTCACAATGCTAAATGTCAAAAATGAAAAGTGTCACCATGAAAAATGTCAAAAATGACAAATTTCAAGATGGCAAATGTCAAAGATGTCAAATGACAAATGTCACAGTGCTAAATGTCAAAAATGAAAAGTGTCACCATGAAAAATGTCAAAAATAACAAATTTCAAGAATGCAAATGTCAAAGATGTCAAATGACAAATGTCACAATGCTAAATGTCAAAAATGAAAAGTGTCAAAAATGACAAATTTCAAGATGGCAAATGTCAAAGATGTCAAGTGTCAAATGTCACAATGCTAAATGTCAAAAATGAAAAGTGTCACCATGAAAAATGTCAAAAATAACAAATTTCAAGATGGCAAATGTCAAAGATGTCAAATGACAAATGTCACAATGCTAAATGTCAAAAATGAAAAGTGTCACCATGAAAAATGTCAAAAATGACAAATTTCAAGATGGCAAATGTCAAAGATGTCAAATGACAAATGTCACAATGCGTAATGTCAAAAATGAAAAGTGTCACAATGAAAAATGTCAAAAATAACAAATTTCAAGATGGCAAATGTTAAAGATGTCAAATGACAAATGTCACAATGCTAAATGTTCAAAATCGTGGTATGAGGATAATATTAAAATGTAGTAAATATAATTCTATACATAATATGCTTAAATCGCTACAATGGCTTTCAGTGTATCAGAGATTATACTATTTGACAATGGTATTTGTGTATAAAATATTAAATAATTTAGCACCACCTTACTTTCAAGACTACATTCATTTTAACAATACCATTCATAATTACTCTACCAGATATAACAATAACTTACATATAGCCAGAACAAAGAAACGAATGTCCATGAATTCCTTATTTTTTAAATGCTTTGACCATTATAATAAATTACCAATTTGTGTTAAATCTAGTTCGACAGTAAGGGTTTTTAAAAAGAAAATAATTGAACATATTAATGACAATGTATAAGGAACAGAACCCTTTTTTTTCTACTTGTGTATATTTTTTGTTGTCGTTTCTAATGCAAATTTTTAAATTGTAAATTGTATTTTTTTTTATAGGTTTAAATTATAAGAATGTTTTTTTTTTGTATATTTTGACATACTACTTTTTAAGTGTTGTTTTTTACATATTAAAAAAAAATGTTTGTATATTAGGTGTTCCTATTTCAATAAAGAAATTTCATTTCAAAAATTTCAAAAATGAAAAGTGTCACCATGAAAAATGTCAAAAATGACAAATTTCAAGATGGCAAATGTCAAAACTGACAAATGTCGCAATGCTAAATGTCAAAAATGAAAAATGTCACCATGAAAAATGTCAAAAATAACAAATTTCAAGATGGCAAATGTCAAAGATGTCAAATGACAAATGTCACAATGCTAAATGTCAAAAATGACAAATTTCAAGATGGCAAATGTCAAAGATGTCAAATGACAAATGTCACAATGCTAAATGTCAAAAATGAAAAGTGTCACCATGAAAAATGTCAAAAATGACAAATTTCAAGATGGCAAATGTCAAAGATGTCAAATGACAAATGTCACAATGCTAAATGTCAAAAATGAAAAGTGTCACCATGAAAAATGTCAAAAATGACAAATTTCAAGATGGCCAATGTCAAAGATGTCAAATGACAAATGTCACAATGCTAAATGTCAAAAATGAAAAGTTTCACCATAAAAAATGTCAAAAATGACAAATTTCAAGATGGCAAATATCAAAGATGTCAAATGACAAATGTCACAATGCTAAATGTCAAAAATGACAAATTTCAAGATGGCAAATGTCAAAGATGTCAAATGAAAAATGTCACAATGCTAAATGTCAAAAATGAAAAGTGTCACCATGAAAAATGTCAAAAATGACAAATTTCAAGATGGCAAATGTCAAAGATGTCAAATGACAAATGTCACAATGCTAAATGTCAAAAATGAAAAGTGTCAAAAATGACAAATTTCAAGATGGCAAATGTCTAAGATGTCAAATGACAAATGTCACAATGCTAAATGTCAAAAATGAAAATTGTCACCATAAAAAATGTCAAAAATGACAAATTTCAAGATGGCAAATGTCAAAGATGTCAAATGACAAATGTCACAATGCTAAATGTCAAAAATGAAAAGTGTCACCATAAAAAAGGTCAAAAATGACAAATTTCAAGATGGCAAATGTCAAAGATGTCAAATGACAAATGTCACAATGCTAAATGTCAAAAATGAAAAGTGTCACCATGAAAAATGTCAAAAATGACAAATTTCAAGATGGCAAATGTCAAAACTGACAAATGTCACAATGCTAAATGTCAAAAATGATAAGTGTCACCATGAAAAATGTCAAAAATGACAAATTTAAAGATGGCAAATGTCCAAGATGTCAAATGACAAATGTCACAATGCTAAATGTCAAAAATGAAAAGTGTCACCATGAAAAATGTCAAAAATGACAAATTTCAAGATGGCAAATGTCAAAGATGTCAAATTACAAATGTCACAATGCTAAATGTCAAAAATGAAAAGTGTCAAAAATGACAAATTTGAAGATGGCAAATGTCTAAGATGTCAAATGACAAATGTCACAATGCTTAATGTCAAAAATGAAAAGTGTCACCATGAAAAATGTCAAAAATGACAAATTTCGAGATGGCAAATGTCAAAACTGACAAATGTCACAATGCTAAATGTCAAAAATGATAAGTGTCACCATAAAAAATGTCAAAAATAAAAAAATTTCAAGATGGCAAATGTCAAAGATGTCAAATGACAAATGTCACAATGCTAAATGTCAAAAATGACAAATTTCAAGATGGCAACTGTCAAAGATGTCAAATGACAAATGTCACAATGCTAAATGTCAAAAATGAAAAGTGTCACCATGAAAAATGTCAAAAATTACAAATTTCAAGATGGCAAATGTCAAAACTGACAAATGTCACAATGCTAAATGTCAAAAATGATAAGTGTCACCATGAAAAATGTCAAAAATAACAAATTTCAAGATGGCAAATGTCAAAGATGTCAAATGACAAATGTCACAATGCTTAATGTCAAAAATGACAAATTTCAAGATGGCAAATGTCAAAGATGTCAAATGACAAATGTCAAAATGCTAAATGTCAAAAATGAAAAGTGTCACCATGAAAAATGTCAAAAATGACAAATTTCAAGATGGCAAATATCAAAGATGTCAAATGACAAATGTCACAATGCTAAATGTCAAAAATGAAAATTGTCACCATAAAAAATGTCAAAAATGACAAATTTCAAGATGGCAAATGTCAAAGATGTCAAATGACAAATGTCACAATGCTAAATGTCGAAAATGAAAAGTGTCACCATGAAAAATGTCAAAAATAACAAATTTCAAGAGGGCAAATGTCAAAGATGTCAAATGACAAATGTCACAATGCTAAATGTCAAAAATGAAAAGTGTCACCATGAAAAATGTCAAAAATGACAAATTTCAAGATGGCAAATGTCAAAACTGACAAATGTCACAATGCTAAATGTCAAAAATGATAAGTGTCACTATGAAAAATGTCAAAAATGACAAATTTAAAGATGGCAAATGTCCAAGATGTCAAATGACAAATGTCACAATGCTAAATGTCAAAAATGAAAAGTGTCACCATGAAAAATGTCAAAAATGACAAATTTCAAGATGGCAAATGTCAAAGATGTCAAATTACAAATGTCACAATGCTAAATGTCAAAAATGAAAAGTGTCAAAAATGACAAATTTGAAGATGGCAAATGTCTAAGATGTCAAATGACAAATGTCACAATGCTTAATGTCAAAAATGAAAAGTGTCACCATGAAAAATGTCAAAAATGACAAATTTCGAGATGGCAAATGTCAAAACTGACAAATGTCACAATGCTAAATGTCAAAAATGAAAAGTGTGACCATGAAAAATGTCAAAAATAACAAATTTCAAGATGGCAAATGTCAAAACTGACAAATGTCACAATGCTAAATGTCAAAAATGATAAGTGTCACCATGAAAAATGTCAAAAATAAAAAAATTTCAAGATGGCAAATGTCAAAGATGTCAAATGACAAATGTCACAATGCTAAATGTCAAAAATGACAAATTTCAAGATGGCAAATGTCAAAGATGTCAAATGACAAATGTCACAATGCTAAATGTCAAAAATGAAAAGTGTCACCATGAAAAATGTCAAAAATTACAAATTTCAAGATGGCAAATGTCAAAACTGACAAATGTCACAATGCTAAATGTCAAAAATGATAAGTGTCACCATAAAAAATGTCAAAAATAACAAATTTCAAGATGGCAAATGTCAAAGATGTCAAATGACAAATGTCACAATGCTTAATGTCAAAAATGACAAATTTCAAGATGGCAAATGTCAAAGATGTCAAATGACAAATGTCAAAATGCTAAATGTCAAAAATGAAAAGTGTCACCATGAAAAATGTCAAAAATGACAAATTTCAAGATGGCAAATATCAAAGATGTCAAATGACAAATGTCACAATGCTAAATGTCAAAAATGAAAAGTGTCACCATGAAAAATGTCAAAAATGACAAATTTCAAGATGGCAAATGTCAAAGATGTCAAATGACAAATGTCACAATGCTAGATCTCAAAAATAAAAAGTGTCAAAAATAACAAATTTCAAGATGGCAAATGTCTAAGATGTCAAATGACAAATGTCACAATGCTAAATGTCAAAAATGAAAAGTGTCAAAAATGACAAATTTGAAGATGGCAAATGTCTAAGATGTCAAATGACAAATGTCACAATGCTTAATGTCAAAAATGAAAAGTGTCACCATGAAAAATGTCAAAAATGACAAATTTCGAGATGGCAAATGTCAAAACTGACAAATGTCACAATGCTAAATGTCAAAAATGAAAAGTGTGACCATGAAAAATGTCAAAAATAACAAATTTCAAGATGGCAAATGTCAAAACTGACAAATGTCACAATGCTAAATGTCAAAAATGATAAGTGTCACCATGAAAAATGTCAAAAATAAAAAAATTTCAAGATGGCAAATGTCAAAGATGTCAAATGACAAATGTCACAATGCTAAATGTCAAAAATGACAAATTTCAAGATGGCAAATGTCAAAGATGTCAAATGACAAATGTCACAATGCTAAATGTCAAAAATGAAAAGTGTCACCATGAAAAATGTCAAAAATTACAAATTTCAAGATGGCAAATGTCAAAACTGACAAATGTCACAATGCTAAATGTCAAAAATGATAAGTGTCACCATAAAAAATGTCAAAAATAACAAATTTCAAGATGGCAAATGTCAAAGATGTCAAATGACAAATGTCACAATGCTTAATGTCAAAAATGACAAATTTCAAGATGGCAAATGTCAAAGATGTCAAATGACAAATGTCAAAATGCTAAATGTCAAAAATGAAAAGTGTCACCATGAAAAATGTCAAAAATGACAAATTTCAAGATGGCAAATGTCAAAGATGTCAAATGACAAATGTCACAATGCTAAATGTCAAAAATGAAAAGTGTCACCATGAAAAATGTCAAAAATGACAAATTTCAAGATGGCAAATGTCAAAGATGTCAAATGACAAATGTCACAATGCTAGATCTCAAAAATAAAAAGTGTCAAAAATAACAAATTTCAAGATGGCAAATGTCTAAGATGTCAAATGACAAATGTCACAATGCTAAATGTCAAAAATGAAAAGTGTCACCGTAAAAAATGTCAAAAATGACAAATTTCAAGATGGCAAATGTCAAAGATGTCAAATGACAAATGTCACAATGCAAAATGTCAAAAATCAAAAGTGTCACCATGAAAAATGTCAAAAATGACAAATTTCAAGATGGCAAATGTCAAAGATGTCGAATATGACAAATGTCACAATGCTAATTGTCAAAAATGAAAAGTGTCAACATGAAAAATGTCAAAAATGACAAATTTTAAGATGGCAAATGTCAAAGATGTCAAATGACAAATGTCACAATGCTAAATGTCAAAAATGAAAAGTGTCACCATGAAAAATGTCAAAAATGACAAATTTCAAGATGGCAAATATCAAAGATGTCAAATGACAAATGTCACAATGCTAAATGTCAAAAATGACAAATTTCAAGATGGCAAATGTCAAAGATGTCAAATGACAAATGTCACAATGCTAATTAACAAAAATGAAAAGTGTCACCATGAAAAATGTCAAAAATAAAAAATTTCAAGATGGCAAATGTCAAAGATGTCACAAGACAAATGTCACAAAGCTAAATGTCAAAAATGAAAAGTGTCACCATGAAAAATGTCAAAAATGACAAATTTCAAGATGGCAAATGTCAAAGATGTCAAATGACAAATGTTACAATGCTAAATGTCAAAAATGAAAAGTGTCACCATGAAAAATGTCAAAAATGACAAATTTCAAGATGGCAAATGTCAAAGATGTCAAATGACAAATGTCACAATGCTAAATGTCAAAAATGAAAAGTGTCACCATGAAAAATGTCAAAAATAACAAATTTCAAGATGGCAAATGTCAAAGATGTCAAATGACAAATGTCACAATGCTAAATGTCGAAAATGAAAAGTGTCACCATGAAAAATGTCAAAAATAACAAATTTCAAGATGGCAAATGTCAAAGATGTCAAATGACAAATGTCACAATGCTAAATGTCAAAAATGAAAAGTGTCATTATGAAAAATGTCAAAAATGACAAATTTCAAGATGGCAAATGTCAAAACTGACAAATGTCACAATGCTAAATGTCAAAAATGAAAAGTGTCACCATGAAAAATGTCAAAAATAACAAATTTCAAGATGGCAAATGTCAAAGATGTCAAATGACAAATGTCACAATGCTAAATGTCAAAAATGATAAGTGTCACCATGAAAAATGTCAAAAATGACAAATTTCAAGATGGCAAATGTCAAAACTGACAAATGTCACAATGCTAAATGTCAAAAATGAAATGTGTCACCATGAAAAATGTCAAAAATAACAAATTTTAAGATGGCAAATGTCAAAGATGTCAAATGGACAAATGTCACAATGCTAAATGTCAAAAATGTCAAATTTCAAGATGGCAAATGTCAAAGATGTCAAATGACAAATGTCACAATGCTAAATGTCAAAAATGAAAAGTGTCACCATGAAAAATGACAAATTTCAAGATGGCAAATATCAAAGATGTCAAATGGCAAATGTCACAATGCTAAATGTCAAAAATGACAAATTTCAAGATGGCAAATGTCAAAGATGTCAAATGACAAATGTCACAATGCTAAATGTCAAAAATGAAAAGTTTCACCATAAAAAATGTCAAAAATGACAAATTTCAAAATGGCAAATGTCAAAGATGTCAAATGACAAATGTCACAATGCTAAATGTCAAAAATGAAAAGTGTCACCATAAAAAATGTCAAAAATAACAAATTTCAAGATGGCAAATGTCAAAGATGTCAAATGTCACAATGCTAAATGTCAAAAATGAAAAGTGTCACCATGAAAAATGTCAAAAATAACAAATTTCAAGATGGCAAATGTCAAAGATGTCAAATGACAAATGGCACAATGCTGAATGTCAAAAATGAAAAGTGTCACCATGAAAAATGTCAAAAATGACAAATTTCAAGATGGCAAATGTCAAAGATGTCAAATGACAAATGTCACAATGCTAAATGTCAAAAATGAAAAGTGTCACCATGAAAAATGTCAAAAATAACAAATTTCAAAATGGCAAATGTCAAAGATGTCAAATGACAAATGTCACAATGCTAAATGTCAAAAGTGAAAAGTGTCACAAATGACAAATTTCAAGATGGCAAATATCAAAGATGTCAAATGTCACAATGCTAAATGTCAAAAATGAAAAGTGTCACCATGAAAAATGTCAAAAATAACAAATTTCAAGATGGCAAATGTCAAATGTCACAATGCTAAATGTCAAAAATGAAAAGTGTCACCATGAAAAATGTCAAAAATGACAAATTTCAAGATGGCAAATGTCAAAGATGTCAAATGACAAATGTCACAATGCTGAATGTCAAAAATGAAAAGTGTCACTATGAAAAATGACAAATTTCAAGATGGCAAATGTCAAAGATGTCAAATGACAAATGTCACAATGCTAAATGTCAAAAATGAAAAGTGTCACCATGAAAAATGTCAAAATTGACAAATTTCAAGATGGCAAATGTCAAAGATGTCAAATGACAAATGTCACAATGCTAAATGTCAAAAATGAAAAGTGTGACCATGAAAAATGTCAAAAATAACAAATTTCAAGAATGCAAATGTCAAAGATGTCAAATGACAAATGTCACAATGCTAAATGTCAAAAATGAAAAGTGTCAAAAATGACAAATTTCAAGATGGCAAATGTCAAAGATGTCAAGTGTCAAATGTCACAATGCTAAATGTCAAAAATGAAAAGTGTCACCATGAAAAATGTCAAAAATAACAAATTTTAAGATGGCAAATGTCAAAGATGTCAAATGACAAATGTCACAATGCTAAATGTCAAAAATGAAAAGTGTCACCATGAAAAATGTCAAAAATGACAAATTTCAAGATGGCAAATGTCAAAGATGTCAAATGACAAATGTCACAATGCGTAATGTCAAAAATGAAAAATGTCAAAAATAACAAATTTCAAGATGGCAAATGTTAAAGATGTCAAATGACAAATGTCACAATGCTAAATGTTCAAAATCGTGGTATGAGGATAATATTAAAATGTAGTAAATATAATTCTATAAATAATATGCTTAAATCGCTACAATGGCTTTCAGTGTATCAGAGATTATACTATTTGACAATGGTATTTGTGTATAAAATATTAAATAATTTAGCACCACCTTACTTTCAAGACTACATTTATTTTAACAATACCATTCATAATTACTCTACCAGATATAACAATAACTTACATATAGCCAGAACAAATAAACGAATGTCCATGAATTCCTTATTTTTTAAATGCTTTGACCATTATAATAAATTACCAATTTGTGTTAAATCTAGTTCGACAGTAAGGGTTTTTAAAAAGAAAATAATTGAACATATTAATGACAATGTATAAGGAACAGAACCCTTTTTTTTTCTACTTGTGTATATTTTTTGTTGTCGTTTCTAATGCAAATTTTTAAATTGTAAATTGTATTTTTTTTTATAGGTTTAAATTATAAGAATGTTTTTTTTTTTTGTATATTTTGACATACTACTTTTTAAGTGTTGTTTTTTACATATTAAAAAAAAAATGTTTGTATATTAGGTGTTCCTATTTCAATAAAGAAATTTCATTTCAAAAATGAAAAGTGTCACCATGAAAAATGTCAAAAATGACAAATTTTAAGATAGCAAATGTCAAAACTGACAAATGTCGCAATGCTAAATGTCAAAAATGAAAAATGTCACCATGAAAAATGTCAAAAATAACAAATTTCAAGATGGCAAATGTCAAAGATGTCAAATGACAAATGTCACAATGCTAAATGTCAAAAATGACAAATTTCAAGATGGCAAATGTCAAAGATGTCAAATGACAAATGTCACAATGCTAAATGTCAAAAATGAAAAGTGTCACCATGAAAAATGTCAAAAATGACAAATTTCAAGATGGCAAATGTCAAAGATGTCAAATGACAAATGTCACAATGCTAAATGTCAAAAATGAAAAGTGTCACCATGAAAAATGTCAAAAATGACAAATTTCAAGATGGCCAATGTCAAAGATGTCAAATGACAAATGTCACAATGCTAAATGTCAAAAATGAAAAGTTTCACCATGAAAAATGTCAAAAATGACAAATTTCAAGATGGCAAATATCAAAGATGTCAAATGACAAATGTCACAATGCTAAATGTCAAAAATGACAAATTTCAAGATGGCAAATGTCAAAGATGTCAAATGACAAATGTCACAATGCTAATTGTCAAAAATGAAAAGTGTCACCATGAAAAATGTCAAAAATAACAAATTTCAAGATGGCAAATGTCAAAGATGTCACAAGACAAATGTCACAAAGCTAAATGTCAAAAATGAAAAGTGTCACAATGCTAAATGTCAAAAATGACAAATTTCAAGATGGCAAATGTCAAAGATGTCAAATGACAAATGTCACAATGCTAAATGTCAAAAATGAAAAGTGTCACCATGAAAAATGTCAAAAATGACAAATTTCAAGATGGCAAATGTCAAAGATGTCAAATGACAAATGTCACAATGCTAAATGTCAAAAATGACAAATTTCAAGATGGCAAATGTCAAAGATGTCAAATGACAAATGTCACAATGCTAAATGTCAAAAATGAAAAGTGTCACCATGAAAAATGTCAAAAATGACAAATTTCAAGATGGCAAATGTCAAAGATGTCAAATGACAAATGTCACAATGCTAAATGTCAAAAATGAAAAGTTTCACCATGAAAAATGTCAAAAATGACAAATTTCAAGATGGCAAATATCAAAGATGTCAAATGACAAATGTCACAATGCTAAATGTCAAAAATGACAAATTTCAAGATGGCAAATGTCAAAGATGTCAAATGACAAATGTCACAATGCTAAATGTCAAAAATGAAAAGTGTCACCATGAAAAATGTCAAAAATGACAAATTTCAAGATGGCAAATGTCAAAGATGTCAAATGACAAATGTCACAATGCTAAATGTCAAAAATGAAAAGTGTCAAAAATGACAAATTTCAAGATGGCAAATGTCTAAGATGTCAAATGACAAATGTCACAATGCTAAATGTCAAAAATGAAAAGTGTCACCATGAAAAATGTCAAAAATGACAAATTTTAAGATTGCAAATGTCAAAGATGTCAAATGACAAATGTCACAATGCTAAATGTCAAAAATGAAAAGTGTCACCATGAAAAATGTCAAAAATGACAAATTTCAAGATGGCAAATGTCAAAGATGTCAAATGACAAATGTCACAATGCTAAATGACAAAAATGAAAAGTGTCACCATGAAAAATGTCAAAAATGACAAATTTCAAGATGGCAAATGTCAAAGATGTCAAATGACAAATGTCACAATGCTAAATGTCAAAAATGAAAAGTGTCACCATGAAAAATGTCAAAAATAACAAATTTCAAGATGGCAAATGTCAAAGATGTCAAATGACAAATGTCACAATGCTAAATGTCAAAAATGAAAAGTGTCAAAAATGACAAATTTCAAGATGGCAAATGTCAAAGATGTCAAATGACAAATGTCACAATGCTAAATGTCGAAAATGAAAAATGTCACCATGAAAAATGTCAAAAATAACAAATTTCAAGATGGCAAATGTCAAAGATGTCAAATGACAAATGTCACAATGCTAAATGTCAAAAATGAAAAGTGTCACCATGAAAAATGTCAAAAATGACAAATTTCAAGATGGCAAATGTCAAAACTGACAAATGTCACAATGCTAAATGTCAAAAATGAAAAGTGTCACCATGAAAAATGTCAAAAATAACAAATTTCAAGATGGCAAATGTCAAAGATGTCAAATGACAAATGTCACAATGCTAAATGTCAAAAATGATAAGTGTCACCATGAAAAATGTCAAAAATGACAAATTTCAAGATGGCAAATGTCAAAACTGACAAATGTCACAATGCTAAATGTCAAAAATGAAATGTGTCACCATGAAAAATGTCAAAAATAACAAATTTCAAGATGGCAAATGTCAAAGATGTCAAATGGACAAATGTCACAATGCTAAATGTCAAAAATGACAAATTTCAAGATGGCAAATGTCAAAGATGTCAAATGACAAATGTCACAATGCTAAATGTCAAAAATGAAAAGTGTCACCATGAAAAATGTCAAAAATGACAAATTTTAAGATGGCAAATATCAAAGATGTCAAATGACAAATGTCACAATGCTAAATGTCAAAAATGACAAATTTCAAGATGGCAAATGTCAAAGATGTCAAATGACAAATGTCACAATGCTAAATGTCAAAAATGAAAAGTGTCACCATAAAAAATGTCAAAAATGACAAATTTCAAGATGGCAAATGTCAAAGATGTCAAATGACAAATGTCACAATGCTAAATGTCAAAAATGAAAAGCGTCACCATGAAAAATGTCAAAAATGACAAATTTCAAGATGGCAAATGTCAAAGATGTCAAATGACAAATGTCACAATGCTAAATGTCAAAAATGAAAAGTGTCACCATGAAAAATGTCAAAAATGACAAATTTCAAGATGGCAAATGTCAAAGATGTCAAATGACAAATGTCACAATGCTAAATGTCAAAAATGAAAAGTGTCACCATGAAAAATGTCAAAAATAACAAATTTCAAGATGGCAAATGTCAAAGATGTCAAATGACAAATGTCACAATGCTAAATGTCAAAAGTGAAAAGTGTCAAAAATGACAAATTTCAAGATGGCAAATGTCAAAGATGTCAAATGTCAAATGTCACAATGCTAAATGTCAAAAATGAAAAGTGTCACCATGAAAAATGTCAAAAATAACAAATTTCAAGATGGCAAATGTCAAAGATGTCAAATGACAAATGTCACAATGCTAAATGTCAAAAATGAAAAGTGTCACCATGAAAAATGTCAAAAATAACAAATTTCAAGAAGGCAAATGTCAAAGATGTCAAATGACAAATGTCACAATGCTAAATGTCAAAAATGAAAAGTGTCACCATGAAAAATGACAAATTTCAAGATGGCAAATGTCAAAGATGTCAAATGACAAATGTCACAATGCTAAATGTCAAAAATAAAAAGTGTCACCATGAAAAATGTCAAAAATGACAAATTTTAAGATGGCAAATGTCAAAGATGTCAAATGACAAATGTCACAATTCTAAATGTCAAAAATGAAAAGTGTCACCATGAAAAATGTCAAAAATAACAAATTTCAAGAATGCAAATGTCAAAGATGTCAAATGACAAATGTCACAATGCTAAATGTCAAAAATGAAAAGTGTCAAAAATGACAAATTTCAAGATGGCAAATGTCAAAGATGTCAAATGTCACAATGCTAAATTTCAAAAATGAAAAGTGTCACCATGAAAAATGTCAAAAATAACAAATTTCAAGATGGCAAATGTCAAAGATGTCAAATGACAAATGTCACAATGCTAAATGTCAAAAATGAAAAGTGTCACCATGAAAAATGTCAAAAATGACAAATTTCAAGATGGCAAATGTCAAAGATGTCAAATGACAAATCTCACAATGCTAAATGTCAAAAATGAAAAGTGTCACAATGAAAAATGTCAAAAATAACAAATTTCAAGATGGCAAATGTCAAAGATGTCAAATGACAAATGTCACAATGCTAAATGTCCAAAATCGTGGTATGAGGATAATATTAAAATGTAGTAAATATAATTCTATAAATAATATGCTTAAATCGCTACAATGGCTTTCAGCGTATCAGAGATTATACTATTTGACAATGGTATTTGTGTATAAAATATTAAATAATTTAGCACCACCTTACTTTCAAGACTACATTCATTTTAACAATACCATTCATAATTACTCTACCAGATATAACAATAACTTACATATAGCCAGAACAAATAAACGAATGTCCATGAATTCCTTATTTTTTAAATGCTTTGACCATTATAATAAATTACCAATTTGTGTTAAATCTAGTTCGACAGTAAGGGTTTTTAAAAAGAAAATAATTGAACATATTAATGACAATGTATAATGAACAGTACCCATTTTTTTCTACTTGTGTATATTTTTTGTTGTCGTTTCTAATGCAAATTTTTAAATTGTAAATTGTATTTTTTTTTATAGGTTTAAATTATAAGAATGTTTTTTTTTTGTATATTTTGACATACTACTTTTTAAGTGTTGTTTTTTACATATTAAAAAAAAATGTTTGTATATTAGGTGTTCCTATTTCAATAAAGAAATTTCATTTCAAAAATTTCAAAAGTGAAAAGTGTCACCATGAAAAATGTCAAAAATGACAGATTTCAAGATGGCAAATGTCAAAACTGACAAATGTCGCAATGCTAAATGTCAAAAATGAAAAGTGTCACCATGAAAAATGTCAAAAATAACAAATTTCAAGATGGCAAATGTCAAAGATGTCAAATGACAAATGTCACAATGCTAAATGTCAAAAATGACAAATTTCAAGATGGCAAATGTCAAAGATGTCAAATGACAAATGTCACAATGCTAAATGTCAAAAATGAAAAGTGTCACCATGAAAAATGTCAAAAATGACAAATTTCAAGATGGCAAATGTCAAAGATGTCAAATGACAAATGTCACAATGCTAAATGTCAAAAATGACAAATTTCAAGATGGCAAATGTCAAAGATGTCAAATGACAAATGTCACAATGCTAAATGTCAAAAATGAAAAGTGTCACCATGAAAAATGTCAAAAATTACAAATTTCAAGATGGCAAATGTCAAAGATGTCAAATGACAAATGTCACAATGCTAAATGTCAAAAATGAAAAGTTTCACCATGAAAAATGTCAAAAATGACAAATTTCAAGATGGCAAATATCAAAGATGTCAAATGACAAATGTCACAATGCTAAATGTCAAAAATGACAAATTTCAAGATGGCAAATGTCAAAGATGTCAAATGACAAATGTCACAATGCTAAATGTCAAAAATGAAAAGTGTCACCATGAAAAATGTCAAAAATGACAAATTTCAAGATGGCAAATGTCAAAGATGTCAAATGACAAATGTCACAATGCTAAATGTCAAAAATGACAAATTTCAAGATGGCAAATGTCAAAGATGTCAAATGACAAATGTCACAATGCTAAATGTCAAAAATGAAAAGTGTCACCATGAAAAATGTCAAAAATTACAAATTTCAAGATGGCAAATGTCAAAGATGTCAAATGACAAATGTCACAATGCTAAATGTCAAAAATGAAAAGTTTCACCATGAAAAATGTCAAAAATGACAAATTTCAAGATGGCAAATATCAAAGATGTCAAATGACAAATGTCACAATGCTAAATGTCAAAAATGACAAATTTCAAGATGGCAAATGTCAAAGATGTCAAATGACAAATGTCACAATGCTAAATGTCAAAAATGAAAAGTGTCACCATGAAAAATGTCAAAAATGACAAATTTCAAGATGGCAAATGTCAAAGATGTCAAATGACAAATGTCACAATGCTAAATGTCAAAAATGAAAAGTGTCAAAAATGACAAATTTCAAGATGGCAAATGTCTAAGATGTCATATGACAAATGTCACAATGCTAAATGTCAAAAATGAAAAGTGTCACCATGAAAAATGTCAAAAATAACAAATTTCAAGATTGCAAATGTCAAAGATGTCAAATGACAAATGTCACAATGCTAAATGTCAAAAATGAAAAGTGTCACCATGAAAAATGTCAAAAATGACAAATTTCAAGATGGCAAATGTCAAAGATGTCAAATGACAAATGTCACAATGCTAAATGACAAAAATAAAAAGTGTCACCATGAAAAATGTCAAAAATGACAAATTTCAAGATGGCAAATGTCAAAGATGTCAAATGACAAATGTCACAATGCTAAATGTCAAAAATGAAAAGTGTCACCATGAAAAATGTCAAAAATAACAAATTTCAAGATGGCAAATGTCAAAGATGTCAAATGACAAATGTCACAATGCTAAATGTCAAAAATGAAAAGTGTCAAAAATGACAAATTTCAAGATGGCAAATGTCAAAGATGTCAAATGACAAATGTCACAATGCTAAATGTCGAAAATGAAAAGTGTCACCATGAAAAATGTCAAAAATAACAAATTTCAAGATGGCAAATGTCAAAGATGTCAAATGACAAATGTCACAATGCTAAATGTCAAAAATGAAAAGTGTCACCATGAAAAATGTCAAAAATGACAAATTTCAAGATGGCAAATGTCAAAACTGACAAATGTCACAATGCTAAATGTCAAAAATGAAAAGTGTCACCATGAAAAATGTCAAAAATAACAAATTTCAAGATGGCAAATGTCAAAGATGTCAAATGACAAATGTCACAATGCTAAATGTCAAAAATGATAAGTGTCACCATGAAAAATGTCAAAAATGACAAATTTCAAGATGGCAAATGTCAAAACTGACAAATGTCACAATGCTAAATGTCAAAAATGAAATGTGTCACCATGAAAAATGTCAAAAATAACAAATTTCAAGATGGCAAATGTCAAAGATGTCAAATGGACAAATGTCACAATGCTAAATGTCAAAAATGACAAATTTCAAGATGGCAAATGTCAAAGATGTCAAATGACAAATGTCACAATGCTAAATGTCAAAAATGAAAAGTGTCACCATGAAAAATGTCAAAAATGACAAATTTCAAGATGGCAAATATCAAAGATGTCAAATGACAAATGTCACAATGCTAAATGTCAAAAATGACAAATTTCAAGATGGCAAATGTCAAAGATGTCAAATGACAAATGTCACAATGCTAAATGTCAAAAATGAAAAGTGTCACCATAAAAAATGTCAAAAATGACAAATTTCAAGATGGCAAATGTCAAAGATGTCAAATGACAAATGTCACAATGCTAAATGTCAAAAATGAAAAGCGTCACCATGAAAAATGTCAAAAATGACAAATTTCAAGATGGCAAATGTCAAAGATGTCAAATGACAAATGTCACAATGCTAAATGTCAAAAATGAAAAGTGTCACCATGAAAAATGTCAAAAATGACAAATTTCAAGATGGCAAATGTCAAAGATGTCAAATGACAAATGTCACAATGCTAAATGTCAAAAATGAAAAGTGTCACCATGAAAAATGTCAAAAATAACAAATTTCAAGATGGCAAATGTCAAAGATGTCAAATGACAAATGTCACAATGCTAAATGTCAAAAGTGAAAAGTGTCAAAAATGACAAATTTCAAGATGGCAAATGTCAAAGATGTCAAATGTCAAATGTCACAATGCTAAATGTCAAAAATGAAAAGTGTCACCATGAAAAATGTCAAAAATAACAAATTTCAAGATGGCAAATGTCAAAGATGTCAAATGACAAATGTCACAATGCTAAATGTCAAAAATGAAAAGTGTCACCATGAAAAATGTCAAAAATAACAAATTTCAAGAAGGCAAATGTCAAAGATGTCAAATGACAAATGTCACAATGCTAAATGTCAAAAATGAAAAGTGTCACCATGAAAAATGACAAATTTCAAGATGGCAAATGTCAAAGATGTCAAATGACAAATGTCACAATGCTAAATGTCAAAAATAAAAAGTGTCACCATGAAAAATGTCAAAAATGACAAATTTTAAGATGGCAAATGTCAAAGATGTCAAATGACAAATGTCACAATTCTAAATGTCAAAAATGAAAAGTGTCACCATGAAAAATGTCAAAAATAACAAATTTCAAGAATGCAAATGTCAAAGATGTCAAATGACAAATGTCACAATGCTAAATGTCAAAAATGAAAAGTGTCAAAAATGACAAATTTCAAGATGGCAAATGTCAAAGATGTCAAATGACAAATGTCACAATGCTAAATGTCAAAAATGAAAAGTGTCACAATGAAAAATGTCAAAAATAACAAATTTCAAGATGGCAAATGTCAAAGATGTCAAATGACAAATGTCACAATGCTAAATGTCCAAAATCGTGGTATGAGGATAATATTAAAATGTAGTAAATATAATTCTATAAATAATATGCTTAAATCGCTACAATGGCTTTCAGCGTATCAGAGATTATACTATTTGACAATGGTATTTGTGTATAAAATATTAAATAATTTAGCACCACCTTACTTTCAAGACTACATTTATTTTAACAATACCATTCATAATTACTCTACCAGATATAACAATAACTTACATATAGCCAGAACAAATAAACGAATGTCCATGAATTCCTTATTTTTTAAATGCTTTGACCATTATAATAAATTACCAATTTGTGTTAAATCTAGTTCGACAGTAAGGGTTTTTAAAAAGAAAATAATTGAACATATTAATGACAATGTATAATGAACAGTACCCATTTTTTTCTACTTGTGTATATTTTTTGTTGTCGTTTCTAATGCAAATTTTTAAATTGTAAATTGTATTTTTTTTTATAGGTTTAAATAATAAGAATGTTTTTTTTTTGTATATTTTGACATACTACTTTTTAAGTGTTGTTTTTTACATATTAAAAAAAAAATGTTTGTATATTAGGTGTTCCTATTTCAATAAAGAAATTTCATTTCAAAAATTTCAAAAGTGAAAAGTGTCACCATGAAAAATGTCAAAAATGACAGATTTCAAGATGGCAAATGTCAAAACTGACAAATGTCGCAATGCTAAATGTCAAAAATGAAAAGTGTCACCATGAAAAATGTCAAAAATAACAAATTTCAAGATGGCAAATGTCAAAGATGTCAAATGACAAATGTCACAATGCTAAATGTCAAAAATGACAAATTTCAAGATGGCAAATGTCAAAGATGTCAAATGACAAATGTCACAATGCTAAATGTCAAAAATGAAAAGTGTCACCATGAAAAATGTCAAAAATGACAAATTTCAAGATGGCAAATGTCAAAGATGTCAAATGACAAATGTCACAATGCTAAATGTCAAAAATGACAAATTTCAAGATGGCAAATGTCAAAGATGTCAAATGACAAATGTCACAATGCTAAATGTCAAAAATGAAAAGTGTCACCATGAAAAATGTCAAAAATGACAAATTTCAAGATGGCAAATGTCAAAGATGTCAAATGACAAATGTCACAATGATAAATGTCAAAAATGAAAAGTTTCACCATGAAAAATGTCAAAAATGACAAATTTCAAGATGGCAAATATTGTAATAAAACATCTCTTTCATATATTTATTCATGAGTTTTACTTCTTAATTATATTAAAAAACACATCTTACCAGTTTAATAGTTTTTATTAAAAAGCCCCGATTTTCGGTCACTCACTCCGACGAGTTCATAACTCTTGCTGAGTCGTCGGAATTCGTGACGACATAATTACATTATTTCTAAATACTAATATGCTTAACTAAACTTAAATAGTTTCTCAATAATCGTAATAAATCTACTGAGTGTTTCCTAATTAATATAGATATAAATACATAAACCTATAAATATAAATATAAATACAATTACAAATATAAATACCCTTATAAATATAGCTCTATATTACATCTCCCACGGGAAGGAGAAAAAAAAAAATATTCTTTACTTAACCAATTAGACATATATATATATTTTTTTTTTTTAACTATTATATAACTTTATCCTATTTTTGTGAATCTCTATTATACGGTTGTCTATTTTTATAAAAATATTGGGATCTTTCTCCTCAATCACCGTATATGGACCTATATACAATGGTTCTAATTTATTTTTAATTACATTTTTTAACATTACTTTATCCCCTACTTTATATTTTACAGATTTTATGTCTTTATCATACATAGATTTTCGTTTGCTTTTTGATACCTCTAGATTGTGTTTTGCATCATTACATGCTTGTTGTAATCTATATTTTAGTTCGTGAGGGTAATCTTCAAAATTATATATAGGGTCTATCCAAGAATTTAAATTAGAGGGGATTTTTGCGAGTTTTCCGAAAATAAGTTCGTAAGGGGTATATTTTGTTTCAGTGTGTACTGTTGTGTTGTAAGCGAAACACCAATACGGAACCCAAGAACTCCATGCATTCTGAAATTTTGCAACTTGAATTCGCAAATAAGCACCCAAATTCTTATGAGAGTTCTCAAGAGCGCCTAGTGTCTCGTGATGATACGCGGTTGAATTAAGTTTCTTAATTTGTAAAATTTGACAGACTTCTTTAAAAATACACGCCATAAATTCAGTACCTTGATCTGAGACAATTTCATCTGGAATGCCGTAACGTAATATGAAATTATTAGTTAGTGTAGTTGCCACTGTATTAGCTTCCTTGTTTTTTAATGGATATGCCTCTACAAATTTAGTTAACTCACACTGTATCGTTAAAATATATTTATTATTTTCTACATCTTCTTGGAGTGGACCAACTAAGTCTATAAAAATTTTTTGAAATCCTGATGAAGCAGTTGTGGTTATAGATAAAGGTTCTTTGTTTGGATTGAAATGTTTACACCTTTGACAATGGTCGCATCTTTTTACAAAACTTTCTACATCCTTATTTAAATTTTGCCAAAAATACCTCTTTTTAATATTATTGTACATCCTGTTTATACCTGCATGTCCTCCAGTAGGGAGAATATGAAAATCATTTAGAATAATTTGTCTAGTTTCATTATCTAAGATATTTTCTACATCTTTTATAATAGATATTTTGATACCTATATTTTTAATCTCGTTACGGAATTTCATTAACAATTTAATTACTTGTGCACTTTTTCGATTCTTTAAAATAATTAATTCCGGAATTTTATTTTTATTATAAATATATTTCAGGTCTCTCAACATCGTACCTAAGTCTGATGATGATCGAGGATCCTGATAAAAATATATGATTCGCGAATCTTTATCACATATTAAATTTCCAACTATATAATTACCTTTTTTATTTTTACGTACTAAATTGTCAAATTCCTTTTTTGAAATTATATTTAAACTAAACGAATCTTTAGTCGGTTTCAATAATTCTAAAACTCCAGGGTGATCAATCCTTTCGTCAGAATCATCTTTAAAACTACTTAAAAATTCTTTTTCGACGTTTTTTGATTGTGCTCTTGTGGTAACAAAAATTGAATCGCACACTTCTTTATTTAAATTTTTTAGTTCTTCTGAAGATATATCGATACGTGATAGCGCGTCCGCTACAACATTATCTTTACCCTTAATATATTTTACTGTAAAATCGTATTCTTCGAGAATGAGTCTAAACTTAATTAATCTACTGCTGGGATTTGTCATTCCAAATAAATAAACTAACGGTCTATGGTCGCTCAAGATCAAAAATTTTCTACCAAATAGGTAAGGTCTAAAGTGTTTTACTGCGAAAACGATTGCTAAAAGCTCCTTCTCTATAACGCTATAGTTTTTCTCGGCTTTATTAAGAGATCGACTTGCAAATGCAACAGGTCTATCATCTGAATTAGATAGTACAGCACCTAATGCATAATTTGATGCGTCGGTTTTAAGTATAAATTCATTTTCTGGTGCAAAGTTTGGATATTGTAGAACCGGTGGATTACTTAGAGCCTTTTTTAGATTTTCGAAAGAATTTTGACAATCGTTAGTCCAAATGAAAGGAACATTTTTTCTCGTGAGATAATTTAAAGGTTGAGCAATTTTTGCAAAATTTTTTACATATTTTCTATAGTAGTTAGTAAAAGCAACGAATCTTTTAACCTCTTGGGAATCTTTGGGCAGTGGAAATTTTTGAATAGATTCTATTTTAGAAGAATCAGGAGAGACACCTTCTGAAGATATTTGGTGACCTAAGTAAAGAATTTCTTTTTTCAAAAATTCACATTTATTCGGATTTAATTTTAAATTAACCTGTCTTAATCTTTGAAAAACTTTTACCAAATTTTTATTATGATTAATTAAATTATTTGCAAAAACTACTAAATCATCAAGATAAACGAAACAACATTCGTAGTTTAGTCCCGACATTGCGATTGTCATTGCCCGTGAAAATGAACTGGGACTTGTTTTTAATCCCATGGGGAGTCGCGTCATTTGATATTGACCTCTATCGGTTGCAAAAGCTGTATATTTCCTGCTATTTTTGTCTAGTTCGATCTGATAATAACCCTGAGATAAGTCAAGATGAGAAAAATACATTGCTCCTGATAATGAGTCCAAAATTTCAGATATACAAGGCAATGGAAATTTATCATCCTCTATTTGCTGGTTTAATTGTCTATAATCTATCACAATTCTAGCCTTTCTAACACCATTCTCATCAAAACCCTTTTTAGGAACAATTAACAAAGGTGATTGAAACTCTGACCTACATTCCTCTATAATCCCGTCGCGAAGCATTTTATCTATTTCATTATGAATTTGTGTTTTTTGTGCATGTGGCAGTCTGTAAGGTTTAATAAAATGTGGTTTTGTTGATTCTTTAAGTATAATTTTTTCTTTATAAATATTGCACACCGTGAGCGGATCATTTTCAAGATGAAATACGTCTGAATATTTTACTAAAATTTTTTGTAATGAGTCTCTTTCGTCCGAATTCAAATGCTGGAAATTTATTGAATTTAACAGTTTATCTGCTCTACTGACAGAATTTGTTGGCTTTGCTTTAAATTCGCATAAATTATAGCAATCTATTGTTTCTAATTTTGGATTAAAATTTTTTAAGATAACTTCTTGATCTCTAACATTTAAAATTTTAATAGGGATTATATTTTGGTTAGCACGAACTAAAGCTCCCGCTACAAATACTCCTTCACACAGTTCACCCGGCAGAACAACATAATCTCCGTTGGTTTGAACTTTAAAATATTTAACTATTTCGCATCTAATAGGAATTGATATATACATTTGTTGTTCCGACACAAGAGGATTTACTTGTCTGATCTTATATAAATTAAATGAGAATAAGCACTTTTCATAGTCTATCGTAGCTCCGTAGTCATAAAAGAAATCTGATCCCAAAATACCGTGCATTTCAATGTCATTTGCAAGGCCGTCTAGGAGTTGGAATTCCTGACAAAGTTCTATTTTATTTATTTGTAATGAAAGATGTACTGTGCCAACTGATACTACTGACCCACATAATCCATTAATATGCATTTTCTTTGATGAATTAATTCTTTCGCTAATAACTACTTTATTTTTAAAAATTACACTTACACTAGCGCCTGTATCAAGTAAAAATATAAGTTTAGTACCATTATAAAATAAATTAATAAAATTCAATCCATTTAAAGCAAAAATATTATAAAATGTTTCTGAATTATTGTTGGTCACGAAAAAATGGTTGAGATATTTGAGGATTTTCTGAATATTCACCATTTGTATTAGCATTAGAATTATTTAGGTGAAATACCCTTCTATTATTATTATTATTATTGAACGTATTATTATTAGTATTATTATTATTATTATTACCCCTAAAATTATTTGATCTGTGATTGGTACCCCTATAAGAATTTCTGTTACCATTGTTTCCTCTAAAGTTATTTCCTCTAACATTATTTGGTCTAAAATTATTTCTTCTGCTATTATTATTACCCCTAAAACTATTACCTCTAAAATTCCTATGCTCTCTTATCTGATAGATTTGGTCATTACTTTTGCAACAGTTATTAAGTTCTTCTTCTTTTGCACCTTGTATTGCTTGACTTAAATTTGTATAATTTCGTGCTTTGACAATTATTTGTAAATTATTATTTCTAAGCCCATTTGCAAAAGTATTGATTGCAATCTTTTCGTTAACTTGATTTAAAATATTACTATGACTTAAATTATCGCCAGCTTGAGAAAGTGTTAGCTCTGCTAATAGTTTTTCTAACGTTTTTCCAAACTGATCAATAGTCTTTGACCCTTGTTTAGCATTGTGTAATTGACTAGCTAAGGATGTTTCAGATTTTTTAGTTATAAAATATTTCTTTAAATCATTTACTAGAGCCCCATTATCAGTGTAAGTTTTATTTAATCTAATTTTTGCATTTTCACTTAAACTTTTCTTTAAAATATAAGTAGTTAATAATATTTTACCATTTGCATCAAGCATAGAATCATACAATTCAATTCCATCAATAAGTTGTTTGGTTACAGTTTCAGAACCGTCCATAACCGGTAGCAGACTTGCCGCTGTTCTCAAATCGAATTTTTCCGTCATTTTATTAATTGAACAATCTAAATTTGATACACTATTACCCTGTACAATTTGCTCAGTATGCTGCAAAACCCGTAATCTTTCTGTTAAACTATTTTCTATTGCATTAATTAATTTTTCTATTGTAATAGCAAGTTCTTTAATATTAGTTTTAATACGAAAATCTATGTCTGATTTATTAAACAAATCTTTTAAATTCTTATAACTATTTTTACACTTAGCTAAAGTTTCTAACTTACGATTTGTAACACTTTCATCCGTCCTTCTTTCGGTATTGTCTTTTATTAAGTTCTTATAAAACACTTTTAGTTCTTCAGCAAAATTTTGGAATTGTCTTTCTAGATCCATTCATTTTATACTTAATTGCAAAACCTAAAAATAAAATCTTCTCTATCTTCTTAAACTAACTCTTGGCTCGCCCTTATATGTCTGTCGATTTTCCTTTCTACCATATTTTTACATTTACGGTATAAATATGCTAATACCATAAGAAAAGCCAATGTAATAAATATAATTTCTAGTACCTCCTTTACTCCATTGGATTGAGTATTATTTGTTTGGCCTCCACTGTTACCAGCTTGTGCAATTATAACTTCCTCTTTTGATTCTTGTTGTCCCATTTTATTTATTAAAATAACAGAGTAGCCCATTAACATTAACCAAAGTGATAACGCTGGACTGGCAGGATCGCCATGTAATAAAACATCTCTTTCATATATTTATTCATGAGTTTTACTTCTTAATTATATTAAAAAACACATCTTACCAGTTTAATAGTTTTTATTAAAAAGCCCCGATTTTCGGTCACTCACTCCGACGAGTTCATAACTCTTGCTGAGTCGTCGGAATTCGTGACGACATAATTACATTATTTCTAAATACTAATATGCTTAACTAAACTTAAATAGTTTCTCAATAATCGTAATAAATCTACTGAGTGTTTCCTAATTAATATAGATATAAATACATAAACCTATAAATATAAATATAAATACAATTACAAATATAAATACCCTTATAAATATAGCTCTATATTACAATATCAAAGATGTCAAATGACAAATGTCACAATGCTAAATGTCAAAAATGACAAATTTCAAGATGGCAAATGTCAAAGATGTCAAATGACAAATGTCACAATGCTAAATGTCAAAAATGAAAAGTGTCACCATGAAAAATGTCAAAAATGACAAATTTCAAGATGGCAAATGTCAAAGATGTCAAATGACAAATGTCACAATGCTAAATGTCAAAAATGAAAAGTGTCAAAAATGACAAATTTTCAAGATGGCAAATGTCTAAGATGTCAAACGACAAATGTCACAATGCTAAATGTCAAAAATGAAAAGTGTCACCATGAAAAATGTCAAAAATGACAAATTTCAAGATTGCAAATGTCAAAGATGTCAAATGACAAATAACACAATGCTAAATGTCAAAAATGAAAAGTGTCACCATGAAAAATGTCAAAAATGACAAATTTCAAGATGGCAAATGTCAAAGATGTCAAATGACAAATGTCACAATGCTAAATGTCAAAAATGAAAAGTGTCACCATGAAAAATGTCAAAAATAACAAATTTCAAGATGGCAAATGTCAAAAATGTCAAATGACAAATGTCACAATGCTAAATGTCAAAAATGACAAATTTCAAGATGGCAAATGTCAAAGATGTCAAATGACAAATGTCACAATGCTAAATGTCAAAAATGAAAAGTGTCACCATGAAAAATGTCAAAAATGACAAATTTCAAGATGGCAAATGTCAAAGATGTCAAATGACAAATGTCACAATGCTAAATGTCAAAAATGAAAGGTGTCACCATGAAAAATGTCAAAAATGACAAATTTCAAGATGGCAAATGTCAAAGATGTCAAATGACAAATGTCACAATGCTAAATGTCAAAAATGAAAAGTGTCACCATGAAAAATGTCAAAAATGACAAATTTCAAGATGGCAAATGTCAAAGATGTCAAATGACAAATGTCACAATGCTAAATGTCAAAAATGAAAAGTGTCACAATGAAAAATGTCAAAAATAACAAATTTCAAGATGGCAAATGTCAAAGATGTCAAATGACAAATGTCACAATGCTAAATGTCCAAAATCGTGGTATGAGGATAATATTAAAATGTAGTAAATATAATTCTATAAATAATATGCTTAAATCGCTACAATGGCTTTCAGCGTATCAGAGATTATACTATTTGACAATGGTATTTGTGTATAAAATATTAAATAATTTAGCACCACCTTACTTTCAAGACTACATTCATTTTAACAATACCATTCATAATTACTCTACCAGATATAACAATAACTTACATATAGCCAGAACAAATAAACGAATGTCCATGAATTCCTTATTTTTTAAATGCTTTGACCATTATAATAAATTACCAATTTGTGTTAAATCTAGTTCGACAGTAAGGGTTTTTAAAAAGAAAATAATTGAACATATTAATGACAATGTATAATGAACAGTACCCATTTTTTTCTACTTGTGTATATTTTTTGTTGTCGTTTCTAATGCAAATTTTTAAATTGTAAATTGTATTTTTTTTTATAGGTTTAAATTATAAGAATGTTTTTTTTTTGTATATTTTGACATACTACTTTTTAAGTGTTGTTTTTTACATATTAAAAAAAAATGTTTGTATATTAGGTGTTCCTATTTCAATAAAGAAATTTTATTTCAAAAATTTCAAAAGTGAAAAGTGTCACCATGAAAAATGTCAAAAATGACAGATTTCAAGATGGCAAATGTCAAAACTGACAAATGTCGCAATGCTAAATGTCAAAAATGAAAAGTGTCACCATGAAAAATGTCAAAAATAACAAATTTCAAGATGGCAAATGTCAAAGATGTCAAATGACAAATGTTACAATGCTAAATGTCAAAAATGACAAATTTCAAGATGGCAAATGTCAAAGATGTCAAATGACAAATGTCACAATGCTAAATGTCAAAAATGAAAAGTGTCACCATGAAAAATGTCAAAAATGACAAATTTCAAGATGGCAAATGTCAAAGATGTCAAATGACAAATGTCACAATGCTAAATGTCAAAAATGAAAAGTTTCACCATGAAAAATGTCAAAAATGACAAATTTCAAGATGGCAAATATCAAAGATGTCAAATGACAAATGTCACAATGCTAAATGTCAAAAATGACAAATTTCAAGATGGCAAATGTCAAAGATGTCAAATGACAAATGTCACAATGCTAAATGTCAAAAATGAAAAGTGTCACCATGAAAAATGTCAAAAATGACAAATTTCAAGATGGCAAATGTCAAAGATGTCAAATGACAAATGTCACAATGCTAAATGTCAAAAATGAAAAGTGTCAAAAATGACAAATTTCAAGATGGCAAATGTCTAAGATGTCAAATGACAAATGTCACAATGCTAAATGTCAAAAATGAAAAGTGTCACCATGAAAAATGTCAAAAATAACAAATTTCAAGATTGCAAATGTCAAAGATGTCAAATGACAAATGTCACAATGCTAAATGTCAAAAATGAAAAGTGTCACCATGAAAAATGTCAAAAATGACAAATTTCAAGATGGCAAATGTCAAAGATGTCAAATGACAAATGTCACAATGCTAAATGACAAAAATAAAAAGTGTCACCATGAAAAATGTCAAAAATGACAAATTTCAAGATGGCAAATGTCAAAGATGTCAAATGACAAATGTCACAATGCTAAATGTCAAAAATGAAAAGTGTCACCATGAAAAATGTCAAAAATAACAAATTTCAAGATGGCAAATGTCAAAGATGTCAAATGACAAATGTCACAATGCTAAATGTCAAAAATGAAAAGTGTCAAAAATGACAAATTTCAAGATGGCAAATGTCAAAGATGTCAAATGACAAATGTCACAATGCTAAATGTCGAAAATGAAAAGTGTCACCATGAAAAATGTCAAAAATAACAAATTTCAAGATGGCAAATGTCAAAGATGTCAAATGACAAATGTCACAATGCTAAATGTCAAAAATGAAAAGTGTCACCATGAAAAATGTCAAAAATGACAAATTTCAAGATGGCAAATGTCAAAACTGACAAATGTCACAATGCTAAATGTCAAAAATGAAAAGTGTCACCATGAAAAATGTCAAAAATAACAAATTTCAAGATGGCAAATGTCAAAGATGTCAAATGACAAATGTCACAATGCTAAATGTCAAAAATGATAAGTGTCACCATGAAAAATGTCAAAAATGACAAATTTCAAGATGGCAAATGTCAAAACTGACAAATGTCACAATGCTAAATGTCAAAAATGAAATGTGTCACCATGAAAAATGTCAAAAATAACAAATTTCAAGATGGCAAATGTCAAAGATGTCAAATGGACAAATGTCACAATGCTAAATGTCAAAAATGACAAATTTCAAGATGGCAAATGTCAAAGATGTCAAATGACAAATGTCACAATGCTAAATGTCAAAAATGAAAAGTGTCACCATGAAAAATGTCAAAAATGACAAATTTCAAGATGGCAAATATCAAAGATGTCAAATGACAAATGTCACAATGCTAAATGTCAAAAATGACAAATTTCAAGATGGCAAATGTCAAAGATGTCAAATGACAAATGTCACAATGCTAAATGTCAAAAATGAAAAGTGTCACCATAAAAAATGTCAAAAATGACAAATTTCAAGATGGCAAATGTCAAAGATGTCAAATGACAAATGTCACAATGCTAAATGTCAAAAATGAAAAGCGTCACCATGAAAAATGTCAAAAATGACAAATTTCAAGATGGCAAATGTCAAAGATGTCAAATGACAAATGTCACAATGCTAAATGTCAAAAATGAAAAGTGTCACCATGAAAAATGTCAAAAATGACAAATTTCAAGATGGCAAATGTCAAAGATGTCAAATGACAAATGTCACAATGCTAAATGTCAAAAATGAAAAGTGTCACCATGAAAAATGTCAAAAATAACAAATTTCAAGATGGCAAATGTCAAAGATGTCAAATGACAAATGTCACAATGCTAAATGTCAAAAGTGAAAAGTGTCAAAAATGACAAATTTCAAGATGGCAAATGTCAAAGATGTCAAATGTCAAATGTCACAATGCTAAATGTCAAAAATGAAAAGTGTCACCATGAAAAATGTCAAAAATAACAAATTTCAAGATGGCAAATGTCAAAGATGTCAAATGACAAATGTCACAATGCTAAATGTCAAAAATGAAAAGTGTCACCATGAAAAATGTCAAAAATAACAAATTTCAAGAAGGCAAATGTCAAAGATGTCAAATGACAAATGTCACAATGCTAAATGTCAAAAATGAAAAGTGTCACCATGAAAAATGACAAATTTCAAGATGGCAAATGTCAAAGATGTCAAATGACAAATGTCACAATGCTAAATGTCAAAAATAAAAAGTGTCACCATGAAAAATGTCAAAAATGACAAATTTTAAGATGGCAAATGTCAAAGATGTCAAATGACAAATGTCAAAAATGAAAAGTGTCACCATGAAAAATGTCAAAAATAACAAATTTCAAGAATGCAAATGTCAAAGATGTCAAATGACAAATGTCACAATGCTAAATGTCAAAAATGAAAAGTGTCAAAAATGACAAATTTCAAGATGGCAAATGTCAAAGATGTCAAATGTCAAATGTCACAATGCTAAATGTCAAAAATGAAAAGTGTCACCATGAAAAATGTCAAAAATAACAAATTTCAAGATGGCAAATGTCAAAGATGTCAAATGACAAATGTCACAATGCTAAATGTCCAAAATCGTGGTATGAGGATAATATTAAAATGTAGTAAATATAATTCTATAAATAATATGCTTAAATCGCTACAATGGCTTTCAGTGTATCAGAGATTATACTATTTGACAATGGTATTTGTGTATAAAATATTAAATAATTTAGCACCACCTTACTTTCAAGACTACATTCATTTTAACAATACCATTCATAATTACTCTACCAGATATAACAATAACTTACATATAGCCAGAACAAATAAACGAATGTCCATGAATTCCTTATTTTTTAAATGCTTTGACCATTATAATAAATTACCAATTTGTGTTAAATCTAGTTCGACAGTAAGGGTTTTTAAAAAGAAAATAATTGAACATATTAATGACAATGTATAATGAACAGTACCCATTTTTTTCTACTTGTGTATATTTTTTGTTGTCGTTTCTAATGCAAATTTTTAAATTGTAAATTGTATTTTTTTTTATAGGTTTAAATAATAAGAATGTTTTTTTTTTTGTATATTTTGACATACTACTTTTTAAGTGTTGTTTTTTACATATTAAAAAAAAAATGTTTGTATATTAGGTGTTCCTATTTCAATAAAGAAATTTCATTTCAAAAATTTCAAAAGTGAAAAGTGTCACCATGAAAAATGTCAAAAATGACAGATTTCAAGATGGCAAATGTCAAAACTGACAAATGTCGCAATGCTAAATGTCAAAAATGAAAAGTGTCACCATGAAAAATGTCAAAAATAACAAATTTCAAGATGGCAAATGTCAAAGATGTCAAATGACAAATGTCACAATGCTAAATGTCAAAAATGACAAATTTCAAGATGGCAAATGTCAAAGATGTCAAATGACAAATGTCACAATGCTAAATGTCAAAAATGAAAAGTGTCACCATGAAAAATGTCAAAAATGACAAATTTCAAGATGGCAAATGTCAAAGATGTCAAATGACAAATGTCACAATGCTAAATGTCAAAAATGACAAATTTCAAGATGGCAAATGTCAAAGATGTCAAATGACAAATGTCACAATGCTAAATGTCAAAAATGAAAAGTGTCACCATGAAAAATGTCAAAAATGACAAATTTCAAGATGGCAAATGTCAAAGATGTCAAATGACAAATGTCACAATGATAAATGTCAAAAATGAAAAGTTTCACCATGAGAAATGTCAAAAATGACAAATTTCAAGATGGCAAATATCAAAGATGTCAAATGACAAATGTCACAATGCTAAATGTCAAAAATGACAAATTTCAAGATGGCAAATGTCAAAGATGTCAAATGACAAATGTCACAATGCTAAATGTCAAAAATGAAAAGTGTCACCATGAAAAATGTCAAAAATGACAAATTTCAAGATGGCAAATGTCAAAGATGTCAAATGACAAATGTCACAATGCTAAATGTCAAAAATGAAAAGTGTCAAAAATGACAAATTTTCAAGATGGCAAATGTCTAAGATGTCAAACGACAAATGTCACAATGCTAAATGTCAAAAATGAAAAGTGTCACCATGAAAAATGTCAAAAATGACAAATTTCAAGATTGCAAATGTCAAAGATGTCAAATGACAAATAACACAATGCTAAATGTCAAAAATGAAAAGTGTCACCATGAAAAATGTCAAAAATGACAAATTTCAAGATGGCAAATGTCAAAGATGTCAAATGACAAATGTCACAATGCTAAATGTCAAAAATGAAAAGTGTCACCATGAAAAATGTCAAAAATAACAAATTTCAAGATGGCAAATGTCAAAAATGTCAAATGACAAATGTCACAATGCTAAATGTCAAAAATGACAAATTTCAAGATGGCAAATGTCAAAGATGTCAAATGACAAATGTCACAATGCTAAATGTCAAAAATGAAAAGTGTCACCATGAAAAATGTCAAAAATGACAAATTTCAAGATGGCAAATGTCAAAGATGTCAAATGACAAATGTCACAATGCTAAATGTCAAAAATGAAAGGTGTCACCATGAAAAATGTCAAAAATGACAAATTTCAAGATGGCAAATGTCAAAGATGTCAAATGACAAATGTCACAATGCTAAATGTCAAAAATGAAAAGTTTCACCATGAAAAATGTCAAAAATAACAAATTTCAAGATGGCAAATATCAAAGATGTCAAATGACAAATGTCACAATGCTAAATGTCAAAAATGACAAATTTCAAGATGGCAAATGTCAAAGATGTCAAATGACAAATGTCACAATGCTAAATGTCAAAAATGAAAAGTGTCACCATGAAAAATGTCAAAAATGACAAATTTCAAGATGGCAAATGTCAAAGATGTCAAATGACAAATGTCACAATGCTAAATGTCAAAAATGAAAAGTGTCAAAAATGACAAATTTCAAGATGGCAAATGTCTAAGATGTCAAATGACAAATGTCACAATGCTAAATGTCAAAAATGAAAAGTGTCACCATGAAAAATGTCAAAAATGACAAATTTCAAGATGGCAAATGTCAAAGATGTCAAATGACAAATGTCACAATGCTAAATGTCAAAAATGAAAAATGTCACCATGAAAAATGTCAAAAATGACAAATTTCAAGATGGCAAATGTCAAAGATGTCAAATGACAAATTTCACAATGCTAAATGTCAAAAATGAAAAGTGTCAAAAATGACAAATTTCAAGATGGCAAATGTCTAAGATGTCAAATGACAAATGTCACAATGCTAAATGTCAAAAATGAAAAGTGTCACCGTGAAAAATGTCAAAAATAACAAATTTCAAGATGGAAAATGTCAAAGATGTCAAATGACAAATGTCACAATGCTAAATGTCAGAAATGAAAAGTGTCACCATGAAAAATGTCAAAAATAACAAATTTCAAGATGGCAAATGTCAAAGATGTCAAATGACAAATGTCACAATGCTAAATGTCAAAAATGAAAATTGTCACCATGAAAAATGTCAAAAATGACAAATTTTAAGAGGGCAAATGTCAAAGATGTCAAATGACAAATGTCACAATGCTAAATGTCAAAAATGAAAAGTGTCACTATGAAAAATGTCAAAAATAACAAATTTCAAGATGGCAAATGTCAAAGATGTCAAATGACAAATGTCACAATGCTAAATGTCAAAAATGAAAAGTGTCAAAAATGACAAATTTCAAGATGGCAAATGTCAAAGATGTCAAATGTCAAATGTCACAATGCTAAATGTCAAAAATGAAAAGTGTCACCATGAAAAATGTCAAAAATAACAAATTTCAAGATGGCAAATGTCAAAGATGTCAAATGACAAATGTCACAATGCTAAATGTCAAAAATGAAAAGTGTCACCATGAAAAATGTCAAAAATGACAAATCTCAAGATGGCAAATGTCAAAGATGTCAAATGACAAATGTCACAATGCTAAATGTCAAAAATGAAAAGTGTCACAATGAAAAATGTCAAAAATAACAAATTTCAAGATGGCAAATGTCAAAGATGTCAAATGACAAATGTCACAATGCTAAATGTCCAAAATCGTGGTATGAGGATAATATTAAAATGTAGTAAATATAATTCTATAAATAATATGCTTAAATCGCTACAATGGCTTTCAGTGTATCAGAGATTATACTATTTGACAATAGTATTTGTGTATAAAATATTAAATAATTTAGCACGACCTTACTTTCAAGACTACATTCATTTTAACAATACCATTCATAATTACTCTACCAGATATAACAATAATTTACATATAGCCAGAACAAATAAACGAATGTCCATGAATTCCTTATTTTTTAAATGCTTTGACCATTATAATAAATTACCAATTTGTGTTAAATCTAGTTCGACAGTAAGGGTTTTTAAAAAGAAAATAATTGAACATATTAATGACAATGTATAATGAACAGTACCCATTTTTTTCTACTTGTGTATATTTTTTGTTGTCGTTTCTAATGCAAATTTTTAAATTGTATATTGTATTTTTTTTTATAGGTTTAAATTATAAGAATGTTTTTTTTTTGTATATTTTGACATACTACTTTTTAAGTGTTGTTTTTTACATATTAAAAAAAATGTTTGTATATTAGGTGTTCCTATTTCAATAAAGAAATTTCATTTCAAAAATTTCAAAAATGAAAAGTGTCACCATGAAAAATGTCAAAAATGACAAATTTCAAGATGGCAAATGTCAAAACTGACAAATGTCGCAATGCTAAATGTCAAAAATGAAAAGTGTCACCATGAAAAATGTCAAAAATAACAAATTTCTAGATGGCAAATGTCAAAGATGTCAAATGACAAATGTCACAATGCTAAATGTCAAAAATGACAAATTTCAAGATGGCACATGTCAAAGATGTCAAATGACAAATGTCACAATGCTAAATGTCAAAAATGAAAAGTGTCACCATGAAAAATGTCAAAAATGACAAATTTCAAGATGGCAAATGTCAAAGAAGTCAAATGACAAATGTCACAATGCTAAATGTCAAAAATGAAAAGTGTCACCATGAAAAATGTCAAAAATGACAAATTTCAAGATGGCAAATGTCAAAGATGTCAAATGACAAATGTCACAATGCTAAATGTCAAAAATGAAAAGTTTCACCATGAAAAATGTCAAAAATGACAAATTTCAAGATGGCAAATATCAAAGATGTCAAATGACAAATGTCACAATGCTAAATGTCAAAAATGACAAATTTCAAGATGGCAAATATCAAAGATGTCAAATGACAAATGTCACAATGCTAAATGTCAAAAATGAAAAGTGTCACCATGAAAAATGTCAAAAATGACAAATTTCAAGATGGCAAATGTCAAAGATGTCAAATGACAAATGTCACAATGCTAAATGTCAAAAATGAAAAGTGTCACCATGAAAAATGTCAAAAATAACAAATTTCAAGATGGCAAATGTCAAAGATGTCAAATGACAAATGTCACAATGCTAAATGTCAAAAATGAAAAGTGTCACCATGAAAAATGTCAAAAATGACAAATTTCAAAATGGCAAATGTCAAAGATGTCAAATGACAAATGTTACAATGCTAAATGTCAAAAATGAAAAGTGTCAAAAATGACAAATTTCAAGATGGCAAATGTCTAAGATGTCAAATGACAAATGTCACAATGCTAAATGTCAAAAATGAAAAGTGTCACCATGAAAAATGTCAAAAATAACAAATTTCAAGATGGCAAATGTCAAAGATGTCAAATGACAAATGTCACAATGCTAAATGTCAAAAATGAAAAGTGTCACCATGAAAAATGTCAAAAATGACAAATTTCAAAATGGCAAATGTCAAAGATGTCAAATGACAAATGTTACAATGCTAAATGTCAAAAATGAAAAGTGTCAAAAATGACAAATTTCAAGATGGCAAATGTCTAAGATGTCAAATGACAAATGTCACAATGCTAAATGTCAAAAATGAAAAGTGTCACCATGAAAAATGTCAAAAATGACAAATTTCAAGATGGCAAATGTCAAAACTGACAAATGTCACAATGCTAAATGTCAAAAGTGACAAATTTCAAGATGGCAAATGTCAAAGATGTCAAATGACAAATGTCACAATGCTAAATGTCAAAAATGAAAAGTGTCACCATGAAAAATGTCAAAAATGACAAATTTCAAGATGGCAAGTGTCAAAGATGTCAAATGACAAATGTCACAATGCTAAATGTAAAAAATGACAAATTTCAAGATGGCAAATGTCTAAGATGTCAAATGACAAATGTCACAATGCTAAATGTCAAAAATGAAAAGTGTCACCATGAAAAATGTCAAAAATGACAAATTTCAAGATGGCAAATGTCCAAGATGTCAAATGACAAATGTCACAATGCTAAATGTCAAAAATGAAAAGTGTCACTATGAAAAATGTCAAAAATGACAAATTTCAAGATGGCAAATGTCAAAGATGTCAAATGACAAATGTCACAATACTAAATGTCAAAAATAAAAAGTGTCAAAAATGACAAATTTCAAGATGGCAAATGTCTAAGATGTCAAATGACAAATGTCACAATGCTAAATGTCAAAAATGAAAAGTGTCACCGTAAAAAATGTCAAAAATGACAAATTTTAAGATGGCAAATGTCAAAGATGTCAAATGACAAATGTCACAATGCTAAATGTCAAAAATGAAAAGTGTCACCATGAAAAATGTCAAAAATGACAAATTTCAAGATGGCAAATGTCAAAGATGTCAAATGACAAATGTCACAATGCTAAATGTCAAAAATGAAAAGTGTCCCCATGAAAAATGTCAATAATGACAAATTTCAAGATGGCAAATGTCAAAGATGTCAAATGACAAATGTCACAATGCTAAATGTCAAAAATAAAAAATGTCACAAGGAAAAATGTCAAAAATGACAAATTTCAAGGTGGCAAATGTAAAAAGATGTCGAATATGACAAATGTCACAATGCTAAATGTCAAAAATGAAAAGTGTCACCATGAAAAATGTCAAAAATGACAAATTTCAAGATGGCAAATGTCAAAGATGTCAAATGACAAATGTCACAATGCTAAATATCAAAAATGAAAAGTGTCAAAAATGACAAATTTCAAGATGGCAAATGTCTAAGATGTCAAATGACAAATGTCACAATGCTAAATGTCAAAAATGAAAAGTGTCACCATGAAAAATGTCAAAAATGACAAATTTCAAGATGGCAAATGTCAAAGATGTCAAATGACAAATGTCACAATGCTAAATGTCAAAAATGAAAAGTGTCAAAAATGACAAATTTCAAGATGGCAAATGTCTAAGATGTCAAATGACAAATGTCACAATGCTAAATGTCAAAAATGAAAAGTGTCACCATGAAAAATGTCAAAAATGACAAATTTCAAGATGGCAAATGTCAAAGATGTCAAATGACAAATGTCACAATGCTAAATGTCAAAAATGAAAAGTGTCACCATGAAAAATGTCAAAAATGACAAATTTCAAAATGGCAAATGTCAAAGATGTCAAATGACAAATGTCACAATGCTAAATGTCAAAAATGAAAAGTGTCAAAAATGACAAATTTCAAGATGGCAAATGTCTAAGATGTCAAATGACAAATGTCACAATGCTAAATGTCAAAAATGAAAAGTGTCACCGTGAAAAATGTCAAAAATAACAAATTTCAAGATGGAAAATGTCAAAGATGTCAAATGACAAATGTCACAATGCTAAATGTCAGAAATGAAAAGTGTCACCATGAAAAATGTCAAAAATAACAAATTTCAAGATGGCAAATGTCAAAGATGTCAAATCACAAATGTCACAATGCTAAATGTCAAAAATGAAAAGTGTCACCATGAAAAATGTCAAAAATGACAAATTTCAAGAGGGAAAATGTCAAAGATGTCAAATGACAAATGTCACAATGCTAAATGTCAAAAATGAAAAGTGTCACCATGAAAAATGTCAATAATGACAAATTTCAAGATGGCAAATGTCAAAGATGTCAAATGACAAATGTCACAATGCTAAATGTCAAAAATAAAAAATGTCACAAGGAAAAATGTCAAAAATGACAAATTTCAAGGTGGCAAATGTAAAAAGATGTCGAATATGACAAATGTCACAATGCTAAATGTCAAAAATGAAAAGTGTCACCATGAAAAATGTCAAAAATGACAAATTTCAAGATGGCAAATGTCAAAGATGTCAAATGACAAATGTCACAATGCTAAATATCAAAAATGAAAAGTGTCAAAAATGACAAATTTCAAGATGGCAAATGTCTAAGATGTCAAATGACAAATGTCACAATGCTAAATGTCAAAAATGAAAAGTGTCACCATGAAAAATGTCAAAAATGACAAATTTCAAGATGGCAAATGTCAAAGATGTCAAATGACAAATGTCACAATGCTAAATGTCAAAAATGAAAAGTGTCAAAAATGACAAATTTCAAGATGGCAAATGTCTAAGATGTCAAATGACAAATGTCACAATGCTAAATGTCAAAAATGAAAAGTGTCACCATGAAAAATGTCAAAAATGACAAATTTCAAGATGGCAAATGTCAAAGATGTCAAATGACAAATGTCACAATGCTAAATGTCAAAAATGAAAAGTGTCACCATGAAAAATGTCAAAAATGACAAATTTCAAAATGGCAAATGTCAAAGATGTCAAATGACAAATGTCACAATGCTAAATGTCAAAAATGAAAAGTGTCAAAAATGACAAATTTCAAGATGGCAAATGTCTAAGATGTCAAATGACAAATGTCACAATGCTAAATGTCAAAAATGAAAAGTGTCACCGTGAAAAATGTCAAAAATAACAAATTTCAAGATGGAAAATGTCAAAGATGTCAAATGACAAATGTCACAATGCTAAATATCAGAAATGAAAAGTGTCACCATGAAAAATGTCAAAAATAACAAATTTCAAGATGGCAAATGTCAAAGATGTCAAATCACAAATGTCACAATGCTAAATGTCAAAAATGAAAAGTGTCACCATGAAAAATGTCAAAAATGACAAATTTCAAGAGGGAAAATGTCAAAGATGTCAAATGACAAATGTCACAATGCTAAATGTCAAAAATGAAAAGTGTCACCATGAAAAATGTCAAAAATGACAAATTTCAAGATGGCAAATGTCAAAGATGTCAAATGACAAATGTCACAATGCTAAATGTAAAAAATGACAAATTTCAAGATGGCAAATGTCTAAGATGTCAAATGACAAATGTCACAATGCTAAATGTCAAAAATGAAAAGTGTCACCATGAAAAATGTCAAAAATGACAAATTTCAAGATGGCAAATGTCCAAGATGTCAAATGACAAATGTCACAATGCTAAATGTCAAAAATGAAAAGTGTCACTATGAAAAATGTCAAAATGACAAATTTCAAGATGGCAAATGTCAAAGATGTCAAATGACAAATGTCACAATGCTAAATGTCAAAAATAAAAAGTGTCAAAAATGACAAATTTCAAGATGGCAAATGTCTAAGATGTCAAATGACAAATGTCACAATGCTAAATGTCAAAAATGAAAAGTGTCACCGTAAAAAATGTCAAAAATGACAAATTTTAAGATGGCAAATGTCAAAGATGTCAAATGACAAATGTCACAATGCTAAATGTCAAAAATGAAAAGTGTCACCATGAAAAATGTCAAAAATGACAACTTTCAAGATGGCAAATGTCAAAGATGTCAAATGACAAATGTCACAATGCTAAATGTCAAAAATGAAAAGTGTCCCCATGAAAAATGTCAATAATGACAAATTTCAAGATGGCAAATGTCAAAGATGTCAAATGACAAATGTCACAATGCTAAATGTCAAAAATGAAAAATGTCACCATGAAAAATGTCAAAAATGACAAATTTCAAGGTGGCAAATGTAAAAAGATGTCGAATATGACAAATGTCACAATGCTAAATGTCAAAAATGAAAAGTGTCACCATGAAAAATGTCAAAAATGACAAATTTCAAGATGGCAAATGTCAAAGATGTCAAATGACAAATGTCACAATGCTAAATATCAAAAATGAAAAGTGTCAAAAATGACAAATTTCAAGATGGCAAATGTCTAAGATGTCAAATGACAAATGTCACAATGCTAAATGTCAAAAATGAAAAGTGTCACCATGAAAAATGTCAAAAATGACAAATTTCAAGATGGCAAATGTCAAAGATGTCAAATGACAAATGTCACAATGCTAAATGTCAAAAATGAAAAGTGTCAAAAATGACAAATTTCAAGATGGCAAATGTCTAAGATGTCAAATGACAAATGTCACAATGCTAAATGTCAAAAATGAAAAGTGTCACCATGAAAAATGTCAAAAATGACAAATTTCAAGATGGCAAATGTCAAAGATGTCAAATGACAAATGTCACAATGCTAAATGTCAAAAATGAAAAGTGTCACCATGAAAAATGTCAAAAATGACAAATTTCAAAATGGCAAATGTCAAAGATGTCAAATGACAAATGTCACAATGCTAAATGTCAAAAATGAAAAGTGTCAAAAATGACAAATTTCAAGATGGCAAATGTCTAAGATGTCAAATGACAAATGTCACAATGCTAAATGTCAAAAATGAAAAGTGTCACCGTGAAAAATGTCAAAAATAACAAATTTCAAGATGGAAAATGTCAAAGATGTCAAATGACAAATGTCACAATGCTAAATGTCAGAAATGAAAAGTGTCACCATGAAAAATGTCAAAAATAACAAATTTCAAGATGGCAAATGTCAAAGATGTCAAATCACAAATGTCACAATGCTAAATGTCAAAAATGAAAAGTGTCACCATGAAAAATGTCAAAAATGACAAATTTCAAGAGGGAAAATGTCAAAGATGTCAAATGACAAATGTCACAATGCTAAATGTCAAAAATGAAAAGTGTCACCATGAAAAATGTCAAAAATAACAAATTTCAAGATGGCAAATGTCAAAGATGTCAAATGACAAATGTCACAATGCTAAATGTCAAAAATGAAAAGTGTCACCATGAAAAATGTCAAAAATGACAAATTTCAAGATGGCAAATGTCAAAACTGACAAATGTCACAATGCTAAATGTCAAAAGTGACAAATTTCAAGATGGCAAATGTCAAAGATGTCAAATGACAAATGTCACAATGCTAAATGTCAAAAATGAAAAGTGTCACCATGAAAAATGTCAAAAATGACAAATTTCAAGATGGCAAGTGTCAAAGATGTCAAATGACAAATGTCACAATGCTAAATGTAAAAAATGACAAATTTCAAGATGGCAAATGTCTAAGATGTCAAATGACAAATGTCACAATGCTAAATGTCAAAAATGAACAGTGTTACAATGCTAAATGTCAAAAATGACAAATTTCAAGATGGCAAATGTCCAAGATGTCAAATGACAAATGTCACAATGCTAAATATCAAAAATGAAAAGTGTCACCATGAAAAATGTCAAAAATGACAAATTTCAAGATGGCAAATGTCAAAGATGTCAAATGACAAATGTCACAATGCTAAATGTCAAAAATAAAAAGTGTCAAAAATGACAAATTTCAAGATGGCAAATGTCTAAGATGTCAAATGACAAATGTCACAATGCTGAATGTCAAAAATGAAAAGTGTCACCGTAAAAAATGTCAAAAATGACAAATTTTAAGATGGCAAATGTCAAAGATGTCAAATGACAAATGTCACAATGCTTAATGTCAAAAATGAAAAGTGTTACCATGAAAAATGTCAAAAATGACAAATTTCAAGATGGCAAATGTCAAAGATGTCAAATGACAAATGTCACAATGCTAAATGTCAAAAATGAAAAGTGTCCCCATGAAAAATGTCAATAATGACAAATTTCAAGATGGCAAATGTCAAAGATGTCAAATGACAAATGTCACAATGCTAAATGTCAAAAATGAAAAGTGTCACCATGAAAAATGTCAAAAATGACAAATTTCAAGATGGCAAATGTAAAAAGATGTCGAATATGACAAATGTCACAATGCTAAATGTCAAAAATGAAAAGTGTTACCATGAAAAATGTCAAAAATGACAAATTTCAAGATGGCAAATGTCAAAGATGTCAAATGACAAATGTCACAATGCTAAATGTCAAAAATGAAAAATGTCAAAAATGACAAATTTCAAGATGGCAAATGTCAAAGATGTCAAATGACTAATATCACAATGCTAAATGTCAAAAATCAAAAGTGTCACCATGAAAAATGTCAAAAATGGCAAATTTCAAGATAACAAATGTCAAAACTGACAAATGTCACAATGCTGAATTTCAAAAATGATAAGTGTCACCATGAAAAATGTCAAAAATGACAAATTTTAAGATGACAAATGTCCAAGATATCAAATGACAAATGTCACAATGCTAAATGTCAAAAATGAAAAGTGTCACCATGAAAAATGTCAAAAATGACAAATTTCAAGATGGCAAATGTAAAAAGATGTCGAATATGACAAATGTCACAATGCTAAATGTCAAAAATGAAAAGTGTCACCATGAAAAAGGTCAAAAATAACAAATTTCAAGATGGCAAATGTCAAAACTGACAAATGTCACAATGCTAAATGTCAAAAATGATAAGTGTCACCATGAAAAATGTCAAAAATTACAAATTTCAAGATGGCAAATGTCAAAACTGACAAATGTCACAATGCTAAATGTCAAAAATGAAAAGTGTCACCATGAAAAATGTCAAAAATGACAAATTTCAAGATGGCAAATGTTAAAACTGACAAATGTCACAATGCTAAATGTCAAAAATGAAAAGTGTCACCATGAAAAATGTCAAAAATGACAAATTTCAAGATGGCAAATGACAAATGTCACAATGCTAAATGTCAAAAATGAAAAGTGTCCCTATGAAAAATGTCAATAATGACAAATTTCAAGATGGAAAATGTCAAAGATGTCAAATGACAAATGTCACAATGCTAAATGTCAAAAATGAAAAGTGTCACCATGAAAAATGTCAAAAATGACAAATTTCAAGATGGCAAATGTAAAAAGATGTCGAATATGACAAATGTCACAATGCTAAATGTCAAAAATGAAAAGTGTCACCATGAAAAATGTCAAAAATGACAAATTTCAAGATGGCAAATGTCAAAGATGTCAAATGACAAATGTCACAATGCTAAATATCAAAAATAAAAAGTGTCAACAATGACAAATTTCAAGATGGCAAATGTCTAAGATGTCAAATGACAAATGTCACAATGCTAAATGTCAAAAATGAAAAGTGTCACCATGAAAAATGACAAATTTCAAGATGGCAAATGTCAAAGATGTCAAATGACAAATGTCACAATGCTAAATGTCAAAAATAAAAAATGTCAAAAATGACAAATTTCAAGATGGCAAATGTTAAAGATGTCAAATGACTAATGTCACAATGCTAAATGTCAAAAATCAAAAGTGTCACCATGAAAAATGTCAAAAATGACAAGTTTCAAGATAACAAATGTCAAAACTGACAAATGTCACAATGCTGAATGTCAAAAATGATAAGTGTCACCATGAAAAATGTCAAAAATGACAAATTTTAAGATGACAAATGTCCAAGATGTCAAATGACAAATGTCACAATGCTAAATGTCAAAAATGAAAAGTGTCACCATGAAAAATGTCAAAAATGACAAATTTGAAGATGGCAAATGTCAAAGATGTCAAAGGACAAATGTCACAATGCTAAATGTCAAAAATGAAAAGTGTCAAAAATGACAAATTTCAAGATGGCAAATGTCAAAAATGTCAAATGACAAATGTCACAATGCTAAATGTCAAAAATGAAAAGTGTCACCATGAAAAATGTCAAAAATGACAAATTTTAAGATGGCAAATGTCAAAACTGACAAATGTCACAATGCTAAATGTCAAAAATAAAAAGTGTCACCATGAAAAATGTCAAAAATAACAAATTTCAAGATGGCAAATGTCAAAGATGTCAAATGACAAATGTCACAATGCTAAATGTAAAAAATGACAAATTTCAAGATGGCAAATGTCAAAGATGTCAAATGACAAATGTCACAATGCTAAATGTCAAAAATGAAAAGTGTCACCATAAAAAAGGTCAAAAATGACAAATTTCAAGATGGCAAATGTCAAAGATGTCAAATGACAAATGTCACAATGCTAAATGTCAAAAATGAAAAGTGTCACCATGAAAAATGTCAAAAATGACAAATTTCAAGATGGCAAATGTCAAAACTGACAAATGTCACAATGCTAAATGTCAAAAATGATAAGTGTCACCATGAAAAATGTCAAAAATGACAAATTTAAAGATGGCAAATGTCCAAGATGTCAAATGACAAATGTCACAATGCTAAATGTCAAAAATGAAAAGTGTCACCATGAAAAATGTCAAAAATGACAAATTTCAAGATGGCAAATGTCAAAGATGTCAAATTACAAATGTCACAATGCTAAATGTCAAAAATGAAAAGTGTCAAAAATGACAAATTTGAAGATGGCAAATGTCTAAGATGTCAAATGACAAATGTCACAATGCTAAATGTCAAAAATGAAAAGTGTCACCATGAAAAATGTCAAAAATGACAAATTTCGAGATGGCAAATGTCAAAACTGACAAATGTCACAATGCTAAATGTCAAAAATGAAAAGTGTGACCATGAAAAATGTCAAAAATAACAAATTTCAAGATGGCAAATGTCAAAACTGACAAATGTCACAATGCTAAATGTCAAAAATGATAAGTGTCACCATGAAAAATGTCAAAAATAAAAAAATTTCAAGATGGCAAATGTCAAAGATGTCAAATGACAAATGTCACAATGCTAAATGTCAAAAATGACAAATTTCAAGATGGCAAATGTCAAAGATGTCAAATGACAAATGTCACAATGCTAAATGTCAAAAATGAAAAGTGTCACCATGAAAAATGTCAAAAATTACAAATTTCAAGATGGCAAATGTCAAAACTGACAAATGTCACAATGCTAAATGTCAAAAATGATAAGTGTCACCATGAAAAATGTCAAAAATAACAAATTTCAAGATGGCAAATGTCAAAGATGTCAAATGACAAATGTCACAATGCTTAATGTCAAAAATGACAAATTTCAAGATGGCAAATGTCAAAGATGTCAAATGACAAATGTCAAATGTCAAAATGCTAAATGTCAAAAATGAAAAGTGTCACCATAAAAAATGTCAAAAATGACAAATTTCAAGATTGCAAATATCAAAGATGTCAAATGACAAATGTCACAATGCTAAATGTCAAAAATGACAAATTTCAAGATGGCAAATGTCAAAGATGTCAAATGACAAATGTCACAATGCTAAATGTCAAAAATGAAAAGTGTCACCATGAAAAATGTCAAAAATGACAAATTTCAAGATGGCAAATGTCAAAGATGTCAAATGACAAATGTCACAATGCTTGATCTCAAAAATAAAAAGTGTCAAAAATAACAAATTTCAAGATGGCAAATGTCTAAGATGTCAAATGACCAATGTCACAATGCTAAATGTCAAAAATGAAAAGTGTCACCGTAAAAAATGTCAAAAATGACAAATTTCAAGATGGCAAATGTCAAAGATGTCAAATGACAAATGTCACAATGCAAAATGTCAAAAATCAAAAGTGTCACCATGAAAAATGTCAAAAATGACAAATTTCAAGATGGCAAATGTCAAAGATGTCGAATATGACAAATGTCACAATGCTAATTGTCAAAAATGAAAAGTGTCAACATGAAAAATGTCAAAAATGACAAATTTCAAGATGGCAAATGTCAAAGATGTCAAATGACAAATGTCACAATGCAAAATGTCAAAAATCAAAAGTGTCACCATGAAAAATGTCAAAAATGACAAATTTCAAGATGGCAAATGTCAAAGATGTCGAATATGACAAATGTCACAATGCTAATTGTCAAAAATGAAAAGTGTCAACATGAAAAATGTCAAAAATGACAAATTTCAAGATGGCAAATATCAAAGATGTCAAATGACAAATGTCACAATGCTAAATGTCAAAAATGACAAATTTCAAGATGGCAAATGTCAAAGATGTCAAATGACAAATGTCACAATGCTAAATGTCAAAAATGAAAAGTGTCACCATGAAAAATGTCAAATTTCAAGATGGCAAATGTCAAAGATGTCAAATGACAAATGTCACAATGCTAATTGTCAAAAATGAAAAGTGTCACCATAAAATGTCAAAAATAACAAATTTCAAGATGGCAAATGTCAAAGATGTCACAAGACAAATGTCACAAAGCTAAATGTCAAAAATGAAAAGTGTCACCATGAAAAATGTCAAAAATGACAAATTTCAAGATGGCAAATGTCAAAGATGTCAAATGACAAATGTTACAATGCTAAATGTCAAAAATGAAAAGTGTCACCATGAAAAATGTCAAAAATGACAAATTTCAAGATGGCAAATGTCAAAGATGTCAAATGACAAATGTCACAATGCTAAATGTCAAAAATGAAAAGTGTCACCATGAAAAATGTCAAAAATAACAAATTTCAAGATGGCAAATGTCAAAGATGTCAAATGACAAATGTCACAATGCTAAATGTCGAAAATGAAAAGTGTCACCATGAAAAATGTCAAAAATAACAAATTTCAAGATGTTAAATGTCAAAGATGTCAAATGACAAATGTCACAATGCTAAATGTCAAAAATGAAAAGTGTCACTATGAAAAATGTCAAAAATGACAAATTTCAAGATGGCAAATGTCAAAACTGACAAATGTCACAATGGTAAATGTCAAAAATGAAAAGTGTCACCATGAAAAATGTCAAAAATAACAAATTTCAAGATGGCAAATGTCAAAGATGTCAAATGACAAATGTCACAATGCTAAATGTCAAAAATGATAAGTGTCACCATGAAAAATGTCAAAAATGACAAATTTCAAGATGGCAAATGTCAAAACTGACAAATGTCACAATGCTAAATGTCAAAAATGAAATGTGTCACCATGAAAAATGTCAAAAATAACAAATTTTAAGATGGCAAATGTCAAAGATGTCAAATGGACAAATGTCACAATGCTAAATGTCAAAAATGACAAATTTCAAGATGGCAAATGTCAAAGATGTCAAATGACAAATGTCACAATGCTAAATGTCAAAAATGAAAAGTGTCACCATGAAAAATGACAAATTTCAAGATGGCAAATATCAAAGATGTCAAATGGCAAATGTCACAATGCTAAATGTCAAAAATGACAAATTTCAAGATGGCAAATGTCAAAGATGTCAAATGACAAATGTCACAATGCTAAATGTCAAAAATGAAAAGTGTCACCATGAAAAATGTCAAAAATAACAAATTTCAAGATGGCAAATGTCAAAGATGTCAAATGACAAATGTCACAATGCTAAATGTCAAAAGTGAAAAGTGTCACAAATGACAAATTTCAAGATGGCAAATATCAAAGATGTCAAATGTCAAATGTCACAATGCTAAATGTCAAAAATGAAAAGTGTCACCATAAAAAATGTCAAAAATAACAAATTACAAGATGGCAAGTGTCAAATGTCACAATGCTAAATGTCAAAAATGAAAAGTGTCACCATGAAAAATGTCAAAAATGACAAATTTCAAAATGGCAAATGTCAAAGATGTCAAATGACAAATGTCACAATGCTGAATGTCAAAAATGAAAAGTGTCACCATGAAAAATGACAAATTTCAAGATGGCAAATGTCAAAGATGTCAAATGACAAATGTCACAATGCTAAATGTCAAAAATGAAAAGTGTCACCATGAAAAATGTCAAAAATGACAAATTTCAAGATGGCAAATGTCAAAGATGTCAAATGACAAATGTCACAGTGCTAAATGTCAAAAATGAAAAGTGTCACCATGAAAAATGTCAAAAATAACAAATTTCAAGAATGCAAATGTCAAAGATGTCAAATGACAAATGTCACAATGCTAAATGTCAAAAATGAAAAGTGTCAAAAATGACAAATTTCAAGATGGCAAATGTCAAAGATGTCAAGTGTCAAATGTCACAATGCTAAATGTCAAAAATGAAAAGTGTCACCATGAAAAATGTCAAAAATAACAAATTTCAAGATGGCAAATGTCAAAGATGTCAAATGACAAATGTCACAATGCTAAATGTCAAAAATGAAAAGTGTCACCATGAAAAATGTCAAAAATGACAAATTTCAAGATGGCAAATGTCAAAGATGTCAAATGACAAATGTCACAATGCGTAATGTCAAAAATGAAAAGTGTCACAATGAAAAATGTCAAAAATAACAAATTTCAAGATGGCAAATGTTAAAGATGTCAAATGACAAATGTCACAATGCTAAATGTTCAAAATCGTGGTATGAGGATAATATTAAAATGTAGTAAATATAATTCTATAAATAATATGCTTAAATCGCTACAATGGCTTTCAGTGTATCAGAGATTATGCTATTTGACAATGGTATTTGTGTATAAAATATTAAATAATTTAGCACCACCTTACTTTCAAGACTACATTCATTTTAACAATACCATTCATAATTACTCTACCAGATATAACAATAACTTACATATAGCCAGAACAAAGAAACGAATGTCCATGAATTCCTTATTTTTTAAATGCTTTGACCATTATAATAAATTACCAATTTGTGTTAAATCTAGTTCGACAGTAAGGGTTTTTAAAAAGAAAATAATTGAACATATTAATGACAATGTATAAGGAACAGAACCCTTTTTTTTCTACTTGTGTATATTTTTTGTTGTCGTTTCTAATGCAAATTTTTAAATTGTAAATTGTATTTTTTTTTATAGGTTTAAATTATAAGAATGTTTTTTTTTTGTATATTTTGACATACTACTTTTTAAGTGTTGTTTTTTACATATTAAAAAAAAAATGTTTGTATATTAGGTGTTCCTATTTCAATAAAGAAATTTCATTTCAAAAATTTCAAAAATGAAAAGTGTCACCATGAAAAATGTCAAAAATGACAAATTTCAAGATGGCAAATGTCAAAACTGACAAATGTCGCAATGCTAAATGTCAAAAATGAAAAATGTCACCATGAAAAATGTCAAAAATAACAAATTTCAAGATGGCAAATGTCAAAGATGTCAAAGATGTCAAATGACAAATGTCACAACGCTAAATGTCAAAAATGACAAATTTCAAGATGGCAAATGTCAAAGATGTCAAATGACAAATGTCACAATGCTAAATGTCAAAAATGAAAAGTGTCACCATGAAAAATGTCAAAAATGACAAATTTCAAGATGGCAAATGTCAAAGATGTCAAATGTTAAATGTCACAATGCTAAATGTCAAAAATGAAAAGTGTCACCATGAAAAATGTCAAAAATGACAAATTTCAAGATGGCCAATGTCAAAGATGTCAAATGACAAATGTCACAATGCTAAATGTCAAAAATGAAAAGTTTCACCATGAAAAATGTCAAAAATGACAAATTTCAAGATGGCAAATATCAAAGATGTCAAATGACAAATGTCACAATGCTAAATGTCAAAAATGACAAATTTCAAGATGGCAAATGTCAAAGATGTCAAATGACAAATGTCACAATGCTAAATGTCAAAAATGTAAAGTGTCACCATGAAAAATGTCAAAAATGACAAATTTCAAGATGGCAAATGTCAAAGATGTCAAATGACAAATGTCACAATGCTAAATGTCAAAAATGAAAAGTGTCAAAAATGACAAATTTCAAGATGGCAAATGTCTAAGATGTCAAATGACAAATGTCACAATGCTAAATGTCAAAAATGAAAAGTGTCACCATAAAAAATGTCAAAAATGACAAATTTCAAGATGGCAAATGTCAAAGATGTCAAATGACAAATGTCACAATGCTAAATATCAAAAATGAAAAGTGTCACCATAAAAAAGGTCAAAAATGACAAATTTCAAGATGGCAAATGTCAAAGATGTCAAATGACAAATGTCACAATGCTAAATGTCAAAAATGAAAAGTGTCACCATGAAAAATGTCAAAAATGACAAATTTCAAGATGGCAAATGTCAAAACTGACAAATGTCACAATGCTAAATGTCAAAAATGATAAGTGTCACCATGAAAAATGTCAAAAATGACAAATTTAAAGATGGCAAATGTCCAAGATGTCAAATGACAAATGTCACAATGCTAAATGTCAAAAATGAAAAGTGTCACCATGAAAAATGTCAAAAATGACAAATTTCAAGATGGCAAATGTCAAAGATGTCAAATTACAAATGTCACAATGCTAAATGTCAAAAATAAAAAGTGTCAAAAATGACAAATTTGAAGATGGCAAATGTCTAAGATGTCAAATGACAAATGTCACAATGCTTAATGTCAAAAATGAAAAGTGTCACCATGAAAAATGTCCAAAATGACAAATTTCGAGATGGCAAATGTCAAAACTGACAAATGTCACAATGCTAAATGTCAAAAATGAAAAGTGTGACCATGAAAAATGTCAAAAATAACAAATTTCAAGATGGCAAATGTCAAAACTGACAAATGTCACAATGCTAAATGTCAAAAATGATAAGTGTCACCATGAAAAATGTCAAAAATAAAAAAATTTCAAGATGGCAAATGTCAAAGATGTCAAATGACAAATGTCACAATGCTAAATGTCAAAAATGACAAATTTCAAGATGGCAACTGTCAAAGATGTCAAATGACAAATGTCACAATGCTAAATGTCAAAAATGAAAAGTGTCAACATGAAAAATGTCAAAAATTACAAATTTCAAGATGGCAAATGTCAAAACTGACAAATGTCACAATGCTAAATGTCAAAAATGATAAGTGTCACCATGAAAAATGTCAAAAATAACAAATTTCAAGATGGCAAATGTCAAAGATGTCAAATGACAAATGTCACAATGCTTAATGTCAAAAATGACAAATTTCAAGATGGCAAATGTCAAAGATGTCAAATGACAAATGTCAAAATGCTAAATGTCAAAGATGTCAAATGACAAATGTCAAAATGCTAAATGTCAAAAATGAAAAGTGTCACCATAAAAAATGTCAAAAATGACAAATTTCAAGATGGCAAATATCAAAGATGTCAAATGACAAATGTCACAATGCTAAATGTCAAAAATGACAAATTTCAAGATGGCAAATGTCAAAGATGTCAAATGACAAATGTCACAATGCTAAATGTCAAAAATGAAAAGTGTCACCATGAAAAATGTCAAAAATGACAAATTTCAAGATGGCAAATGTCAAAGATGTCAAATGACAAATGTCACAATGCTAGATCTCAAAAATAAAAAGTGTCAAAAATAACAAATTTCAAGATGGCAAATGTCTAAGATGTCAAATGACAAATGTCACAATGCTAAATGTTAAAAATGAAAAGTGTCACCGTAAAAAATGTCAAAAATGACAAATTTCAAGATAGCAAATGTCAAAGATGTCAAATGACAAATGTCACAATGCAAAATGTCAAAAATCAAAAGTGTCACCATGAAAAATGTCAAAAATGACAAATTTCAAGATGGCAAATGTTAAAGATGTCGAATATGACAAATGTCACAATGCTAATTGTCAAAAATGAAAAGTGTCAACATGAAAAATGTCAAAAATGACAAATTTCAAGATGGCAAATGTCAAAGATGTCAAATGACAAATGTCACAATGCTAAATGTCAAAAATGAAAAGTGTCACCATGAAAAATGTCAAAAATGACAAATTTCAATATGGCAAATATCAAAGATGTCAAATGACAAATGTCACAATGCTAAATGTCAAAAATGACTAATTTCAAGATGGCAAATGTCAAAGATGTCAAATGACAAATGTCACAATGCTAATTGTCAAAAATGAAAAGTGTCACCATGAAAAATGTCAAAAATAACAAATTTCAAGATGGCAAATGTCAAAGATGTCACAAGACAAATGTCACAAAGCTAAATGTCAAAAATGAAAAGTGTCACCATGAAAAATGTCAAAAATGACAAATTTCAAGATGGCAAATGTCAAAGATGTCAAATGACAAATGTTACAATGCTAAATGTCAAAAATGAAAAGTGTCACCATGAAAAATGTCAAAAATGACAAATTTCAAGATGGCAAATGTCAAAGATGTCAAATGACAAATGTCACAATGCTAAATGTCAAAAATGAAAAGTGTCACCATGAAAAATGTCAAAAATAACAAATTTCAAGATGGCAAATGTCAAAGATGTCAAATGACAAATGTCACAATGCTAAATGTCGAAAATGAAAAGTGTCACCATGAAAAATGTCAAAAATAACAAATTTCAAGAGGGCAAATGTCAAAGATGTCAAATGACAAATGTCACAATGCTAAATGTCAAAAATGAAAAGTGTCACCATGAAAAATGTCAAAAATGACAAATTTCAAGATGGCAAATGTCAAAACTGACAAATGTCACAATGCTAAATGTCAAAAATGATAAGTGTCACCATGAAAAATGTCAAAAATGACAAATTTAAAGATGGCAAATGTCCAAGATGTCAAATGACAAATGTCACAATGCTAAATGTCAAAAATGAAAAGTGTCACCATGAAAAATGTCAAAAATGACAAATTTCAAGATGGCAAATGTCAAAGATGTCAAATTACAAATGTCACAATGCTAAATGTCAAAAATGAAAAGTGTCAAAAATGACAAATTTGAAGATGGCAAATGTCTAAGATGTCAAATGACAAATGTCACAATGCTTAATGTCAAAAATGAAAAGTGTCACCATGAAAAATGTCAAAAATGACAAATTTCGAGATGGCAAATGTCAAAACTGACAAATGTCACAATGCTAAATGTCAAAAATGAAAAGTGTGACCATGAAAAATGTCAAAAATAACAAATTTCAAGATGGCAAATGTCAAAACTGACAAATGTCACAATGCTAAATGTCAAAAATGATAAGTGTCACCATGAAAAATGTCAAAAAAAAAAAAATTTCAAGATGGCAAATGTCAAAGATGTCAAATGACAAATGTCACAATGCTAAATGTCAAAAATGACAAATTTCAAGATGGCAAATGTCAAAGATGTCAAATGACAAATGTCACAATGCTAAATGTCAAAAATGAAAAGTGTCACCATGAAAAATGTCAAAAATTACAAATTTCAAGATGGCAAATGTCAAAACTGACAAATGTCACAATGCTAAATGTCAAAAATGATAAGTGTCACCATAAAAAATGTCAAAAATAACAAATTTCAAGATGGCAAATGTCAAAGATGTCAAATGACAAATGTCACAATGCTTAATGTCAAAAATGACAAATTTCAAGATGGCAAATGTCAAAGATGTCAAATGACAAATGTCAAAATGCTAACTGTCAAAAATGAAAAGTGTCACCATGAAAAATGTCAAAAATGACAAATTTCAAGATGGCAAATATCAAAGATGTCAAATGACAAATGTCACAATGCTAAATGTCAAAAATGACAAATTTCAAGATGGCAAATGTCAAAGATGTCAAATGACAAATGTCACAATGCTAAATGTCAAAAATGAAAAGTGTCACCATGAAAAATGTCAAAAATGACAAATTTCAAGATGGCAAATGTCAAAGATGTCAAATGACAAATGTCACAATGCTAGATCTCAAAAATAAAAAGTGTCAAAAATAACAAATTTCAAGATGGCAAATGTCTAAGATGTCAAATGACAAATGTCACAATGGTAAATGTCAAAAATGAAAAGTGTCACCGTAAAAAATGTCAAAAATGACAAATTTCAAGATGGCAAATGTCAAAGATGTCAAATGACAAATGTCACAATGCAAAATGTCAAAAATCAAAAGTGTCACCATGAAAAATGTCAAAAATGACAAATTTCAAGATGGCAAATGTCAAAGATGTCGAATATGACAAATGTCACAATGCTAATTGTCAAAAATGAAAAGTGTCAACATGAAAAATGTCAAAAATGACAAATTTCAAGATGGCAAATGTCAAAGATGTCAAATGACAAATGTCACAATGCTAAATGTCAAAAATGAAAAGTGTCACCATGAAAAATGTCAAAAATGACAAATTTCAAGATGGCAAATATCAAAGATGTCAAATGACAAATGTCACAATGCTAAATGTCAAAAATGACAAATTTCAAGATGGCAAATGTCAAAGATGTCAAATGACAAATGTCACAATGCTAATTGTCAAAAATGAAAAGTGTCACCATGAAAAATGTCAAAAATAACAAATTTCAAGATGGCAAATGTCAAAGATGTCACAAGACAAATGTCACAAAGCTAAATGTCAAAAATGAAAAGTGTCACCATGAAAAATGTCAAAAATGACAAATTTCAAGATGGCAAATGTCAAAGATGTCAAATGACAAATGTTACAATGCTAAATGTCAAAAATGAAAAGTGTCACCATGAAAAATGTCAAAAATGACAAATTTCAAGATGGCAAATGTCAAAGATGTCAAATGACAAATGTCACAATGCTAAATGTCAAAAATGAAAAGTGTCACCATGAAAAATGTCAAAAATAACAAATTTCAAGATGGCAAATGTCAAAGATGTCAAATGACAAATGTCACAATGCTAAATGTCGAAAATGAAAAGTGTCACCATGAAAAATGTCAAAAATAACAAATTTCAAGATGGCAAATGTCAAAGATGTCAAATGACAAATGTCACAATGCTAAATGTCAAAAATGAAAAGTGTCACTATGAAAAATGTCAAAAATGACAAATTTCAAGATGGCAAATGTCAAAACTGTCAAATGTCACAATGCTAAATGTCAAAAATGAAAAGTGTCACCATGAAAAATGTCAAAAATAACAAATTTCAAGATGGCAAATGTCAAAGATGTCAAATGACAAATGTCACAATGCTAAATGTCAAAAATGATAAGTGTCACCATGAAAAATGTCAAAAATGACAAATTTCAAGATGGCAAATGTCAAAACTGACAAATGTCACAATGCTAAATGTCAAAAATGAAATGTGTCACCATGAAAAATGTCAAAAATAACAAATTTTAAGATGGCAAATGTCAAAGATGTCAAATGGACAAATGTTACAATGCTAAATGTCAAAAATGACAAATTTCAAGATGGCAAATGTCAAAGATGTCAAATGACAAATGTCACAATGCTAAATGTCAAAAATGAAAAGTGTCACCATGAAAAATGACAAATTTCAAGATGGCAAATATCAAAGATGTCAAATGGCAAATGTCACAATGCTAAATGTCAAAAATGACAAATTTCAAGATGGCAAATGTCAAAGATGTCAAATGACAAATGTCACAATGCTAAATGTCAAAAATGAAAAGTTTCACCATAAAAAATGTCAAAAATGACAAATTTCAAAATGGCAAATGTCAAAGATGTCAAATGACAAATGTCACAATGCTAAATGTCAAAAATGAAAAGTGTCACCATAAAAAATGTCAAAAATAACAAATTTCAAGATGGCAAATGTCAAAGATGTCAAATGTCACAATGCTAAATGTCAAAAATGAAAAGTGTCACCATGAAAAATGTCAAAAATGACAAATTTCAAGATGGCAAATGTCAAAGATGTCAAATGACAAATGGCACAATGCTGAATGTCAAAAATGAAAAGTGTCACCATGAAAAATGTCAAAAATAACAAATTTCAAAATGGCAAATGTCAAAGATGTCAAATGACAAATGTCACAATGCTAAATGTCAAAAGTGAAAAGTGTCACAAATGACAAATTTCAAGATGGCAAATATCAAAGATGTCAAATGTCAAATGTCACAATGCTAAATGTCAAAAATGAAAAGTGTCACCATGAAAAATGTCAAAAATAACAAATTTCAAGATGGCAAATGTCAAATGTCACAATGCTAAATGTCAAAAATGAAAAGTGTCACCATGAAAAATGTCAAAAATGACAAATTTCAAGATGGCAAATGTCAAAGATGTCAAATGACAAATGTCACAATGCTGAATGTCAAAAATGAAAAGTGTCACCATGAAAAATGACAAATTTCAAGATGGCAAATGTCAAAGATGTCAAATGACAAATGTCACAATGCTAAATGTCAAAAATGAAAAGTGTCACCCTGAAAAATGTCAAAAATGACAAATTTCAAGATGGCAAATGTCAAAGATGTCAAATGACAAATGTCACAATGCTAAATGTCAAAAATGAAAAGTGTCACCATGAAAAATGTCAAAAATAACAAATTTCAAGAATGCAAATGTCAAAGATGTCAAATGACAAATGTCACAATGCTAAATGTCAAAAATGAAAAGTGTCAAAAATGACAAATTTCAAGATGGCAAATGTCAAAGATGTCAAGTGTCAAATGTCACAATGCTAAATGTCAAAAATGAAAAGTGTCACCATGAAAAATGTCAAAAATAATAAATTTCAAGATGGCAAATGTCAAAGATGTCAAATGACAAATGTCACAATGCTAAATGTCAAAAATGAAAAGTGTCACCATGAAAAATGTCAAAAATGACAAATTTCAAGATGGCAAATGTCAAAGATGTCAAATGACAAATGTCACAATGCGTAATGTCAAAAATGAAAAGTGTCACAATGAAAAATGTCAAAAATAACAAATTTCAAGATGGCAAATGTTAAAGATGTCAAATGACAAATGTCACAATGCTAAATGTTCAAAATCGTGGTATGAGGATAATATTAAAATGTAGTAAATATAATTCTATAAATAATATGCTTAAATCGCTACAATGGCTTTCAGTGTATCAGAGATTATACTATTTGACAATGGTATTTGTGTATAAAATATTAAATAATTTAGCACCACCTTACTTTCAAGACTACATTCATTTTAACAATACCATTCATAATTACTCTACCAGATATAACAATAACTTACATATAGCCAGAACAAATAAACGAATGTCCATGAATTCTTTATTTTTTAAATGCTTTGACCATTATAATAAATTACCAATTTGTGTTAAATCTAGTTCGACAGTAAGGGTTTTTAAAAAGAAAATAATTGAACATATTAATGACAATGTATAAGGAACAGAACCCTTTTTTTTCTACTTGTGTATATTTTTTGTTGTCGTTTCTAATGCAAATTTTTAAATTGTAAATTGTATTTTTTTTTATAGGTTTAAATTATAAGAATGTTTTTTTTTTGTATATTTTGACATACTACTTTTTAAGTGTTGTTTTTTACATATTAAAAAAAAAATGTTTGTATATTAGGTGTTCCTATTTCAATAAAGAAATTTCATTTCAAAAATTTCAAAAATGAAAAGTGTCACCATGAAAAATGTCAAAAATGACAAATTTTAAGATGGCAAATGTCAAAACTGACAAATGTCGCAATGCTAAATGTCAAAAATGAAAAATGTCACCATGAAAAATGTCAAAAATAACAAATTTCAAGATGGCAAATGTCAAAGATGTCAAATGACAAATGTCACAATGCTAAATGTCAAAAATGACAAATTTCAAGATGGCAAATGTCAAAGATGTCAAATGACAAATGTCACAATGCTAATTGTCAAAAATGAAAAGTGTCACCATGAAAAATGTCAAAAATAACAAATTTCAAGATGGCAAATGTCAAAGATGTCACAAGACAAATGTCACAATGCTAAATGTCAAAAATGAAAAGTGTCACCATGAAAAATGTCAAAAATGACAAATTTCAAGATGGCCAATGTCAAAGATGTCAAATGACAAATGTCACAATGCTAAATGTCAAAAATGAAAAGTTTCACCATGAAAAATGTCAAAAATGACAAATTTCAAGATGGCAAATATCAAAGATGTCAAATGACAAATGTCACAATGCTAAATGTCAAAAATGACAAATTTCAAGATGGCAAATGTCAAAGATGTCAAATGACAAATGTCACAATGCTAATTGTCAAAAATGAAAAGTGTCACCATGAAAAATGTCAAAAATAACAAATTTCAAGATGGCAAATGTCAAAGATGTCACAAGACAAATGTCACAAAGCTAAATGTCAAAAATGAAAAGTGTCACCATGAAAAATGTCAAAAATGACAAATTTCAAGATGGCAAATGTCAAAGATGTCAAATGACAAATGTTACAATGCTAAATGTCAAAAATGAAAAGTGTCACCATGAAAAATGTCGAAAATGACAAATTTCAAGATGGCAAATGTCAAAGATGTCAAATGACAAATGTCACAATGCTAAATGTCAAAAATGAAAAGTGTCACCATGAAAAATGTCAAAAATAACAAATTTCAAGATGGCAAATGTCAAAGATGTCAAATGACAAATGTCACAATGCTAAATGTCAAAAATGAAAAGTGTCACCATGAAAAATGTCAAAAATAACAAATTTCAAGATGGCAAATGTCAAAGATGTCAAATGACAAATGTCACAATGCTAAATGTCAAAAATGAAAAGTGTCACCATGAAAAATGTCAAAAATGACAAATTTCAAGATGGCAAATGTCAAAACTGACAAATGTCACAATGCTAAATGTCAAAAATGATAAGTGTCACCATGAAAAATGTCAAAAATGACAAATTTAAAGATGGCAAATGTCCAAGATGTCAAATGACAAATGTCACAATGCTAAATGTCAAAAATGAAAAGTGTCACCATGAAAAATGTCAAAAATGACAAATTTCAAGATGGCAAATGTCAAAGATGTCAAATTACAAATGTCACAATGCTAAATGTCAAAAATGAAAAGTGTCAAAAATGACAAATTTGAAGATGGCAAATGTCTAAGATGTCAAATGACAAATGTCACAATGCTTAATGTCAAAAATGAAAAGTGTCACCATGAAAAATGTCAAAAATGACAAATTTCGAGATGGCAAATGTCAAAACTGACAAATGTCACAATGCTAAATGTCAAAAATGAAAAGTGTGACCATGAAAAATGTCAAAAATAACAAATTTCAAGATGGCAAATGTCAAAACTGACAAATGTCACAATGCTAAATGTCAAAAATGATAAGTGTCACCATGAAAAATGTCAAAAATAAAAAAATTTCAAGATGGCAAATGTCAAAGATGTCAAATGACAAATGTCACAATGCTAAATGTCAAAAATGACAAATTTCAAGATGGCAAATGTCAAAGATGTCAAATGACAAATGTCACAATGCTAAATGTCAAAAATGAAAAGTGTCACCATGAAAAATGTCAAAAATTACAAATTTCAAGATGGCAAATGTCAAAACTGACAAATGTCACAATGCTAAATGTCAAAAATGATAAGTGTCACCATGAAAAATGTCAAAAATAACAAATTTCAAGATGGCAAATGTCAAAGATGTCAAATGACAAATGTCACAATGCTTAATGTCAAAAATGACAAATTTCAAGATGGCAAATGTCAAAGATGTCAAATGACAAATGTCAAAATGCTAAATGTCAAAAATAAAAAGTGTCACCATGAAAAATGTCAAAAATGACAAATTTCAAGATGGCAAATATCAAAGATGTCAAATGACAAATGTCACAATGCTAAATGTCAAAAATGACAAATTTCAAGATGGCAAATGTCAAAGATGTCAAATGACAAATGTCACAATGCTAAATGTCAAAAATGAAAAGTGTCACCATGAAAAATGTCAAAAATGACAAATTTCAAGATGGCAAATGTCAAAGATGTCAAATGACAAATGTCACAATGCTAGATCTCAAAAATAAAAAGTGTCAAAAATAACAAATTTCAAGATGGCAAATGTCTAAGATGTCAAATGACAAATGTCACAATGCTAAATGTCAAAAATGAAAAGTGTCACCGTAAAAAATGTCAAAAATGACAAATTTCAAGATGGCAAATGTCAAAGATGTCAAATGACAAATGTCACAATGCAAAATGTCAAAAATCAAAAGTGTCACCATGAAAAATGTCAAAAATGACAAATTTCAAGATGGCAAATGTCAAAGATGTCGAATATGACAAATGTCACAATGCTAATTGTCAAAAATGAAAAGTGTCAACATGAAAAATGTCAAAAATGACAAATTTCAAGATGGCAAATGTCAAAGATGTCAAATGACAAATGTCACAATGCTAAATGTCAAAAATGAAAAGTGTCACCATGAAAAATGTCAAAAATGACAAATTTCAAGATGGCAAATATCAAAGATGTCAAATGACAAATGTCACAATGCTAAATGTCAAAAATGACAAATTTCAAGATGGCAAATGTCAAAGATGTCAAATGACAAATGTCACAATGCTAATTGTCAAAAATGAAAAGTGTCACCATGAAAAATGTCAAAAATAACAAATTTCAAGATGGCAAATGTCAAAGATGTCAAATGACAAATGTCACAATGCTAAATGTCAAAAATGACAAATTTCAAGATGGCAAATGTCAAAGATGTCAAATGACAAATGTCACAATGCTAAATGTCAAAAATGAAAAGTGTCACCATGAAAAATGTCAAAAATGACAAATTTTAAGATGGCAAATGTCAAAACTGACAAATGTCGCAATGCTAAATGTCAAAAATGAAAAATGTCACCATGAAAAATGTCAAAAATAACAAATTTCAAGATGGCAAATGTCAAAGATGTCAAATGACAAATGTCACAATGCTAAATGTCAAAAATGACAAATTTCAAGATGGCAAATGTCAAAGATGTCAAATGACAAATGTCACAATGCTAAATGTCAAAAATGAAAAGTGTCACCATGAAAAATGTCAAAAATGACAAATTTCAAGATGGCAAATGTCAAAGATGTCAAATGACAAATGTCACAATGCTAAATGTCAAAAATGAAAAGTGTCACCATGAAAAATGTCAAAAATGACAAATTTCAAGACGGCCAATGTCAAAGATGTCAAATGACAAATGTCACAATGCTAAATGTCAAAAATGAAAAGTTTCACCATGAAAAATGTCAAAAATGACAAATTTCAAGATGGCAAATATCAAAGATGTCAAATGACAAATGTCACAATGCTAAATGTCAAAAATGACAAATTTCAAGATGGCAAATGTCAAAGATGTCAAATGACAAATGTCACAATGCTAATTGTCAAAAATGAAAAGTGTCACCATGAAAAATGTCAAAAATAACAAATTTCAAGATGGCAAATGTCAAAGATGTCACAAGACAAATGTCACAAAGCTAAATGTCAAAAATGAAAAGTGTCACCATGAAAAACGTCAAAAATGACAAATTTCAAGATGGCAAATGTCAAAGATGTCAAATGACAAATGTTACAATGCTAAATGTCAAAAATGAAAAGTGTCACCATGAAAAATGTCGAAAATGACAAATTTCAAGATGGCAAATGTCAAAGATGTCAAATGACAAATGTCACAATGCTAAATGTCAAAAATGAAAAGTGTCACCATGAAAAATGTCAAAAATAACAAATTTCAAGATGGCAAATGTCAAAGATGTCAAATGACAAATGTCACAATGCTAAATGTCGAAAATGAAAAGTGTCACCATGAAAAATGTCAAAAATAACAAATTTCAAGATGGCAAATGTCAAAGATGTCAAATGACAAATGTCACAATGCTAAATGTCAAAAATGAAAAGTGTCACCATGAAAAATGTCAAAAATGACAAATTTCAAGATGGCAAATGCCAAAACTGACAAATGCCACAATGCTAAATGTCAAAAATGATAAGTGTCACCATGAAAAATGTCAAAAATGACAAATTTAAAGATGGCAAATGTCCAAGATGTCAAATGACAAATGTCACAATGCTAAATGTCAAAAATGAAAAGTGTCACCATGAAAAATGTCAAAAATGACAAATTTCAAGATGGCAAATGTCAAAGATGTCAAATTACAAATGTCACAATGCTAAATGTCAAAAATGAAAAGTGTCAAAAATGACAAATTTGAAGATGGCAAATGTCTAAGATGTCAAATGACAAATGTCACAATGCTTAATGTCAAAAATGAAAAGTGTCACCATGAAAAATGTCAAAATTGACAAATTTCGAGATGGCAAATGTCAAAACTGACAAATGTCACAATGCTAAATGTCAAAAATGAAAAGTGTGACCATGAAAAATGTCAAAAATAACAAATTTCAAGATGGCAAATGTCAAAACTGACAAATGTCACAATGCTAAATGTCAAAAATGATAAGTGTCACCATGAAAAATGTCAAAAATAAAAAAATTTCAAGATGGCAAATGTCAAAGATGTCAAATGACAAATGTCACAATGCTAAATGTCAAAAATGACAAATTTCAAGATGGCAAATGTCAAAGATGTCAAATGACAAATGTCACAATGCTAAATGTCAAAAATGAAAAGTGTCACCATGAAAAATGTCAAAAATTACAAATTTCAAGATGGCAAATGTCAAAACTGACAAATGTCACAATGCTAAATGTCAAAAATGATAAGTGTCACCATGAAAAATGTCAAAAATAACAAATTTCAAGATGGCAAATGTCAAAGATGTCAAATGACAAATGTCACAATGCTTAATGTCAAAAATGACAAATTTCAAGATGGCAAATGTCAAAGATGTCAAATGACAAATGTCAAAATGCTAAATGTCAAAAATAAAAAGTGTCACCATGAAAAATGTCAAAAATGACAAATTTCAAGATGGCAAATATCAAAGATGTCAAATGACAAATGTCACAATGCTAAATGTCAAAAATGACAAATTTCAAGATGGCAAATGTCAAAGATGTCAAATGACAAATGTCACAATGCTAAATGTCAAAAATGAAAAGTGTCACCATGAAAAATGTCAAAAATGACAAATTTCAAGATGGCAAATGTCAAAACTGACAAATGTCACAATGTCACAATGCTAGATCTCAAAAATAAAAAGTGTCAAAAATAACAAATTTCAAGATGGCAAATGTCTAAGATGTCAAATGACAAATGTCACAATGCTAAATGTCAAAAATGAAAAGTGTCACCGTAAAAAATGTCAAAAATGACAAATTTCAAGATGGCAAATGTCAAAGATGTCAAATGACAAATGTCACAATGCAAAATGTCAAAAATCAAAAGTGTCACCATGAAAAATGTCAAAAATGACAAATTTCAAGATGGCAAATGTCAAAGATGTCGAATATGACAAATGTCACAATGCTAATTGTCAAAAATGAAAAGTGTCAACATGAAAAATGTCAAAAATGACAAATTTCAAGATGGCAAATGTCAAAGATGTCAAATGACAAATGTCACAATGCTAAATGTCAAAAATGAAAAGTGTCACCATGAAAAATGTCAAAAATGACAAATTTCAAGATGGCAAATATCAAAGATGTCAAATGACAAATGTCACAATGCTAAATGTCAAAAATGACAAATTTCAAGATGGCAAATGTCAAAGATGTCAAATGACAAATGTCACAATGCTAATTGTCAAAAATGAAAAGTGTCACCATGAAAAATGTCAAAAATAACAAATTTCAAGATGGCAAATGTCAAAGATGTCACAAGACAAATGTCACAAAGCTAAATGTCAAAAATGAAAAGTGTCACCATGAAAAATGTCAAAAATGACAAATTTCAAGATGGCAAATGTCAAAGATGTCAAATGACAAATGTTACAATGCTAAATGTCAAAAATGAAAAGTGTCACCATGAAAAATGTCAAAAATAACAAATTTCAAGATGGCAAATGTCAAAGATGTCAAATGACAAATGTCACAATGCTAAATGTCAAAAATGAAAAGTGTCACTATGAAAAATGTCAAAAATGACAAATTTCAAGATGGCAAATGTCAAAACTGACAAATGTCACAATGCTAAATGTCAAAAATGAAAAGTGTCACCATGAAAAATGTCAAAAATAACAAATTTCAAGATGGCAAATGTCAAAGATGTCAAATGACAAATGTCACAATGCTAAATGTCAAAAATGATAAGTGTCACCATGAAAAATGTCAAAAATGACAAATTTCAAGATGGCAAATGTCAAAACTGACAAATGTCACAATGCTAAATGTCAAAAATGAAATGTGTCACCATGAAAAATGTCAAAAATAACAAATTTTAAGATGGCAAATGTCAAAGATGTCAAATGGACAAATGTCACAATGCTAAATGTCAAAAATGACAAATTTCAAGATGGCAAATGTCAAAGATGTCAAATGACAAATGTCACAATGCTAAATGTCAAAAATGAAAAGTGTCACCATGAAAAATGACAAATTTCAAGATGGCAAATATCAAAGATGTCAAATGGCAAATGTCACAATGCTAAATGTCAAAAATGACAAATTTCAAGATGGCAAATGTCAAAGATGTCAAATGACAAATGTCACAATGCTAAATGTCAAAAATGAAAAGTTTCACCATAAAAAATGTCAAAAATGACAAATTTCAAAATGGCAAATGTCAAAGATGTCAAATGACAAATGTCACAATGCTAAATGTCAAAAATGAAAAGTGTCACCATAAAAAATGTCAAAAATAACAAATTTCAAGATGGCAAATGTCAAAGATGTCAAATGTCACAATGCTAAATGTCAAAAATGAAAAGTGTCACCATGAAAAATGTCAAAAATGACAAATTTCAAGATGGCAAATGTCAAAGATGTCAAATGACAAATGGCACAATGCTGAATGTCAAAAATGAAAAGTGTCACCATGAAAAATGTCAAAAATGACAAATTTCAAGATGGCAAATGTCAAAGATGTCAAATGACAAATGTCACAATGCTAAATGTCAAAAATGAAAAGTGTCACCATGAAAAATGTCAAAAATAACAAATTTCAAAATGGCAAATGTCAAAGATGTCAAATGACAAATGTCACAATGCTAAATGTCAAAAGTGAAAAGTGTCACAAATGACAAATTTCAAGATGGCAAATATCAAAGATGTCAAATGTCAAATGTCACAATGCTAAATGTCAAAAATGAAAAGTGTCACCATGAAAAATGTCAAAAATAACAAATTTCAAGATGGCAAATGTCAAATGTCACAATGCTAAATGTCAAAAATGAAAAGTGTCACCATGAAAAATGTCAAAAATGACAAATTTCAAGATGGCAAATGTCAAAGATGTCAAATGACAAATGTCACAATGCTGAATGTCAAAAATGAAAAGTGTCACCATGAAAAATGACAAATTTCAAGATGGCAAATGTCAAAGATGTCAAATGACAAATGTCACAATGCTAAATGTCAAAAATGAAAAGTGTCACCATGAAAAATGTCAAAAATGACAAATTTCAAGATGGCAAATGTCAAAGATGTCAAATGACAAATGTCACAATGCTAAATGTCAAAAATGAAAAGTGTCACCATGAAAAATGTCAAAAATAACAAATTTCAAGAATGCAAATGTCAAAGATGTCAAATGACAAATGTCACAATGCTAAATGTCAAAAATGAAAAGTGTCAAAAATGACAAATTTCAAGATGGCAAATGTCAAAGATGTCAAGTGTCAAATGTCACAATGCTAAATGTCAAAAATGAAAAGTGTCACCATGAAAAATGTCAAAAATAACAAATTTCAAGATGGCAAATGTCAAAGATGTCAAATGACAAATGTCACAATGCTAAATGTCAAAAATGAAAAGTGTCACCATGAAAAATGTCAAAAATGACAAATTTCAAGATGGCAAATGTCAAAGATGTCAAATGACAAATGTCACAATGCGTAATGTCAAAAATGAAAAGTGTCACAATGAAAAATGTCAAAAATAACAAATTTCAAGATGGCAAATGTTAAAGATGTCAAATGACAAATGTCACAATGCTAAATGTTCAAAATCGTGGTATGAGGATAATATTAAAATGTAGTAAATATAATTCTATAAATAATATGCTTAAATCGCTACAATGGCTTTCAGTGTATCAGAGATTATACTATTTGACAATGGTATTTGTGTATAAAATATTAAATAATTTAGCACCACCTTACTTTCAAGACTACATTCATTTTAACAATACCATTCATAATTACTCTACCAGATATAACAATAACTTACATATAGCCAGAACAAATAAACGAATGTCCATGAATTCCTTATTTTTTAAATGCTTTGACCATTATAATAAATTACCAATTTGTGTTAAATCTAGTTCGACAGTAAGGGTTTTTAAAAAGAAAATAATTGAACATATTAATGACAATGTATAAGGAACAGAACCCTTTTTTTTCTACTTGTGTATATTTTTTGTTGTCGTTTCTAATGCAAATTTTTAAATTGTAAATTGTATTTTTTTTTATAGGTTTAAATTATAAGAATGTTTTTTTTTGTATATTTTGACATACTACTTTTTAAGTGTTGTTTTTTACATATTAAAAAAAAAATGTTTGTATATTAGGTGTTCCTATTTCAATAAAGAAATTTCATTTCAAAAATTTCAAAAATGAAAAGTGTCACCATGAAAAATGTCAAAAATGACAAATTTCAAGATGGCAAATGTCAAAACTGACAAATGTCGCAATGCTAAATGTCAAAAATGAAAAATGTCACCATGAAAAATGTCAAAAATAACAAATTTCAAGATGGCAAATGTCAAAGATGTCAAATGACAAATGTCACAATGCTAAATGTCAAAAATGACAAATTTCAAGATGGCAAATGTCAAAGATGTCAAATGACAAATGTCACAATGCTAAATGTGAAAAATGAAAAGTGTCACCATGAAAAATGTCAAAAATGACAAATTTCAAGATGGCAAATGTCAAAGATGTCAAATGACAAATGTCACAATGCTAAATGTCAAAAATGAAAAGTGTCACCATGATAAATGTCAAAAATGACAAATTTCAAGATGGCCAATGTCAAAGATGTCAAATGACAAATGTCACAATGCTAAATGTCAAAAATGAAAAGTTTCACCATGAAAAATGTCAAAAATGACAAATTTCAAGATGGCAAATATCAAAGATGTCAAATGACAAATGTCACAATGCTAAATGTCAAAAATGACAAATTTCAAGATGGCAAATGTCAAAGATGTCAAATGACAAATGTCACAATGCTAAATGTCAAAAATGAAAAGTGTCACCATGAAAAATGTCAAAAATGACAAATTTCAAGATGGCAAATGTCAAAGATGTCAAATGACAGATGTCACAATGCTAAATGTCAAAAATGAAAAGTGTCAAAAATGACAAATTTCAAGATGGCAAATGTCTAAGATGTCAAATGACAAATGTCACAATGCTAAATGTCAAAAATGAAAAGTGTCACCATAAAAAATGTCAAAAATGACAAATTTCAAGATGGCAAATGTCAAAGATGTCAAATGACAAATGTCACAATGCTAAATGTCAAAAATGAAAAGTGTCACCATAAAAAAGGTCAAAAATGACAAATTTCAAGATGGCAAATGTCAAAGATGTCAAATGACAAATGTCACAATGCTAAATGTCAAAAATGAAAAGTGTCACCATGAAAAATGTCAAAAATGACAAATTTCAAGATGGCAAATGTCAAAACTGACAAATGTCACAATGCTAAATGTCAAAAATGATAAGTGTCACCATGAAAAATGTCAAAAATGACAAATTTAAAGATGGCAAATGTCCAAGATGTCAAATGACAAATGTCACAATGCTAAATGTCAAAAATGAAAAGTGTCACCATGAAAAATGTCAAAAATGACAAATTTCAAGATGGCAAATGTCAAAGATGTCAAATTACAAATGTCACAATGCTAAATGTCAAAAATGAAAAGTGTCAAAAATGACAAATTTGAAGATGGCAAATGTCTAAGATGTCAAATGACAAATGTCAAAATGCTTAATGTCAAAAATGAAAAGTGTCACCATGAAAAATGTCAAAAATGACAAATTTCGAGATGGCAAATGTCAAAACTGACAAATGTCACAATGCTAAATGTCAAAAATGAAAAGTGTGACCATGAAAAATGTCAAAAATAACAAATTTCAAGATGGCAAATGTCAAAATTGACAAATGTCACAATGCTAAATGTCAAAAATGATAAGTGTCACCATGAAAAATGTCAAAAATAAAAAAATTTCAAGATGGCAAATGTCAAAGATGTCAAATGACAAATGTCACAATGCTAAATGTCAAAAATGACAAATTTCAAGATGGCAAATGTCAAAGATGTCAAATGACAAATGTCACAATGCTAAATGTCAAAAATGAAAAGTGTCACCATAAAATGTCAAAAATTACAAATTTCAAGATGGCAAATGTCAAAACTGACAAATGTCACAATGCTAAATGTCAAAAATGATAAGTGTCACCATGAAAAATGTCAAAAATAACAAATTTCAAGATGGCAAATGTCAAAGATGTCAAATGACAAATGTCACAATGCTTAATGTCAAAAATGACACATTTCAAGATGGCAAATGTCAAAGATGTCAAATGACAAATGTCAAAATGCTAAATGTCAAAAATGAAAAGTGTCACCATGAAAAATGTCAAAAATGACAAATTTCAAGATGGCAAATATCAAAGATGTCAAATGACAAATGTCACAATGCTAAATGTCAAAAATGACAAATTTCAAGATGGCAAATGTCAAAGATGTCAAATGACAAATGTCACAATGCTAAATGTCAAAAATGAAAAGTGTCACCATGAAAAATGTCAAAAATGACAAATTTCAAGATGGCAAATGTCAAAGATGTCAAATGACAAATGTCACAATGCTAGATCTCAAAAATAAAAAGTGTCAAAAATAACAAATTTCAAGATGGCAAATGTCTAAGATGTCAAATGACAAATGTCACAATGCTAAATGTCAAAAATGAAAAGTGTCACCGTAAAAAATGTCAAAAATGACAAATTTCAAGATGGCAAATGTCAAAGATGTCAAATGACAAATGTCACAATGCAAAATGTCAAAAATCAAAAGTGTCACCATGAAAAATGTCAAAAATGACAAATTTCAAGATGGCAAATGTCAAAGATGTCGAATATGACAAATGTCACAATGCTAATTGTCAAAAATGAAAAGTGTCAACATGAAAAATGTCAAAAATGACAAATTTCAAGATGGAAAATGTCAAAGATGTCAAATGACAAATGTCACAATGCTAAATGTCAAAAATGAAAAGTGTCACCATGAAAAATGTCAAAAATGACAAATTTCAAGATGGCAAATATCAAAGATGTCAAATGACAAATGTCACAATGCTAAATGTCAAAAATGACAAATTTCAAGATGGCAAATGTCAAAGATGTCAAATGACAAATGTCACAATGCTAAATGTCAAAAATGAAAAGTGTCACCATGAAAAATGTCAAAAATGACAAATTTCAAGATGGCAAATGTCAAAGATGTCAAATGACAAATGTCACAATGCTAATTGTCAAAAATGAAAAGTGTCACCATGAAAAATGTCAAAAATAACAAATTTCAAGATGGCAAATGTCAAAGATGTCACAAGACAAATGTCACAATGCTAAATGTCAAAAATGAAAAGTGTCACCATGAAAAATGTCAAAAATGACAAATTTCAAGATGGCAAATGTCAAAGATGTCAAATGACAAATGTCACAATGCTAAATGTCAAAAATGAAAAGTGTCACCATGAAAAATGTCAAAAATAACAAATTTCAAGATGGCAAATGTCAAAGATGTCAAATGACAAATGTCACAATGCTAAATGTCGAAAATGAAAAGTGTCACCATGAAAAATGTCAAAAATAACAAATTTCAAGATGGCAAATGTCAAAGATGTCAAATGACAAATGTCACAATGCTAAATGTCAAAAATGAAAAGTGTCACCATGAAAAATGTCAAAAATAACAAATTTCAAGATGGCAAATGTCAAAGATGTCAAATGACAAATGTCACAATGCTAAATGTCAAAAATGATGTGTCACCATGAAAAATGTCAAAAATGACAAATTTCAAGATGGCAAATGTCAAAACTGACAAATGTCACAATGCTAAATGTCAAAAATGAAATGTGTCACCATGAAAAATGTCAAAAATAACAAATTTTAAGATGGCAAATGTCAAAGATGTCAAATGGACAAATGTCACAATGCTAAATGTCAAAAATGACAAATTTCAAGATGGCAAATGTCAAAGATGTCAAATGACAAATGTCACAATGCTAAATGTCAAAAATGAAAAGTGTCACCATGAAAAATGACAAATTTCAAGATGGCAAATATCAAAGATGTCAAATGACAAATGTCACAATGCTAAATGTCAAAAATGACAAATTTCAAGATTGCAAATGTCAAAGATGTCAAATGACAAATGTCACAATGCTAAATGTCAAAAATAAAAAGTGTCACCATAAAAAATGTCAAAAATGACAAATTTCAAAATGGCAAATGTCAAAGATGTCAAATGACAAATGTCACAATGCTAAATGTCAAAAATGAAAAGTGTCACCATAAAAAATGTCAAAAATAACAAATTTCAAGATGGCAAATGTCAAAGATGTCAAATGACAAATGTCACAATGCTAAATGTCAAAAATGAAAAGTGTCACCATGAAAAATGTCAAAAATGACAAATTTCAAGATGGCAAATGTCAAAGATGTCAAATGACAAATGGCACAATGCTGAATGTCAAAAATGAAAATTGTCACCATGAAAAATGTCAAAAATGACAAATTTCAAGATGGCAAATGTCAAAGATGTCAAATGACAAATGTCACAATGCTAAATGTCAAAAATGAAAAGTGTCACCATGAAAAATGTCAAAAATAACAAATTTCAAGATGGCAAATGTCAAAGATGTCAAATGACAAATGTCACAATGCTAAATGTCAAAAGTGAAAAGTGTCACAAATGACAAATTTTAAGATGGCAAATATCAAAGATGTCAAATGTCAAATGTCAGAATGCTAAATGTCAAAAATGAAAAGTGTCACCATGAAAAATGTCAAAAATAACAAATTTCAAGATGGCAAATGTCAAATGTCACAATGCTAAATGTCAAAAATGAAAAGTGTTACCATGAAAAATGTCAAAAATGACAAATTTCAAGATGGCAAATGTCAAAGATGTCAAATGACAAATGTCACAATGCTAAATGTCAAAAATGAAAAGTGTCACCATGAAAAATGACAAATTTCAAGATGGCAAATGTCAAAGATGTCAAATGACAAATGTCACAATGCTAAATGTCAAAAATGAAAAGTGTCACCATGAAAAATGTCAAAAATGACAAATTTCAAGATGGCAAATGTCAAAGATGTCAAATGACAAATGTCACAATGCTAAATGTCAAAAATGAAAAGTGTCACCATGAAAAATGTCAAAAATAACAAATTTCAAGAATGCAAATGTCAAAGATGTCAAATGACAAATGTCACAATGCTAAATGTCAAAAATGAAAAGTGTCAAAAATGACAAATTTCAAGATGGCAAATGTCAAAGATGTCAAATGTCAAATGTCACAATGCTTAATGTCAAAAATGAAAAGTGTCACCATGAAAAATGTCAAAAATAACAAATTTCAAGATGGCAAATGTCAAAGATGTCAAATGACAAATGTCACAATGCTAAATGTCGAAAATGAAAAGTGTCACCATGAAAAATGTCAAAAATGACAAATTTCAAGATGGCAAATGTCAAAGATGTCAAATGACAAATGTCACAATGCGTAATGTCAAAAATGAAAAGTGTCACAATGAAAAATGTCAAAAATAACAAATTTCAAGATGGCAAATGTCAAAGATGTCAAATGACAAATGTCACAATGCTAAATGTCCAAAATCGTGGTATGAGGATAATATTAAAATGTAGTAAATATAATTCTATAAATAATATGCTTAAATCGCTACAATGGCTTTCAGTGTATCAGAGATTATACTATTTGACAATGGTATTTGTGTATAAAATATTAAATAATTTAGCACCACCTTACTTTCAAGACTACATTCATTTTAACAATACCATTCATAATTACTCTACCAGATATAACAATAACTTACATATAGCCAGAACAAATAAACGAATGTCCATGAATTCCTTATTTTTTAAATGCTTTGACCATTATAATAAATTACCAATTTGTGTTAAATCTAGTTCGACAGTAAGGGTTTTTAAAAAAAAAATAATTGAACATATTAATGACAATGTATAAGGAACAGAACCCTTTTTTTTCTACTTGTGTATATTTTTTGTTGTCGTTTCTAATGCAAATTTTTAAATTGTAAATTGTATTTTTTTTTATAGGTTTAAATTATAAGAATGTTTTTTTTTTTGTATATTTTGACATACTACTTTTTAAGTGTTGTTTTTTACATATTAAAAAAAAAATGTTTGTATATTAGGTGTTCCTATTTCAATAAAGAAATTTCATTTCAAAAATTTCAAAAATGAAAAGTGTCACCATAAAAAATGTCAAAAATGACAAATTTCAAGATGGCAAATGTCAAAACTGACAAATGTCGCAATGCTAAATGTCAAAAATGAAAAGTGTCACCATGAAAAATGTCAAAAATAACAAATTTTAAGATGGCAAATGTCAAAGATGTCAAATGACAAATGTCACAATGCTAAATGTCAAAAATGACAAATTTCAAGATGGCAAATGTCAAAGATGTCAAATGACAAATGTCACAATGCTAAATGTCAAAAATGAAAAGGGTCACCATGAAAAATGTCAAAAATGACAAATTTCAAGATGGCAAATGTCAAAGATGTCAAATGACAAATGTCACAATGCTAAATGTCAAAAATGAAAAGTGTCACCATGAAAAATGTTAAAAATGACAAATTTCAAGATGGCAAATGTCAAAGATGTCAAATGACAAATGTCACAATGCTAAATGTCAAAAATGAAAAGTTTCACCATGAAAAATGTCAAAAATGACAAATTTCAAGATGGCAAATATCAAAGATGTCAAATGACAAATGTCACAATGCTAAATGTCAAAAATGACAAATTTCAAGATGGCAAATGTCAAAGATGTCAAATGACAAATGTCACAATGTTAAATGTCAAAAATGAAAAGTGTCACCATGAAAAATGTCAAAAATGACAAATTTCAAGATGGCAAATGTCAAAGATGTCAAATGACAAATGTCACAATGCTAAATGTCAAAAATGAAAAGTGTCAAAAATGACAAATTTCAAGATGGCAAATGTCTAAGATGTCAAATGACAAATGTCACAATGCTAAATGTCAAAAATGAAAAGTGTCACCATAAAAAATGTCAAAAATGACAAATTTCAAGATGGCAAATGTCAAAGATGTCAAATGACAAATGTCACAATGCTAAATGTCAAAAATAAAAAGTGTCACCATGAAAAAGGTCAAAAATGACAAATTTCAAGATGGCAAATGTCAAAGATGTCAAATGACAAATGTCACAATGCTAAATGTCAAAAATGACAAATTTCAAGATTGCAAATGTCAAAGATGTCAAATGACAAATGTCACAATGCTAAATGTCAAAAATGAAAAGTGTCACCATAAAAAATGTCAAAAATGACAAATTTCAAAATGGCAAATGTCAAAGATGTCAAATGACAAATGTCACAATGCTAAATGTCAAAAATGAAAAGTGTCACCATAAAAAATGTCAAAAATAACAAATTTCAAGATGGCAAATGTCAAAGATGTCAAATGACAAATGTCACAATGCTAAATGTCAAAAATGAAAAGTGTCACCATGAAAAATGTCAAAAATGACAAATTTCAAGATGGCAAATGTCAAAGATGTCAAATGACAAATGGCACAATGCTGAATGTCAAAAATGAAAATTGTCACCATGAAAAATGTCAAAAATGACAAATTTCAAGATGGCAAATGTCAAAGATGTCAAATGACAAATGTCACAATGCTAAATGTCAAAAATGAAAAGTGTCACCATGAAAAATGTCAAAAATAACAAATTTCAAGATGGCAAATGTCAAAGATGTCAAATGACAAATGTCACAATGCTAAATGTCAAAAGTGAAAAGTGTCACAAATGACAAATTTTAAGATGGCAAATATCAAAGATGTCAAATGTCAAATGTCAGAATGCTAAATGTCAAAAATGAAAAGTGTCACCATGAAAAATGTCAAAAATAACAAATTTCAAGATGGCAAATGTCAAATGTCACAATGCTAAATGTCAAAAATGAAAAGTGTCACCATAAAAAATGTCAAAAATGACAAATTTCAAGATGGCAAATGTCAAAGATGTCAAATGACAAATGTCACAATGCTAAATGTCAAAAATGAAAAGTGTCACCATGAAAAATGACAAATTTCAAGATGGCAAATGTCAAAGATGTCAAATGACAAATGTCACAATGCTAAATGTCAAAAATGAAAAGTGTCACCATGAAAAATGTCAAAAATGACAAATTTCAAGATGGCAAATGTCAAAGATGTCAAATGACAAATGTCACAATGCTAAATGTCAAAAATGAAAAGTGTCACCATGAAAAATGTCAAAAATAACAAATTTCAAGAATGCAAATGTCAAAGATGTCAAATGACAAATGTCACAATGCTAAATGTCAAAAATGAAAAGTGTCAAAAATGACAAATTTCAAGATGGCAAATGTCAAAGATGTCAAATGTCAAATGTCACAATGCTTAATGTCAAAAATGAAAAGTGTCACCATGAAAAATGTCAAAAATAACAAATTTCAAGATGGCAAATGTCAAAGATGTCAAATGACAAATGTCACAATGCTAAATGTCGAAAATGAAAAGTGTCACCATGAAAAATGTCAAAAATGACAAATTTCAAGATGGCAAATGTCAAAGATGTCAAATGACAAATGTCACAATGCGTAATGTCAAAAATGAAAAGTGTCACAATGAAAAATGTCAAAAATAACAAATTTCAAGAAGGCAAATGTCAAAGATGTCAAATGACAAATGTCACAATGCTAAATGTCCAAAATCGTGGTATGAGGATAATATTAAAATGTAGTAAATATAATTCTATAAATAATATGCTTAAATCGCTACAATGGCTTTCAGTGTATCAGAGATTATACTATTTGACAATGGTATTTGTGTATAAAATATTAAATAATTTAGCACCACCTTACTTTCAAGACTACATTCATTTTAACAATACCATTCATAATTACTCTACCAGATATAACAATAACTTACATATAGCCAGAACAAATAAACGAATGTCCATGAATTCCTTATTTTTTAAATGCTTTGACCATTATAATAAATTACCAATTTGTGTTAAATCTAGTTCGACAGTAAGGGTTTTTAAAAAAAAAATAATTGAACATATTAATGACAATGTATAAGGAACAGAACCCTTTTTTTTCTACTTGTGTATATTTTTTGTTGTCGTTTCTAATGCAAATTTTTAAATTGTAAATTGTATTTTTTTTTATAGGTTTAAATTATAAGAATGTTTTTTTTTTGTATATTTTGACATACTACTTTTTAAGTGTTGTTTTTTACATATTAAAAAAAAAATGTTTGTATATTAGGTGTTCCTATTTCAATAAAAAAATTTCATTTCAAAAATTTCAAAAATGAAAAGTGTCACCATAAAAAATGTCAAAAATGACAAATTTCAAGATGGCAAATGTCAAAACTGACAAATGTCGCAATGCTAAATGTCAAAAATGAAAAGTGTCACCATGAAAAATGTCAAAAATAACAAATTTTAAGATGGCAAATGTCAAAGATGTCAAATGACAAATGTCACAATGCTAAATGTCAAAAATGACAAATTTCAAGATGGCAAATGTCAAAGATGTCAAATGACAAATGTCACAATGCTAAATGTCAAAAATGAAAAGGGTCACCATGAAAAATGTCAAAAATGACAAATTTCAAGATGGCAAATGTCAAAGATGTCAAATGACAAATGTCACAATGCTAAATGTCAAAAATGAAAAGTGTCACCATGAAAAATGTTAAAAATGACAAATTTCAAGATGGAAAATGTCAAAGATGTCAAATGACAAATGTCACAATGCTAAATGTCAAAAATGAAAAGTCTCACCATGAAAAATGTCAAAAATGACAAATTTCAAGATGGCAAATATCAAAGATGTCAAATGACAAATGTCACAATGCTAAATGTCAAAAATGACAAATTTCAAGATGGCAAATGTCAAAGATGTCAAATGACAAATGTCACAATGTTAAATGTCAAAAATGAAAAGTGTCACCATGAAAAATGTCAAAAATGACAAATTTCAAGATGGCAAATGTCAAAGATGTCAAATGACAAATGTCACAATGCTAAATGTCAAAAATGAAAAGTGTCAAAAATGACAAATTTCAAGAGGGCAAATGTCTAAGATGTCAAATGACAAATGTCACAATGCTAAATGTCAAAAATGAAAAGTGTCACCATAAAAAATGTCAAAAATGACAAATTTCAAGATGGCAAATGTCAAAGATGTCAAATGACAAATGTCACAATGCTAAATGTCAAAAATAAAAAGTGTCACCATGAAAAATGTCAAAAATGACAAATTTCAAGATGGCAAATGTCAAAGATGTCAAATGACAAATGTCACAATGCTAAATGTCAAAAATGAAAAGTGTCAAAAATGACAAATTTTAAGATGGCAAATGTCTAAGATGTCAAATGACAAATGTCACAATGCTAAATGTCAAAAATGAAAAGTGTCACCGTGAAAAATGTCAAAAATAACAAATTTCAAGATGGAAAATGTCAAAGATGTTAAATGACAAATGTCACAATGCTAAATGTCAGAAATGAAAAGTGTCACCATGAAAAATGTCAAAAATAACAAATTTCAAGATGGCAAATGTCAAAGATGTCAAATGACAAATGTCACAATGCTCAATGTCAAAAATGAAAAGTGTCACCATGAAAAATGTCAAAAATGACAAATTTCAAGAGGGCAAATGTCAAAGATGTCAAATGACAAATGTCACAATGCTAAATGTCAAAAATGAAAAGTGTCACCATGAAAAATGTCAAAAATAACAAATTTCAAAATGGCAAATGTCAAAGATGTCAAATGACAAATGTCACAATGCTAAATGTCAAAAATGAAAAGTGTCACCATGAAAAATGTCAAAAATGACAAATTTCAAGATGGCAAATGTCAAAACTGACAAATGTCACAATGCTAAATGTCAAAAATGAAAAGTGTGACCATAAAAAATGTTAAAAATAACAAATTTCAAGATGGCAAGTGTCAAAGATGTCAAATGACAAATGTCACAATGCTAAATGTAAAAAATGACAAATTTCAAGATGGCAAATGTCTAAGATGTCAAATGACAAATGTCACAATGCTAAATGTTAAAAATGAAAAGTGTCACCATGAAAAATGTCAAAAATGACAAATTTCAAGATGGCAAATGTCCAAGATGTCAAATGACAAATGTCACAATGCTAAATGTCAAAAATGAAAAGTGTCACCATGAAAAATGTCAAAAATGACAAATTTCAAGATGGCAAATGTCAAAGATGTCAAATGACAAATGTCAAAATGCTAAATGTCAAAAATAAAAAGTGTCAAAAATGACAAATTTCAAGATGGCAAATGTCTAAAATGTCAAATGACAAATGTCACAATGCTAAATGTCAAAAATGAAAAGTGTCACCGTAAAAAATGTCAAAAATGACAAATTTTAAGATGGCAAATGTCAAAGATGTCAAATGACAAATGTCAAAAATGAAAAGTGTCACCATGAAAAATGTCAAAAATGACAAATTTCAAGATGGCAAATGTCAAAGATGTCAAATGACAAATGTCACAATGCTAAATGTCACAAATGAAAAGTGTCCCCATGAAAAATGTCAATAATGACAAATTTCAAGATGGCAAATGTCAAAGATGTCAAATGACAAATGTCACAATGCTAAATGTCAAAAAAGAAAAGTGTCACCATGAAAAATGTCAAAAATGACAAATTTCAAGATGGCAAATGTAAAAAGATGTCGAATATGACAAATGTCACAATGCTAAATGTCAAAAATAAAAAGTGTCACCATGAAAAATGTCAAAAATGACAAATTTCAAGATGGCAAATGTCAAAGATGTCAAATGACAAATGTCACAATGCTAAATATCAAAAATGAAAAGTGTCAAAAATGACAAATTTCAAGATGGCAAATGTCTAAGATGTCAAATGACAAATGTCACAATGCTAAATGTCAAAAATGAAAAGTGTCACCATAAAAAATGTCAAAAATGACAAATTTCAAGATGGCAAATGTCAAAGATGTCAAATGACAAATGTCACAATGCTAAATGTCAAAAATGAAAAATGTCAAAAATGACAAATTTCAAGATGGCAAATGTCAAAGATGTCAAATGACTAATGTCACAATGCTAAATGTCAAAAATCAAAAGTGTCACCATGAAAAATGTCAAAAATGACAAATTTCAAGATAACAAATATCAAAACTGACAAATGTCACAATGCTGAATGTCAAAAATGATAAGTGTCACCATGAAAAATGTCAAAAATGACAAATTTTAAGATGACAAATGTCCAAGATTTCAAATGACAAATGTCACAATGCTAAATGTCAAAAATAAAAAGTGTCACCATGAAAAATGTCAAAAATGACAAATTTCAAGATGGCAAATGTCAAAGATGTCAAAGGACAAATGTCACAATGCTAAATGTCAAAAATGAAAAGTGTCAAAAATGACAAATTTCAAGATGGCAAATGTCAAAGATGTCAAATGACAAATGTCACAATGCTAAATGTCAAAAATGAAAAGTGTCACCATGAAAAATGTCAAAAATGACAAATTTCAAGATGGCAAATGTCAAAACTGACAAATGTCACAATGCTAAATGTCAAAAATGAAAAGTGTCACAATGAAAAATGTCAAAAATAACAAATTTTAAGATGGCAAATGTCAAAGATGTCAAATGACAAATGTCACAATGCTAAATGTAAAAAATGACAAATTTCAAGATGGCAAATGTAAAAAATGTCAAATGACAAATGTCACAATGCTAAATGTCAAAAATAAAAAGTGTCACCATGAAAAAGGTCAAAAATGACAAATTTTAAGATGGCAAATGTCAAAGATGTCAAATGACAAATGTCACAATGCTAAATGTCAAAAATGAAAAGTGTCACCATGAAAAATGTCAAAAATGACAAATTTCAAGATGGCAAATGTCAAAACTGACAAATGTCACAATGCTAAATGTCAAAAATGATAAGTGTCACCATGAAAAATGTCACAAATGACAAATTTAAAGATGGCAAATGTCCAAGATGTCAAATGACAAATGTCACAATGCTAAATGTCAAAAATGAAAAGTGTCACCATGAAAAATGTCAAAAATGACAAATTTCAAGATGGCAAATGTCAAAGATGTCAAATGACAAATGTCACAATGCTAAATGTCAAAAATGAAAAGTGTCAAAAATGACAAATTTCAAGATGGCAAATGTCTAAGATGTCAAATGACAAATGTCACAATGCTAAATGTCAAAAATGAAAAGTGTCACCATGAAAAATGTCAAAAATGACAAATTTCAAGATGGAAAATGTCAAAACTGACAAATGTCACAATGCTAAATGTCAAAAATGAAAAGTGTGACCATGAAAAATGTCAAAAATAACAAATTTCAAGATGGCAAATGTCAAAACTGACAAATGTCACAATGCTAAATGTCAAAAATGATAAGTGTCACCATGAAAAATGTCAAAAATAAAAAAATTTCAAGATGGCAAATGTCAAAGATGTCAAATGACAAATGTCACAATGCTAAATGTCAAAAATGACAAATTTCAAGATGGTAAATGTCAAAGATGTCAAATGACAAATGTCACAATGCTAAATGTCAAAAATGAAAAGTGTCACCATGAAAAATGTCAAAAATTACAAATTTCAAGATGGCAAATGTCAAAACTGACAAATGTCACAATGCTAAATGTCAAAAATGATAAGTGTCACCATGAAAAATGTCAAAAATAACAAATTTCAAGATGGCAAATGTCTAAGATGTCAAATGACAAATGTCACAATGCTCAATGTCAAAAATGAAAAGTGTCACCATGAAAAATGTCAAAAATGACAAATTTCAAGATGGCAAATGTCAAAGATGTCAAATGACAAATGTCACAATGCTAAATGTCAAAAATGAAAAGTGTCACCATGAAAAATGTCAAAAATGACAAATTTCAAGATGGCAAATGTCAAAGATGTCAAATGACAAATGTCACAATGCTAAATGTCAAAAATGAAAAGTGTCAAAAATGACAAATTTCAAGATGGCAAATGTCTAAGATGTCAAATGACAAATGTCACAATGCTAAATGTCAAAAATTAAAAGTGTCACCGTGAAAAATGTCAAAAATAACAAATTTCAAGATGGAAAATGTCAAAGATGTCAAATGACAAATGTCACAATGCTAAATGTCAGAAATGAAAAGTGTCGCCATAAAAAATGTCAAAAATGACAAATTTCAAGATGGCAAATGTCAAAGATGTCAAATGACAAATGTCACAATGCTAAATGTCAAAAATGAAAAGTGTCACCATGAAAAATGTCAAAAATAACAAATTTCAAGAGGGCAAATGTCAAAGATGTCAAATGACAAATGTCACAATGCTAAATGTCAAAAATGAAAAGTGTCACCATGAAAAATGTCAAAAATAACAAATTTCAAGATGGCAAATGTCAAAGATGTCAAATGACAAATGTCACAATGCTAAATGTCAAAAATGAAAAGTGTCACCATAAAAAATGTCAAAAATGACAAATTTCAAGATAGCAAATGTCAAAACTGACAAATGTCACAATGCTAAATGTCAAAAATGAAAAGTGTGACCATAAAAAATGTTTAAAATAACAAATTTCAAGATGGCAAGTGTCAAAGATGTCAAATGACAAATGTCACAATGCTAAATGTAAAAAATGACAAATTTCAAGATGGCAAATGTCTAAGATGTCAAATGACAAATGTCACAATGCTAAATGTCAAAAATGAAAAGTGTCACCATGAAAAATGTCAAAAATGACAAATTTCAAGATGGCAAATGTCCAAGATGTCAAATGACAAATGTCACAATGCTAAATGTCAAAAATAAAAAGTGTCACCATGAAAAATGTCAAAAATGACAAATTTCAAGAGGGCAAATGTCAAAGATGTCAAATGACAAATGTCACAATGCTAAATGTCAAAAATGAAAAGTGTCACCATGAAAAATGTCAAAAATAACAAATTTCAAAATGGCAAATGTCAAAGATGTCAAATGACAAATGTCACAATGCTAAATGTCAAAAATGAAAAGTGTCACCATGAAAAATGTCAAAAATGACAAATTTCAAGATGGCAAATGTCAAAACTGACAAATGTCACAATGCTAAATGTCAAAAATGAAAAGTGTGACCATAAAAAATGTTAAAAATAACAAATTTCAAGATGGGAAGTGTCAAAGATGTCAAATGACAAATGTCACAATGCTAAATGTAAAAAATGACAAATTTCAAGATGGCAAATGTCTAAGATGTCAAATGACAAATGTCACAATGCTAAATGTCAAAAATGAAAAGTGTCACCATGAAAAATGTCAAAAATGACAAATTTTAAGATGGCAAATGTAAAAAGATGTCGAATATGACAAATGTCACAATGCTAAATGTCAAAAATAAAAAGTGTCACCATGAAAAATGTCAAAAATGACAAATTTCAAGATGGCAAATGTCAAAGATGTCAAATGACAAATGTCACAATGCTAAATATCAAAAATGAAAAGTGTCAAAAATGACAAATTTCAAGATGGCAAATGTCTAAGATGTCAAATGACACATGTCACAATGCTAAAAAAAATGAAAAGTGTCACCATGAAAATTGTCAAAAATGACAAATTTCAAGATGGCAAATGTCAAAGATGTCAAATGACAAATGTCACAATGCTAAATGTCAAAAATGAAAAATGTCAAAAATGACAAATTTCAAGATGGCAAATGTCAAAGATGTCAAATGACTAATGTCACAATGCTAAATGTCAAAAATCAAAAGTGTCACTATGAAAAATGTCAAAAATGACAAATTTCAAGATAACAAATGTCAAAACTGACAAATGTCACAATGCTGAATGTCAAAAATGATAAGTGTCACCATGAAAAATGTCAAAAATGACAAATTTTAAGATGACAAATGTCCAAGATGTCAAATGACAAATGTCACAATGCTGAATGTCAAAAATAAAAAGTGTCACCATGAAAAATGTCAAAAATGACAAATTTCAAGATGGCAAATGTTAAAGATGTCAAAGGACAAATGTCACAATGCTAAATGTCAAAAATGAAAAGTGTCAAAAATGACAAATTTCAAGATGGCAAATGTCAAAGATGTCAAATGACAAATGTCAAAATGCTAAATGTCAAAAATGAAAAGTGTCACCATGAAAAATGTCAAAAATGACAAATTTCAAGATGGCAAATGTCAAAACTGACAAATGTCACAATGCTAAATGTCAAAAATGAAAAGTGTCACCATGAAAAATGTCAAAAATAACAAATTTTAAGATGGCAAATGTCAAAGATGTCAAATGACAAATGTCACGATGCTAAATGTAAAAAATGACAAATTTCAAGATGGCAAATGTCAAAGATGTCAAATGACAAATGTCACAATGCTAAATGTCAAAAATAAAAAGTGTCACCATGAAAAAGGTCAAAAATGACAAATTTTAAGATGGCAAATGTCAAAGATGTCAAATGACAAATGTCACAATGCTAAATGTCAAAAATGAAAAGTGTCACCATGAAAAATGTCAAAAATGACAAATTTCAAGATGGCAAATGTCAAAACTGACAAATGTCACAATTCTAAATGTCAAAAATGATAAGTGTCACCATGAAAAATGTCAAAAATGACAAATTTAAAGATGGCAAATGTCCAAGATGTCAAATGACAAATGTCACAATGCTAAATGTCAAAAATGAAAAGTGTCACCATGAAAAATGTCAAAAATGACAAATTTCAAGATGGAAAATGTCAAAGATGTCAAATGACAAATGTCACAATGCTAAATGTCAAAAATGAAAAGTGTCAAAAATGACAAATTTCAAGATGGCAAATGTCTAAGATGTCAAATGACAAATGTCACAATGCTAAATGTCAAAAATGAAAAGTGTCACCATGAAAAATGTCAAAAATGACAAATTTCAAGATGGAAAATGTCAAAACTGACAAATGTCACAATGCTAAATGTCAAAAATAAAAAGTGTGACCATGAAAATTGTCAAAAATAACAAATTTCAAGATGGCAAATGTCAAAACTGACAAATGTCACAATGCTAAATGTCAAAAATGATAAGTGTCACCATGAAAAATGTCAAAAATAAAAAAATTTCAAGATGGCAAATGTCAAAGATGTCAAATGACAAATGTCACAATGCTAAATGTCAAAAATGACAAATTTCAAGATGGTAAATGTCAAAGATGTCAAATGACAAATGTCACAATGCTAAATGTCAAAAATGAAAAGTGTCACCATGAAAAATGTCAAAAATTACAAATTTCAAGATGGCAAATGTCAAAACTGACAAATGTCACAATGCTAAATGTCAAAAATGATAAGTGTCACCATGAAAAATGTCAAAAATAACAAATTTCAAGATGGCAAATGTCTAAGATGTCAAATGACAAATGTCACAATGCTCAATGTCAAAAATGAAAAGTGTCACCATGAAAAATGTCAAAAATGACAAATTTCAAGATGGCAAATGTCAAAGATGTCAAATGACAAATGTCACAATGCTAAATGTCAAAAATGAAAAGTGTCACCATGAAAAATGTCAAAAATGACAAATTTCAAGATGGCAAATGTCAAAGATGTCAAATGACAAATGTCACAATGCTAAATGTCAAAAATGAAACGTGTTAAAAATGACAAATTTCAAGATGGCAAATGTCTAAGATGTCAAATGACAAATGTCACAATGCTAAATGTCAAAAATGAAAAGTGTCACCGTGAAAAATGTCAAAAATAACAAATTTCAAGATGGAAAATGTCAAAGATGTCAAATGACAAATGTCACAATGCTAAATGTCAGAAATGAAAAGTGTCGCCATGAAAAATGTCAAAAATGACAAATTTCAAGATGGCAAATGTCAAAGATGTCAAATGACAAATGTCACAATGCTAAATGTCAAAAATGAAAAGTGTCACCATGAAAAATGTCAAAGATGACAAATTTCAAGAGGGCAAATGTCAAAGATGTCAAATGACAAATGTCACAATGCTAAATGTCAAAAATGAAAAGTGTCACCATGAAAAATGTCAAAAATAACAAATTTCAAGATGGCAAATGTCAAAGATGTCAAATGACAAATGTCACAATGCTAAATGTCAAAAATGAAAAGTGTCACCATAAAAAATGTCAAAAATGACAAATTTCAAGATAGCAAATGTCAAAACTGACAAATGTCACAATGCTAAATGTCAAAAATGAAAAGTGTGACCATAAAAAATGTTTAAAATAACAAATTTCAAGATGGCAAGTGTCAAAGATGTCAAATGACAAATGTCACAATGCTAAATGTCAAAAATGACAAATTTCAAGATGGCAAATGTCAAAGATGTCAAATGACAAATGTCACAATGCTAAATGTCAAAAATAAAAAGTGTCAAAAATGACAAATTTTAAGATGGCAAATGTCTAAGATGTCAAATGACAAATGTCACAATGCTAAATGTCAAAAATGAAAAGTGTCACCGTAAAAAATGTCAAAAATGACAAATTTTAAGATGGCAAATGTCAAAGTTGTCAAATGACAAATGTCACAATGCTAAATGTCAAAAATGAAAAGTGTCACCATGAAAAATGTCAAAAATGACAAATTTCAAGATGGCAAATGTCAAAGATGTCAAATGACAAATGTCACAATGCTAAATGTCAAAAATGAAAAGTGTCCCCATGAAAAATGTCAATAATGACAAATTTCAAGATGGCAAATGTCAAAGATGTCAAATGACAAATGTCACAATGCTAAATGTCAAAAATGAAAAGTGTCACCATAAAAAATGTCAAAAATGACAAATTTCAAGATCGCAAATGTAAAAAGATGTCGAATATGACAAATGTCACAATGCTAAATGTTAAAAATGAAAAGTGTCACCATGAAAAATGTCAAAAATGACAAATTTCAAGATGGCAAATGTCAAAGATGTCAAATGACAAATGTCACAATGCTAAATATCAAAAATGAAAAGTGTCAAAAATGACAAATTTCAAGATGGCAAATGTCTAAGATGTCAAATGACAAATGTCACAATGCTAAATGTCAAAAATGAAAAGTGTCACCATGAAAAATGTCAAAAATGACAAATTTCAAGATGGCAAATGTCAAAGATGTCAAATGACAAATGTCACAATGCTAAATGTCAAAAATGAAAAATGTCAAAAATGACAAATTTCAAGATGGCAAATGTCAAAGATGTCAAATGACTAATGTCACAATGCTAAATGTCAAAAATCAAAAGTGTCACCATGAAAAATGTCAAAAATGACAAATTTCAAGATAACAAATGTCAAAACTGACAAATGTCACAATGCTGAATGTCAAAAATGATAAGTGTCACCATGAAAAATGTCAAAAATGACAAATTTTAAGATGACAAATGTCCAAGATGTCAAATGACAAATGTCACAATGCTAAATGTCAAAAATGAAAAGTGTCACCATGAAAAATGTCAAAAATGACAAATTTCAAGATGGCAAATGTCAAAGATGTCAAAGGACAAATGTCACAATGCTAAATGTCAAAAATGAAAAGTGTCAAAAATGACAAATTTCAAGATGGCAAATGTCAAAGATGTCAAATGACAAATGTCACAATGCTAAATGTCAAAAATAAAAAGTGTCACCATGAAAAATGTCAAAAATGACAAATTTCAAGATGGCAAATGTCAAAACTGACAAATGTCGCAATGCTAAATGTCAAAACTGAAAAGTGTCACCATGAAAAATGTCAAAAATAACAAATTTCAAGATGGCAAATGTCAAAGATGTCAAATGACAAATGTCACAATGCTAAATGTCAAAAATGACAAATTTCAAGATGGCAAATGTCAAAGATGTCAAATGACAAATGTCACAATGCTAAATGTCAAAAATGAAAAGTGTCACCATGAAAAATGTCAAAAATGACAAATTTCAAGATGGCAAATGTCAAAGATGTCAAATGACAAATGTCACAATGCTAAATGTCAAAAATGAAAAGTGTCACCATGAAAAATGTCAAAAATGACAAATTTCAAGATGGCAAATGTCAAAGATGTCAAATGACAAATGTCACAATGCTAAATGTCAAAAATGAAAAGTTTCACCATGAAAAATGTCAAAAATGACAAATTTCAAGATAGCAAATATCAAAGATGTCAAATGACAAATGTCACAATGCTAAATGTCAAAAATGACAAATTTCAAGATGGCAAATGTCAAAGATGTCAAATGACAAATGTCACAATGCTAAATGTCAAAAATGAAAAGTGTCACCATGAAAAATGTTAAAAATGACAAATTTCAAGATGGCAAATGTCAAAATGTCAAATGACAAATGTCACAATGCTAAATGTCAAAAATTAAAAGTGTCAAAAATGACAAATTTCAAGATGGCAAATGTCTAAGATGTCAAATGACAAATGTCACAATGCTAAATGTCAAAAATGAAAAGTGTCACCATGAAAAATGTCAAAAATGACAAATTTCAAGATGGCAAATGTCAAAGATGTCAAATGACAAATGTCACAATGCTAAATGTCAAAAATGAAAAGTGTCACCATGAAAAATGTCAAAAATGACAAATTTCAAGATGGCAAATGTCAAAGATGTCAAATGACAAATGTCACAATGCTAAATGTCAAAAATGAAAAGTGTCAAAAATAACAAATTTCAAGATGGCAAATGTCTAAGATGTCAAATGACAAATGTCACAATGCTAAATGTCAAAAATGAAAAGTGTCACCGTGAAAAATGTCAAAAATAACAAATTTCAAGATGGAAAATGTCAAAGATGTCAAATGACAAATGTCACAATGCTTAATGTCAGAAATGAAAAGTGTCACCATGAAAAATGTCAAAAATAACAAATTTCAAGATGGCAAATGTCAAGGATGTCAAATGACAAATGTCACAATGCTAAATGTCAAAAATGAAAAGTGTCACCATAAAAAATGTCAAAAATGACAAATTTTAAGAGGGCAAATGTCAAAGATGTCAAATGACAAATGTCACAATGCTAAATGTCAAAAATGAAAAGTGTCACCATGAAAAATGGCAAAAATAACAAATTTCAAGATGGCAAATGTCAAAGATGTCAATTGACAAATGTCACAATGCTAAATGTCAAAAATGAGAAGTGTCACCATAAAATGTCAAAAATGACAAATTTCAAGATGGCAAATGTCAAAACTGACAAATGTCACAATGCTAAATGTCAAAAATGATAAGTGTCACCATGAAAAATGTCAAAAATGACAAATTTAAAGATGGCAAATGTCCAAGATGTCAAATGACAAATGTCACAATTTTAAATGTCAAAAATGAAAAGTGTCACCATGAAAAATGTCACAAATGACAAATTTCAAGATGGCAAATGTCAAAGATGTCAAATGACAAATGTCACAATGCTAAATGTCAAAAATGAAAAGTGTCAAAAATGACAAATTTCAAGATGGCAAATGTCTAAGATGTCAAATGACAAATGTCACAATGCTAAATGTCAAAAATGAAAAGTGTCACCATGAAAAATGTCAAAAATGACAACTTTCAGGATGGCAAATGTCAAAACTGACAAATGTCACAATGCTTAATGTCAAAAATGAAAAGTGTGACCATAAAAAATGTCAAAAATAACAAATTTCAAGATGGCAAATGTCAAAACTGACAAATGTCACAATGCTAAATGTCAAAAATGATAAGTGTTACCATGAAAAATGTCAAAAATAAAAAAATTTCAAGATGGCAAATGTCAAAGATGTCAAATGACAAATGTCACAATGCTAAATGTCAAAAATGACAAATTTCAAGATGGCAAATGTCAAAGATGTCAAATGACAAATGTCACAATGCTAAATGTCAAAAATGAAAAGTGTCACCATGAAAAATGTCAAAAATTACAAATTTCAAGATGGCAAATGTCAAAACTGACAAATGTCACAATGCTAAATGTCAAAAATGATAAGTGTCACCATGAAAAATGTCAAAAATAACAAATTTCAAGATGGCAAATGTCAAAGATGTCAAATGACAAATGTCACAATGCTTAATGTCAAAAATGACAAATTTCAAGATGGCAAATGTCCAAGATGTCAAATGACAAATGTCACAATGCTAAATGTCAAAAATGAAAAGTGTCACCATGAAAAATGTCAAAAATGACAAATTTCAAGATGGCAAATGTCAAAGATGTCAAATGACAAATATCACAATGCTAAATGTTAAAAATCAAAAGTGTCACCATAAAAAATGTCAAAAATGACAAATTTCAAGATGGCAAATGTCAAAACTGACAAATGTCACAATGCTAAATGTCAAAAATGAAATGTGTCACCATGAAAAATGTCAAAAATAACAAATTTCAAGATGGAAAATGTCAAAGATGTCAAATGGACAAATGTCACAATGCTAAATGTCAAAAATGAAAAGTGTCACCATGAAAAATGTCAAAAATGACAAATTTTAAGATGGCAAATGTCAAAGATGTCAAATGACAAATGTCACAATGCTAAATGTCAAAAATGAAAAGTGTCACCATGAAAAATGTCAAAAATGACAAATTTCAAGATGGCAAATGTCAAAGATGTCAAATGACAAATGTCACAATGCTAAATGTCAAAAATGAAAAGTGTCACCATGAAAAATGTCAAAAATGACAAATTTCAAGATGGCAAATATCAAAGATGTCAAATGACAAATGTCACAATGCTAAATGTCAAAAATGACAAATTTCAAGATGGCAAATGTCCAAGATGTCAAATGACAAATGTCACAATGCTAAATGTCAAAAATGAAAAGTGTCACCATGAAAAATGTCAAAAATGACAAATTTCAGGATGGCAAATGTCAAAGATGTCAAATGACAAATGTCACAATGCTAAATGTCAAAAATGAAAAGTGTCAAAAATGACAAATTTCAAGATGGCAAATGTCTAAGATGTCAAATGACAAATGTCACAATGCTAAATGTCAAAAATGAAAAGTGTCACCGTGAAAAATGTCAAAAATGACAAATTTGAAGATGGCAAATGTCAAAGATGTCAAATGACAAATGTCACAATGCTAAATGTCAAAAATGAAAAGTGTCACCATGAAAAATGTGAAAAATGACAAATTTCAAGATGGCAAATGTCAAAGATGTCAAATGACAAATGTCACAATGCTAAATGTAAAAAATGAAAAGTGTCCCCATGAAAAATGTCAATAATGACAAATTTCAAGATAGCAAATGTCAAAGATGTCAAATGACAAATGTTACAATGCTAAATGTCAAAAATGAAAAGTGTCACCATGAAAAATGTCAAAAATGACAAATTTCAAGATGGCAAATGTTAAAGATGTCGAATATGACAAATGTCACAATGCTAAATGTCAAAAATGAAAAGTGTCACCATGAAAAATGTCAAAAATGACAAATTTCAAGATGGCAAATGTCAAAACTGACAAATGTCACAATGCTAAATGTCAAAAATGAAAAGTGTCACCATGAAAAATGTCAAAAATGACAAATTTCAAGATGGCAAATGTCAAAGATGTCAAATGACAAATGTCACAATGCTAAATGTCAAAAATGAAAAGTGTCAAAAATAACAAATTTCAAGATGGCAAATGTCTAAGATGTCAAATGACAAATGTCACAATGCTAAATGTCAAAAATGAAAAGTGTCACCGTGAAAAATGTCAAAAATAACAAATTTCAAGATGGAAAATGTCAAAGATGTCAAATGACAAATGTCACAATGCTTAATGTCAGAAATGAAAAGTGTCACCATGAAAAATGTCAAAAATAACAAATTTCAAGATGGCAAATGTCAAGGATGTCAAATGACAAATGTCACAATGCTAAATGTCAAAAATGAAAAGTGTCACCATAAAAAATGTCAAAAATGACAAATTTTAAGAGGGCAAATGTCAAAGATGTCAAATGACAAATGTCACAATGCTAAATGTCAAAAATGAAAAGTGTCACCATGAAAAATGGCAAAAATAACAAATTTCAAGATGGCAAATGTCAAAGATGTCAATTGACAAATGTCACAATGCTAAATGTCAAAAATGAGAAGTGTCACCATAAAATGTCAAAAATGACAAATTTCAAGATGGCAAATGTCAAAACTGACAAATGTCACAATGCTAAATGTCAAAAATGATAAGTGTCACCATGAAAAATGTCAAAAATGACAAATTTAAAGATGGCAAATGTCCAAGATGTCAAATGACAAATGTCACAATTTTAAATGTCAAAAATGAAAAGTGTCACCATGAAAAATGTCACAAATGACAAATTTCAAGATGGCAAATGTCAAAGATGTCAAATGACAAATGTCACAATGCTAAATGTCAAAAATGAAAAGTGTCAAAAATGACAAATTTCAAGATGGCAAATGTCTAAGATGTCAAATGACAAATGTCACAATGCTAAATGTCAAAAATGAAAAGTGTCACCATGAAAAATGTCAAAAATGACAACTTTCAGGATGGCAAATGTCAAAACTGACAAATGTCACAATGCTTAATGTCAAAAATGAAAAGTGTGACCATAAAAAATGTCAAAAATAACAAATTTCAAGATGGCAAATGTCAAAACTGACAAATGTCACAATGCTAAATGTCAAAAATGATAAGTGTTACCATGAAAAATGTCAAAAATAAAAAAATTTCAAGATGGCAAATGTCAAAGATGTCAAATGACAAATGTCACAATGCTAAATGTCAAAAATGACAAATTTCAAGATGGCAAATGTCAAAGATGTCAAATGACAAATGTCACAATGCTAAATGTCAAAAATGAAAAGTGTCACCATGAAAAATGTCAAAAATTACAAATTTCAAGATGGCAAATGTCAAAACTGACAAATGTCACAATGCTAAATGTCAAAAATGATAAGTGTCACCATGAAAAATGTCAAAAATAACAAATTTCAAGATGGCAAATGTCAAAGATGTCAAATGACAAATGTCACAATGCTTAATGTCAAAAATGACAAATTTCAAGATGGCAAATGTCCAAGATGTCAAATGACAAATGTCACAATGCTAAATGTCAAAAATGAAAAGTGTCACCATGAAAAATGTCAAAAATGACAAATTTCAAGATGGCAAATGTCAAAGATGTCAAATGACAAATATCACAATGCTAAATGTTAAAAATCAAAAGTGTCACCATAAAAAATGTCAAAAATGACAAATTTCAAGATGGCAAATGTCAAAACTGACAAATGTCACAATGCTAAATGTCAAAAATGAAATGTGTCACCATGAAAAATGTCAAAAATAACAAATTTCAAGATGGAAAATGTCAAAGATGTCAAATGGACAAATGTCACAATGCTAAATGTCAAAAATGAAAAGTGTCACCATGAAAAATGTCAAAAATGACAAATTTTAAGATGGCAAATGTCAAAGATGTCAAATGACAAATGTCACAATGCTAAATGTCAAAAATGAAAAGTGTCACCATGAAAAATGTCAAAAATGACAAATTTCAAGATGGCAAATGTCAAAGATGTCAAATGACAAATGTCACAATGCTAAATGTCAAAAATGAAAAGTGTCACCATGAAAAATGTCAAAAATGACAAATTTCAAGATGGCAAATATCAAAGATGTCAAATGACAAATGTCACAATGCTAAATGTCAAAAATGACAAATTTCAAGATGGCAAATGTCCAAGATGTCAAATGACAAATGTCACAATGCTAAATGTCAAAAATGAAAAGTGTCACCATGAAAAATGTCAAAAATGACAAATTTCAGGATGGCAAATGTCAAAGATGTCAAATGACAAATGTCACAATGCTAAATGTCAAAAATGAAAAGTGTCAAAAATGACAAATTTCAAGATGGCAAATGTCTAAGATGTCAAATGACAAATGTCACAATGCTAAATGTCAAAAATGAAAAGTGTCACCGTGAAAAATGTCAAAAATGACAAATTTGAAGATGGCAAATGTCAAAGATGTCAAATGACAAATGTCACAATGCTAAATGTCAAAAATGAAAAGTGTCACCATGAAAAATGTGAAAAATGACAAATTTCAAGATGGCAAATGTCAAAGATGTCAAATGACAAATGTCACAATGCTAAATGTAAAAAATGAAAAGTGTCCCCATGAAAAATGTCAATAATGACAAATTTCAAGATAGCAAATGTCAAAGATGTCAAATGACAAATGTTACAATGCTAAATGTCAAAAATGAAAAGTGTCACCATGAAAAATGTCAAAAATGACAAATTTCAAGATGGCAAATGTTAAAGATGTCGAATATGACAAATGTCACAATGCTAAATGTCAAAAATGAAAAGTGTCACCATGAAAAATGTCAAAAATGACAAATTTCAAGATGGCAAATGTCAAAACTGACAAATGTCACAATGCTAAATGTCAAAAATGAAAAGTGTCACCATGAAAAATGTCAAAAATAACAAATTTCAAGATGGCAAATGTCAAAGATGTCAAATGACAAATGTCACAATGCTAAATGTAAAAAATGACAAATTTCAAGATGGCAAATGTGAAAGATGTCAATTGACAAATGTCACAATGCTAAATGTCAAAAATGAAAAGTGTCACTATGAAAAAGGTCAAAAATGACAAATTTCAAGATGGCAAATGTTAAAGATGTCAAATGACAAATGTCACAATGCTAAATGTCAAAAATGAAAAGTGTCACCATGAAAAATGTCAAAAATGACAAATTTCAAGATGGCAAATGTCAAAACTGACAAATGTCACAATGCTAAATGTCAAAAATGATAAGTGTCACCATAAAATGTCAAAAATGACAAATTTAAAGATGGCAAATGTCCAAGATGTCAAATGACAAATGTCACAATGCTAAATGTCAAAAATGAAAAGTGTCACCATGAAAAATGTCAAAAATGACAAATTTCAAGATGGCAAATGTCAAAACTGACAAATGTCACAATGCTAAATGTCAAAAATGAAAAGTGTGACCATAAAAAATGTCAAAAATAACAAATTTCAAGATGGCAAATGTCAAAACTGACAAATGTCACAATGCTAAATGTCAAAAATGATAGGTGTCACCATGAAAAATGTCAAAAATAAAAAAATTTCAAGATGGCAAATGTCAAAGATGTCAAATGACAAATGTCACAATGCTAAATGTCAAAAATGACAAATTTCAAGATGGCAAATGTCAAAGATGTCAAATGACAAATGTCACAATGCTAAATGTCAAAAATGAAAAGTGTCACCATGAAAAATGTCAAAAATTACAAATTTTAAGATGGCAAATGTCAAAACTGACAAATGTCACAATGCTAAATGTCAAAAATGATAAGTGTCACCATGAAAAATGTCAAAAATAACAAATTTCAAGATGGCAAATGTCAAAGATGTCAAATGACAAATGTCACAATGCTTAATGTCAAAAATGACAAATTTCAAGATGGCAAATGTCTAAGATGTCAAATGACAAATGTCACAATGCTAAATGTCAAAAATGAAAAGTGTCACCATGAAAAATGTCAAAAATGACAAATTTCAAGATGGCAAATGTCAAAGATGTCAAATGACAAATATCACAATGCTAAATGTCAAAAATCAAAAGTGTCACCATGAAAAATGTCAAAAATGACAAATTTCAAGATGGCAAATATCAAAGATGTCAAATGACAAATGTCACAAAGCTAAATGTCAAAAATGACAAATTTCAAGATGGCAAATGTCCAAGATGTCAAATGACAAATGTCACAATGCTAAATGTCAAAAATGAAAAGTGTCACCATGAAAAATGTCAAAAATGACAAATTTCAGGATAGCAAATGTCAAAGATGTCAAATGACAAATGTCACAATGCTAAATGTCAAAAATGAAAAGTGTCAAAAATGACAAATTTCAAGATGGCAAATGTCTAAGATGTCAAATGACAAATGTCACAACGCTAAATGTCAAAAATAAAAAGTGTCACCGTGAAAAATGTCAAAAATGATAAATTTCAAGATGGCAAATGTCTAAGATGTCAAATGACAAATGTCACAATGCTAAATGTCAAAAATGAAAAGTGTCACCATGAAAAATGTCAAAAATGAAAAATTTCAAGATGGCAAATGTCAAAGATGTCAAATGACAAATGTCACAATGCTGAATGTCAAAAATGAAAAGTGTCACCATGAAAAATGTCAAAAATGACAAATTTCAAGATGGCAAAGGTCAAAGATGTCAAATGACAAATGTCACAATGCTAAATGTCAAAAATGAAAAGTGTCAAAAATGACAAATTTCAAGATGGCAAATGTCTAAGATGTCAAATGACAAATGTCACAATGCTAAATGTCAAAAATGAAAAGTGTCACCGTGAAAAATGTCAAAAATAACAAATTTCAAGATGGAAAATGTCAAAGATGTCAAATGACAAATGTCACAATGCTAAATGTCAGAAATGAAAAGTGTCACCATGAAAAATGTCAAAAATAACAAATTTCAAGCTGGCAAATGTCAAAGATGTCAAATGACAAATGTCACAATGCTAAATGTCAAAAATGAAAAGTGTCACCATGAAAAATGTCAAAAATGACAAATTTCAAGAGGGCAAATGTCAAAGAAGTCAAATGACAAATGTCACAATGCTAAATGTCAAAAATGAAAAGTGTCACCATGAAAAATGTCAAAAATGACAAATTTCAAGATGGCAAATGTCAAAGATGTCAAATGACAAATGTCACAATGCTAAATGTCAAAAATGAAAAGTGTCAAAAATGACAAATTTCAAGATGGCAAATGTCTAAGATGTCAAATGACAAATGTCACAATGCTAAATGTCAAAAATGAAAAGTGTCACCGTGAAAAATGTCAAAAATAACAAATTTCAAGATGGAAAATGTCAAAGATGTCAAATGACAAATGTCACAATGCTAACTGTCAGAAATGAAAAGTGTCACCATGAAAAATGTCAAAAATAACAAATTTCAAGATGGCAAATGTCAAAGATGTCAAATGACAAATGTCACAATGCTAAATGTCAAAAATGAAAAGTGTCACCATGAAAAATGTCAAAAATGACAAATTTCAAGAGGGCAAATGTCAAAGATGTCAAATGACAAATGTCACAATGCTAAATGTCAAAAATGAAAAGTGTCACCATGAAAAATGTCAAAAATAACAAATTTCAAAATGGCAAATGTCAAAGATGTCAAATGACAAATGTCACAATGCTAAATGTCAAAAATGAAAAGTGTCACCATGAAAAAAGTCAAAAATGACAAATTTCAAGATGGCAAATGTCAAAACTGACAAATGTCACAATGCTAAATGTCAAAAATGAAAAGTGTGACCATAAATAATGTTAAAAATAACAAATTTCAAAATGGCAAGTGTCAAAGATGTCAAATGACAAATGTCACAATGCTAAATGTAAGAAATGACAAATTTCAAGATGGCAAATGTCAAAGATGTCAAATGACAAATGTCACAATGCTAAATGTCAAAAATGAAAAGTGTCACCATGAAAAATGTCAAAAATGACAAATTTCAAGATGGCAAATGTCTAAGATGTCAAATGACAAATGTCACAATGCTAAATGTCAAAAATGAAAAGTGTCACCATGAAAAATGTCAAAAATGACAAATTTCAAGATGGCAAATGTCAAAGATGTCAAATGACAAATATCACAATGCTAAATGTCAAAAATCAAAAGTGTCACCATGAAAAATGTCAAAAATGACAAATTTCAAGATGGCAAATGTCAAAACTGACAAATGTCACAATGCTAAATGTCAAAAATAAAATGTGTCACCATGAAAAATGTCAAAAATAACAAATTTCAAGATGGCAAATGTCAAAGATGTCAAATGGACAAATGTCACAATGCTAAATGTCAAAAATGACAAATTTTAAGATGGCAAATGTCAAAGATGTCAAATGACAAATGGCACAATGCTAAATGTCAAAAATGAAAAGTGTCACCATGAAAAATGTCAAAAATGACAAATTTTAAGATGGCAAATGTCAAAGATGTCAAATGACAAATGTCACAATGCTAAATGTCAAAAATGAAAAGTGTCACCATGAAAAATGTCAAAAATGACAAATTTCAAGATGGCAAATGTCAAAGATGTCAAATGACAAATGTCACAATGCTAAATGTCAAAAATGAAAAGTGTCACCATGAAAAATGTCAAAAATGACAAATTTCAAGATGGCAAATATCAAAGATGTCAAATTACAAATGTCACAAAGCTAAATGTCAAAAATGACAAATTTCAAGATGGCAAATGTCCAAGATTTCAAATGACAAATGTCACAATGCTAAATGTCAAAAATGAAAAGTGTCACCATGAAAAATGTCAAAAATGACAAATTTCAGGATAGCAAATGTCAAAGATGTCAAATGACAAATGTCACAATGCTAAATGTCAAAAATGAAAAGTGTCAAAAATGACAAATTTCAAGATGGCAAATGTCTAAGATGTCAAATGACAAATGTCACAATGCTAAATGTCAAAAATGAAAAGTGTCACCGTGAAAAATGTCAAAAATGATAAATTTCAAGATGGCAAATGTCTAAGATGTCAAATGACAAATGTCACAATGCTAAATGTCAAAAATGAAAAGTGTCACCATGAAAAATGTCAAAAATGACAAATTTCAAGATGGCAAATGTCAAAGATGTCAAATGACAAATGTCACAATGCTGAATGTCAAAAATGAAAAGTGTCACCATGAAAAATGTCAAAAATGACAAATTTCAAGATGGCAAAGGTCAAAGATGTCAAATGACAAATGTCACAATGCTAAATGTCAAAAATGAAAAGTGTCAAAAATGACAAATTTCAAGATGGCAAATGTCTAAGATGTCAAATGACAAATGTCACAATGCTAAATGTCAAAAATGAAAAGTGTCACCGTGAAAAATGTCAAAAATAACAAATTTCAAGATGGAAAATGTCAAAGATGTCAAATGACAAATGTCACAATGCTAAATGTCAGAAATGAAAAGTGTCACCATGAAAAATGTCAAAAATAACAAATTTCAAGCTGGCAAATGTCAAAGATGTCAAATGACAAATGTCACAATGCTAAATGTCAAAAATGAAAAGTGTCACCATGAAAAATGTCAAAAATGACAAATTTCAAGAGGGCAAATGTCAAAGAAGTCAAATGACAAATGTCACAATGCTAAATGTCAAAAATGAAAAGTGTCACCATGAAAAATGTCAAAAATGACAAATTTCAAGATGGCAAATGTCAAAGATGTCAAATGACAAATGTCACAATGCTAAATGTCAAAAATGAAAAGTGTCAAAAATGACAAATTTCAAGATGGCAAATGTCTAAGATGTCAAATGACAAATGTCACAATGCTAAATGTCAAAAATGAAAAGTGTCACCGTGAAAAATGTCAAAAATAACAAATTTCAAGATGGAAAATGTCAAAGATGTCAAATGACAAATGTCACAATGCTAACTGTCAGAAATAAAAAGTGTCACCATGAAAAATGTCAAAAATAACAAATTTCAAGATGGCAAATGTCAAAGATGTCAAATGACAAATGTCACAATGCTAAATGTCAAAAATGAAAAGTGTCACCATGAAAAATGTCAAAAATGACAAATTTCAAGAGGGCAAATGTCAAAGATGTCAAATGACAAATGTCACAATGCTAAATGTCAAAAATGAAAAGTGTCACCATGAAAAATGTCAAAAATAACAAATTTCAAGATGGCAAATGTCAAAGATGTCAAATGACAAATGTCACAATGCTAAATGTCAAAAATGAAAAGTGTCACCATGAAAAAAGTCAAAAATGACAAATTTCAAGATGGCAAATGTCAAAACTGACAAATGTCACAATGCTAAATGTCAAAAATGAAAAGTGTGACCATAAATAATGTTAAAAATAACAAATTTCAAAATGGCAAGTGTCAAAGATGTCAAATGTCACAATGCTAAATGTAAGAAATGACAAATTTCAAGATGGCAAATGTCAAAGATGTCAAATGACAAATGTCACAATGCTAAATGTCAAAAATGAAAAGTGTCACCATGAAAAATGTCAAAAATGACAAATTTCAAGATGGCAAATGTCCAAGATGTCAAATGACAAATGTCACAATGCTAAATGTCAAAAATGAAAAGTGTCACCATGAAAAATGTCAAAAATGACAAATTTCAAGATGGCAAATGTAAAAAGATGTCGAATATAACAAATGTCACAATGCTAAATGTCAAAAATGAAAAGTGTCACCATGAAAAATGTCAAAAATGACAAATTTCAAGATGGCAAATGTCAAAAATGTCAAATGACAAATGTCGCAATGCTAAATATCAAAAATGAAAAGTGTCAAAAATGACAAATTTCAAGATGGCAAATGTCAAATGACAAATGTCACAATGCTAAATGTCAAAAATGAAAAGTGTCACCATGAAAAATGTCAAAAATGACAAATTTTAAGATGGCAAATGTCAAAGATGTCAAATGACAAATGTCACAATGCTAAATGTCAAAAATGAAAAATGTCAAAAATGACAAATTTCAAGATGGCAAATGTCAAAGATGTCAAATGACAAATGTCACAATGCTAAATGTCAAAAATGAAAAGTGTCACCATGAAAAATGTCAAAAATGACAAATTTCAAGATGGCAAATGTCAAAGGTGTCAAAGGACAAATGTCACAATGCTAAATGTCAAAAATGAAAAGTGTCACCATGAAAAATGTCAAAAATGACAAATTTCAAGATGGCAAATGTCAAAGATGTCAAATGACAAATGTCACAATGCTAAATATCAAAAATGAAAAGTGTCAAAAATGACAAATTTCAAGATGGCAAATGTCTAAGATGTCAAATGACAAATGTCACAATGCTAAATGTCACAAATGAAAAGTGTCACCATGAAAAATGTCAAAAATGACAAATTTCAAGATGGCAAATGTCAAAGATGTCAAATGACAAATGTCACAATGCTAAATGTCAAAACTGAAAAATGTCAAAAATGACAAATTTCAAGATGGCAAATGTCAAAGATGTCAAATGACTAATGTCACAATGCTAAATGTCAAAAATCAAAAGTGTCACCATGAAAAATGTCAAAAATGACAAATTTCAAGATAACAAATGTCAAAACTGACAAATGTCACAATGCTGAATGTCAAAAATGATAAGTGTCACCATGAAAAATGTCAAAAATGACAAATTTTAAGATGACAAATGTCCAAGATGTCAAATGACAAATGTCACAATGCTAAATGTCAAAAATGAAAAGTGTCACCATGAAAAATGTCAAAAATGACAAATTTCAAGATGGCAAATATCAAAGATGTCAAATTACAAATGTCACAAAGCTAAATGTCAAAAATGACAAATTTCAAGATGGCAAATGTCCAAGATTTCAAATGACAAATGTCACAATGCTAAATGTCAAAAATGAAAAGTGTCACCATGAAAAATGTCAAAAATGACAAATTTCAGGATAGCAAATGTCAAAGATGTCAAATGACAAATGTCACAATGCTAAATGTCAAAAATGAAAAGTGTCAAAAATGACAAATTTCAAGATGGCAAATGTCTAAGATGTCAAATGACAAATGTCACAATGCTAAATGTCAAAAATGAAAAGTGTCACCGTGAAAAATGTCAAAAATGATAAATTTCAAGATGGCAAATGTCTAAGATGTCAAATGACAAATGTCACAATGCTAAATGTCAAAAATGAAAAGTGTCACCATGAAAAATGTCAAAAATGACAAATTTCAAGATGGCAAATGTCAAAGATGTCAAATGACAAATGTCACAATGCTGAATGTCAAAAATGAAAAGTGTCACCATGAAAAATGTCAAAAATGACAAATTTCAAGATGGCAAAGGTCAAAGATGTCAAATGACAAATGTCACAATGCTAAATGTCAAAAATGAAAAGTGTCAAAAATGACAAATTTCAAGATGGCAAATGTCTAAGATGTCAAATGACAAATGTCACAATGCTAAATGTCAAAAATGAAAAGTGTCACCGTGAAAAATGTCAAAAATAACAAATTTCAAGATGGAAAATGTCAAAGATGTCAAATGACAAATGTCACAATGCTAAATGTCAGAAATGAAAAGTGTCACCATGAAAAATGTCAAAAATAACAAATTTCAAGCTGGCAAATGTCAAAGATGTCAAATGACAAATGTCACAATGCTAAATGTCAAAAATGAAAAGTGTCACCATGAAAAATGTCAAAAATGACAAATTTCAAGAGGGCAAATGTCAAAGAAGTCAAATGACAAATGTCACAATGCTAAATGTCAAAAATGAAAAGTGTCACCATGAAAAATGTCAAAAATGACAAATTTCAAGATGGCAAATGTCAAAGATGTCAAATGACAAATGTCACAATGCTAAATGTCAAAAATGAAAAGTGTCAAAAATGACAAATTTCAAGATGGCAAATGTCTAAGATGTCAAATGACAAATGTCACAATGCTAAATGTCAAAAATGAAAAGTGTCACCGTGAAAAATGTCAAAAATAACAAATTTCAAGATGGAAAATGTCAAAGATGTCAAATGACAAATGTCACAATGCTAACTGTCAGAAATAAAAAGTGTCACCATGAAAAATGTCAAAAATAACAAATTTCAAGATGGCAAATGTCAAAGATGTCAAATGACAAATGTCACAATGCTAAATGTCAAAAATGAAAAGTGTCACCATGAAAAATGTCAAAAATGACAAATTTCAAGAGGGCAAATGTCAAAGATGTCAAATGACAAATGTCACAATGCTAAATGTCAAAAATGAAAAGTGTCACCATGAAAAATGTCAAAAATAACAAATTTCAAGATGGCAAATGTCAAAGATGTCAAATGACAAATGTCACAATGCTAAATGTCAAAAATGAAAAGTGTCACCATGAAAAAAGTCAAAAATGACAAATTTCAAGATGGCAAATGTCAAAACTGACAAATGTCACAATGCTAAATGTCAAAAATAAAATGTGTCACCATGAAAAATGTCAAAAATAACAAATTTCAAGATGGCAAATGTCAAAGATGTCAAATGGACAAATGTCACAATGCTAAATGTCAAAAATGACAAATTTTAAGATGGCAAATGTCAAAGATGTCAAATGACAAATGGCACAATGCTAAATGTCAAAAATGAAAAGTGTCACCATGAAAAATGTCAAAAATGACAAATTTTAAGATGGCAAATGTCAAAGATGTCAAATGACAAATGTCACAATGCTAAATGTCAAAAATGAAAAGTGTCACCATGAAAAATGTCAAAAATGACAAATTTCAAGATGGCAAATGTCAAAGATGTCAAATGACAAATGTCACAATGCTAAATGTCAAAAATGAAAAGTGTCACCATGAAAAATGTCAAAAATGACAAATTTCAAGATGGCAAATATCAAAGATGTCAAATTACAAATGTCACAAAGCTAAATGTCAAAAATGACAAATTTCAAGATGGCAAATGTCCAAGATTTCAAATGACAAATGTCACAATGCTAAATGTCAAAAATGAAAAGTGTCACCATGAAAAATGTCAAAAATGACAAATTTCAGGATAGCAAATGTCAAAGATGTCAAATGACAAATGTCACAATGCTAAATGTCAAAAATGAAAAGTGTCAAAAATGACAAATTTCAAGATGGCAAATGTCTAAGATGTCAAATGACAAATGTCACAATGCTAAATGTCAAAAATGAAAAGTGTCACCGTGAAAAATGTCAAAAATGATAAATTTCAAGATGGCAAATGTCTAAGATGTCAAATGACAAATGTCACAATGCTAAATGTCAAAAATGAAAAGTGTCACCATGAAAAATGTCAAAAATGACAAATTTCAAGATGGCAAATGTCAAAGATGTCAAATGACAAATGTCACAATGCTAAATGTCAAAAATGAAAAGTGTCACCATGAAAAATGTCAAAAATGACAAATTTCAAGATGGCAAATATCAAAGATGTCAAATTACAAATGTCACAAAGCTAAATGTCAAAAATGACAAATTTCAAGATGGCAAATGTCCAAGATTTCAAATGACAAATGTCACAATGCTAAATGTCAAAAATGAAAAGTGTCACCATGAAAAATGTCAAAAATGACAAATTTCAGGATAGCAAATGTCAAAGATGTCAAATGACAAATGTCACAATGCTAAATGTCAAAAATGAAAAGTGTCAAAAATGACAAATTTCAAGATGGCAAATGTCTAAGATGTCAAATGACAAATGTCACAATGCTAAATGTCAAAAATGAAAAGTGTCACCGTGAAAAATGTCAAAAATGATAAATTTCAAGATGGCAAATGTCTAAGATGTCAAATGACAAATGTCACAATGCTAAATGTCAAAAATGAAAAGTGTCACCATGAAAAATGTCAAAAATGACAAATTTCAAGATGGCAAATGTCAAAGATGTCAAATGACAAATGTCACAATGCTAAATGTCAAAAATGAAAAGTGTCACCATGAAAAATGTCAAAAATGACAAATTTCAAGATGGCAAATGTCAAAGATGTCAAATGACAAATGTCACAATGCTAAATGTCAAAAATGAAAAGTGTCACCATGAAAAATGTCAAAAATGACAAATTTCAAGATGGCAAATGTCAAAACTGACAAATGTCACAATGCTAAATGTCAAAAATGATAAGTGTCACCATAAAATGTCAAAAATGACAAATTTAAAGATGGCAAATGTCCAAGATGTCAAATGACAAATGTCACAATGCTAAATGTCAAAAATGAAAAGTGTCACCATGAAAAATGTCAAAAATGACAAATTTCAAGATGGCAAATGTCAAAACTGACAAATGTCACAATGCTAAATGTCAAAAATGAAAAGTGTGACCATAAAAAATGTCAAAAATAACAAATTTCAAGATGGCAAATGTCAAAACTGACAAATGTCACAATGCTAAATGTCAAAAATGATAGGTGTCACCATGAAAAATGTCAAAAATAAAAAAATTTCAAGATGGCAAATGTCAAAGATGTCAAATGACAAATGTCACAATGCTAAATGTCAAAAATGACAAATTTCAAGATGGCAAATGTCAAAGATGTCAAATGACAAATGTCACAATGCTAAATGTCAAAAATGAAAAGTGTCACCATGAAAAATGTCAAAAATTACAAATTTTAAGATGGCAAATGTCAAAACTGACAAATGTCACAATGCTAAATGTCAAAAATGATAAGTGTCACCATGAAAAATGTCAAAAATAACAAATTTCAAGATGGCAAATGTCAAAGATGTCAAATGACAAATGTCACAATGCTTAATGTCAAAAATGACAAATTTCAAGATGGCAAATGTCTAAGATGTCAAATGACAAATGTCACAATGCTAAATGTCAAAAATGAAAAGTGTCACCATGAAAAATGTCAAAAATGACAAATTTCAAGATGGCAAATGTCAAAGATGTCAAATGACAAATATCACAATGCTAAATGTCAAAAATCAAAAGTGTCACCATGAAAAATGTCAAAAATGACAAATTTCAAGATGGCAAATATCAAAGATGTCAAATGACAAATGTCACAAAGCTAAATGTCAAAAATGACAAATTTCAAGATGGCAAATGTCCAAGATGTCAAATGACAAATGTCACAATGCTAAATGTCAAAAATGAAAAGTGTCACCATGAAAAATGTCAAAAATGACAAATTTCAGGATAGCAAATGTCAAAGATGTCAAATGACAAATGTCACAATGCTAAATGTCAAAAATGAAAAGTGTCAAAAATGACAAATTTCAAGATGGCAAATGTCTAAGATGTCAAATGACAAATGTCACAACGCTAAATGTCAAAAATAAAAAGTGTCACCGTGAAAAATGTCAAAAATGATAAATTTCAAGATGGCAAATGTCTAAGATGTCAAATGACAAATGTCACAATGCTAAATGTCAAAAATGAAAAGTGTCACCATGAAAAATGTCAAAAATGAAAAATTTCAAGATGGCAAATGTCAAAGATGTCAAATGACAAATGTCACAATGCTGAATGTCAAAAATGAAAAGTGTCACCATGAAAAATGTCAAAAATGACAAATTTCAAGATGGCAAAGGTCAAAGATGTCAAATGACAAATGTCACAATGCTAAATGTCAAAAATGAAAAGTGTCAAAAATGACAAATTTCAAGATGGCAAATGTCAAAGATGTCAAATGACAAATGTCACAATGCTAAATGTCAAAAATGAAAAGTGTCACCATGAAAAATGTCAAAAATGACAAATTTCAAGAGGGCAAATGTCAAAGATGTCAAATGACAAATGTCACAATGCTAAATGTCAAAAATGAAAAGTGTCACCATGAAAAATGTCAAAAATAACAAATTTCAAGATGGCAAATGTCAAAGATGTCAAATGACAAATGTCACAATGCTAAATGTCAAAAATGAAAAGTGTCACCATGAAAAAAGTCAAAAATGACAAATTTCAAGATGGCAAATGTCAAAACTGACAAATGTCACAATGCTAAATGTCAAAAATGAAAAGTGTGACCATAAATAATGTTAAAAATAACAAATTTCAAAATGGCAAGTGTCAAAGATGTCAAATGTCACAATGCTAAATGTAAGAAATGACAAATTTCAAGATGGCAAATGTCAAAGATGTCAAATGACAAATGTCACAATGCTAAATGTCAAAAATGAAAAGTGTCACCATGAAAAATGTCAAAAATGACAAATTTCAAGATGGCAAATGTCCAAGATGTCAAATGACAAATGTCACAATGCTAAATGTCAAAAATGAAAAGTGTCACCATGAAAAATGTCAAAAATGACAAATTTCAAGATGGCAAATGTAAAAAGATGTCGAATATAACAAATGTCACAATGCTAAATGTCAAAAATGAAAAGTGTCACCATGAAAAATGTCAAAAATGACAAATTTCAAGATGGCAAATGTCAAAAATGTCAAATGACAAATGTCGCAATGCTAAATATCAAAAATGAAAAGTGTCAAAAATGACAAATTTCAAGATGGCAAATGTCAAATGACAAATGTCACAATGCTAAATGTCAAAAATGAAAAGTGTCACCATGAAAAATGTCAAAAATGACAAATTTTAAGATGGCAAATGTCAAAGATGTCAAATGACAAATGTCACAATGCTAAATGTCAAAAATGAAAAATGTCAAAAATGACAAATTTCAAGATGGCAAATGTCAAAGATGTCAAATGACAAATGTCACAATGCTAAATGTCAAAAATGAAAAGTGTCACCATGAAAAATGTCAAAAATGACAAATTTCAAGATGGCAAATGTCAAAGGTGTCAAAGGACAAATGTCACAATGCTAAATGTCAAAAATGAAAAGTGTCACCATGAAAAATGTCAAAAATGACAAATTTCAAGATGGCAAATGTCAAAGATGTCAAATGACAAATGTCACAATGCTAAATATCAAAAATGAAAAGTGTCAAAAATGACAAATTTCAAGATGGCAAATGTCTAAGATGTCAAATGACAAATGTCACAATGCTAAATGTCACAAATGAAAAGTGTCACCATGAAAAATGTCAAAAATGACAAATTTCAAGATGGCAAATGTCAAAGATGTCAAATGACAAATGTCACAATGCTAAATGTCAAAACTGAAAAATGTCAAAAATGACAAATTTCAAGATGGCAAATGTCAAAGATGTCAAATGACTAATGTCACAATGCTAAATGTCAAAAATCAAAAGTGTCACCATGAAAAATGTCAAAAATGACAAATTTCAAGATAACAAATGTCAAAACTGACAAATGTCACAATGCTGAATGTCAAAAATGATAAGTGTCACCATGAAAAATGTCAAAAATGACAAATTTTAAGATGACAAATGTCCAAGATGTCAAATGACAAATGTCACAATGCTAAATGTCAAAAATGAAAAGTGTCACCATGAAAAATGTCAAAAATGACAAATTTCAAGATGGCAAATATCAAAGATGTCAAATTACAAATGTCACAAAGCTAAATGTCAAAAATGACAAATTTCAAGATGGCAAATGTCCAAGATTTCAAATGACAAATGTCACAATGCTAAATGTCAAAAATGAAAAGTGTCACCATGAAAAATGTCAAAAATGACAAATTTCAGGATAGCAAATGTCAAAGATGTCAAATGACAAATGTCACAATGCTAAATGTCAAAAATGAAAAGTGTCAAAAATGACAAATTTCAAGATGGCAAATGTCTAAGATGTCAAATGACAAATGTCACAATGCTAAATGTCAAAAATGAAAAGTGTCACCGTGAAAAATGTCAAAAATGATAAATTTCAAGATGGCAAATGTCTAAGATGTCAAATGACAAATGTCACAATGCTAAATGTCAAAAATGAAAAGTGTCACCATGAAAAATGTCAAAAATGACAAATTTCAAGATGGCAAATGTCAAAGATGTCAAATGACAAATGTCACAATGCTGAATGTCAAAAATGAAAAGTGTCACCATGAAAAATGTCAAAAATGACAAATTTCAAGATGGCAAAGGTCAAAGATGTCAAATGACAAATGTCACAATGCTAAATGTCAAAAATGAAAAGTGTCAAAAATGACAAATTTCAAGATGGCAAATGTCTAAGATGTCAAATGACAAATGTCACAATGCTAAATGTCAAAAATGAAAAGTGTCACCGTGAAAAATGTCAAAAATAACAAATTTCAAGATGGAAAATGTCAAAGATGTCAAATGACAAATGTCACAATGCTAAATGTCAGAAATGAAAAGTGTCACCATGAAAAATGTCAAAAATAACAAATTTCAAGCTGGCAAATGTCAAAGATGTCAAATGACAAATGTCACAATGCTAAATGTCAAAAATGAAAAGTGTCACCATGAAAAATGTCAAAAATGACAAATTTCAAGAGGGCAAATGTCAAAGAAGTCAAATGACAAATGTCACAATGCTAAATGTCAAAAATGAAAAGTGTCACCATGAAAAATGTCAAAAATGACAAATTTCAAGATGGCAAATGTCAAAGATGTCAAATGACAAATGTCACAATGCTAAATGTCAAAAATGAAAAGTGTCAAAAATGACAAATTTCAAGATGGCAAATGTCTAAGATGTCAAATGACAAATGTCACAATGCTAAATGTCAAAAATGAAAAGTGTCACCGTGAAAAATGTCAAAAATAACAAATTTCAAGATGGAAAATGTCAAAGATGTCAAATGACAAATGTCACAATGCTAACTGTCAGAAATAAAAAGTGTCACCATGAAAAATGTCAAAAATAACAAATTTCAAGATGGCAAATGTCAAAGATGTCAAATGACAAATGTCACAATGCTAAATGTCAAAAATGAAAAGTGTCACCATGAAAAATGTCAAAAATGACAAATTTCAAGAGGGCAAATGTCAAAGATGTCAAATGACAAATGTCACAATGCTAAATGTCAAAAATGAAAAGTGTCACCATGAAAAATGTCAAAAATAACAAATTTCAAGATGGCAAATGTCAAAGATGTCAAATGACAAATGTCACAATGCTAAATGTCAAAAATGAAAAGTGTCACCATGAAAAAAGTCAAAAATGACAAATTTCAAGATGGCAAATGTCAAAACTGACAAATGTCACAATGCTAAATGTCAAAAATAAAATGTGTCACCATGAAAAATGTCAAAAATAACAAATTTCAAGATGGCAAATGTCAAAGATGTCAAATGGACAAATGTCACAATGCTAAATGTCAAAAATGACAAATTTTAAGATGGCAAATGTCAAAGATGTCAAATGACAAATGGCACAATGCTAAATGTCAAAAATGAAAAGTGTCACCATGAAAAATGTCAAAAATGACAAATTTTAAGATGGCAAATGTCAAAGATGTCAAATGACAAATGTCACAATGCTAAATGTCAAAAATGAAAAGTGTCACCATGAAAAATGTCAAAAATGACAAATTTCAAGATGGCAAATGTCAAAGATGTCAAATGACAAATGTCACAATGCTAAATGTCAAAAATGAAAAGTGTCACCATGAAAAATGTCAAAAATGACAAATTTCAAGATGGCAAATATCAAAGATGTCAAATTACAAATGTCACAAAGCTAAATGTCAAAAATGACAAATTTCAAGATGGCAAATGTCCAAGATTTCAAATGACAAATGTCACAATGCTAAATGTCAAAAATGAAAAGTGTCACCATGAAAAATGTCAAAAATGACAAATTTCAGGATAGCAAATGTCAAAGATGTCAAATGACAAATGTCACAATGCTAAATGTCAAAAATGAAAAGTGTCAAAAATGACAAATTTCAAGATGGCAAATGTCTAAGATGTCAAATGACAAATGTCACAATGCTAAATGTCAAAAATGAAAAGTGTCACCGTGAAAAATGTCAAAAATGATAAATTTCAAGATGGCAAATGTCTAAGATGTCAAATGACAAATGTCACAATGCTAAATGTCAAAAATGAAAAGTGTCACCATGAAAAATGTCAAAAATGACAAATTTCAAGATGGCAAATGTCAAAGATGTCAAATGACAAATGTCACAATGCTAAATGTCAAAAATGAAAAGTGTCACCATGAAAAATGTCAAAAATGACAAATTTCAAGATGGCAAATATCAAAGATGTCAAATTACAAATGTCACAAAGCTAAATGTCAAAAATGACAAATTTCAAGATGGCAAATGTCCAAGATTTCAAATGACAAATGTCACAATGCTAAATGTCAAAAATGAAAAGTGTCACCATGAAAAATGTCAAAAATGACAAATTTCAGGATAGCAAATGTCAAAGATGTCAAATGACAAATGTCACAATGCTAAATGTCAAAAATGAAAAGTGTCAAAAATGACAAATTTCAAGATGGCAAATGTCTAAGATGTCAAATGACAAATGTCACAATGCTAAATGTCAAAAATGAAAAGTGTCACCGTGAAAAATGTCAAAAATGATAAATTTCAAGATGGCAAATGTCTAAGATGTCAAATGACAAATGTCACAATGCTAAATGTCAAAAATGAAAAGTGTCACCATGAAAAATGTCAAAAATGACAAATTTCAAGATGGCAAATGTCAAAGATGTCAAATGACAAATGTCACAATGCTAAATGTCAAAAATGAAAAGTGTCACCATGAAAAATGTCAAAAATGACAAATTTCAAGATGGCAAATGTCAAAGATGTCAAATGACAAATGTCACAATGCTAAATGTCAAAAATGAAAAGTGTCACCATGAAAAATGTCAAAAATGACAAATTTCAAGATGGCAAATGTCAAAACTGACAAATGTCACAATGCTAAATGTCAAAAATGATAAGTGTCACCATAAAATGTCAAAAATGACAAATTTAAAGATGGCAAATGTCCAAGATGTCAAATGACAAATGTCACAATGCTAAATGTCAAAAATGAAAAGTGTCACCATGAAAAATGTCAAAAATGACAAATTTCAAGATGGCAAATGTCAAAACTGACAAATGTCACAATGCTAAATGTCAAAAATGAAAAGTGTGACCATAAAAAATGTCAAAAATAACAAATTTCAAGATGGCAAATGTCAAAACTGACAAATGTCACAATGCTAAATGTCAAAAATGATAGGTGTCACCATGAAAAATGTCAAAAATAAAAAAATTTCAAGATGGCAAATGTCAAAGATGTCAAATGACAAATGTCACAATGCTAAATGTCAAAAATGACAAATTTCAAGATGGCAAATGTCAAAGATGTCAAATGACAAATGTCACAATGCTAAATGTCAAAAATGAAAAGTGTCACCATGAAAAATGTCAAAAATTACAAATTTTAAGATGGCAAATGTCAAAACTGACAAATGTCACAATGCTAAATGTCAAAAATGATAAGTGTCACCATGAAAAATGTCAAAAATAACAAATTTCAAGATGGCAAATGTCAAAGATGTCAAATGACAAATGTCACAATGCTTAATGTCAAAAATGACAAATTTCAAGATGGCAAATGTCTAAGATGTCAAATGACAAATGTCACAATGCTAAATGTCAAAAATGAAAAGTGTCACCATGAAAAATGTCAAAAATGACAAATTTCAAGATGGCAAATGTCAAAGATGTCAAATGACAAATATCACAATGCTAAATGTCAAAAATCAAAAGTGTCACCATGAAAAATGTCAAAAATGACAAATTTCAAGATGGCAAATATCAAAGATGTCAAATGACAAATGTCACAAAGCTAAATGTCAAAAATGACAAATTTCAAGATGGCAAATGTCCAAGATGTCAAATGACAAATGTCACAATGCTAAATGTCAAAAATGAAAAGTGTCACCATGAAAAATGTCAAAAATGACAAATTTCAGGATAGCAAATGTCAAAGATGTCAAATGACAAATGTCACAATGCTAAATGTCAAAAATGAAAAGTGTCAAAAATGACAAATTTCAAGATGGCAAATGTCTAAGATGTCAAATGACAAATGTCACAACGCTAAATGTCAAAAATAAAAAGTGTCACCGTGAAAAATGTCAAAAATGATAAATTTCAAGATGGCAAATGTCTAAGATGTCAAATGACAAATGTCACAATGCTAAATGTCAAAAATGAAAAGTGTCACCATGAAAAATGTCAAAAATGAAAAATTTCAAGATGGCAAATGTCAAAGATGTCAAATGACAAATGTCACAATGCTGAATGTCAAAAATGAAAAGTGTCACCATGAAAAATGTCAAAAATGACAAATTTCAAGATGGCAAAGGTCAAAGATGTCAAATGACAAATGTCACAATGCTAAATGTCAAAAATGAAAAGTGTCAAAAATGACAAATTTCAAGATGGCAAATGTCTAAGATGTCAAATGACAAATGTCACAATGCTAAATGTCAAAAATGAAAAGTGTCACCGTGAAAAATGTCAAAAATAACAAATTTCAAGATGGAAAATGTCAAAGATGTCAAATGACAAATGTCACAATGCTAAATGTCAGAAATGAAAAGTGTCACCATGAAAAATGTCAAAAATAACAAATTTCAAGCTGGCAAATGTCAAAGATGTCAAATGACAAATGTCACAATGCTAAATGTCAAAAATGAAAAGTGTCACCATGAAAAATGTCAAAAATGACAAATTTCAAGAGGGCAAATGTCAAAGAAGTCAAATGACAAATGTCACAATGCTAAATGTCAAAAATGAAAAGTGTCACCATGAAAAATGTCAAAAATGACAAATTTCAAGATGGCAAATGTCAAAGATGTCAAATGACAAATGTCACAATGCTAAATGTCAAAAATGAAAAGTGTCACCATGAAAAAAGTCAAAAATGACAAATTTCAAGATGGCAAATGTCAAAACTGACAAATGTCACAATGCTAAATGTCAAAAATGAAAAGTGTGACCATAAATAATGTTAAAAATAACAAATTTCAAAATGGCAAGTGTCAAAGATGTCAAATGTCACAATGCTAAATGTAAGAAATGACAAATTTCAAGATGGCAAATGTCAAAGATGTCAAATGACAAATGTCACAATGCTAAATGTCAAAAATGAAAAGTGTCACCATGAAAAATGTCAAAAATGACAAATTTCAAGATGGCAAATGTCCAAGATGTCAAATGACAAATGTCACAATGCTAAATGTCAAAAATGAAAAGTGTCACCATGAAAAAAGTCAAAAATGACAAATTTCAAGATGGCAAATGTCAAAACTGACAAATGTCACAATGCTAAATGTCAAAAATGAAAAGTGTGACCATAAATAATGTTAAAAATAACAAATTTCAAAATGGCAAGTGTCAAAGATGTCAAATGTCACAATGCTAAATGTAAGAAATGACAAATTTCAAGATGGCAAATGTCAAAGATGTCAAATGACAAATGTCACAATGCTAAATGTCAAAAATGAAAAGTGTCACCATGAAAAATGTCAAAAATGACAAATTTCAAGATGGCAAATGTCCAAGATGTCAAATGACAAATGTCACAATGCTAAATGTCAAAAATGAAAAGTGTCACCATGAAAAATGTCAAAAATGACAAATTTCAAGATGGCAAATGTAAAAAGATGTCGAATATAACAAATGTCACAATGCTAAATGTCAAAAATGAAAAGTGTCACCATGAAAAATGTCAAAAATGACAAATTTCAAGATGGCAAATGTCAAAAATGTCAAATGACAAATGTCGCAATGCTAAATATCAAAAATGAAAAGTGTCAAAAATGACAAATTTCAAGATGGCAAATGTCAAATGACAAATGTCACAATGCTAAATGTCAAAAATGAAAAGTGTCACCATGAAAAATGTCAAAAATGACAAATTTTAAGATGGCAAATGTCAAAGATGTCAAATGACAAATGTCACAATGCTAAATGTCAAAAATGAAAAATGTCAAAAATGACAAATTTCAAGATGGCAAATGTCAAAGATGTCAAATGACAAATGTCACAATGCTAAATGTCAAAAATGAAAAGTGTCACCATGAAAAATGTCAAAAATGACAAATTTCAAGATGGCAAATGTCAAAGGTGTCAAAGGACAAATGTCACAATGCTAAATGTCAAAAATGAAAAGTGTCACCATGAAAAATGTCAAAAATGACAAATTTCAAGATGGCAAATGTCAAAGATGTCAAATGACAAATGTCACAATGCTAAATATCAAAAATGAAAAGTGTCAAAAATGACAAATTTCAAGATGGCAAATGTCTAAGATGTCAAATGACAAATGTCACAATGCTAAATGTCACAAATGAAAAGTGTCACCATGAAAAATGTCAAAAATGACAAATTTCAAGATGGCAAATGTCAAAGATGTCAAATGACAAATGTCACAATGCTAAATGTCAAAACTGAAAAATGTCAAAAATGACAAATTTCAAGATGGCAAATGTCAAAGATGTCAAATGACTAATGTCACAATGCTAAATGTCAAAAATCAAAAGTGTCACCATGAAAAATGTCAAAAATGACAAATTTCAAGATAACAAATGTCAAAACTGACAAATGTCACAATGCTGAATGTCAAAAATGATAAGTGTCACCATGAAAAATGTCAAAAATGACAAATTTTAAGATGACAAATGTCCAAGATGTCAAATGACAAATGTCACAATGCTAAATGTCAAAAATGAAAAGTGTCACCATGAAAAATGTCAAAAATGACAAATTTCAAGATGGCAAATATCAAAGATGTCAAATTACAAATGTCACAAAGCTAAATGTCAAAAATGACAAATTTCAAGATGGCAAATGTCCAAGATTTCAAATGACAAATGTCACAATGCTAAATGTCAAAAATGAAAAGTGTCACCATGAAAAATGTCAAAAATGACAAATTTCAGGATAGCAAATGTCAAAGATGTCAAATGACAAATGTCACAATGCTAAATGTCAAAAATGAAAAGTGTCAAAAATGACAAATTTCAAGATGGCAAATGTCTAAGATGTCAAATGACAAATGTCACAATGCTAAATGTCAAAAATGAAAAGTGTCACCGTGAAAAATGTCAAAAATGATAAATTTCAAGATGGCAAATGTCTAAGATGTCAAATGACAAATGTCACAATGCTAAATGTCAAAAATGAAAAGTGTCACCATGAAAAATGTCAAAAATGACAAATTTCAAGATGGCAAATGTCAAAGATGTCAAATGACAAATGTCACAATGCTGAATGTCAAAAATGAAAAGTGTCACCATGAAAAATGTCAAAAATGACAAATTTCAAGATGGCAAAGGTCAAAGATGTCAAATGACAAATGTCACAATGCTAAATGTCAAAAATGAAAAGTGTCAAAAATGACAAATTTCAAGATGGCAAATGTCTAAGATGTCAAATGACAAATGTCACAATGCTAAATGTCAAAAATGAAAAGTGTCACCGTGAAAAATGTCAAAAATAACAAATTTCAAGATGGAAAATGTCAAAGATGTCAAATGACAAATGTCACAATGCTAAATGTCAGAAATGAAAAGTGTCACCATGAAAAATGTCAAAAATAACAAATTTCAAGCTGGCAAATGTCAAAGATGTCAAATGACAAATGTCACAATGCTAAATGTCAAAAATGAAAAGTGTCACCATGAAAAATGTCAAAAATGACAAATTTCAAGAGGGCAAATGTCAAAGAAGTCAAATGACAAATGTCACAATGCTAAATGTCAAAAATGAAAAGTGTCACCATGAAAAATGTCAAAAATGACAAATTTCAAGATGGCAAATGTCAAAGATGTCAAATGACAAATGTCACAATGCTAAATGTCAAAAATGAAAAGTGTCAAAAATGACAAATTTCAAGATGGCAAATGTCTAAGATGTCAAATGACAAATGTCACAATGCTAAATGTCAAAAATGAAAAGTGTCACCGTGAAAAATGTCAAAAATAACAAATTTCAAGATGGAAAATGTCAAAGATGTCAAATGACAAATGTCACAATGCTAACTGTCAGAAATAAAAAGTGTCACCATGAAAAATGTCAAAAATAACAAATTTCAAGATGGCAAATGTCAAAGATGTCAAATGACAAATGTCACAATGCTAAATGTCAAAAATGAAAAGTGTCACCATGAAAAATGTCAAAAATGACAAATTTCAAGAGGGCAAATGTCAAAGATGTCAAATGACAAATGTCACAATGCTAAATGTCAAAAATGAAAAGTGTCACCATGAAAAATGTCAAAAATAACAAATTTCAAGATGGCAAATGTCAAAGATGTCAAATGACAAATGTCACAATGCTAAATGTCAAAAATGAAAAGTGTCACCATGAAAAAAGTCAAAAATGACAAATTTCAAGATGGCAAATGTCAAAACTGACAAATGTCACAATGCTAAATGTCAAAAATAAAATGTGTCACCATGAAAAATGTCAAAAATAACAAATTTCAAGATGGCAAATGTCAAAGATGTCAAATGGACAAATGTCACAATGCTAAATGTCAAAAATGACAAATTTTAAGATGGCAAATGTCAAAGATGTCAAATGACAAATGGCACAATGCTAAATGTCAAAAATGAAAAGTGTCACCATGAAAAATGTCAAAAATGACAAATTTTAAGATGGCAAATGTCAAAGATGTCAAATGACAAATGTCACAATGCTAAATGTCAAAAATGAAAAGTGTCACCATGAAAAATGTCAAAAATGACAAATTTCAAGATGGCAAATGTCAAAGATGTCAAATGACAAATGTCACAATGCTAAATGTCAAAAATGAAAAGTGTCACCATGAAAAATGTCAAAAATGACAAATTTCAAGATGGCAAATATCAAAGATGTCAAATTACAAATGTCACAAAGCTAAATGTCAAAAATGACAAATTTCAAGATGGCAAATGTCCAAGATTTCAAATGACAAATGTCACAATGCTAAATGTCAAAAATGAAAAGTGTCACCATGAAAAATGTCAAAAATGACAAATTTCAGGATAGCAAATGTCAAAGATGTCAAATGACAAATGTCACAATGCTAAATGTCAAAAATGAAAAGTGTCAAAAATGACAAATTTCAAGATGGCAAATGTCTAAGATGTCAAATGACAAATGTCACAATGCTAAATGTCAAAAATGAAAAGTGTCACCGTGAAAAATGTCAAAAATGATAAATTTCAAGATGGCAAATGTCTAAGATGTCAAATGACAAATGTCACAATGCTAAATGTCAAAAATGAAAAGTGTCACCATGAAAAATGTCAAAAATGACAAATTTCAAGATGGCAAATGTCAAAGATGTCAAATGACAAATGTCACAATGCTAAATGTCAAAAATGAAAAGTGTCACCATGAAAAATGTCAAAAATGACAAATTTCAAGATGGCAAATATCAAAGATGTCAAATTACAAATGTCACAAAGCTAAATGTCAAAAATGACAAATTTCAAGATGGCAAATGTCCAAGATTTCAAATGACAAATGTCACAATGCTAAATGTCAAAAATGAAAAGTGTCACCATGAAAAATGTCAAAAATGACAAATTTCAGGATAGCAAATGTCAAAGATGTCAAATGACAAATGTCACAATGCTAAATGTCAAAAATGAAAAGTGTCAAAAATGACAAATTTCAAGATGGCAAATGTCTAAGATGTCAAATGACAAATGTCACAATGCTAAATGTCAAAAATGAAAAGTGTCACCGTGAAAAATGTCAAAAATGATAAATTTCAAGATGGCAAATGTCTAAGATGTCAAATGACAAATGTCACAATGCTAAATGTCAAAAATGAAAAGTGTCACCATGAAAAATGTCAAAAATGACAAATTTCAAGATGGCAAATGTCAAAGATGTCAAATGACAAATGTCACAATGCTAAATGTCAAAAATGAAAAGTGTCACCATGAAAAATGTCAAAAATGACAAATTTCAAGATGGCAAATGTCAAAGATGTCAAATGACAAATGTCACAATGCTAAATGTCAAAAATGAAAAGTGTCACCATGAAAAATGTCAAAAATGACAAATTTCAAGATGGCAAATGTCAAAACTGACAAATGTCACAATGCTAAATGTCAAAAATGATAAGTGTCACCATAAAATGTCAAAAATGACAAATTTAAAGATGGCAAATGTCCAAGATGTCAAATGACAAATGTCACAATGCTAAATGTCAAAAATGAAAAGTGTCACCATGAAAAATGTCAAAAATGACAAATTTCAAGATGGCAAATGTCAAAACTGACAAATGTCACAATGCTAAATGTCAAAAATGAAAAGTGTGACCATAAAAAATGTCAAAAATAACAAATTTCAAGATGGCAAATGTCAAAACTGACAAATGTCACAATGCTAAATGTCAAAAATGATAGGTGTCACCATGAAAAATGTCAAAAATAAAAAAATTTCAAGATGGCAAATGTCAAAGATGTCAAATGACAAATGTCACAATGCTAAATGTCAAAAATGACAAATTTCAAGATGGCAAATGTCAAAGATGTCAAATGACAAATGTCACAATGCTAAATGTCAAAAATGAAAAGTGTCACCATGAAAAATGTCAAAAATTACAAATTTTAAGATGGCAAATGTCAAAACTGACAAATGTCACAATGCTAAATGTCAAAAATGATAAGTGTCACCATGAAAAATGTCAAAAATAACAAATTTCAAGATGGCAAATGTCAAAGATGTCAAATGACAAATGTCACAATGCTTAATGTCAAAAATGACAAATTTCAAGATGGCAAATGTCTAAGATGTCAAATGACAAATGTCACAATGCTAAATGTCAAAAATGAAAAGTGTCACCATGAAAAATGTCAAAAATGACAAATTTCAAGATGGCAAATGTTCAAAGATGTCAAATGACAAATATCACAATGCTAAATGTCAAAAATCAAAAGTGTCACCATGAAAAATGTCAAAAATGACAAATTTCAAGATGGCAAATATCAAAGATGTCAAATGACAAATGTCACAAAGCTAAATGTCAAAAATGACAAATTTCAAGATGGCAAATGTCCAAGATGTCAAATGACAAATGTCACAATGCTAAATGTCAAAAATGAAAGTGTCACCATGAAAAATGTCAAAAATGACAAATTTCAGGATAGCAAATGTCAAAGATGTCAAATGACAAATGTCACAATGCTAAATGTCAAAAATGAAAAGTGTCAAAAATGACAAATTTCAAGATGGCAAATGTCTAAGATGTCAAATGACAAATGTCACAACGCTAAATGTCAAAAATAAAAAGTGTCACCGTGAAAAATGTCAAAAATGATAAATTTCAAGATGGCAAATGTCTAAGATGTCAAATGACAAAATGTCACAATGCTAAATGTCAAAAATGAAAAGTGTCACCATGAAAATAGTCAAAATGAAAAATTTCAAGATGGCAAATGTCAAAGATGTCAAATGACAAATGTCACAATGCTGAATGTCAAAAATGAAAAGTGTCACCATGAAAAATGTCAAAAATGACAAATTTCAAGATGGCAAAGGTCAAAGATGTCAAATGACAAATGTCACAATGCTAAATGTCAAAAATGAAAAGTGTCAAAAATGACAAATTTCAAGATGGCAAATGTCAAAGATGTCAAATGACAAATGTCACAATGCTAAATGTCAAAAATGAAAAGTGTCACCATGAAAAATGTCAAAAATGACAAATTTCAAGAGGGCAAATGTCAAAGATGTCAAATGACAAATGTCACAATGCTAAATGTCAAAAATGAAAAGTGTCACCATGAAAAATGTCAAAAATAACAAATTTCAAGATGGCAAATGTCAAAGATGTCAAATGACAAATGTCACAATGCTAAATGTCAAAAATGAAAAGTGTCACCATGAAAAAAGTCAAAAATGACAAATTTCAAGATGGCAAATGTCAAAACTGACAAATGTCACAATGCTAAATGTCAAAAATGAAAAGTGTGACCATAAATAATGTTAAAAATAACAAATTTCAAAATGGCAAGTGTCAAAGATGTCAAATGTCACAATGCTAAATGTAAGAAATGACAAATTTCAAGATGGCAAATGTCAAAGATGTCAAATGACAAATGTCACAATGCTAAATGTCAAAAATGAAAAGTGTCACCATGAAAAATGTCAAAAATGACAAATTTCAAGATGGCAAATGTCCAAGATGTCAAATGACAAATGTCACAATGCTAAATGTCAAAAATGAAAAGTGTCACCATGAAAAATGTCAAAAATGACAAATTTCAAGATGGCAAATGTAAAAAGATGTCGAATATAACAAATGTCACAATGCTAAATGTCAAAAATGAAAAGTGTCACCATGAAAAATGTCAAAAATGACAAATTTCAAGATGGCAAATGTCAAAAATGTCAAATGACAAATGTCGCAATGCTAAATATCAAAAATGAAAAGTGTCAAAAATGACAAATTTCAAGATGGCAAATGTCAAATGACAAATGTCACAATGCTAAATGTCAAAAATGAAAAGTGTCACCATGAAAAATGTCAAAAATGACAAATTTTAAGATGGCAAATGTCAAAGATGTCAAATGACAAATGTCACAATGCTAAATGTCAAAAATGAAAAATGTCAAAAATGACAAATTTCAAGATGGCAAATGTCAAAGATGTCAAATGACAAATGTCACAATGCTAAATGTCAAAAATGAAAAGTGTCACCATGAAAAATGTCAAAAATGACAAATTTCAAGATGGCAAATGTCAAAGGTGTCAAAGGACAAATGTCACAATGCTAAATGTCAAAAATGAAAAGTGTCACCATGAAAAATGTCAAAAATGACAAATTTCAAGATGGCAAATGTCAAAGATGTCAAATGACAAATGTCACAATGCTAAATATCAAAAATGAAAAGTGTCAAAAATGACAAATTTCAAGATGGCAAATGTCTAAGATGTCAAATGACAAATGTCACAATGCTAAATGTCACAAATGAAAAGTGTCACCATGAAAAATGTCAAAAATGACAAATTTCAAGATGGCAAATGTCAAAGATGTCAAATGACAAATGTCACAATGCTAAATGTCAAAACTGAAAAATGTCAAAAATGACAAATTTCAAGATGGCAAATGTCAAAGATGTCAAATGACTAATGTCACAATGCTAAATGTCAAAAATCAAAAGTGTCACCATGAAAAATGTCAAAAATGACAAATTTCAAGATAACAAATGTCAAAACTGACAAATGTCACAATGCTGAATGTCAAAAATGATAAGTGTCACCATGAAAAATGTCAAAAATGACAAATTTTAAGATGACAAATGTCCAAGATGTCAAATGACAAATGTCACAATGCTAAATGTCAAAAATGAAAAGTGTCACCATGAAAAATGTCAAAAATGACAAATTTCAAGATGGCAAATATCAAAGATGTCAAATTACAAATGTCACAAAGCTAAATGTCAAAAATGACAAATTTCAAGATGGCAAATGTCCAAGATTTCAAATGACAAATGTCACAATGCTAAATGTCAAAAATGAAAAGTGTCACCATGAAAAATGTCAAAAATGACAAATTTCAGGATAGCAAATGTCAAAGATGTCAAATGACAAATGTCACAATGCTAAATGTCAAAAATGAAAAGTGTCAAAAATGACAAATTTCAAGATGGCAAATGTCTAAGATGTCAAATGACAAATGTCACAATGCTAAATGTCAAAAATGAAAAGTGTCACCGTGAAAAATGTCAAAAATGATAAATTTCAAGATGGCAAATGTCTAAGATGTCAAATGACAAATGTCACAATGCTAAATGTCAAAAATGAAAAGTGTCACCATGAAAAATGTCAAAAATGACAAATTTCAAGATGGCAAATGTCAAAGATGTCAAATGACAAATGTCACAATGCTGAATGTCAAAAATGAAAAGTGTCACCATGAAAAATGTCAAAAATGACAAATTTCAAGATGGCAAAGGTCAAAGATGTCAAATGACAAATGTCACAATGCTAAATGTCAAAAATGAAAAGTGTCAAAAATGACAAATTTCAAGATGGCAAATGTCTAAGATGTCAAATGACAAATGTCACAATGCTAAATGTCAAAAATGAAAAGTGTCACCGTGAAAAATGTCAAAAATAACAAATTTCAAGATGGAAAATGTCAAAGATGTCAAATGACAAATGTCACAATGCTAAATGTCAGAAATGAAAAGTGTCACCATGAAAAATGTCAAAAATAACAAATTTCAAGCTGGCAAATGTCAAAGATGTCAAATGACAAATGTCACAATGCTAAATGTCAAAAATGAAAAGTGTCACCATGAAAAATGTCAAAAATGACAAATTTCAAGAGGGCAAATGTCAAAGAAGTCAAATGACAAATGTCACAATGCTAAATGTCAAAAATGAAAAGTGTCACCATGAAAAATGTCAAAAATGACAAATTTCAAGATGGCAAATGTCAAAGATGTCAAATGACAAATGTCACAATGCTAAATGTCAAAAATGAAAAGTGTCAAAAATGACAAATTTCAAGATGGCAAATGTCTAAGATGTCAAATGACAAATGTCACAATGCTAAATGTCAAAAATGAAAAGTGTCACCGTGAAAAATGTCAAAAATAACAAATTTCAAGATGGAAAATGTCAAAGATGTCAAATGACAAATGTCACAATGCTAACTGTCAGAAATAAAAAGTGTCACCATGAAAAATGTCAAAAATAACAAATTTCAAGATGGCAAATGTCAAAGATGTCAAATGACAAATGTCACAATGCTAAATGTCAAAAATGAAAAGTGTCACCATGAAAAATGTCAAAAATGACAAATTTCAAGAGGGCAAATGTCAAAGATGTCAAATGACAAATGTCACAATGCTAAATGTCAAAAATGAAAAGTGTCACCATGAAAAATGTCAAAAATAACAAATTTCAAGATGGCAAATGTCAAAGATGTCAAATGACAAATGTCACAATGCTAAATGTCAAAAATGAAAAGTGTCACCATGAAAAAAGTCAAAAATGACAAATTTCAAGATGGCAAATGTCAAAACTGACAAATGTCACAATGCTAAATGTCAAAAATAAAATGTGTCACCATGAAAAATGTCAAAAATAACAAATTTCAAGATGGCAAATGTCAAAGATGTCAAATGGACAAATGTCACAATGCTAAATGTCAAAAATGACAAATTTTAAGATGGCAAATGTCAAAGATGTCAAATGACAAATGGCACAATGCTAAATGTCAAAAATGAAAAGTGTCACCATGAAAAATGTCAAAAATGACAAATTTTAAGATGGCAAATGTCAAAGATGTCAAATGACAAATGTCACAATGCTAAATGTCAAAAATGAAAAGTGTCACCATGAAAAATGTCAAAAATGACAAATTTCAAGATGGCAAATGTCAAAGATGTCAAATGACAAATGTCACAATGCTAAATGTCAAAAATGAAAAGTGTCACCATGAAAAATGTCAAAAATGACAAATTTCAAGATGGCAAATATCAAAGATGTCAAATTACAAATGTCACAAAGCTAAATGTCAAAAATGACAAATTTCAAGATGGCAAATGTCCAAGATTTCAAATGACAAATGTCACAATGCTAAATGTCAAAAATGAAAAGTGTCACCATGAAAAATGTCAAAAATGACAAATTTCAGGATAGCAAATGTCAAAGATGTCAAATGACAAATGTCACAATGCTAAATGTCAAAAATGAAAAGTGTCAAAAATGACAAATTTCAAGATGGCAAATGTCTAAGATGTCAAATGACAAATGTCACAATGCTAAATGTCAAAAATGAAAAGTGTCACCGTGAAAAATGTCAAAAATGATAAATTTCAAGATGGCAAATGTCTAAGATGTCAAATGACAAATGTCACAATGCTAAATGTCAAAAATGAAAAGTGTCACCATGAAAAATGTCAAAAATGACAAATTTCAAGATGGCAAATGTCAAAGATGTCAAATGACAAATGTCACAATGCTAAATGTCAAAAATGAAAAGTGTCACCATGAAAAATGTCAAAAATGACAAATTTCAAGATGGCAAATATCAAAGATGTCAAATTACAAATGTCACAAAGCTAAATGTCAAAAATGACAAATTTCAAGATGGCAAATGTCCAAGATTTCAAATGACAAATGTCACAATGCTAAATGTCAAAAATGAAAAGTGTCACCATGAAAAATGTCAAAAATGACAAATTTCAGGATAGCAAATGTCAAAGATGTCAAATGACAAATGTCACAATGCTAAATGTCAAAAATGAAAAGTGTCAAAAATGACAAATTTCAAGATGGCAAATGTCTAAGATGTCAAATGACAAATGTCACAATGCTAAATGTCAAAAATGAAAAGTGTCACCGTGAAAAATGTCAAAAATGATAAATTTCAAGATGGCAAATGTCTAAGATGTCAAATGACAAATGTCACAATGCTAAATGTCAAAAATGAAAAGTGTCACCATGAAAAATGTCAAAAATGACAAATTTCAAGATGGCAAATGTCAAAGATGTCAAATGACAAATGTCACAATGCTAAATGTCAAAAATGAAAAGTGTCACCATGAAAAATGTCAAAAATGACAAATTTCAAGATGGCAAATGTCAAAGATGTCAAATGACAAATGTCACAATGCTAAATGTCAAAAATGAAAAGTGTCACCATGAAAAATGTCAAAAATGACAAATTTCAAGATGGCAAATGTCAAAACTGACAAATGTCACAATGCTAAATGTCAAAAATGATAAGTGTCACCATAAAATGTCAAAAATGACAAATTTAAAGATGGCAAATGTCCAAGATGTCAAATGACAAATGTCACAATGCTAAATGTCAAAAATGAAAAGTGTCACCATGAAAAATGTCAAAAATGACAAATTTCAAGATGGCAAATGTCAAAACTGACAAATGTCACAATGCTAAATGTCAAAAATGAAAAGTGTGACCATAAAAAATGTCAAAAATAACAAATTTCAAGATGGCAAATGTCAAAACTGACAAATGTCACAATGCTAAATGTCAAAAATGATAGGTGTCACCATGAAAAATGTCAAAAATAAAAAAATTTCAAGATGGCAAATGTCAAAGATGTCAAATGACAAATGTCACAATGCTAAATGTCAAAAATGACAAATTTCAAGATGGCAAATGTCAAAGATGTCAAATGACAAATGTCACAATGCTAAATGTCAAAAATGAAAAGTGTCACCATGAAAAATGTCAAAAATTACAAATTTTAAGATGGCAAATGTCAAAACTGACAAATGTCACAATGCTAAATGTCAAAAATGATAAGTGTCACCATGAAAAATGTCAAAAATAACAAATTTCAAGATGGCAAATGTCAAAGATGTCAAATGACAAATGTCACAATGCTTAATGTCAAAAATGACAAATTTCAAGATGGCAAATGTCTAAGATGTCAAATGACAAATGTCACAATGCTAAATGTCAAAAATGAAAAGTGTCACCATGAAAAATGTCAAAAATGACAAATTTCAAGATGGCAAATGTCAAAGATGTCAAATGACAAATATCACAATGCTAAATGTCAAAAATCAAAAGTGTCACCATGAAAAATGTCAAAAATGACAAATTTCAAGATGGCAAATATCAAAGATGTCAAATGACAAATGTCACAAAGCTAAATGTCAAAAATGACAAATTTCAAGATGGCAAATGTCCAAGATGTCAAATGACAAATGTCACAATGCTAAATGTCAAAAATGAAAAGTGTCACCATGAAAAATGTCAAAAATGACAAATTTCAGGATAGCAAATGTCAAAGATGTCAAATGACAAATGTCACAATGCTAAATGTCAAAAATGAAAAGTGTCAAAAATGACAAATTTCAAGATGGCAAATGTCTAAGATGTCAAATGACAAATGTCACAACGCTAAATGTCAAAAATAAAAAGTGTCACCGTGAAAAATGTCAAAAATGATAAATTTCAAGATGGCAAATGTCTAAGATGTCAAATGACAAATGTCACAATGCTAAATGTCAAAAATGAAAAGTGTCACCATGAAAAATGTCAAAAATGAAAAATTTCAAGATGGCAAATGTCAAAGATGTCAAATGACAAATGTCACAATGCTGAATGTCAAAAATGAAAAGTGTCACCATGAAAAATGTCAAAAATGACAAATTTCAAGATGGCAAAGGTCAAAGATGTCAAATGACAAATGTCACAATGCTAAATGTCAAAAATGAAAAGTGTCAAAAATGACAAATTTCAAGATGGCAAATGTCTAAGATGTCAAATGACAAATGTCACAATGCTAAATGTCAAAAATGAAAAGTGTCACCGTGAAAAATGTCAAAAATAACAAATTTCAAGATGGAAAATGTCAAAGATGTCAAATGACAAATGTCACAATGCTAAATGTCAGAAATGAAAAGTGTCACCATGAAAAATGTCAAAAATAACAAATTTCAAGCTGGCAAATGTCAAAGATGTCAAATGACAAATGTCACAATGCTAAATGTCAAAAATGAAAAGTGTCACCATGAAAAATGTCAAAAATGACAAATTTCAAGAGGGCAAATGTCAAAGAAGTCAAATGACAAATGTCACAATGCTAAATGTCAAAAATGAAAAGTGTCACCATGAAAAATGTCAAAAATGACAAATTTCAAGATGGCAAATGTCAAAGATGTCAAATGACAAATGTCACAATGCTAAATGTCAAAAATGAAAAGTGTCAAAAATGACAAATTTCAAGATGGCAAATGTCTAAGATGTCAAATGACAAATGTCACAATGCTAAATGTCAAAAATGAAAAGTGTCACCGTGAAAAATGTCAAAAATAACAAATTTCAAGATGGAAAATGTCAAAGATGTCAAATGACAAATGTCACAATGCTAACTGTCAGAAATGAAAAGTGTCACCATGAAAAATGTCAAAAATAACAAATTTCAAGATGGCAAATGTCAAAGATGTCAAATGACAAATGTCACAATGCTAAATGTCAAAAATGAAAAGTGTCACCATGAAAAATGTCAAAAATGACAAATTTCAAGAGGGCAAATGTCAAAGATGTCAAATGACAAATGTCACAATGCTAAATGTCAAAAATGAAAAGTGTCACCATGAAAAATGTCAAAAATAACAAATTTCAAAATGGCAAATGTCAAAGATGTCAAATGACAAATGTCACAATGCTAAATGTCAAAAATGAAAAGTGTCACCATGAAAAAAGTCAAAAATGACAAATTTCAAGATGGCAAATGTCAAAACTGACAAATGTCACAATGCTAAATGTCAAAAATGAAAAGTGTGACCATAAATAATGTTAAAAATAACAAATTTCAAAATGGCAAGTGTCAAAGATGTCAAATGACAAATGTCACAATGCTAAATGTAAGAAATGACAAATTTCAAGATGGCAAATGTCAAAGATGTCAAATGACAAATGTCACAATGCTAAATGTCAAAAATGAAAAGTGTCACCATGAAAAATGTCAAAAATGACAAATTTCAAGATGGCAAATGTCTAAGATGTCAAATGACAAATGTCACAATGCTAAATGTCAAAAATGAAAAGTGTCACCATGAAAAATGTCAAAAATGACAAATTTCAAGATGGCAAATGTCAAAGATGTCAAATGACAAATATCACAATGCTAAATGTCAAAAATCAAAAGTGTCACCATGAAAAATGTCAAAAATGACAAATTTCAAGATGGCAAATGTCAAAACTGACAAATGTCACAATGCTAAATGTCAAAAATAAAATGTGTCACCATGAAAAATGTCAAAAATAACAAATTTCAAGATGGCAAATGTCAAAGATGTCAAATGGACAAATGTCACAATGCTAAATGTCAAAAATGACAAATTTTAAGATGGCAAATGTCAAAGATGTCAAATGACAAATGGCACAATGCTAAATGTCAAAAATGAAAAGTGTCACCATGAAAAATGTCAAAAATGACAAATTTTAAGATGGCAAATGTCAAAGATGTCAAATGACAAATGTCACAATGCTAAATGTCAAAAATGAAAAGTGTCACCATGAAAAATGTCAAAAATGACAAATTTCAAGATGGCAAATGTCAAAGATGTCAAATGACAAATGTCACAATGCTAAATGTCAAAAATGAAAAGTGTCACCATGAAAAATGTCAAAAATGACAAATTTCAAGATGGCAAATATCAAAGATGTCAAATTACAAATGTCACAAAGCTAAATGTCAAAAATGACAAATTTCAAGATGGCAAATGTCCAAGATTTCAAATGACAAATGTCACAATGCTAAATGTCAAAAATGAAAAGTGTCACCATGAAAAATGTCAAAAATGACAAATTTCAGGATAGCAAATGTCAAAGATGTCAAATGACAAATGTCACAATGCTAAATGTCAAAAATGAAAAGTGTCAAAAATGACAAATTTCAAGATGGCAAATGTCTAAGATGTCAAATGACAAATGTCACAATGCTAAATGTCAAAAATGAAAAGTGTCACCGTGAAAAATGTCAAAAATGATAAATTTCAAGATGGCAAATGTCTAAGATGTCAAATGACAAATGTCACAATGCTAAATGTCAAAAATGAAAAGTGTCACCATGAAAAATGTCAAAAATGACAAATTTCAAGATGGCAAATGTCAAAGATGTCAAATGACAAATGTCACAATGCTGAATGTCAAAAATGAAAAGTGTCACCATGAAAAATGTCAAAAATGACAAATTTCAAGATGGCAAAGGTCAAAGATGTCAAATGACAAATGTCACAATGCTAAATGTCAAAAATGAAAAGTGTCAAAAATGACAAATTTCAAGATGGCAAATGTCTAAGATGTCAAATGACAAATGTCACAATGCTAAATGTCAAAAATGAAAAGTGTCACCGTGAAAAATGTCAAAAATAACAAATTTCAAGATGGAAAATGTCAAAGATGTCAAATGACAAATGTCACAATGCTAAATGTCAGAAATGAAAAGTGTCACCATGAAAAATGTCAAAAATAACAAATTTCAAGCTGGCAAATGTCAAAGATGTCAAATGACAAATGTCACAATGCTAAATGTCAAAAATGAAAAGTGTCACCATGAAAAATGTCAAAAATGACAAATTTCAAGAGGGCAAATGTCAAAGAAGTCAAATGACAAATGTCACAATGCTAAATGTCAAAAATGAAAAGTGTCACCATGAAAAATGTCAAAAATGACAAATTTCAAGATGGCAAATGTCAAAGATGTCAAATGACAAATGTCACAATGCTAAATGTCAAAAATGAAAAGTGTCAAAAATGACAAATTTCAAGATGGCAAATGTCTAAGATGTCAAATGACAAATGTCACAATGCTAAATGTCAAAAATGAAAAGTGTCACCGTGAAAAATGTCAAAAATAACAAATTTCAAGATGGAAAATGTCAAAGATGTCAAATGACAAATGTCACAATGCTAACTGTCAGAAATAAAAAGTGTCACCATGAAAAATGTCAAAAATAACAAATTTCAAGATGGCAAATGTCAAAGATGTCAAATGACAAATGTCACAATGCTAAATGTCAAAAATGAAAAGTGTCACCATGAAAAATGTCAAAAATGACAAATTTCAAGAGGGCAAATGTCAAAGATGTCAAATGACAAATGTCACAATGCTAAATGTCAAAAATGAAAAGTGTCACCATGAAAAATGTCAAAAATAACAAATTTCAAGATGGCAAATGTCAAAGATGTCAAATGACAAATGTCACAATGCTAAATGTCAAAAATGAAAAGTGTCACCATGAAAAAAGTCAAAAATGACAAATTTCAAGATGGCAAATGTCAAAACTGACAAATGTCACAATGCTAAATGTCAAAAATGAAAAGTGTGACCATAAATAATGTTAAAAATAACAAATTTCAAAATGGCAAGTGTCAAAGATGTCAAATGTCACAATGCTAAATGTAAGAAATGACAAATTTCAAGATGGCAAATGTCAAAGATGTCAAATGACAAATGTCACAATGCTAAATGTCAAAAATGAAAAGTGTCACCATGAAAAATGTCAAAAATGACAAATTTCAAGATGGCAAATGTCCAAGATGTCAAATGACAAATGTCACAATGCTAAATGTCAAAAATGAAAAGTGTCACCATGAAAAATGTCAAAAATGACAAATTTCAAGATGGCAAATGTAAAAAGATGTCGAATATAACAAATGTCACAATGCTAAATGTCAAAAATGAAAAGTGTCACCATGAAAAATGTCAAAAATGACAAATTTCAAGATGGCAAATGTCAAAAATGTCAAATGACAAATGTCGCAATGCTAAATATCAAAAATGAAAAGTGTCAAAAATGACAAATTTCAAGATGGCAAATGTCAAATGACAAATGTCACAATGCTAAATGTCAAAAATGAAAAGTGTCACCATGAAAAATGTCAAAAATGACAAATTTTAAGATGGCAAATGTCAAAGATGTCAAATGACAAATGTCACAATGCTAAATGTCAAAAATGAAAAATGTCAAAAATGACAAATTTCAAGATGGCAAATGTCAAAGATGTCAAATGACAAATGTCACAATGCTAAATGTCAAAAATGAAAAGTGTCACCATGAAAAATGTCAAAAATGACAAATTTCAAGATGGCAAATGTCAAAGGTGTCAAAGGACAAATGTCACAATGCTAAATGTCAAAAATGAAAAGTGTCACCATGAAAAATGTCAAAAATGACAAATTTCAAGATGGCAAATGTCAAAGATGTCAAATGACAAATGTCACAATGCTAAATATCAAAAATGAAAAGTGTCAAAAATGACAAATTTCAAGATGGCAAATGTCTAAGATGTCAAATGACAAATGTCACAATGCTAAATGTCACAAATGAAAAGTGTCACCATGAAAAATGTCAAAAATGACAAATTTCAAGATGGCAAATGTCAAAGATGTCAAATGACAAATGTCACAATGCTAAATGTCAAAACTGAAAAATGTCAAAAATGACAAATTTCAAGATGGCAAATGTCAAAGATGTCAAATGACTAATGTCACAATGCTAAATGTCAAAAATCAAAAGTGTCACCATGAAAAATGTCAAAAATGACAAATTTCAAGATAACAAATGTCAAAACTGACAAATGTCACAATGCTGAATGTCAAAAATGATAAGTGTCACCATGAAAAATGTCAAAAATGACAAATTTTAAGATGACAAATGTCCAAGATGTCAAATGACAAATGTCACAATGCTAAATGTCAAAAATGAAAAGTGTCACCATGAAAAATGTCAAAAATGACAAATTTCAAGATGGCAAATGTCAAAGATGTCAAAGGACAAATGTCACAATGCTAAATGTCAAAAATGAAAAGTGTCAAAAATGACAAATTTTAAGATGGCAAATGTCAAAGATGTCAAATGACAAATGTCACAATGCTAAATGTCAAAAATGAAAAGTGTCACCATGAAAAATGTCAAAAATGACAAATTTCAAGATGGCAAATGTCTAAGATGTCAAATGACAAATGTCACAATGCTAAATGTCAAAAATGAAAAGTGTCACCATGAAAAATGTCAAAAATGACAAATTTCAAGATGGCAAATGTCAAAGATGTCAAATGACAAATGTCACAATGCTGAATGTCAAAAATGAAAAGTGTCACCATGAAAAATGTCAAAAATGACAAATTTCAAGATGGAAATGTCAAAGATGTCAAATGACAAATGTCACAATGCTAAATGTCAAAAATGAAAAGTGTCACCATGAAAAATGTCAAAAATGACAAATTTCAAGAGGGCAAATGTCAAAGAAGTCAAATGACAAATGTCACAATGCTAAATGTCAAAAATGAAAAGTGTCAAAAATGACAAATTTTAAGATGGCAAATGTCTAAGATGTCAAATGACAAATGTCACAATGCTAAATGTCAAAAATGAAAAGTGTCACCATGAAAAATGTCAAAAATGACAAATTTCAAGATGGCAAATGTCAAAACTGACAAATGTCACAATGCTAAATGTCAAAAATGAAAAGTGTGACCATAAAAAATGTCAAAAATAACAAATTTCAAGATGGCAAATGTCAAAACTGACAAATGTCACAATGCTAAATGTCAAAAATGATAGGTGTCACCATGAAAAATGTCAAAAATAAAAAAATTTCAAGATGGCAAATGTCAAAGATGTCAAATGACAAATGTCACAATGCTAAATGTCAAAAATGACAAATTTCAAGATGGCAAATGTCAAAGATGTCAAATGACAAATGTCACAATGCTAAATGTCAAAAATGAAAAGTGTCACCATGAAAAATGTCAAAAATTACAAATTTTAAGATGGCAAATGTCAAAACTGACAAATGTCACAATGCTAAATGTCAAAAATGATAAGTGTCACCATGAAAAATGTCAAAAATAACAAATTTCAAGATGGCAAATGTCAAAGATGTCAAATGACAAATGTCACAATGCTTAATGTCAAAAATGACAAATTTCAAGATGGCAAATGTCTAAGATGTCAAATGACAAATGTCACAATGCTAAATGTCAAAAATGAAAAGTGTCACCATGAAAAATGTCAAAAATGACAAATTTCAAGATGGCAAATGTCAAAGATGTCAAATGACAAATATCACAATGCTAAATGTCAAAAATCAAAAGTGTCACCATGAAAAATGTCAAAAATGACAAATTTCAAGATGGCAAATGTCAAAACTGACAAATGTCACAATGCTAAATGTCAAAAATAAAATGTGTCACCATGAAAAATGTCAAAAATAACAAATTTCAAGATGGCAAATGTCAAAGATGTCAAATGGACAAATGTCACAATGCTAAATGTCAAAAATGACAAATTTTAAGATGGCAAATGTCAAAGATGTCAAATGACAAATGGCACAATGCTAAATGTCAAAAATGAAAAGTGTCACCATGAAAAATGTCAAAAATGACAAATTTTAAGATGGCAAATGTCAAAGATGTCAAATGACAAATGTCACAATGCTAAATGTCAAAAATGAAAAGTGTCACCATGAAAAATGTCAAAAATGACAAATTTCAAGATGGCAAATGTCAAAGATGTCAAATGACAAATGTCACAATGCTAAATGTCAAAAATGAAAAGTGTCACCATGAAAAATGTCAAAAATGACAAATTTCAAGATGGCAAATATCAAAGATGTCAAATGACAAATGTCACAAAGCTAAATGTCAAAAATGACAAATTTCAAGATGGCAAATGTCCAAGATGTCAAATGACAAATGTCACAATGCTAAATGTCAAAAATGAAAAGTGTCACCATGAAAAATGTCAAAAATGACAAATTTCAGGATAGCAAATGTCAAAGATGTCAAATGACAAATGTCACAATGCTAAATGTCAAAAATGAAAAGTGTCAAAAATGACAAATTTCAAGATGGCAAATGTCTAAGATGTCAAATGACAAATGTCACAATGCTAAATGTCAAAAATGAAAAGTGTCACCGTGAAAAATGTCAAAAATGATAAATTTCAAGATGGCAAATGTCTAAGATGTCAAATGACAAATGTCACAATGCTAAATGTCAAAAATGAAAAGTGTCACCATGAAAAATGTCAAAAATGACAAATTTCAAGATGGCAAATGTCAAAGATGTCAAATGACAAATGTCACAATGCTGAATGTCAAAAATGAAAAGTGTCACCATGAAAAATGTCAAAAATGACAAATTTCAAGATGGCAAAGGTCAAAGATGTCAAATGACAAATGTCACAATGCTAAATGTCAAAAATGAAAAGTGTCAAAAATGACAAATTTCAAGATGGCAAATGTCTAAGATGTCAAATGACAAATGTCACAATGCTAAATGTCAAAAATGAAAAGTGTCACCGTGAAAAATGTCAAAAATAACAAATTTCAAGATGGAAAATGTCAAAGATGTCAAATGACAAATGTCACAATGCTAAATGTCAGAAATGAAAAGTGTCACCATGAAAAATGTCAAAAATAACAAATTTCAAGCTGGCAAATGTCAAAGATGTCAAATGACAAATGTCACAATGCTAAATGTCAAAAATGAAAAGTGTCACCATGAAAAATGTCAAAAATGACAAATTTCAAGAGGGCAAATGTCAAAGAAGTCAAATGACAAATGTCACAATGCTAAATGTCAAAAATGAAAAGTGTCACCATGAAAAATGTCAAAAATGACAAATTTCAAGATGGCAAATGTCAAAGATGTCAAATGACAAATGTCACAATGCTAAATGTCAAAAATGAAAAGTGTCAAAAATGACAAATTTCAAGATGGCAAATGTCTAAGATGTCAAATGACAAATGTCACAATGCTAAATGTCAAAAATGAAAAGTGTCACCGTGAAAAATGTCAAAAATAACAAATTTCAAGATGGAAAATGTCAAAGATGTCAAATGACAAATGTCACAATGCTAACTGTCAGAAATAAAAAGTGTCACCATGAAAAATGTCAAAAATAACAAATTTCAAGATGGCAAATGACAAATGTCACAATGCTAAATGTCAAAAATGAAAAGTGTCACCATGAAAAATGTCAAAAATGACAAATTTCAAGAGGGCAAATGTCAAAGATGTCAAATGACAAATGTCACAATGCTAAATGTCAAAAATGAAAAGTGTCACCATGAAAAATGTCAAAAATAACAAATTTCAAGATGGCAAATGTCAAAGATGTCAAATGACAAATGTCACAATGCTAAATGTCAAAAATGAAAAGTGTCACCATGAAAAAAGTCAAAAATGACAAATTTCAAGATGGCAAATGTCAAAACTGACAAATGTCACAATGCTAAATGTCAAAAATGAAAAGTGTGACCATAAATAATGTTAAAAATAACAAATTTCAAAATGGCAAGTGTCAAAGATGTCAAATGTCACAATGCTAAATGTAAGAAATGACAAATTTCAAGATGGCAAATGTCAAAGATGTCAAATGACAAATGTCACAATGCTAAATGTCAAAAATGAAAAGTGTCACCATGAAAAATGTCAAAAATGACAAATTTCAAGATGGCAAATGTCCAAGATGTCAAATGACAAATGTCACAATGCTAAATGTCAAAAATGAAAAGTGTCACCATGAAAAATGTCAAAAATGACAAATTTCAAGATGGCAAATGTAAAAAGATGTCGAATATAACAAATGTCACAATGCTAAATGTCAAAAATGAAAAGTGTCACCATGAAAAATGTCAAAAATGACAAATTTCAAGATGGCAAATGTCAAAAATGTCAAATGACAAATGTCGCAATGCTAAATATCAAAAATGAAAAGTGTCAAAAATGACAAATTTCAAGATGGCAAATGTCAAATGACAAATGTCACAATGCTAAATGTCAAAAATGAAAAGTGTCACCATGAAAAATGTCAAAAATGACAAATTTTAAGATGGCAAATGTCAAAGATGTCAAATGACAAATGTCACAATGCTAAATGTCAAAAATGAAAAATGTCAAAAATGACAAATTTCAAGATGGCAAATGTCAAAGATGTCAAATGACAAATGTCACAATGCTAAATGTCAAAAATGAAAAGTGTCACCATGAAAAATGTCAAAAATGACAAATTTCAAGATGGCAAATGTCAAAGGTGTCAAAGGACAAATGTCACAATGCTAAATGTCAAAAATGAAAAGTGTCACCATGAAAAATGTCAAAAATGACAAATTTCAAGATGGCAAATGTCAAAGATGTCAAATGACAAATGTCACAATGCTAAATATCAAAAATGAAAAGTGTCAAAAATGACAAATTTCAAGATGGCAAATGTCTAAGATGTCAAATGACAAATGTCACAATGCTAAATGTCACAAATGAAAAGTGTCACCATGAAAAATGTCAAAAATGACAAATTTCAAGATGGCAAATGTCAAAGATGTCAAATGACAAATGTCACAATGCTAAATGTCAAAACTGAAAAATGTCAAAAATGACAAATTTCAAGATGGCAAATGTCAAAGATGTCAAATGACTAATGTCACAATGCTAAATGTCAAAAATCAAAAGTGTCACCATGAAAAATGTCAAAAATGACAAATTTCAAGATAACAAATGTCAAAACTGACAAATGTCACAATGCTGAATGTCAAAAATGATAAGTGTCACCATGAAAAATGTCAAAAATGACAAATTTTAAGATGACAAATGTCCAAGATGTCAAATGACAAATGTCACAATGCTAAATGAAAAGTGTCACCATGAAAAATGTCAAAAATGACAAATTTCAAGATGGCAAATGTCAAAGATGTCAAAGGACAAATGTCACAATGCTAAATGTCAAAAATGAAAAGTGTCAAAAATGACAAATTTTAAGATGGCAAATGTCAAAGATGTCAAATGACAAATGTCACAATGCTAAATGTCAAAAATGAAAAGTGTCACCATGAAAAATGTCAAAAATGACAAATTTCAAGATGGCAAATGTCTAAGATGTCAAATGACAAATGTCACAATGCTAAATGTCAAAAATGAAAAGTGTCACCATGAAAAATGTCAAAAATGACAAATTTCAAGATGGCAAATGTCAAAGATGTCAAATGACAAATGTCACAATGCTGAATGTCAAAAATGAAAAGTGTCACCATGAAAAATGTCAAAAATGACAAATTTCAAGATGGAAATGTCAAAGATGTCAAATGACAAATGTCACAATGCTAAATGTCAAAAATGAAAAGTGTCACCATGAAAAATGTTAAAAATGACAAATTTCAAGAGGGCAAATGTCAAAGAAGTCAAATGACAAATGTCACAATGCTAAATGTCAAAAATGAAAAGTGTCACCATGAAAAATGTCAAAAATGACAAATTTCAAGATGGCAAATGTCAAAGATGTCAAATGACAAATGTCACAATGCTAAATGTCAAAAATGAAAAGTGTCAAAAATGACAAATTTCAAGATGGCAAATGTCTAAGATGTCAAATGACAAATGTCACAATGCTAAATGTCAAAAATGAAAAGTGTCACCGTAAAAAATGTCAAAAATAACAAATTTCAAGATGGAAAATGTCAAAGATGTCAAATGACAAATGTCACAATGCTAACTGTCAGAAATGAAAAGTGTCACCATGAAAAATGTCAAAAATAACAAATTTCAAGATGGCAAATGTCAAAGATGTCAAATGACAAATGTCACAATGCTAAATGTCAAAAATGAAAAGTGTCACCATGAAAAATGTCAAAAATGACAAATTTCAAGAGGGCAAATGTCAAAGATGTCAAATGACAAATGTCACAATGCTAAATGTCAAAAATGAAAAGTGTCACCATGAAAAATGTCAAAAATAACAAATTTCAAGATGGCAAATGTCAAAGATGTCAAATGACAAATGTCACAATGCTAAATGTCAAAAATGAAAAGTGTCACCATGAAAAAAGTCAAAAATGACAAATTTCAAGATGGCAAATGTCAAAACTGACAAATGTCACAATGCTAAATGTCAAAAATGAAAAGTGTGACCATAAAAAATGTTAAAAATAACAAATTTCAAAATGGCAAGTGTCAAAGATGTCAAATGACAAATGTCACAATGCTAAATGTAAGAAATGACAAATTTCAAGATGGCAAATGTCAAAGATGTCAAATGACAAATGTCACAATGCTAAATGTCAAAAATGAAAAGTGTCACCATGAAAAATGTCAAAAATGACAAATTTCAAGATGGCAAATGTCCAAGATGTCAAATGACAAATGTCACAATGCTAAATGTCAAAAATGAAAAGTGTCACCATGAAAAATGTCAAAAATGACAAATTTCAAGATGGCAAATGTAAAACGATGTCGAATATAACAAATGTCACAATGCTAAATGTCAAAAATGAAAAGTGTCACCATGAAAAATGTCAAAAATGACAAATTTCAAGATGGCAAATGTCAAAAATGTCAAATGACAAATGTCACAATGCTAAATATCAAAAATGAAAAGTGTCAAAAATGACAAATTTCAAGATGTCAAATGACAAATGTCACAATGCTAAATGTCAAAAATGAAAAGTGTCACCATGAAAAATGTCAAAAATGACAAATTTTAAGATGGCAAATGTCAAAGATGTCAAATGACAAATGTCACAATGCTAAATGTCAAAAATGAAAAATGTCAAAAATGACAAATTTCAAGATGGCAAATGTCAAAGATGTCAAATGACAAATGTCACAATGCTAAATGTCAAAAATGAAAAGTGTCACCATGAAAAATGTCAAAAATGACAAATTTCAAGATGGCAAATGTCAAAGGTGTCAAAGGACAAATGTCACAATGCTAAATGTCAAAAATGAAAAGTGTCACCATGAAAAATGTCAAAAATGACAAATTTCAAGATGGCAAATGTCAAAGATGTCAAATGACAAATGTCACAATGCTAAATATCAAAAATGAAAAGTGTCAAAAATGACAAATTTCAAGATGGCAAATGTCTAAGATGTCAAATGACAAATGTCACAATGCTAAATGTCAAAAATGAAAAGTGTCACCATGAAAAATGTCAAAAATGACAAATTTCAAGATGGCAAATGTCAAAGATGTCAAATGACAAATGTCACAATGCTAAATGTCAAAACTGAAAAATGTCAAAAATGACAAATTTTAAGATGGCAAATGTCAAAGATGTCAAATGACTAATGTCACAATGCTAAATGTCAAAAATCAAAAGTGTCACTATGAAAAATGTCAAAAATGACAAATTTCAAGATAACAAATGTCAAAACTGACAAATGTCACAATGCTGAATGTCAAAAATGATAAGTGTCACAATGAAAAATGTCAAAAATGACAAATTTTAAGATGACAAATGTCCAAGATGTCAAATGACAAATGTCACAATGCTAAATGTCAAAAATGAAAAGTGTCACCATGAAAAATGTCAAAAATGACAAATTTCAAGATGGCAAATGTCAAAGATGTCAAAGGACAAATGTCACAATGCTAAATGTTAAAAATGAAAAGTGTCAAAAATGACAAATTTTAAGATGGCAAATGTCAAAGATGTCAAATGACAAATGTCACAATGCTAAATGTCAAAAATGAAAAGTGTCACCATGAAAAATGCCAAAAATGACAAATTTCAAGATGGCAAATGTCAAAACTGACAAATGTCACAATGCTAAATGTCAAAAATGAAAAGTGTCACCATAAAAAATGTCAAAAATAACAAATTTCAAGATGGCAAATGTCAAAGATGTCAAATGACAAATGTCACAATGCTCAATGTAAAAAATGACAAATTTCAAGATGGCAAATGTCAAAGATGTCAAATGACAAATGTCACAATGCTAAATGTCAAAAATGAAAAGTGTCACCATGAAAAAGGTCAAAAATGACAAATTTCAAGATGGCAAATGTCAAAGATGTCAAATGACAAATGTCACAATGCTAAATGTCAAAAATGAAAAGTGTCACCATGAAAAATGTCAAAAATGACAAATTTCAAAATGGCAAATGTCAAAACTGACAAATGTCACAATGCTTAATGTCAAAAATGATAAGTGTCACCATGAAAAATGTCAAAAATGACAAACTTAAGGATGGCAAATGTCCAAGATGTCAAATGACAAATGTCACAATGCTAAATGTCAAAAATAAAAAGTGTCGCCATGAAAAATGTCAAAAATGACAAATTTCAAGATGGCAAATGTCAAAGATGTCAAATGACAAATGTCACAATGCTAAATGTCAAAAATGAAAAGTGTCAAAAATGACAAATTTCAAGATGGCAAATGTCTAAGATGTCAAATGACAAATGTCACAATGCTAAATGTCAAAAATAAAAAGAGTCACCATGAAAAATGTCAAAAATGACAAATTTCAAGATGGCAAATGTCAAAACTGACAAATGTCACAATGCTAAATGTCAAAAATGAAAAGTGTGACCATGAAAAATGTCAAAAATAACAAATTTCAAGATGGCAAATGTCAAAACTGACAAATGTCACAATGCTAAATGTCAAAAATGATAAGTGTCACCATGAAAAATGTCAAAAATAAAAAAATTTCAAGATGGCAAATGTCAAAGATGTCAAATGACAAATGTCACAATGCTAAATGTCAAAAATGACAAATTTCAAGATGGCAAATGTCAAAGATGTCAAATGACAAATGTCACAATGCTAAATGTCAAAAATGAAAAGTGTCACCATGAAAAATGTCAAAAATTACAAACTTCAAGATGGCAAATGTCAAAACTGACAAATGTCACAATGCTAAATGTCAAAAATGAAAAGTGTCACCATGAAAAATGTCAAAAATGACAAATTTCAAGATGGCAAATATCAAAGATGTCAAATGACAAATGTCACAATGCTTAATGTCAAAAATGACAAATTTCAAGATGGCAAATGTCTAAGATGTCAAATGACAAATGTCACAATGCTAAATGTCAAAAATGAAAAGTGTCACCATGAAAAATGTCAAAAATGACAAATTTCAAGATGGCAAATGTCAAAGATGTCAAATGACAAATGTCACAATGCTAAATGTCAAAAATGAAAAGTGTCACCATGAAAAATGTCAAAAATGACAAATTTCAAGATGGCAAATATCAAAGATGTCAAATGACAAGTGTCACAATGCTAAATGTCAAAAATGACAAATTTCAAGATGGCAAATGTCCAAGATGTCAAATGTCAAATGACAAATGTCATAATGCTAAATGTCAAAAATGAAAAGTGTCACCATGAAAAATGTCAAAAATGACAAATTTCAAGATGGCAAATGTCTAAGATGTCAAATGACAAATTTCACAATGCTAAATGTCAAAAATGAAAAATGTCACCATGAAAAATGTCAAAAATGACAAATTTCAAGATGGCAAATGTCAAAGATGTCAAATGACAAATGTCACAATGCTAAATGTCAAAAATGAAAAGTGTCCCCATGAAAAATGTCAATAATGACAAATTTCAAGATGGCAAATGTCAAAGATGTCAAATGACAAATGTCACAATGCTAAATGTCAAAAATGAAAAGTGTCACCATAAAAAATGTCAAAAATGACAAATTTCAAGATGGCAAATGTTAAAGATGTCGAATATGACAAATGTCAGAATGCTAAATATCAAAAATGAAAAGTGTCAAAAATGACAAATTTCAAGATGGCAAATGTCTAAGATGTCAAATGACAAATGTCACAATGCTAAATGTCAAAAATGAAAAGTGTCACCATGAAAAATGTAAAAAATGACAAATTTCAAGATGGCAAATGTCAAAGATGTCAAATGACAAATGTCACAATGCTAAATGTTAAAAATGAAAAATGTCAAAAATGACAAATTTCAAGATGGCAAATGTCAAAGCTGTCAAATGACTAATGTCACAATGCTAAATGTCAAAAATCAAAAGTGTCACCATGAAAAATGTCAAAAATGACAAATTTCAAGATAACAAATGTCAAAACTGACAAATGTCACAATGCTGAATGTCAAAAATGATAAGTGTCACCATGAAAAATGTCAAAAATGACAAATTTTAAGATGACAAATGTCCAAGATGTCAAATGACAAATGTCAAAATGCTAAATGTCAAAAATGAAAAGTGTCACCATGAAAAATGTCAAAAATAACAAATTTCAAGATGGCAAATGTCAAAGATGTCAAATGACAAATGTCACAATGCTAAATGTAAAAAATGACAAATTTCAAGATGTCAAATGACAAATGTCACAATGCTAAATGTCAAAAATGAAAAGTGTCACCATGAAAAAAGTCAAAAATGACAAATTTCAAGATGGCAAATGTCAAAGATGTCAAATGACAAATGTCACAATGCTAAATGTCAAAAATGAAAAGTGTCACCATGAAAAATGTCAAAAATGACAAAATTCAAGATGGCAAATGTCAAAACTGACAAATGTCACAATGCTTAATGTCAAAAATGATAAGTGTCACCATAAAAAATGTCAAAAATGACAAATTTAAAGATGGCAAATGTCCAAGATGTCAAATGACAAATGTCACAATGCCAAATGTCAAAAATGAAAAGTGTCACCATGAAAAATTTCAAAAATGACAAATTTCAAGATGGCAAATGTCAAAGATGTCAAATGACAAATGTCACAATGCTAAATGTCAAAAATGAAAAATGTCAAAAATGACAAATTTCAAGATGGCAAATGTCTAAGATGTCAAATGACAAATGTCACAATGCTAAATGTCAAAAATGAAAAGTGTCACCGTGAAAAATGTCAAAAATGACAAATTTGAAGATGGCAAATGTCAAAGATGTCAAATGACAAATGTCACAATGCTAAATGTCAAAAATGAAAAATGTCACCATGAAAAATGTCAAAAATGACAAATTTCAAGATGGCAAATGTCAAAGATGTCAAATGACAAATGTCACAATGCTAAATGTCAAAAATGAAAAGTGTCCCCATGAAAAATGTCAATAATGACAAATTTCAAGATGGCAAATGTCAAAGATGTCAAATGACAAATGTCACAATGCTAAATGTCAAAAATGAAAAGTGTCACCATAAAAAATGTCAAAAATGACAAATTTCAAGATGGCAAATGTTAAAGATGTCGAATATGACAAATGTCACAATGCTAAATGTCAAAAATGAAAAGTGTCACCATGAAAAATGTCAAAAATGACAAATTTCAAGATGGCAAATATCAAAGATGTCAAATGACAAATGTCACAATGCTAAATGTCAAAAATGACAAATTTCAAGATGGCAAATGTCAAAGATTTCAAATGACAAATGTCACAATGCTAAATGTCAAAAATGAAAAGTGTCACCATAAAAAATGTCAAAAATGACAAATTTCAAGATGGCAAATGTCAAAGATGTCAAATGACAAATGACAATGCTAAATGTCAAAAATGAAAAGTGACACCATGAAAAATGTCAAAAATAACAAATTTCAAGATGGCAAATGTCAAAGATGTCAAATGACAAATGTCACAATGCTAAATGTCAAAAATGAAAAGTGTCACCATGAAAAATGTCAAAAATGACAAATTTCAAGATGGCAAATGTCAAAGATGTCAAATGACAAATGTCACAATGCTAAATGTCAAAAATGAAAAGTGTCACCATGAAAAATGTCAAAAATGACAAATTTCAAGATGGCAAATGTCAAAGATGTCAAATCACAAATGTCACAATGCTAAATGTCAAAAATGAAAAGTGTCACCATGAGAAATGTCAAAAATAACAAATTTCAAGATGGCAAATGTCAAAGATGTCAAATGACAAATGTCACAATGCTAAATGTCAAAAGTGAAAAGTGTCAAAAATGACAAATTTCAAGATGGCAAATGTCAAAGATGTCAAAGGTCAAATGTCACAATGCTAAATGTCAAAAATGAAAAGTGTCACCATGAAAAATGTCAAAAATAACAAATTTCAAGATGGCAAATGTCAAAGATGTCAAATGACAAATGTCACAATGCTAAATGTCAAAAATGAAAAGTGTCACCATGAAAAATGTCAAAAATGACAAATTTCAAGATGGCAAATGTCAAAGATGTTAAATGACAAATGTCACAATGCTAAATGTCAAAAATGAAAAGTGTCACCATGAAAAATGACAAATTTCAAGATGGCAAATGTCAAAGATGTCAAATGACAAATGTCACAATGCTAAATGTCAAAAATGAAAAGTGTCACCATGAAAAATGTCAAAAATGACAAATTTCAAGATGGCAAATGTCAAAGATGTCAAATGACAAATGTCACAATGCTAAATGTCAAAAATGAAAAGTGTCACCATGAAAAATGTCAAAAATAACAAATTTCAAGAATGCAAATGTCAAAGATGTCAAATGACAAATGTCACAATGCTAAATGTCAAAAATGAAAAGTGTCAAAAATGACAAATTTCAAGATGGCAAATGTAAAAGATGTCAAATGTCAAATGTCACAATGCTAAATGTCAAAAATGAAAAGTGTCACCATGAAAAATGTCAAAAATAACAAATTTCAAGATGGCAAATGTCAAAGATGTCAAATGACAAATGTCACAATGCTAAATGTCAAAAATGAAAAGTGTCACAATGAAAAATGTCAAAAATAACAAATTTCAAGATGGCAAATGTCAAAGATGTCAAATGACAAATGTCACAATGCTAAATGTCCAAAATCGTGGTATGAGGATAATATTAAAATGTAGTAAATATAATTCTATAAATAATATGCTTAAATCGCTACAATGGCTTTTAGTGTATCAGAGATTATACTATTTGACAATGGTATTTGTGTATAAAATATTAAATAATTTAGCACCACCTTACTTTCAAGACTACATTCATTTTAACAATACCATTCATAATTACTCTACCAGATATAACAATAACTTACATATAGCCAGAACAAATAAACGAATGTCCATGAATTCCTTATTTTTTAAATGCTTTGACCATTATAATAAATTACCAATTTGTGTTAAATCTAGTTCGACAGTAAGGGTTTTTAAAAAGAGAATAATTGAACATATTAATGATAATGAACAGTACCCATTTTTTTCTACTTGTGTATATTTTTTGTTGTCGTTTCTAATGCAAATTTTTAAATTGTAAATTGTATTTTTTTTTATAGGTTTAAATTATAAGAATGTTTTTTTTTGTATATTTTGACATACTACTTTTTAAGTGTTGTTTTTTACATATTAAAAAAAAATGTTTGTATATTAGGTGTTCCTATTTCAATAAAGAAAATTCATTTCAAAAATTTCAAAAATGAAAAGTGTCACCATGAAAAATGTCAAAAATGACAAATTTCAAGATGGCAAATGTCAAAACTGACAAATGTCGCAATGCTAAATGTCAAAAATGAAAAGTGTCACCATGAAAAATGTCAAAAATAACAAATTTCAAGATGGCAAATGTCAAAGATGTCAAATGACAAATGTCACAATGCTAAATGTCAAAAATGACAAATTTCAAGATGGCAAATGTCAAAGATGTCAAATGACAAATGTCACAATGCTAAATGTCAAAAATGAAAAGTGTCACCATGAAAAATGTCAAAAATGACAAATTTCAAGATGGCAAATGTCAAAGATGTCAAATGACAAATGTCACAATGCTAAATGTCAAAAATGAAAAGTGTCACCATGAAAAATGTCAAAAATGACAAATTTCAAGATGGCAAATGTCAAAGATGTCAAATGACAAATGTCACAATGCTAAATGTCAAAAATGAAAAGTTTCACCATGAAAAATGTCAAAAATGACAAATTTCAAGATGGCAAATATCAAAGATGTCAAATGACAAATGTCACAATGCTAAATGTCAAAAATGACAAATTTCAAGATGGCAAATGTCAAAGATGTCAAATGACAAATGTCACAATGCTAAATGTCAAAAATGAAAAGTGTCACCATGAAAAATGTCAAAAATGACAAATTTCAAGATGGCAAATGACAAATGTCACAATGCTAAATGTCAAAAATGAAAAGTGTCAAAAATGACAAATTTCAAGATGGCAAATGTCTAAGATGTCAAATGACAAATGTCACAATGCTAAATGTCAAAAATGAAAAGTGTCACCATGAAAAATGTCAAAAATGACAAATTTCAAGATGGCAAATGTCAAAGATGTCAAATGACAAATGTCACAATGCTAAATGTCAAAAATGAAAAGTGTCACCATGAAAAATGTCAAAAATGACAAATTTCAAGATGGCAAATGTCAAAGATGTCAAATGACAAATGTCACAATGCTAAATGTCAAAAATGAAAAGTGTCACCATGAAAAATGTCAAAAATGACAAATTTCAAGATGGCAAATGTCAAAGATGTCAAATGACAAATGTCACAATGCTAAATGTCAAAAATGAAAAGTTTCACCATGAAAAATGTCAAAAATGACAAATTTCAAGATGGCAAATATCAAAGATGTCAAATGACAAATGTCACAATGCTAAATGTCAAAAATGACAAATTTCAAGATGGCAAATGTCAAAGATGTCAAATGACAAATGTCACAATGCTAAATGTCAAAAATGAAAAGTGTCACCATGAAAAATGTCAAAAATGACAAATTTCAAGATGGCAAATGTCAAAGGTGTCAAATGACAAATGTCACAATGCTAAATGTCAAAAATTAAAAGTGTCAAAAATGACAAATTTCAAGATGGCAAATGTCTAAGATGTCAAATGACAAATGTCACAATGCTAAATGTCAAAAACGAAAAGTGTCACCATGACAAATGTCAAAAATGACAAATTTCAAGATGGCAAATGTCAAAGATGTCAAATGACAAATGTCACAATGCTAAATGTCAAAAATGAAAAGTGTCACCATGAAAAATGTCAAAAATGACAAATTTCAAGATGGCAAATGTCAAAGATGTCAAATGACAAATGTCACAATGCTAAATGTCAAAAATGAAAAGTGTCAAAAATGACAAATTTCAAGATGGCAAATGTCTAAGATGTCAAATGACAAATGTCACAATGCTAAATGTCAAAAATGAAAAGTGTCACCGTGAAAAATGTCAAAAATAACAAATTTCAAGATGGAAAATGTCAAAGATGTCAAATGACAAATGTCACAATGCTAAATGTCAGAAATGAAAAGTGTCACCATGAAAAATGTCAAAAATAACAAATTTCAAGATGGCAAATGTCAAAGATGTCAAATGACAAATGTCACAATGCTAAATGTCAAAAATGAAAAGTGTCACCATAAAAAATGTCAAAAATGACAAATTTTAAGAGGGCAAATGTCAAAGATGTCAAATGACAAATGTCACAATGCTAAATGTCAAAAATGAAAAGTGTCACCATGAAAAATGTCAAAAATGACCAATTTCAAGATGGCAAATGTCAAAGATGTCAAATGACAAATGTCACAATGCTAAATGTCAAAAATCAAAAGTGTCACCATGAAAAATGTCAAAAATGACAAATTTCAAGATGGCAAATATCAAAGATGTCAAATGACAAATGTCACAATGCTAAATGTCGAAAATGACAAATTTCAAGATGGCAAATGTCAAAACTGACAAATGTCACAATGCTAAATGTCAAAAATAAAAAGTGTGACCATAAAAAATGTTAAAAATAACAAATTTCAAGATGGCAAGTGTCAAAGATGTCAAATGACAAATGTCACAATGCTAAATGTAAAAAATGACAAATTTCAAGATGGCAAATGTCTAAGATGTCAAATGACAAATGTCACAATGCTAAATGTCAAAAATGAAAAGTGTCACCATGAAAAATGTCAAAAATGACAAATTTCAAGATGGCAAATGTCCAAGATGTCAAATGACAAATGTCACAATGCTAAATGTCAAAAATGAAAAGTGTCACCATGAAAAATGTCAAAAATGACAAATTTCAAGATGGCAAATGTCAAAGATGTCAAATGACAAATGTCACAATGCTAAATGTCAAAAATAAAAAGTGTCAAAAATGACAAATTTCAAGATGGCAAATGTCTAAGATGTCAAATGACAAATTTCACAATGCTAAATGTCAAAAATGAAAAGTGTCACCGTAAAAAATGTCAAAAATGACAAATTTTAAGATGGCAAATGTCAAAGATGTCAAATGACAAATGTCACAATGCTAAATGTCAAAAATGAAAAGTGTCTCCATGAAAAATGTCAATAATGACAAATTTCAAGATGGCAAATGTCAAAGATGTCAAATGACAAATGTCCCAATGCTAAATGTCAAAAATGAAAAGTGTCACCATGAAAAATGTCAGAAATGACAAATTTCAAGATGGCAAATGTCAAAGATGTCAAATGACAAATGTCAGAATGCTAAATATCAAAAATGAAAAGTGTCAAAAATGACAAATTTCAAGATGGCAAATGTCTAAGATGTCAAATGACAAATGTCACAATGCTAAATGTCAAAAATGAAAAGTGTCACCATGAAAAATGTAAAAAATGACAAATTTCAAGATGGCAAATGTCAAAGATGTCAAATGACAAATGTCACAATGCTAAATGTCAAAAATGAAAAATGTCAAAAATGACAAATTTCAAGATGGCAAATGTCAAAGCTGTCAAATGACTAATGTCACAATGCTAAATGTCAAAAATCAAAAGTGTCACCATGAAAAATGTCAAAAATGACAAATTTCAAGATAACAAATGTCAAAACTGACAAATGTCACAATGCTGAATGTCAAAAATGATAAGTGTCACCATGAAAAATGTCAAAAATGACAAATTTTAAGATGACAAATGTCCAAGATGTCAAATGACAAATGTCAAAATGCTAAATGTCAAAAATGAAAAGTGTCACCATGAAAAATGTCAAAAATGACAAATTTCAAGATGGCAAATGTCAAAGATGTCAAAGGACAAATGTCACAATGCTAAATGTCAAAAATGAAAAGTGTCAAAAATGACAAATTTCAAGATGGCAAATGTCAAAGAGGTCAAATGACAAATGTCACAATGCTAAATGTCAAAAATGAAAAGTGTTACCATAAAAAATGTCAAAAATGACAAATTTCAAGATGGCAAATGTCAAAACTGACAAATGTCACAATGCTAAATGTCAAAAATGAAAAGTGTCACCATGAAAAATGTCAAAAATAACAAATTTCAAGATGGCAAATGTCAAAGATGTCAAATGACAAATGTCACAATGCTAAATGTAAAAAATGACAAATTTCAAGATGGCAAATGTCAAAGATGTCAAATGACAAATGTCACAATGCTAAATGTCAAAAATGAAAAGTGTCACCATGAAAAAAGTCAAAAATGACAAATTTCAAGATGGCAAATGTCAAAGATGTCAAATGACAAATGTCACAATGCTAAATGTCAAAAATGAAAAGTGTCACCATGAAAAATGTCAAAAATGACAAAATTCAAGATGGCAAATGTCAAAACTGACAAATGTCACAATGCTTAATGTCAAAAATGATAAGTGTCACCATGAAAAATGTCAAAAATGACAAATTTAAAGATGGCAAATGTCCAAGATGTCAAATGACAAATGTCACAATGCCAAATGTCAAAAATGAAAAGTGTCACCATGAAAAATGTCAAAAATGACAAATTTCAAGATGGCAAATGTCAAAGATGTCAAATGACAAATGTCACAATGCTAAATGTCAAAAATGAAAAATGTCAAAAATGACAAATTTCAAGATGGCAAATGTCTAAGATGTCAAATGACAAATGTCACAATGCTAAATGTCAAAAATGAAAAGTGTCACCATGAAAAATGTCAAAAATGACAAATTTCAAGATGGCAAATGTCAAAACTGACAAATGTCACAATGCTAAATGTCAAAAATGAAAAGTGTGACCATGAAAAATGTCAAAAATAACAAATTTCAAGATGGCAAATGTCAAAACTGACAAATGTCACAATGCTAAATGTCAAAAATGATAAGTGTCACCATGAAAAATGTCAAAAATAAAAAAATTTCAAGATGGCAAATGTCAAAGATGTCAAATGACAAATGTCACAATGCTAAATGTCAAAAATGACAAATTTCAAGATGGCAAATGTCAAAGATGTCAAATGACAAATGTCACAATGCTAAATGTCAAAAATGAAAAGTGTCACCATGAAAAATGTCAAAAATTACAAATTTCAAGATGGCAAATGTCAAAACTGACAAATGTCACAATGCTAAATGTCAAAAATAATAAGTGTCACCATGAAAAATGTCAAAAATAACAAATTTCAAGATGGCAAATGTCAAAGATGTCAAATGACAAATGTCACAATGCTTAATGTCAAAAATAACAAATTTCAAGATGGCAAATGTCTAAGATGTTAAATGACAAATGTCACAATGCTAAATGTCAAAAATGAAAAGTGTCACCATGAAAAATGTCAAAAATGACAAATTTCAAGATGGCAAATGTCAAAGATGTCAAATGACAAATATCACAATGCTAAATGTCAAAAATCAAAAGTGTCACCATGAAAAATGTCAAAAATGACAAATTTCAAGATAACAAATGTCAAAACTGACAAATGTCACAATGCTCAATGTCAAAAATGATAAGTGTCACCATGAAAAATGTCAAAAATGACAAATTTTAAGATGGCAAATGTCCAAGATGTCAAATGACAAATGTCACAATGCTAAATGTCAAAAATGAAAAGTGTCACCATGAAAAATGTCAAAAATGACAAATTTCAAGATGGCAAATGTCAAAGATGTCAAATGACAAATGTCACAATGCTAAATGTCAAAAATGAAAAGTGTCAAAAATGACAAATTTCAAGATGGCAAATGTCAAAGATGTCAAATGACAAATGTCACAATGCTAAATGTCAAAAATGAAAAGTGTCACCATGACAAATGTCAAAAATGACAAATTTCAAGATGGCAAATGTCAAAACTGACAAATGTCACAATGCTAAATGTCAAAAATGAAAAGTGTTACCATGAAAAATGTCAAAAATAACAAATTTCAAGATGGCAAATGTCAAAGATGTCAAATGACAAATGTCACATTGCTAAATGTAAAAAATGACAAATTTCAAGATGGCAAATGTCAAAGATGTCAAATGACAAATGTCACAATGCTAAATGTCAAAAATGAAAAGTGTCACCATGAAAAAGGTCAAAAATGACAAATTTCAAGATGGCAAATGTCAAAGATGTCAAATGACAAATGTCACAATGCTAAATGTCAAAAATGAAAAGTGTCACCATGAAAAATGTCAAAAATGACAAATTTCAAGATGGCAAATGTCAAAACTGACAAATGTCACAATGCTAAATGTCAAAAATGATAAGTGTCACCATGAAAAATGTCAAAAATGACAAATTTCAAGATGGCAAATGTCCAAGATGTCAAATGACAAATGTCACAATGCTAAATGTCAAAAATGAAAAGTGTCACCATGAAAAATGTCAAAAATGACAAATTTCAAGATGGCAAATGTCAAAGATGTCAAATGTCACAATGCTAAATGTCAAAAATAAAAAGTGTCAAAAATGACAAATTTCAAGATGGCAAATGTCTAAGATGTCAAATGACAAATGTCACAATGCTAAATGTCAAAAATGAAAAGTGTCACCATGAAAAATGTCAAAAATGACAAATTTCAAGATGGCAAATGTCAAAACTGACAAATGTCACAATGCTAAATGTCAAAAATGAAAAGTGTAACCATGAAAAATGTCAAAAATAACAAATTTCAAGATGGCAAATGTCAAAACTGACAAATGTCACAATGCTAAATGTCAAAAATGATAAGTGTCACCATGAAAAATGTCAAAAATAACAAATTTCAAGATGGCAAATGTCAAAGATGTCAAATGACAAATGTCACAATGCTAAATGTCAAAAATGACAAATTTCAAGATAGCAAATATCAAAGATGTCAAATGACAAATGTCACAATGCTAAATGTCAAAAATGAAAAGTGTCACCATGAAAAATGTCAAAAATGACAAATTTCAAGATGGCAAATGTCAAAACTAACAAATGTCACAATGCTAAATGTCAAAAATGACAAATTTCAAGATGGCAAATGTCTAAGAGGTCAAATGACAAATGTCACAATGCTAAATGTCAAAAATGAAAAGTGTTACCATAAAAAATGTCAAAAATTACAAATTTCAAGATGGCAAATGTCAAAACTGACAAATGTCACAATGCTAAATGTCAAAAATGAAAAGTGTCACCATGAAAAATGTCAAAAATAACAAATTTCAAGATGGCAAATGTCAAAGATGTCAAATGACAAATGTCACAATGCTAAATGTAAAAAATGACAAATTTCAAGATGGCAAATGTCAAAGATGTCAAATGACAAATGTCACAATGCTAAATGTCAAAAATGAAAAGTGTCACCATGAAAAAAGTCAAAAATGACAAATTTCAAGATGGCAAATGTCAAAGATGTCAAATGACAAATGTCACAATGCTAAATGTCAAAAATGAAAAGTGTCACCATGAAAAATGTCAAAAATGACAAAATTCAAGATGGCAAATGTCAAAACTGACAAATGTCACAATGCTTAATGTCAAAAATGATAAGTGTCACCATGAAAAATGTCAAAAATGACAAATTTAAAGATGGCAAATGTCCAAGATGTCAAATGACAAATGTCACAATGCCAAATGTCAAAAATGAAAAGTGTCACCATGAAAAATGTCAAAAATGACAAATTTCAAGATGGCAAATGTCAAAGATGTCAAATGACAAATGTCACAATGCTAAATGTCAAAAATGAAAAATGTCAAAAATGACAAATTTCAAGATGGCAAATGTCTAAGATGTCAAATGACAAATGTCACAATGCTAAATGTCAAAAATGAAAAGTGTCACCATGAAAAATGTCAAAAATGACAAATTTCAAGATGGCAAATGTCAAAACTGACAAATGTCACAATGCTAAATGTCAAAAATGAAAAGTGTGACCATGAAAAATGTCAAAAATAACAAATTTCAAGATGGCAAATGTCAAAACTGACAAATGTCACAATGCTAAATGTCAAAAATGATAAGTGTCACCATGAAAAATGTCAAAAATAAAAAAATTTCAAGATGGCAAATGTCAAAGATGTCAAATGACAAATGTCACAATGCTAAATGTCAAAAATGACAAATTTCAAGATGGCAAATGTCAAAGATGTCAAATGACAAATGTCACAATGCTAAATGTAAAAAATGAAAAGTGTCACCATGAAAAATGTCAAAAATTACAAATTTCAAGATGGCAAATGTCAAAACTGACAAATGTCACAATGCTAAATGTCAAAAATAATAAGTGTCACCATGAAAAATGTCAAAAATAACAAATTTCAAGATGGCAAATGTCAAAGATGTCAAATGACAAATGTCACAATGCTTAATGTCAAAAATAACAAATTTTAAGATGGCAAATGTCTAAGATGTTAAATGACAAATGTCACAATGCTAAATGTCAAAAATGAAAAGTGTCACCATGAAAAATGTCAAAAATGACAAATTTCAAGATGGCAAATGTCAAAGATGTCAAATGACAAATATCACAATGCTAAATGTCAAAAATCAAAAGTGTCACCATGAAAAATGTCAAAAATGACAAATTTCAAGATAACAAATGTCAAAACTGACAAATGTCACAATGCTCAATGTCAAAAATGATAAGTGTCACCATGAAAAATGTCAAAAATGACAAATTTTAAGATGGCAAATGTCCAAGATGTCAAATGACAAATGTCACAATGCTAAATGTCAAAAATGAAAAGTGTCACCATGAAAAATGTCAAAAATGACAAATTTCAAGATGGCAAATGTCAAAGATGTCAAATGACAAATGTCACAATGCTAAATGTCAAAAATGAAAAATGTCAAAAATGACAAATTTCAAGATGGCAAATGTCTAAGATGTCAAATGACAAATGTCACAATGCTAAATGTCAAAAATGAAAAGTGTCACCATGAAAAATGTCAAAAATGACAAATTTCAAGATGGCAAATGTCAAAACTGACAAATGTCACAATGCTAAATGTCAAAAATGAAAAGTGTGACCATGAAAAATGTCAAAAATAACAAATTTCAAGATGGCAAATGTCAAAACTGACAAATGTCACAATGCTAAATGTCAAAAATGATAAGTGTCACCATGAAAAATGTCAAAAATAAAAAAATTTCAAGATGGCAAATGTCAAAGATGTCAAATGACAAATGTCACAATGCTAAATGTCAAAAATGACAAATTTCAAGATGGCAAATGTCAAAGATGTCAAAAATGACAAATTTCAAGATGGCAAATGTCAAAACTGACAAATGTCACAATGCTAAATGTCAAAAATGAAAAGTGTCACCATGAAAAATGTCAAAAATGACAAATTTCAAGATGGCAAATGTCCAAGATGTCAAATGACAAATGTCACAATGCTAAATGTCAAAAATGAAAAGTGTCACCATGAAAAATGTCAAAAATGACAAATTTCAAGATGGCAAATGTCAAAGATGTCAAATGTCACAATGCTAAATGTCAAAAATAAAAAGTGTCAAAAATGACAAATTTCAAGATGGCAAATGTCTAAGATGTCAAATGACAAATGTCACAATGCTAAATGTCAAAAATGAAAAGTGTCACCATGAAAAATGTCAAAAATGACAAATTTCAAGATGGCAAATGTCAAAACTGACAAATGTCACAATGCTAAATGTCAAAAATGAAAAGTGTAACCATGAAAAATGTCAAAAATAACAAATTTCAAGATGGCAAATGTCAAAACTGACAAATGTCACAATGCTAAATGTCAAAAATGATAAGTGTCACCATGAAAAATGTCAAAAATAACAAATTTCAAGATGGCAAATGTCAAAGATGTCAAATGACAAATGTCACAATGCTAAATGTCAAAAATGACAAATTTCAAGATAGCAAATATCAAAGATGTCAAATGACAAATGTCACAATGCTAAATGTCAAAAATGAAAAGTGTCACCATGAAAAATGTCAAAAATGACAAATTTCAAGATGGCAAATGTCAAAACTAACAAATGTCACAATGCTAAATGTCAAAAATGACAAATTTCAAGATGGCAAATGTCTAAGATGTCAAATGACAAATGTCACAATGCTAAATGTCAAAAATGAAAAGTGTCACCATAAAAAATGTCAAAAATGACAAATTTCAAGATAGCAAATGTCCAAGATGTCAAATGACAAATGTCACAATGCTAAATGTCAAAAATGAAAAGAGTCACCATGAAAAATGTCAAAAATAACAAATTTAAAGATGGCAAATATCAAAGATGTCAAATGACAAATGTCACAATGCTAAATGTCAAAAATAAAAAGTGTCAAAAATGACAAATTGCAAGATGGCAAATGTCTAAGATGTCAAATGACAAATGTCACAATGCTAAATGTCAAAAATGAAAAGTGTCACCGTGAAAAATGTCAAAAATGACAAATTTCAAGATGGCAAATGTCAAAGATGTCAAATGACAAATGTCACAATGCTAAATGTCAAAAATGAAAAGTGTCACCATGAAAAATGTCAAAAATGACAAATTTCAAGATGGCAAATGTCAAAGATGTCAAATGACAAATGTCACAATGCTAAATGTCAAAAATAAAAAGTGTCCCCATGAAAAATGTCAATAATGACAAATTTCAAGATGGCAAATGTCAAAGATGTCAAATGACAAATGTCACAATGCTAAATGTCAAAAATGAAAAGTGTCACCATGAAAAATGTCAAAAATGACAAATTTCAAGATGGCAAATGTCAAAGATGTCAAATGACAAATGTCACAATGCTAAATGTCAAAAATAAAAAGTGTCAAAAATGACAAATTGCAAGATGGCAAATGTCTAAGATGTCAAATGACAAATGTCACAATGCTAAATGTCAAAAATGAAAAGTGTCACCGTGAAAAATGTCAAAAATGACAAATTTCAAGATGGCAAATGTCAAAGATGTCAAATGACAAATGTCACAATGCTAAATGTCAAAAATGAAAAGTGTCACCATGAAAAATGTCAAAAATGACAAATTTCAAGATGGCAAATGTCAAAGATGTCAAATGACAAATGTCACAATGCTAAATGTCAAAAATGAAAAGTGTCCCCATGAAAAATGTCAATAATGACAAATTTCAAGATGGCAAATGTCAAAGATGTCAAATGACAAATGTCACAATGCTAAATGTCAAAAATAACAAGTGTCACCATGAAAAATGTCAAAAATAAAAAATTTTAAGATGGCAAATGTCAAAGATGTCAAATGACAAATGTCACAATGCTAAATGTCAAAAATAAAAAGTGTCACCATGAAAAATGTCAAAAATGACAAATTTCAAGATGGCAAATGTCAAAACTGCCAAATGTCACAATGCTAAATGTCAAAAATGAAAAATGTCAAAAATAACAAATTTCAAGATGGCAAATGTCAAAGATGTCAAATGACAAATGTCACAATGCTAAATGTCAAAAATGACAAATTTCAAGATGGCAAATGTCAAAGATGTCAAATGACAAATTTCACAATGCTAAATGTCAAAAATGAAAAGTGTCACCATGAAAAATGTCAAAAATAACAAATTTCAAGATGGCAAATGTCAAAGATGTCAAATGACAAATGTCACAATGCTAAATGTCAAAAATAAAAAGTGTCACCATGAAAAATGTCAAAAATGACCAATTTCAAGATGGCAAATGTCAAAGATGTCAAATGACAAATGTTACAATGCTAAATGTCAAAAATGAAAAGTGTCACCATAAAATGTCAAAAATAACAAATTTCAAGATTGCAAATGTCAAAGATGTCAAATGACAAATGTCACAATGCTAAATGTCAAAAATGAAAAGTGTCACCATAAAAAATTTCAAAAATGAAAAGTGTCACCATGAAAAATGTCAAAAATGACAAATTTCAAGATGGCAAATATCAAAGATGTCAAATGACAAATGTCACAATGCTTAATGTCAAAAATGACAAATTTCAAGATGGCAAATGTCAAAGATGTCAAATGACAAATGTCACAATGCTAAATGTAAAAAATGAAAAGTGTCACCATAAAAAATGTCAAAAATGAAAAATTTCAAGATGGCAAATGTCAAAGATGTCAAATGACAAATGTCACAATGCTAAATGTCAAAAATGTAAAGTGTCAAAAATGACAAATTTCAAGATGGCAAATGTCTAAGATGTCAAATGACAAATGTCACAATGCTAAATGTCAAAAATGAAAAGTGTCACCATGAAAAATGTCAAAAATGACAAATTTCAAGATGGTAAATGTCAAAGATGTCAAATGACAAATGTCACAATGCTAAATGTCAAAAATGAAAAGTGTCACCATGAAAAATGTCAAAAATGCCAAATTTCAAGATGGCAAATGTCAAAGATGTCAAATGACAAATGTCACAATGCTAAATGTCAAAAATGAAAAGTGTCACCATGAAAAATGTCAAAAATGACAAATTTCAAGATGGCAAATGTCAAAGATATCAAATGACAAATGTCACAATGCTAAATGTCAAAAATGAAAAGTGTCGCCATGAAAAATGTCAAAAATGACAAATTTTAAGATGGCAAATGTCAAAACTGGCAAATGTCACAATGCTAAATGTCAAAAATGATAAGTGTCACCATGAAAAATGTCAAAAATGACAAATTTCAAGATGGCAAATGTCCAAGATGTCAAATGACAAATGTCACAATGCTAAATGTCAAAAATGAAAAGTGTCACCATGAAAAATGTCAAAAATGACAAATTTCAAGATGGCAAATGTCAAAGATGTTAAATGACAAATGTCACAATGCTAAATGTCAAAAATGAAAAGTGTCAAAGTGACAAATTTCAAAAAGGCAAATGTCAAAGATGTCAAATGACAAATGTCACAATGCTAAATGTCAAAAATGAAAAGTGTCACCATGAAAAATGTCAAAAATGACAAATTTCAAGATGGCAAATGTCAAAACTGACAAATGTCACAATGCTAAATGTCATAAATGATAAGTGTTACCATGAAAAATGTCAAAAATAACAAATTTCAAGATGGCAAATGTCAAAGATGTCAAATGACAAATGTCACAATGCTAAATGTCAAAAATGACAAATTTCAAGATGGCAAATGTCTAAGATGTCAAATGACAAATGTCACAATGCTAAATGTCAAAAATGAAAAGTGTCACCATGAAAAATGTCGAAAATGACAAATTTCAAGATGGCAAATGTCCAAGATGTCAAATGACAAATGTCACAATGCTAAATGTCAAAAATAAAAAGTGTCACCATGAAAAATGTCAAAAATGACAAATTTAAAAATGGCAAATATCAAAGATGTCAAATGACAAATGTCACAATGCTAAATGTCAAAAATAAAAAGTGTCAAAAATGACAAATTTCAAGATGGCAAATGTCTAAGATGTCAAATGACAAATGTCACAATGCTAAATGTCAAAAATGAAAAGTGTCACCGTGAAAAATGTCAAAACTGACAAATTTCAAGATGGCAAATGTCAAAGATGTCAAATGACAAATGTCACAATGCTAAATGTCAAAAATGAAAAGTGTCACCATGAAAAATGTCAAAAATGACAAATTTCAAGATGGCAAATGTCAAAGATATCAAATGACAAATGTCACAATGCTAAATGTCAAAAATGAAAAGTGTCCCCATGAAAAATGTCAATAATGACAAATTTCAAGATGGCAAATGTCAAAGATGTCAAATGACAAATGTCACAATGCTAAATGTCAAAAATGAAAAGTGTCACCATGAAAAATGTCAAAATTGACAAATTTCAAGATGGCAAATGTCAAAGATGTCAAATGACAAATCTCACAATGCTAAATGTCAAAAATGAAAAGTGTCACCATGAAAAATGTCAAAAATAACAAATTTTAAGATGGCAAATGTCAAAGATGTCAAATGACAAATGTCACAATGCTAAATGTCAAAAATAAAAAGTATCACCATGAAAAATGTCAAAAATGACAAATTTCAAGATGGCAAATGTCAAAACTGACAAATGTCACAATGCTAAATGTCAAAAATGAAAAGTGTCACCATGAAAAATGTCAAAAATAACAAATTTCAAGATGGCAAATGTCAAAGATGTCAAATGACAAATGTCACAATGCTAAATGTCAAAAATGACAAATTTCAAGATGGCAAATGTCAAAGATGTCAAATGACAAATGTCACAATGCTAAATGTCAAAAATGAAAAGTGTCACCATGAAAAATGTCAAAAATGACAAATTTCAAGATGGCAAATGTCAAAGATATCAAATGACAAATGTCACAATGCTAAATGTCAAAAATGAAAAGTGTCACCATGAAAAATGTCAAAAATGACAAATTTCAAGATGGCAAATGTCAAAGATGTCAAATGACAAATGTCACAATGCTAAATGTCAAAAATAAAAAGTGTCACCATGAAAAATGTCAAAAATGACAAATTTCAAGATGGAAAATATCAAAGATGTCAAATGACAAATGTCACAATGCTAAATGTCAAAAATGACAAATTTCAAGATGGCAAATGTCAAAGATGTCAAATGACAAATGTCACAATGCTAAATGTCAAAAATGAAAAGTGTCACCATGAAAAATGTCAAAAATGACAAATTTCAAGATGGCAAATGTCAAGGATGTCAAATGACAAATGTCACAATGCTAAATGTCAAAAATGAAAAGTGTCAAAAATGACAAATTTCAAGATGGCAAATGTCTAAGATGTCAAATGACAAATGTCACAATGCTAAATGTCAAAAATGAAAAGTGTCACCATGAAAAATGTCAAAAATGACAAATTTCAAGATGGCAAATGTCAAAGATGTCAAATGACAAATGTCACAATGCTAAATGTCAAAAATGAAAAGTGTCAAAAATGACAAATTTCAAGATGGCAAATGTCAAAGATGTCAAATGACAAATGTCACAATGCTAAATGTCAAAAATGAAAAGTGTCACCATAAAAAATGTCAAAAATAACAAATTTCAAGATGGCAAATGTCAATGATATCAAATGACAAATGTCACAATGCTAAATGTCAAAAATGAAAAGTGTCACCATGAAAAATGTCAAAAATGACAAATTTCAAGATGGAAAATGTCAAAACTGGCAAATGTCACAATGCTAAATGTCAAAAATGATAAGTGTCACCATGAAAAATGTCAAAAATGACAAATTTCAAGATGGCAAATGTCCAAGATGTCAAATGACAAATGTCACAATGCTAAATGTCAAAAATGAAAAGTGTCACCATGAAAAATGTCAAAAATGACAAATTTCAAGATGGCAAATGTCAAAGATGTCAAATAACAAATGTCACAATGCTAAATGTCAAAAATGAAAAGTGTCAAAAATGACAAATTTCAAGATGGCAAATGCCTAAGATGTCAAATGACAAATGTCACAATGCTAAATGTCAAAAATGAAAAGTGTCACCATGAAAAATGTCAAAAATGACAAATTTCAAGATGGCAAATGTCAAAGATGTCAAATGACAAATGTCACAATGCTAAATGTCAAAAATGAAAAGTGTCACCATGAAAAATGTTAAAAATGACAAATTTCAAGATGGCAAATGTCAAAGATGTCAAATGACAAATGTCACAATGCTAAATGTCAAAAATGAAAAGTGTCAAAAATGACAAATTTCAAGATGGCAAATGTCTAAGATGTCAAATGACAAATGTCACAATGCTAAATGTCAAAAATGAAAAGTGTCACCATGAAAAATGTCAAAAATGACAAATTTCAAGATGGCAAATATCAAAGATGTCAAATGACAAATGTCACAATGCTAAATGTCAAAAATGAAAAGTGTCACCATGAAAAATGTCAAAAATGATAAATTTCAAGATGGCAAATGTCAAAGATGTCAAATGACAAATGTCACAATGCTAAATTTCAAAAATGAAAAGTGTCAAAAATGACAAATTTCAAGATGGCAAATGTCTAAGATGTCAAATGACAAATGTCACAATGCTAAATGTCAAAAATGAAAAGTGTCACAATGCTAAATGTCAAAAATGACAAATTTCAAGATGGCAAATGTCAAAGATGTCAAATGACAAATGTCACAATGCTAAATGTCAAAGATGAAAAGTGTCACCATGAAAAATGTCAAAAATAACAAATTTCAAGATGGCAAATGTCAAAGATGTCAAATGACAAATGTCACAATGCTAAATGTCAAAAACGAAAAGTGTCACCATGAAAAATGTCAAAAATGACAAATTTCAAGATGGCAAATGTCAAAGATGTCAAATGGCAAATGTCACAATGCTAAATGTTAAAAATGAAAAGTGTCACCATGAAAAATGTCAAAAATAACAAATTTCAAGATGACAAATGTCAAAGATGTCAAATGACAAATGTCACAATGCTAAATGTCAAAAATGAAAAGTGTCACTATGAAAAATGTCAAAAATGACAAATTTCAAGATGGCAAATGTCAAAGATGTCAAATGACAAATGTCACAATGCTAAATGTCAAAAACGAAAAGTGTCAAAAATGACAAATTTCAAGATGGCAAATGTCCAAGATGTCAAATGACAAATGTCACAATGCTAAATGTCAAAAATGAAAAGTGTCACCGTGAAAAATGTCAAAAATGACAAATTTCAAGATGGCAAATGTCAAAGATGTCAAATGACCAATGTCACAATGCTAAATGTCAAAAATGAAAAGTGTCACCATGAAAAATGTCAAAAATGACAAATTTCAAGATGGCAAATGTCAAAGATGTCAAATGACAAATTTCAAAATGCTAAATGTCAAAAATAAAAAGTGTCCCCATGAAAAATGTCAATAATGACAAATTTCAAGATGGCAAATGTCAAAGATGTCAAATGACAAATGTCACAATGCTAAATGTCAAAAATGAAAAGTGTCACCATGAAAAATGTCAAAAATAACAAATTTCAAGATGGCAAATGTCAAAGATGTCAAATGACAAATGTCACAATGCTAAATGTCAAAAATAAAAAGTGTCACCATGAAAAATGTCAAAAATGACAAATTTCAAGATGGCAAATGTCAAATATGTCAAATGACAAATGTCACAATGCTAAATGTCAAAAATGAAAAGTGTCACCATAAAATGTCAAAAATAACAAATTTCAAGATTGCAAATGTCAAAGATGTCAAATGACAAATGTCACAATGCTAAATGTCAAAAATGAAAAGTGTCACCATAAAAAATGTCAAAAATGACAAATTTCAAAATGGCAAATGTCAAAACTGACAAATGTCACAATGCTAAATGTCAAAAATGAAAAGTGTCACTATGAAAAATGTCAAAAATAACAAATTTCAAGATGGCAAATGTCAAAGATGTCAAATGACAAATGTCACAATGGTAAATGTCAAAAATGACAAATTTCAAGATGGCAAATGTCAAAGATTTCAAATGACAAATGTCACAATGCTAAATGTCAAAAATGAAAAGTGTCACCATGAAAAATGTCAAAAATGACAAATTTCAAGATGGCAAATGTCAAAGATGTCAAATGACAAATGTCACAATGCTAAATGTCAAAAATGAAAAGTGTTACCATGAAAAATGTCAAAAATGACCAATTTCAAGATGGCAAATGTCAAAGATGTCAAATGAGAAATGTCACAATGCTAAATGTCAAAAATCAAAAGTGTCACCATGAAAAATGTCAAAAATGACAAATTTCAAGATGGCAAATATCAAAGATGTCAAATGACAAATGTCACAATGCTAAATGTCAAAAATGACAAATTTCAAGATGGTAAATGTCAAAGATGTCAAATGACAAATGTCACAACGCTAAATGTCAAAAATGAAAAGTGTCACCATGAAAAATGTCAAAAATGACAAATTTCAAGATGGCAAATGTCAAAGATGTCAAATGACAAATGTCACAATGCTCAATGTCAAAAATGAAAAGTGTCAAAAATGACAAATTTCAAGATTGCAAATGTCAAAGATGTCAAATGACAAATGTCACAATGCTAAATGTCAAAAATGACAAATTTCAAGATGGCAAATGTCAAAGATGTCAAATGACAAATGTCACAATGCTAAATGTCAAAAATGAAAAGTGGCACCATGAAAAATGTCAAAAATGACAAATTTCAAGATGGCAAATGTCAAAGATGTCAAATGACAAATGTCACAATGCTAAATGTCAAAAATGAAAAGTGTCACCATGAAAAATGTTAAAAATGACAAATTTTAAGATGGCAAATGTCAAAGATGTCAAATGACAAATGTCACAATGCAAAATGGCAAAAATGACCAATTTCAAGATGGCAAATGTCAAAGATGTCAAATGACAAATGTCACAATGCTAAATGTCAAAACTGAAAAGTGTCACCATGAAAAATGTCAAAAATGACAAATTTCAAGATGGCAAATGTCAAAGATGTCAAATCACAAATGTCACAATGCTAAATATCAAATATGAAAAGTGTCAAAAATGACAAATTTCAAGATGGCAAATGTCTAAGATGTCAAATGACAAATGTCACAATGCTAAATGTCAAAAATAAAAAGTGTCACCATGAAAAATGTCAAAAATGACAAATTTCAAGATGGCAAATGTCAAAGATGTCAAATGACAAATGTCACAATGCTAAATGTCAAAAATGAAAAGTGTCACCATAAAAAATGTCAAAAATGACAAATTTCAAGATGGCAAATGTCAAAGATGTCAAATGACAAATGTCACAATGCTAAATGTCAAAAATGAAAAGTGTCAAAAATGACAAATTTCAAGATGGCAAATGTCAAAGATGTCAAATGACAAATGTCACAATGCTTAATTTCAAAAATGACAAATTTCAAGATGGCAAATGTCAAAGATGTCAAATGACAAATGTCACAATGCTAAATGTCAAAAATGAAAAGTGTCACCATGAAAAATGTAAAAAATGACAAATTTCAAGATGACAAATGTCAAAGATGTCAAATGACAAATGTCACAATGCTAAATGTCAAAAATGACAAATTTCAAGATGGCAAATGTCAAAACTGACAAATGTCACAATGCTAAATGTCAAAAATGATAAGTGTCACCATGAAAAATGTCAAAAATGACAAATTTCAAGATGGCAAATGTCCAAGATGTCAAATGACAAATGTCACAATGCTAAATGTCAAAAATGAAAAGTGTCACCATGAAAAATGTCAAAAATGACAAATTTCAAGATGGCAAATGTCAAAGATGTCAAATGACAAATGTCACAATGCTAAATGTCAAAAATGAAAAGTGTCAGAAATGACAAATTTCAAGATGGCAAATGTCTAATATGTCAAATGACAAATGTCACAATGCTAAATGTCAAAAATGAAAAGTGTCACCATGAAAAATGTCAAAAATGACAAATTTCAAGATGGCAAATGTCAAAGATGTCAAATGACAAATGTCACAATGCTAAATGTCAAAAATGAAAAGTGTCAAAAATGACAAATTTTAAGATGGCAAATGTCTAAGATGTCAAATGACAAATGTCACAATGCTAAATGTCAAAAATGAAAAGTGTCACCATAAAAAATGTCAAAAATGACAAATTTCAAGATGGCAAATGTCAAAGATGTCAAATGAAAAATGTCACAATGCTAAATGTCAAAAATGAAAAGTGTCACCATGAAAAATGTCAAAAATGACAAATTTCAAGATGGCAAATGTCAAAGATGTCAAATGACAAATGTCACAATGCTAAATGTCAAAAATGAAAAGTGTCAAAAATGACAAATTTGAAGATGGCAAATGTCTAAGATGTCAAATGACAAATGTCACAATGCTAAATGTCAAAAATGAAAAGTGTCACAATGCTAAATGTCAAAAATGAAAAGTGTCACAATGCTAAATGTCAAAAATGACAAATTTCAAGATGGCAAATGTCAAAGATGTCAAATGACAAATGTCACAATGCTAAATGTCAAAAATGAAAAGTGTCACCATGAAAAATGTCAAAAATAACAAATTTCAAGATGGCAAATGTCAAAGAAGTCAAATGACAAATGTCACAATGCTAAATGTCAAAAACGAAAAGTGTCACCATGAAAAATGTCAAAAATGACAAATTTCAAGATGGCAAATGTCAAAGATGTCAAATGACAAATGTCACAATGCTAAATGTCAAAAATGAAAAGTGTCACCATAAAATGTCAAAAATAACAAATTTCAAGATGGCAAATGTCAAAGATGTCAAATGACAAATGTCACAATGCTAAATGTCAAAAATGAAAAGTGTCACCATGAAAAATGTCAAAAATGACAAATTTCAAGATGGCAAATGTCAAAGATGTCAAATGACAAATGTCACAATGCTAAATGTCAAAAATGAAAAGTGTCACCATTAAAAATGTCAAAAATGACAAATTTCAAGATGGCAAATGTCAAAGATGTCAAATGACAAATGTCACAATGCTAAATGTCAAAAATGAAAAGTGTCAAAAATGACAAATTTCAAGATGGCAAATGTCAAAGATGTCAAATGACAAATGTTACAATGCTAAATGTCAAAAATGAAAAGTGTTACCATGAAAAATGTCAAAAATGACAAATTTCAAGATGGCAAATGTCAAAGATGTCAAATGACAAATGTCACAATGCTAAATGTCAAAAATCAAAAGTGTCACCATGAAAAATGTCAAAAATGACAAATTTCAAGATGGCAAATATCAAAGATGTCAAATGACAAATGTCACAATGCTAAATGTTAAAAATGACAAATTTCAAGATGGCAAATGTCAAAGATGTCAAATGACAAATGTCACAACGCTAAATGTCAAAAATGAAAAGTGTCACCATGAAAAATGTCAAAAATGACAAATTTCAAGATGGCAAATGTCAAAGATGTCAAATGACAAATGTCACAATGCTCAATGTCAAAAATGAAAAGTGTCAAAAATGACAAATTTCAAGATTGCAAATGTCAAAAATGTCAAATGACAAATGTCACAATGCTAAATGTCAAAAATGACAAATTTCAAGATGGCAAATGTCAAAGATGTCAAATGACAAATGTCACAATGCTAAATGTCAAAAATGAAAAGTGGCACCATGAAAAATGTCAAAAATGACAAATTTCAAGATGGCAAATGTCAAAGATGTCAAATGACAAATGTCACAATGCTAAATGTCAAAAATGAAAAGTGTCACCATGAAAAATGTTAAAAATGACAAATTTTAAGATGGCAAATGTCAAAGATGTCAAATGACAAATGTCACAATGCAAAATGGCAAAAATGACAAATTTCAAGATGGCAAATGTCAAAGATGTCAAATGACAAATGTCACAATGCTAAATGTCAAAACTGAAAAGTGTCACCATGAAAAATGTCAAAAATGACAAATTTCAAGATGGCAAATGTCAAAGATGTCAAATCACAAATGTCACAATGCTAAATATCAAAAATGAAAAGTGTCAAAAATGACAAATTTCAAGATGGCAAATGTCTAAGATGTCAAATGACAAATGTCACAATGCTAAATGTCAAAAATAAAAAGTGTCACCATGAAAAATGTCAAAAATGACAAATTTCAAGATGGCAAATGTCAAAGATGTCAAATGACAAATGTCACAATGCTAAATGTCAAAAATGAAAAGTGTCACCATAAAAAATGTCAAAAATGACAAATTTCAAGATGGCAAATGTCAAAGATGTCAAATGACAAATGTCACAATGCTAAATGTCAAAAATGAAAAGTGTCAAAAATGACAAATTTCAAGATGGCAAATGTCAAAGATGTCAAATGACAAATGTCACAATGCTAAATGTCAAAAATGACAAATTTCAAGATGGCAAATGTCAAAGATGTCAAATGACAAATGTCACAATGCTAAATGTCAAAAATGAAAAGTGTCACCATGAAAAATGTAAAAAATGACAAATTTCAAGATGACAAATGTCAAAGATGTCAAATGACAAATGTCACAATGCTAAATGTCAAAAATGACAAATTTCAAGATGGCAAATGTCAAAACTGACAAATGTCACAATGCTAAATGTCAAAAATGATAAGTGTCACCATGAAAAATGTCAAAAATGACAAATTTCAAGATGGCAAATGTCCAAGATGTCAAATGACAAATGTCACAATGCTAAATGTCAAAAATGAAAAGTGTCACCATGAAAAATGTCAAAAATGACAAATTTCAAGATGGCAAATGTCAAAGATGTCAAATGACAAATGTCACAATGCTAAATGTCAAAAATGAAAAGTTTCAGAAATGACAAATTTCAAGATGGCAAATGTCTAATATGTCAAATGACAAATGTCACAATGCTAAATGTCAAAAATAAAAAGTGTCACCATGAAAAATGTCAAAAATGACAAATTTCAAGATGGCAAATGTCAAAGATGTCAAATGACAAATGTCACAATGCTAAATGTCAAAAATGAAAAGTGTCAAAAATGACAAATTTCAAGATGGCAAATGTCTAAGATGTCAAATGACAAATGTCACAATGCTAAATGTCAAAAATGAAAAGTGTCACCATGAAAAATGTCAAAAATGACAAATTTCAAGATGGCAAATGTCAAAGATGTCAAATGAGAAATGTCACAATGCTAAATGTCAAAAATGAAAAGTGTCACCATGAAAAATGTCAAAAATGACAAATTTCAAGATGGCAAATGTCAAAGATGTCAAATGACAAATGTCACAATGCTAAATGTCAAAAATGAAAAGTGTCAAAAATGACAAATTTCAAGATGGCAAATGTCTAAGATGTCAAATGACAAATGTCACAATGCTAAATGTCAAAAATGAAAAGTGTCACAATGCTAAATGTCAAAAATGAAAAGTGTCACAATGCTAAATGTCAAAAATGACAAATTTCAAGATGGCAAATGTCAAAGATGTCAAATGACAAATGTCACAATGCTAAATGTCAAAAATGAAAAGTGTCACCATGAAAAATGTCAAAAATAACAAATTTCAAGATGGCAAATGTCAAAGATGTCAAATGACAAATGTCACAATGCTAAATGTCAAAAACGAAAAGTGTCACCATGAAAAATGTCAAAAATGACAAATTTCAAGATGGCAAATGTCAAAGATGTCAAATGACAAATGTCACAATGCTAAATGTCAAAAATGAAAAGTGTCACCATAACATGTCAAAAATAACAAATTTCAAGATGGCAAATGTCAAAGATGTCAAATGACAAATGTCACAATGCTAAATGTCAAAAATGAAAAGTGTCACCATGAAAAATGTCAAAAATGACAAATTTCAAGATGACAAATGTCAAAACTGACAAATGTCACAATGCTAAATGTCAAAAATGAAAAGTGTCACCATGAAAAATGTCAAAAATAACAAATTTCAAGATGGCAAATGTCAAAGATGTCAAATGACAAATGTCACAATGCTAAATGTCAAAAATGAAAAGTGTCACCGTGAAAAATGTCAAAAATGACAAATTTCAAGATGGCAAATGTCAAAGATGTCAAATGACAAATGTCACAATGCTAAATGTCAAAAATGAAAAGTGTCACCATGAAAAATTTCAAAAATGACAAATTTCAAGATGGCAAATGTCAAAGATGTCAAATGACAAATGTCACAATGCTAAATGTCAAAAATGAAAAGTGTCCCCATGAAAAATGTCAATAATGACAAATTTCAAGATGGCAAATGTCAAAGATGTCAAATGACAAATGTCACAATGCTAAATGTCAAAAATAACAAGTGTCACCATGAAAAATGTCAAAAATAAAAAATTTTAAGATGGCAAATGTCAAAGATGTCAAATGACAAATGTCACAATGCTAAATGTCAAAAATAAAAAGTGTCACCATGAAAAATGTCAAAAATGACAAATTTCAAGATGGAAAATGTCAAAACTGCCAAATGTCACAATGCTAAATGTCAAAAATGAAAAGTGTCACCATGAAAAATGTCAAAAATAACAAATTTGAAGATGGCAAATGTCAAAGATGTCAAATGACAAATGTCACAATGCTAAATGTCAAAAATGACAAATTTCAAGATGGCAAATGTCAAAGATGTTAAATGACAAATGTCACACTGCTAAATGTCAAAAATGAAAAGTGTCACCATGAAAAATGTCAAAAATAACAAATTTCAAGATGGCAAATGTCAAAGATGTCAAATGACAAATGTCACAATGCTAAATGTCAAAAATAAAAAGTGTCACCATGAAAAATGTCAAAAATGACAAATTTCAAGATGGCAGATGTCAAAGATGTCAAATGACAAATGTTACAATGCTAAATGTCAAAAATAAAAAGTGTCACCATAAAATGTCAAAAATAACAAATTTCAAGATTGCAAATGTCAAAGATGTCAAATGACAAATGTCACAATGCTAAATGTCAAAAATGAAAAGTGTCACCATAAAAAATTTCAAAAATGAAAAGTGTCACCATGAAAAATTTCAAAAATGACAAATTTCAAGATGGCAAATATCAAAGATGTCAAATGACAAATGTTACAATGCTAAATGTCAAAAATGAAAAGTGTCACCATAAAATGTCAAAAATAACAAATTTCAAGATTGCAAATGTCAAAGATGTCAAATGACAAATGTCACAATGCTAAATGTCAAAAATGAAAAGTGTCACCATAAAAAATTTCAAAAATGAAAAGTGTCACCATGAAAAATTTCAAAAATGACAAATTTTAAGATGGCAAATATCAAAGATGTCAAATGACAAATGTCACAATGCTTAATGTCAAAAATGACAAATTTCAAGATGGCAAATGTCAAAGATGTCAAATGACAAATGTCACAATGCTAAATGTCAAAAATGAAAAGTGTCACCATAAAAAATGTCAAAAATGAAAAATTTCAAGATGGCAAATGTCAAAGATGTCAAATGACAAATGTCACAATGCTAAATGTCAAAAATGAAAAGTGTCAAAAATGACAAATTTCAAGATGGCAAATGTCTAAGATGTCAAATGACAAATGTCACAATGCTAAATGTCAAAAATGAAAAGTGTCACCATGAAAAATGTCAAAAATGACAAATTTCAAGGTGGCAAATGTCAAAGATGTCAAATGACAAATGTCAAAAATGAAAAGTGTCACCATGAAAAATGTCAAAAATGCCAAATTTCAAGATGGCAAATGTCAAAGATGTCAAATGACAAATGTCACAATGCTTAATGTCAAAAATGACAAATTTCAAGATGGCAAATGTCAAAGATGTCAAATGACAAATGTCACAATGCTAAATGTCAAAAATGAAAAGTGTCACCATAAAAAATGTCAAAAATGAAAAATTTCAAGATGGCAAATGTCAAAGATGTCAAATGACAAATGTCACAATGCTAAATGTCAAAAATGAAAAGTGTCAAAAATGACAAATTTCAAGATGGCAAATGTCTAAGATGTCAAATGACAAATGTCACAATGCTAAATGTCAAAAATGAAAAGTGTCACCATGAAAAATGTCAAAAATGACAAATTTCAAGGTGGCAAATGTCAAAGATGTCAAATGACAAATGTCAAAAATGAAAAGTGTCACCATGAAAAATGTCAAAAATGCCAAATTTCAAGATGGCAAATGTCAAAGATGTCAAATGACAAATGTCACAATGCTAAATGTCAAAAATGAAAAGTGTCACCATGAAAAATGTCAAAAATGACAAATTTCAAGATGGCAAATGTCAAAGATATCAAATGACAAATGTCACAATGCTAAATGTCAAAAATGAAAAGTGTCACCATGAAAAATGTCAAAAATGACAAATTTTAAGATGGCAAATGTCAAAACTGGCAAATGTCACAATGCTAAATGTCAAAAATGATAAGTGCCACCATGAAAAATGTCAAAAATGACAAATTTCAAGATGGCAAATGTCCAAGATGTCAAATGACAAATGTCACAATGCTAAAGGTCAAAAATGAAAAGTGTCACCATGAAAAATGTCAAAAATGACAAATTTCAAGATGGCAAATGTCAAAGATGTTAAATGACAAATGTCACAATGCTAAATGTCAAAAATGAAAAGTGTCAAAAATGACAAATTTCAAGATGGCAAATGTCAAAGATGTCAAATGACAAATGTCACAATGCTAAATGTCAAAAATGAAAAGTGTCACCATGAAAAATGTCAAAAATGACAAATTTTAAGATGGCAAATGTCAAAACTGACAAATGTCACAATGCTAAATGTCATAAATGATAAGTGTTACCATGAAAAATGTCAAAAATAACAAATTTCAAGATAGCAAATGTCAAAGATGTCAAATGACAAATGTCACAATGCTAAATGTCAAAAATGACAAATTTCAAGATGGCAAATGTCTAAGATGTCAAATGACAAATGTCACAATGCTAAATGTCAAAAATGAAAAGTGTCACCATGAAAAATGTCGAAAATGACAAATTTCAAGATGGCAAATGTCCAAGATGTCAAATGACAAATGTCACAATGCTAAATGTCAAAAATGAAAAGTGTCACCATGAAAAATGTCAAAAATGACAAATTTAAAAATGGCAAATATCAAAGATGTCAAATGACAAATGTCACAATGCTAAATGTCAAAAATAAAAAGTGTCAAAAATTACAAATTTCAAGATGGCAAATGTCTAAGATGTCAAATGACAAATGTCACAATGCTAAATGTCAAAAATGAAAAGTGTCACCGTGAAAAATGTCAAAACTGACAAATTTCAAGATGGCAAATGTCAAAGATGTCAAATGACAAATGTCACAATGCTAAATGTCAAAAATGAAAAGTGTCACCATGAAAAATGTCAAAAATGACAAATTTCAAGATGGCAAATGTCAAAGATATCAAATGACAAATGTCACAATGCTAAATGTCAAAAATGAAAAGTGACCCCATGAAAAATGTCAATAATAGCAAATTTCAAGATGGCAAATGTCAAAGATGTCAAATGACAAATGTCACAATGCTAAATGTCAAAAATGAAAAGTGTCACCATGAAAAATGTCAAAATTGACAAATTTCAAGATGGCAAATGTCAAAGATGTCAAATGACAAATCTCACAATGCTAAATGTCAAAAATGAAAAGTGTCACCATGAAAAATGTCAAAAATAACAAATTTTAAGATGGCAAATGTCAAAGATGTCAAATGACAAATGTCACAATGCTAAATGTCAAAAATAAAAAGTGTCACCATGAAAAATGTCAAAATTGACAAATTTCAAGATGGCAAATGTCAAAGATGTCAAATGACAAATCTCACAATGCTAAATGTCAAAAATGAAAAGTGTCACAATGCTAAATGTCAAAAATGACAAATTTCAAGATGGCAAATGTCAAAGATGTCAAATGACAAATGTCAAAAATGAAAAGTGTCATCATGAAAAATGTCAAAAATAACAAATTTCAAGATGGCAAATGTCAAAGATGTCAAATGACAAATGTCACAATGCTAAATGTCAAAAATGACAAATTTCAAGATGGCAAATGTCAAAGATCTCAAATGACAAATGTCACAATGCTAAATGTCAAAAATGAAAAGTGTCACCATGAAAAATGTCAAAAAAGACAAATTTCAAGATGGCAAATGTCAAAGATGTCAAATGACAAATGTCACAATGCTAAATGTCAAAAATGAAAAGTGTCACCATGAAAAATGTCAAAAATGACAAATTTCAAGATGGCAAATGTCAAAGATGTCAAATGACAAATGTCACAATGCTAAATGTCAAAAATGAAAAGTGTCACCATGAAAAATGTCAAAAATGACAAATTTTAAGATGGAAAATATCAAAGATGTCAAATGACAAATGTCACAATGCTAAATGTCAAAAATGACAAATTTCAAGATGGCAAATGTCAAAGATGTCAAATGACAAATGTCACAATGCTAAATGTCAAAAATGAAAAGTGTCACCATGAAAAATGTCAAAAATGACAAATTTCAAGATGGCAAATGTCAAAGATGTCAAATGACAAATGTCACAATGCTAAATGTCAAAAATGAAAAGTGTCAAAAATGACAAATTTCAAGATGGCAAATGTCAAAGATGTCAAATGACAAATGTCACAATGCTAAATGTCAAAAATGAAAAGTGTCACCATAAAAAATGTCAAAAATAACAAATTTCAAGATGGCAAATGTCAATGATATCAAATGACAAATGTCACAATGCTAAATGTCAAAAATTAAAAGTGTCACCCTGAAAAATGTCAAAAATGACAAATTTCAAGATGGAAAATGTCAAAACTGGCAAATGTCACAATGCTAAATGTCAAAAATGATAAGTGTCACCATGAAAAATGTCAAAAATGACAAATTTCAAGATGGCAAATGTCCAAGATGTCAAATGACAAATGTCACAATGCTAAATGTCAAAAATGAAAAGTGTCACCATGAAAAATGTCAAAAATGACAAATTTCAAGATGGCAAATGTCAAAGATGTCAAATGACAAATGTCACAATGCTAAATGTCAAAATTAAAAAGTGTCAAAAATGACAAATTGCAAGATGGCAAATGTCTAAGATGTCAAATGACAAATGTCACAATGCTAAATGTCAAAAATGAAAAGTGTCACCGTGAAAAATGTCAAAAATGACAAATTTCAAGATGGCAAATGTCAAAGATGTCAAATGACAAATGTCACAATGCTAAATGTCAAAAATGAAAAGTGTCACCATGAAAAATGTCAAAAATGACAAATTTCAAGATGGCAAATGTCAAAGATGTCAAATGACAAATGTCACAATGCTAAATGTCAAAAATGAAAAGTGTCCCCATGAAAAATGTCAATAATGACAAATTTCAAGATGGCAAATGTCAAAGATGTCAAATGACAAATGTCACAATGCTAAATGTCAAAAATAACAAGTGTCACCATGAAAAATGTCAAAAATAAAAAATTTTAAGATGGCAAATGTCAAAGATGTCAAATGACAAATGTCACAATGCTAAATGTCAAAAATAAAAAGTGTCACCATGAAAAATGTCAAAAATGACAAATTTCAAGATGGCAAATGTCAAAACTGCCAAATGTCACAATGCTAAATGTCAAAAATGAAAAATGTCAAAAATAACAAATTTCAAGATGGCAAATGTCAAAGATGTCAAATGACAAATGTCACAATGCTAAATGTCAAAAATGAAAAGTGTCACCATGAAAAATGTCAAAAATGACAAATTTCAAGATGGCAAATGTCAAAGATGTCAAATGACAAATGTCACAATGCTAAATGTCAAAAATAAAAAGTGTCAAAAATGACAAATTGCAAGATGGCAAATGTCTAAGATGTCAAATGACAAATGTCACAATGCTAAATGTCAAAAATGAAAAGTGTCACCGTGAAAAATGTCAAAAATGACAAATTTCAAGATGGCAAATGTCAAAGATGTCAAATGACAAATGTCACAATGCTAAATGTCAAAAATGAAAAGTGTCACCATGAAAAATGTCAAAAATGACAAATTTCAAGATGGCAAATGTCAAAGATGTCAAATGACAAATGTCACAATGCTAAATGTCAAAAATGAAAAGTGTCCCCATGAAAAATGTCAATAATGACAAATTTCAAGATGGCAAATGTCAAAGATGTCAAATGACAAATGTCACAATGCTAAATGTCAAAAATAACAAGTGTCACCATGAAAAATGTCAAAAATAAAAAATTTTAAGATGGCAAATGTCAAAGATGTCAAATGACAAATGTCACAATGCTAAATGTCAAAAATAAAAAGTGTCACCATGAAAAATGTCAAAAATGACAAATTTCAAGATGGCAAATGTCAAAACTGCCAAATGTCACAATGCTAAATGTCAAAAATGAAAAATGTCAAAAATAACAAATTTCAAGATGGCAAATGTCAAAGATGTCAAATGACAAATGTCACAATGCTAAATGTCAAAAATGACAAATTTCAAGATGGCAAATGTCAAAGATGTCAAATGACAAATGTCACAATGCTAAATGTCAAAAATGAAAAGTGTCACCATGAAAAATGTCAAAAATAACAAATTTCAAGATGGCAAATGTCAAAGATGTCAAATGACAAATGTCACAATGCTAAATGTCAAAAATAAAAAGTGTCACCATGAAAAATGTCAAAAATGACCAATTTCAAGATGGCAAATGTCAAAGATGTCAAATGACAAATGTTACAATGCTAAATGTCAAAAATGAAAAGTGTCACCATAAAATGTCAAAAATAACAAATTTCAAGATTGCAAATGTCAAAGATGTCAAATGACAAATGTCACAATGCTAAATGTCAAAAATGAAAAGTGTCACCATAAAAAATTTCAAAAATGAAAAGTGTCACCATGAAAAATTTCAAAAATGACAAATTTTAAGATGGCAAATATCAAAGATGTCAAATGACAAATGTCACAATGCTTAATGTCAAAAATGACAAATTTCAAGATGGCAAATGTCAAAGATGTCAAATGACAAATGTCACAATGCTAAATGTCAAAAATGAAAAGTGTCACCATAAAAAATGTCAAAAATGAAAAATTTCAAGATGGCAAATGTCAAAGATGTCAAATGACAAATGTCACAATGCTAAATGTCAAAAATGAAAAGTGTCAAAAATGACAAATTTCAAGATGGCAAATGTCTAAGATGTCAAATGACAAATGTCACAATGCTAAATGTCAAAAATGAAAAGTGTCACCATGAAAAATGTCAAAAATGACAAATTTCAAGATGGCAAATGTCAAAGATGTCAAATGACAAATGTCACAATGCTAAATGTCAAAAATGAAAAGTGTCACCATGAAAAATGTCAAAAATGCCAAATTTCAAGATGGCAAATGTCAAAGATGTCAAATGACAAATGTCACAATGCTAAATGTCAAAAATGAAAAGTGTCACCATGAAAAATGTCAAAAATGACAAATTTCAAGATGGCAAATGTCAAAGATATCAAATGACAAATGTCACAATGCTAAATGTCAAAAATGAAAAGTGTCGCCATGAAAAATGTCAAAAATGACAAATTTTAAGATGGCAAATGTCAAAACTGGCAAATGTCACAATGCTAAATGTCAAAAATGATAAGTGTCACCATGAAAAATGTCAAAAATGACAAATTTCAAGATGGCAAATGTCCAAGATGTCAAATGACAAATGTCACAATGCTAAATGTCAAAAATGAAAAGTGTCACCATGAAAAATGTCAAAAATGACAAATTTCAAGATGGCAAATGTCAAAGATGTTAAATGACAAATGTCACAATGCTAAATGTCAAAAATGAAAAGTGTCAAAGTGACAAATTTCAAAAAGGCAAATGTCAAAGATGTCAAATGACAAATGTCACAATGCTAAATGTCAAAAATGAAAAGTGTCACCATGAAAAATGTCAAAAATGACAAATTTTAAGATGGCAAATGTCAAAACTGACAAATGTCACAATGCTAAATGTCATAAATGATAAGTGTTACCATGAAAAATGTCAAAAATAACAAATTTCAAGATGGCAAATGTCAAAGATGTCAAATGACAAATGTCACAATGCTAAATGTCAAAAATGACAAATTTCAAGATGGCAAATGTCTAAGATGTCAAATGACAAATGTCACAATGCTAAATGTCAAAAATGAAAAGTGTCACCATGAAAAATGTCGAAAATGACAAATTTCAAGATGGCAAATGTCCAAGATGTCAAATGACAAATGTCACAATGCTAAGTGTCAAAAATGAAAAGTGTCACCATGAAAAATGTCAAAAATGACAAATTTAAAAATGGCAAATATCAAAGATGTCAAATGACAAATGTCACAATGCTAAATGTCAAAAATAAAAAGTGTCAAAAATGACAAATTTCAAGATGGCAAATGTCTAAGATGTCAAATGACAAATGTCACAATGCTAAATGTCAAAAATGAAAAGTGTCACCGTGAAAAATGTCAAAACTGACAAATTTCAAGATGGCAAATGTCAAAGATGTCAAATGACAAATGTCACAATGCTAAATGTCAAAAATGAAAAGTGTCACCATGAAAAATGTCAAAAATGACAAATTTCAAGATGGCAAATGTCAAAGATATCAAATGACAAATGTCACAATGCTAAATGTCAAAAATGAAAAGTGTCCCCATGAAAAATGTCAATAATGACAAATTTCAAGATGGCAAATGTCAAAGATGTCAAATGACAAATGTCACAATGCTAAATGTCAAAAATGAAAAGTGTCACCATGAAAAATGTCAAAATTGACAAATTTCAAGATGGCAAATGTCAAAGATGTCAAATGACAAATCTCACAATGCTAAATGTCAAAAATGAAAAGTGTCACCATGAAAAATGTCAAAAATAACAAATTTTAAGATGGCAAATGTCAAAGATGTCAAATGACAAATGTCACAATGCTAAATGTCAAAAATAAAAAGTGTCACCATGAAAAATGTCAAAAATGACAAATTTCAAGATGGCAAATGTCAAAACTGACAAACGTCACAATGCTAAATGTCAAAAATGAAAAGTGTCACCATGAAAAATGTCAAAAATAACAAATTTCAAGATGGCAAATGTCAAAGATGTCAAATGACAAATGTCACAATGCTAAATGTCAAAAATGACAAATTTCAAGATGGCAAATGTCAAAGATGTCAAATGACAAATGTCACAATGCTAAATGTCAAAAATGAAAAGTGTCACCATGAAAAATGTCAAAAATGACAAATTTCAAGATGGCAAATGTCAAAGATATCAAATGACAAATGTCACAATGCTAAATGTCAAAAATGAAAAGTGTCACCATGAAAAATGTCAAAAATGACAAATTTCAAGATGGCAAATGTCAAAGATGTCAAATGACAAATGTCACAATGCTAAATGTCAAAAATGAAAAGTGTCACCATGAAAAATGTCAAAAATGACAAATTTCAAGATGGAAAATATCAAAGATGTCAAATGACAAATGTCACAATGCTAAATGTCAAAAATGACAAATTTCAAGATGGCAAATGTCAAAGATGTCAAATGACAAATGTCACAATGCTAAATGTCAAAAATGAAAAGTGTCACCATGAAAAATGTCAAAAATGACAAATTTCAAGATGGCAAATGTCAAGGATGTCAAATGACAAATGTCACAATGCTAAATGTCAAAAATGAAAAGTGTCAAAAATGACAAATTTCAAGATGGCAAATGTCTAAGATGTCAAATGACAAATGTCACAATGCTAAATGTCAAAAATGAAAAGTGTCACCATGAAAAATGTAAAAAATGACAAATTTCAAGATGGCAAATGTCAAAGATGTCAAATGACAAATGTCACAATGCTAAATGTCAAAAATGAAAAGTGTCAAAAATGACAAATTTCAAGATGGCAAATGTCAAAGATGTCAAATGACAAATGTCACAATGCTAAATGTCAAAAATGAAAAGTGTCACCATAAAAAATGTCAAAAATAACAAATTTCAAGATGGCAAATGTCAATGATATCAAATGACAAATGTCACAATGCTAAATGTCAAAAATGAAAAGTGTCACCATGAAAAATGTCAAAAATGACAAATTTCAAGATGGAAAATGTCAAAACTGGCAAATGTCACAATGCTAAATGTCAAAAATGATAAGTGTCACCATGAAAAATGTCAAAAATGACAAATTTCAAAATGGCAAATGTCCAAGATGTCAAATGACAAATGTCACAATGCTAAATGTCAAAAATGAAAAGTGTCACCATAAAAAATGTCAAAAATGACAAATTTCAAGATGGCAAATGTCAAAGATGTCAAATAACAAATGTCACAATGCTAAATGTCAAAAATGAAAAGTGTCAAAAATGACAAATTTCAAGATGGCAAATGCCTAAGATGTCAAATGACAAATGTCACAATGCTAAATGTCAAAAATGAAAAGTGTCACCATGAAAAATGTCAAAAATGACAAATTTCAAGATGGCAAATGTCAAAGATGTCAAATGACAAATGTCACAATGCTAAATGTCAAAAATGAAAAGTGTCACCATGAAAAATGTTAAAAATGACAAATTTCAAGATGGCAAATGTCAAAGATGTCAAATGACAAATGTCACAATGCTAAATGTCAAAAATGAAAAGTGTCAAAAATGACAAATTTCAAGATGGCAAATGTCTAAGATGTCAAATGACAAATGTCACAATGCTAAATGTCAAAAATGAAAAGTGTCACCATGAAAAATGTCAAAAATGACAAATTTCAAGATGGCAAATATCAAAGATGTCAAATGACAAATGTCACAATGCTAAATGTCAAAAATGAAAAGTGTCACCATGAAAAATGTCAAAAATGATAAATTTCAAGATGGCAAATGTCAAAGATGTCAAATGACAAATGTCACAATGCTAAATTTCAAAAATGAAAAGTGTCAAAAATGACAAATTTCAAGATGGCAAATGTCTAAGATGTCAAATGACAAATGTCACAATGCTAAATGTCAAAAATGAAAAGTGTCACAATGCTAAATGTCAAAAATGACAAATTTCAAGATGGCAAATGTCAAAGATGTCAAATGGCAAATGTCACAATGCTAAATGTTAAAAATGAAAAGTGTCACCATGAAAAATGTCAAAAATAACAAATTTCAAGATGGCAAATGTCAAAGATGTCAAATGACAAATGTCACAATGCTAAATGTCAAAAATGAAAAGTGTCACTATGAAAAATGTCAAAAATGACAAATTTCAAGATGGCAAATGTCAAAGATGTCAAATGACAAATGTCACAATGCTAAATGTCAAAAACGAAAAGTGTCAAAAATGACAAATTTCAAGATGGCAAATGTCTAAGATGTCAAATGACAAATGTCACAATGCTAAATGTCAAAAATGAAAAGTGTCACCGTGAAAAATGTCAAAAATGACAAATTTCAAGATGGCAAATGTCAAAGATGTCAAATTACCAATGTCACAATGCTAAATGTCAAAAATGAAAAGTGTCACCATGAAAAATGTCAAAAATGACAAATTTTAAGATGGCAAATGTCAAAGATGTCAAATGACAAATTTCAAAATGCTAAATGTCAAAAATAAAAAGTGTCCCCATGAAAAATGTCAATAATGACAAATTTCAAGATGGCAAATGTCAAAGATGTCAAATGACAAATGTCACAATGCTAAATGTCAAAAATGAAAAGTGTCACCATGAAAAATGTCAAAAATAACAAATTTCAAGATGGCAAATGTCAAAGATGTCAAATGACAAATGTCACAATGCTAAATGTCAAAAATAAAAAGTGTCACCATGAAAAATGTCAAAAATGACAAATTTCAAGATGGCAAATGTCAAATATGTCAAATGACAAATGTCACAATGCTAAATGTCAAAAATGAAAAGTGTCACCATAAAATGTCAAAAATAACAAATTTCAAGATTGCAAATGTCAAAGATGTCAAATGACAAATGTCACAATGCTAAATGTCAAAAATGAAAAGTGTCACCATAAAAAATGTCAAAAATGACAAATTTCAAAATGGCAAATGTCAAAACTGACAAATGTCACAATGCTAAATGTCAAAAATGAAAAGTGTCACCATGAAAAATGTCAAAAATAACAAATTTCAAGATGGCAAATGTCAAAGATGTCAAATGACAAATGTCACAATGGTAAATGTCAAAAATGACAAATTTCAAGATGGCAAATGTCAAAGATTTCAAATGACAAATGTCACAATGCTAAATGTCAAAAATGAAAAGTGTCACCATGAAAAATGTCAAAAATGACAAATTTCAAGATGGCAAATGTCAAAGATGTCAAATGACAAATGTCACAATGCTAAATGTCAAAAATGAAAAGTGTTACCATGAAAAATGTCAAAAATGACCAATTTCAAGATGGCAAATGTCAAAGATGTCAAATGACAAATGTCACAATGCTAAATGTCAAAAATCAAAAGTGTCACCATGAAAAATGTCAAAAATGACAAATTTCAAGATGGCAAATATCAAAGATGTCAAATGACAAATGTCACAATGCTAAATGTCAAAAATGACAAATTTCAAGATGGTAAATGTCAAAGATGTCAAATGACAAATGTCACAACGCTAAATGTCAAAAATGAAAAGTGTCACCATGAAAAATGTCAAAAATGACAAATTTCAAGATGGCAAATGTCAAAGATGTCAAATGACAAATGTCACAATGCTCAATGTCAAAAATGAAAAGTGTCAAAAATGACAAATTTCAAGATTGCAAATGTCAAAGATGTCAAATGACAAATGTCACAATGCTAAATGTCAAAAATGACAAATTTCAAGATGGCAAATGTCAAAGATGTCAAATGACAAATGTCACAATGCTAAATGTCAAAAATGAAAAGTGGCACCATGAAAAATGTCAAAAATGACAAATTTCAAGATGGCAAATGTCAAAGATGTCAAATGACAAATGTCACAATGCTAAATGTCAAAAATGAAAAGTGTCACCATGAAAAATGTTAAAAATGACAAATTTTAAGATGGCAAATGTCAAAGATGTCAAATGACAAATGTCACAATGCAAAATGGCAAAAATGACCAATTTCAAGATGGCAAATGTCAAAGATGTCAAATGACAAATGTCACAATGCTAAATGTCAAAACTGAAAAGTGTCACCATGAAAAATGTCAAAAATGACAAATTTCAAGATGGCAAATGTCAAAGATGTCAAATCACAAATGTCACAATGCTAAATATCAAATATGAAAAGTGTCAAAAATGACAAATTTCAAGATCGCAAATGTCTAAGATGTCAAATGACAAATGTCACAATGCTAAATGTCAAAAATAAAAAGTGTCACCATGAAAAATGTCAAAAATGACAAATTTCAAGATGGCAAATGTCAAAGATGTCAAATGACAAATGTCACAATGCTAAATGTCAAAAATAAAAAGTGTCACCATAAAAAATGTCAAAAATGTTAAATTTCAAGATGGCAAATGTCAAAGATGTCAAATGACAAATGTCACAATGCTAAATGTCAAAAATGAAAAGTGTCAAAAATGACAAATTTCAAGATGGCAAATGTCAAAGATGTCAAATGACAAATGTCACAATGCTTAATTTCAAAAATGACAAATTTCAAGATGGCAAATGTCAAAGATGTCAAATGACAAATGTCACAATGCTAAATGTCAAAAATGAAAAGTGTCACCATGAAAAATGTAAAAAATGACAAATTTCAAGATGACAAATGTCAAAGATGTCAAATGACAAATGTCACAATGCTAAATGTCAAAAATGACAAATTTCAAGATGGCAAATGTCAAAACTGACAAATGTCACAATGCTAAATGTCAAAAATGATAAGTGTCACCATGAAAAATGTCAAAAATGACAAATTTCAAGATGGCAAATGTCCAAGATGTCAAATGACAAATGTCACAATGCTAAATGTCAAAAATGAAAAGTGTCACCATGAAAAATGTCAAAAATGACAAATTTCAAGATGGCAAATGTCAAAGATGTCAAATGACAAATGTCACAATGCTAAATGTCAAAAATGAAAAGTGTCAGAAATGACAAATTTCAAGATGGCAAATGTCTAATATGTCAAATGACAAATGTCACAATGCTAAATGTCAAAAATGAAAAGTGTCACCATGAAAAATGTCAAAAATGACAAATTTCAAGATGGCAAATGTCAAAGATGTCAAATGACAAATGTCACAATGCTAAATGTCAAAAATGAAAAGTGTCAAAAATGACAAATTTTAAGATGGCAAATGTCTAAGATGTCAAATGACAAATGTCACAATGCTAAATGTCAAAAATGAAAAGTGTCACCATAAAAAATGTCAAAAATGACAAATTTCAAGATGGCAAATGTCAAAGATGTCAAATGAAAAATGTCACAATGCTAAATGTCAAAAATGAAAAGTGTCACCATGAAAAATGTCAAAAATGACAAATTTCAAGATGGCAAATGTCAAAGATGTCAAATGACAAATGTCACAATGCTAAATGTCAAAAATGAAAAGTGTCAAAAATGACAAATTTGAAGATGGCAAATGTCTAAGATGTCAAATGACAAATGTCACAATGCTAAATGTCAAAAATGAAAAGTGTCACAATGCTAAATGTCAAAAATGAAAAGTGTCACAATGCTAAATGTCAAAAATGACAAATTTCAAGATGGCAAATGTCAAAGATGTCAAATGACAAATGTCACAATGCTAAATGTCAAAAATGAAAAGTGTCACCATGAAAAATGTCAAAAATAACAAATTTCAAGATGGCAAATGTCAAAGATGTCAAATGACAAATGTCACAATGCTAAATGTCAAAAACGAAAAGTGTCACCATGAAAAATGTCAAAAATGACAAATTTCAAGATGGCAAATGTCAAAGATGTCAAATGACAAATGTCACAATGCTAAATGTCAAAAATGAAAAGTGTCACCATAAAATGTCAAAAATAACAAATTTCAAGATGGCAAATGTCAAAGATGTCAAATGACAAATGTCACAATGCTAAATGTCAAAAATGAAAAGTGTCACCATGAAAAATGTCAAAAATGACAAATTTCAAGATGACAAATGTCAAAACTGACAAATGTCACAATGCTAAATGTCAAAAATGAAAAGTGTCACCATGAAAAATGTCAAAAATAACAAATTTTAAGATGGCAAATGTCAAAGATGTCAAATGACAAATGTCACAATGCTAAATGTCAAAAATGAAAAGTGTCAAAAATGACAAATTTCAAAATGGCAAATGTCTAAGATGTCAAATGACAAATGTCACAATGCTAAATGTCAAAAATGATAAGTGTCACCATGAAAAATGTCAAAAATGACAAATTTCAAGATGGCAAATGTCCAAGATGTCAAATGACAAATGTCACAATGCTAAATGTCAAAAATGAAAAGTGTCACCATGAAAAATGTCAAAAATGACAAATTTCAAGATGGCAAATGTCAAAGATGTCAAATGACAAATGTCACAATGCTAAATGTCAAAAATGAAAAGTGTCAGAAATGACAAATTTCAAGATGGCAAATGTCTAATATGTCAAATGACAAATGTCACAATGCTAAATGTCAAAAATGAAAAGTGTCACCATGAAAAATGTCAAAAATGACAAATTTCAAGATGGCAAATGTCAAAGATGTCAAATGACAAATGTCACAATGCTAAATGTCAAAAATGAAAAGTGTCAAAAATGACAAATTTTAAGATGGCAAATGTCTAAGATGTCAAATGACAAATGTCACAATGCTAAATGTCAAAAATGAAAAGTGTCACCATAAAAAATGTCAAAAATGACAAATTTCAAGATGGCAAATGTCAAAGAAGTCAAATGAAAAATGTCACAATGCTAAATGTCAAAAATGAAAAGTGTCACCATGAAAAATGTCAAAAATGACAAATTTCAAGATGGCAAATGTCAAAGATGTCAAATGACAAATGTCACAATGCTAAATGTCAAAAATGAAAAGTGTCAAAAATAACAAATTTGAAGATGGCAAATGTCTAAGATGTCAAATGACAAATGTCACAATGCTAAATGTCAAAAATGAAAAGTGTCACAATGCTAAATGTCAAAAATGAAAAGTGTCACAATGCTAAATGTCAAAAATGACAAATTTCAAGATGGCAAATGTCAAAGATGTCAAATGACAAATGTCACAATGCTAAATGTCAAAAATGAAAAGTGTCACCATGAAAAATGTCAAAAATAACAAATTTCAAGATGGCAAATGTCAAAGATGTCAAATGACAAATGTCACAATGCTAAATGTCAAAAACGAAAAGTGTCACCATGAAAAATGTCAAAAATGACAAATTTCAAGATGGCAAATGTCAAAGATGTCAAATGACAAATGTCACAATGCTAAATGTCAAAAATGAAAAGTGTCACCATAAAATGTCAAAAATAACAAATTTCAAGATGGCAAATGTCAAAGATGTCAAATGACAAATGTCACAATGCTAAATGTCAAAAATGAAAAGTGTCACCATGAAAAATGTCAAAAATGACAAATTTCAAGAGGACAAATGTCAAAACTGACAAATGTCACAATGCTAAATGTCAAAAATGAAAAGTGTCACCATGAAAAATGTCAAAAATAACAAATTTTAAGATGGCAAATGTCAAAGATGTCAAATGACAAATGTCACAATGCTAAATGTCAAAAATGAAAAGTGTCAAAAATGACAAATTTCAAAATGGCAAATGTCTAAGATGTCAAATGACAAATGTCACAATGCTAAATGTCAAAAATGAAAAGTGTCACCATGAAAAATGTCAAAAATGACAAATTTCAAGATGGCAAATGTCAAAGATGTCAAATGACAAATGTCACAATGCTAAATGTCAAAAATGAAAAGTGTCACCATAAAAAATGTCAAAAATGACAAATTTCAAGATGGCAAATGTCAAAGATGTCAAATGACAAATGTCACAATGCTAAATGTCAAAAATGAAAAGTGTCAAAAATGACAAATTTCAAGATGGCAAATGTCAAAGATGTCAAATGACAAATGTTACAATGCTAAATGTCAAAAATGAAAAGTGTTACCATGAAAAATGTCAAAAATGACCAATTTCAAGATGGCAAATGTCAAAGATGTCAAATGACAAATGTCACAATGCTAAATGTCAAAAATCAAAAGTGTCACCATGAAAAATTTCAAAAATGACAAATTTCAAGATGGCAAATATCAAAGATGTCAAATGACAAATGTCACAATGCTAAATGTCAAAAATGACAAATTTCAAGATGGCAAATGTCAAAAATGTCAAATGACAAATGTCACAACGCTAAATGTCAAAAATGAAAAGTGTCACCATGAAAAATGTCAAAAATGACAAATTTCAAGATGGCAAATGTCAAAGATGTCAAATGACAAATGTCACAATGCTCAATGTCAAAAATGAAAAGTGTCAAAAATGACAAATTTCAAGATTGCAAATGTCAAAAATGTCAAATGACAAATGTCACAATGCTAAATGTCAAAAATGACAAATTTCAAGATGGCAAATGTCAAAGATGTCAAATGACAAATGTCACAATGCTAAATGTCAAAAATGAAAAGTGGCACCATGAAAAATGTCAAAAATGACAAATTTCAAAAAGGCAAATGTCAAAGATGTCAAATGACAAATGTCACAATGCTAAATGTCAAAAATGAAAAGTGTCACTATGAAAAATGTTAAAAATGACAAATTTTAAGATGGCAAATGTCAAAGATGTCAAATGACAAATGTCACAATGCTAAATGTCAAAACTGAAAAGTGTCACCATGAAAAATGTCAAAAATGACAAATTTCAAGATGGCAAATGTCAAAGATGTCAAATCACAAATGTCACAATGCTAAATATCAAAAATGAAAAGTGTTAAAAATGACAAATTTCAAGATGGCAAATGTCTAAGATGTCAAATGACAAATGTCACAATGCTAAATGTCAAAAATAAAAAGTGTCACCATGAAAAATGTCAAAAATGACAAATTTCAAGATGGCAAATGTCAAAGATGTCAAATGACAAATGTCACAATGCTAAATGTCAAAAATGAAAAGTGTCACCATAAAAAATGTCAAAAATGACAAATTTCAAGATGGCAAATGTCAAAGATGTCAAATGACAAATGTCACAATGCTAAATGTCAAAAATGAAAAGTGTCAAAAATGACAAATTTCAAGATGGCAAATGTCTAAGATGTCAAATGACAAATGTCACAATGCTAAATGTCAAAAATGAAAAGTGTCACAATGCTAAATGTCAAAAATGAAAAGTGTCACAATGCTAAATGTCAAAAATGACAAATTTCAAGATGGCAAATGTCCAAGATGTCAAATGACAAATGTCACAATGCTAAATGTCAAAAATGAAAAGTGTCACCATGAAAAATGTCAAAAATGACAAATTTCAAGATGGCAAATGTCAAAGATGTCAAATGACAAATGTCACAATGCTAAATGTCAAAAATGAAAAGTGTCACCATAAAAAATGTCAAAAATGACAAATTTCAAGATGGCAAATGTCAAAGATGTCAAATGACAAATGTCACAATGCTAAATGTCAAAAATGAAAAGTGTCAAAAATGACAAATTTCAAGATGGCAAATGTCAAAGATGTCAAATGACAAATGTCACAATGCTTAATTTCAAAAATGACAAATTTCAAGATGGCAAATGTCAAAGATGTCAAATAACAAATGTCACAATGCTAAATGTCAAAAATGAAAAGTGTCACCATGAAAAATGTAAAAAATGACAAATTTCAAGATGACAAATGTCAAAGATGTCAAATGACAAATGTCACAATGCTAAATGTCAAAAATGACAAATTTCAAGATGGCAAATGTCAAAACTGACAAATGTCACAATGCTAAATGTCAAAAATGATAAGTGTCACCATGAAAAATGTCAAAAATGACAAATTTCAAGATGGCAAATGTCCAAGATGTCAAATGACAAATGTCACAATGCTAAATGTCAAAAATGAAAAGTGTCACCATGAAAAATGTCAAAAATGACAAATTTCAAGATGGCAAATGTCAAAGATGTCAAATGACAAATGTCACAATGCTAAATGTCAAAAATGAAAAGTGTCAGAAATGACAAATTTCAAGATGGCAAATGTCTAATATGTCAAATGACAAATGTCACAATGCTAAATGTCAAAAATGAAAAGTGTCACCATGAAAAATGTCAAAAATGACAAATTTCAAGATGGCAAATGTCAAAGATGTCAAATGACAAATGTCACAATGCTAAATGTCAAAAATGAAAAGTGTCAAAAATGACAAATTTTAAGATGGCAAATGTCTAAGATGTCAAATGACAAATGTCACAATGCTAAATGTCAAAAATGAAAAGTGTCACCATAAAAAATGTCAAAAATGACAAATTTCAAGATGGCAAATGTCAAAGATGTCAAATGAAAAATGTCACAATGCTAAATGTCAAAAATGAAAAGTGTCACCATGAAAAATGTCAAAAATGACAAATTTCAAGATGGCAAATGTCAAAGATGTCAAATGACAAATGTCACAATGCTAAATGTCAAAAATGAAAAGTGTCAAAAATGACAAATTTGAAGATGGCAAATGTCTAAGATGTCAAATGACAAATGTCACAATGCTAAATGTCAAAAATGAAAAGTGTCACAACGCTAAATGTCAAAAATGAAAAGTGTCACAATGCTAAATGTCAAAAATGACAAATTTCAAGATGGCAAATGTCAAAGATGTCAAATGACAAATGTCACAATGCTAAATGTCAAAAATGAAAAGTGTCACCATGAAAAATGTCAAAAATAACAAATTTCAAGATGGCAAATGTCAAAGATGTCAAATGACAAATGTCACAATGCTAAATGTCAAAAACGAAAAGTGTCACCATGAAAAATGTCAAAAATGACAAATTTCAAGATGGCAAATGTCAAAGATGTCAAATGACAAATGTCACAATGCTAAATGTCAAAAATGAAAAGTGTCACCATAAAATGTCAAAAATAACAAATTTCAAGATGGCAAATGTCAAAGATGTCAAATGACAAATGTCACAATGCTAAATGTCAAAAATGAAAAGTGTCACCATGAAAAATGTCAAAAATGACAAATTTCAAGATGACAAATGTCAAAACTGACAAATGTCACAATGCTAAATGTCAAAAATGAAAAGTGTCACCATGAAAAATGTCAAAAATAACAAATTTTAAGATGGCAAATGTCAAAGATGTCAAATGACAAATGTCACAATGCTAAATGTCAAAAATGAAAAGTGTCAAAAATGACAAATTTCAAAATGGCAAATGTCTAAGATGTCAAATGACAAATGTCACAATGCTAAATGTCAAAAATGATAAGTGTCACCATGAAAAATGTCAAAAATGACAAATTTCAAGATGGCAAATGTCCAAGATGTCAAATGACAAATGTCACAATGCTAAATGTCAAAAATGAAAAGTGTCACCATGAAAAATGTCAAAAATGACAAATTTCAAGATGGCAAATGTCAAAGATGTCAAATGACAAATGTCACAATGCTAAATGTCAAAAATGAAAAGTGTCAGAAATGACAAATTTCAAGATGGCAAATGTCTAATATGTCAAATGACAAATGTCACAATGCTAAATGTCAAAAATGAAAAGTGTCACCATGAAAAATGTCAAAAATGACAAATTTCAAGATGGCAAATGTCAAAGATGTCAAATGACAAATGTCACAATGCTAAATGTCAAAAATGAAAAGTGTCAAAAATGACAAATTTTAAGATGGCAAATGTCTAAGATGTCAAATGACAAATGTCACAATGCTAAATGTCAAAAATGAAAAGTGTCACCATAAAAAATGTCAAAAATGACAAATTTCAAGATGGCAAATGTCAAAGATGTCAAATGAAAAATGTCACAATGCTAAATGTCAAAAATGAAAAGTGTCACCATGAAAAATGTCAAAAATGACAAATTTCAAGATGGCAAATGTCAAAGATGTCAAATGACAAATGTCACAATGCTAAATGTCAAAAATGAAAAGTGTCAAAAATGACAAATTTGAAGATGGCAAATGTCTAAGATGTCAAATGACAAATGTCACAATGCTAAATGTCAAAAATGAAAAGTGTCACAATGCTAAATGTCAAAAATGAAAAGTGTCACAATGCTAAATGTCAAAAATGACAAATTTCAAGATGGCAAATGTCAAAGATGTCAAATGACAAATGTCACAATGCTAAATGTCAAAAATGAAAAGTGTCACCATGAAAAATGTCAAAAATAACAAATTTCAAGATGGCAAATGTCAAAGATGTCAAATGACAAATGTCACAATGCTAAATGTCAAAAACGAAAAGTGTCACCATGAAAAATGTCAAAAATGACAAATTTCAAGATGGCAAATGTCAAAGATGTCAAATGACAAATGTCACAATGCTAAATGTCAAAAATGAAAAGTGTCACCATAAAATGTCAAAAATAACAAATTTCAAGATGGCAAATGTCAAAGATGTCAAATGACAAATGTCACAATGCTAAATGTCAAAAATGAAAAGTGTCACTATGAAAAATGTCAAAAATGACAAATTTCAAGATGACAAATGTCAAAACTGACAAATGTCACAATGCTAAATGTCAAAAATGAAAAGTGTCACCATGAAAAATGTCAAAAATAACAAATTTTAAGATGGCAAATGTCAAAGATGTCAAATGACAAATGTCACAATGCTAAATGTCAAAAATGAAAAGTGTCAAAAATGACAAATTTCAAAATGGCAAATGTCTAAGATGTCAAATGACAAATGTCACAATGCTAAATGTCAAAAATGAAAAGTGTCACCATGAAAAATGTCAAAAATGACAAATTTCAAGATGGCAAATGTCAAAGATGTCAAATGACAAATGTCACAATGCTAAATGTCAAAAATGAAAAGTGTCACCATAAAAAATGTCAAAAATGACAAATTTCAAGATGGCAAATGTCAAAGATGTCAAATGACAAATGTCACAATGCTAAATGTCAAAAATGAAAAGTGTCAAAAATGACAAATTTCAAGATGGCAAATGTCAAAGATGTCAAATGACAAATGTTACAATGCTAAATGTCAAAAATGAAAAGTGTTACCATGAAAAATGTCAAAAATGACCAATTTCAAGATGGCAAATGTCAAAGATGTCAAATGACAAATGTCACAATGCTAAATGTCAAAAATCAAAAGTGTCACCATGAAAAATTTCAAAAATGACAAATTTCAAGATGGCAAATATCAAAGATGTCAAATGACAAATGTCACAATGCTAAATGTCAAAAATGACAAATTTCAAGATGGCAAATGTCAAAGATGTCAAATGACAAATGTCACAACGCTAAATGTCAAAAATGAAAAGTGTCACCATGAAAAATGTCAAAAATGACAAATTTCAAGATGGCAAATGTCAAAGATGTCAAATGACAAATGTCACAATGCTCAATGTCAAAAATGAAAAGTGTCAAAAATGACAAATTTCAAGATTGCAAATGTCAAAAATGTCAAATGACAAATGTCACAATGCTAAATGTCAAAAATGACAAATTTCAAGATGGCAAATGTCAAAGATGTCAAATGACAAATGTCACAATGCTAAATGTCAAAAATGAAAAGTGGCACCATGAAAAATGTCAAAAATGACAAATTTCAAGATGGCAAATGTCAAAGATGTCAAATGACAAATGTCACAATGCTAAATGTCAAAAATGAAAAGTGTCACCATGAAAAATGTTAAAAATGACAAATTTTAAGATGGCAAATGTCAAAGATGTCAAATGACAAATGTCACAATGCAAAATGGCAAAAATGACAAATTTCAAGATGGCAAATGTCAAAGATGTCAAATGACAAATGTCACAATGCTAAATGTCAAAACTGAAAAGTGTCACCATGAAAAATGTCAAAAATGACAAATTTCAAGATGGCAAATGTCAAAGATGTCAAATCACAAATGTCACAATGCTAAATATCAAAAATGAAAAGTGTCAAAAATGACAAATTTCAAGATGGCAAATGTCTAAGATGTCAAATGACAAATGTCACAATGCTAAATGTCAAAAATAAAAAGTGTCACCATGAAAAATGTCAAAAATGACAAATTTCAAGATGGCAAATGTCAAAGATGTCAAATGACAAATGTCACAATGCTAAATGTCAAAAATGAAAAGTGTCACCATAAAAAATGTCAAAAATGACAAATTTTAAGATGGCAAATGTCAAAGATGTCAAATGACAAATGTCACAATGCTAAATGTCAAAAATGAAAAGTGTCAAAAATGACAAATTTCAAGATAACAAATGTCAAAGATGTCAAATGACAAATGTTACAATGCTAAATGTCAAAAATGACAAATTTCAAGATGGCAAATGTCAAAGATGTCAAATGACAAATGTCACAATGCTAAATGTCAAAAATGAAAAGTGTCACCATGAAAAATGTAAAAAATGACAAATTTCAAGATGACAAATGTCAAAGATGTCAAATGACAAATGTCACAATGCTAAATGTCAAAAATGACAAATTTCAAGATGGCAAATGTCAAAACTGACAAATGTCACAATGCTAAATGTCAAAAATGATAAGTGTCACCATGAAAAATGTCAAAAATGACAAATTTCAAGATGGCAAATGTCCAAGATGTCAAATGACAAATGTCACAATGCTAAATGTCAAAAATGAAAAGTGTCACCATGAAAAATGTCAAAAATGACAAATTTCAAGATGGCAAATGTCAAAGATGTCAAATGACAAATGTCACAATGCTAAATGTCAAAAATGAAAAGTGTCAGAAATGACAAATTTCAAGATGGCAAATGTCTAATATGTCAAATGACAAATGTCACAATGCTAAATGTCAAAAATAAAAAGTGTCACCATGAAAAATGTCAAAAATGACAAATTTCAAGATGGCAAATGTCAAAGATGTCAAATGACAAATGTCACAATGCTAAATGTCAAAAATGAAAAGTGTCAAAAATGACAAATTTCAAGATGGCAAATGTCTAAGATGTCAAATGACAAATGTCACAATGCTAAATGTCAAAAATGAAAAGTGTCACCATGAAAAATGTCAAAAATGACAAATTTCAAGATGGCAAATGTCAAAGATGTCAAATGAGAAATGTCACAATGCTAAATGTCAAAAATGAAAAGTGTCACCATGAAAAATGTCAAAAATGACAAATTTCAAGATGGCAAATGTCAAAGATGTCAAATGACAAATGTCACAATGCTAAATGTCAAAAATGAAAAGTGTCAAAAATGACAAATTTCAAGATGGCAAATGTCTAAGATGTCAAATGACAAATGTCACAATGCTAAATGTCAAAAATGAAAAGTGTCACAATGCTAAATGTCAAAAATGAAAAGTGTCACAATGCTAAATGTCAAAAATGACAAATTTCAAGATGGCAAATGTCAAAGATGTCAAATGACAAATGTCACAATGCTAAATGTCAAAAATGAAAAGTGTCACCATGAAAAATGTCAAAAATAACAAATTTCAAGATGGCAAATGTCAAAGATGTCAAATGACAAATGTCACAATGCTAAATGTCAAAAAGGAAAAGTGTCACCATGAAAAATGTCAAAAATGACAAATTTCAAGATGGCAAATGTCAAAGATGTCAAATGACAAATGTCACAATGCTAAATGTCAAAAATGAAAAGTGTCACCATGAAAAATGTTAAAAATGACAAATTTTAAGATGGCAAATGTCAAAGATGTCAAATGACAAATGTCACAATGCAAAATGGCAAAAATGACAAATTTCAAGATGGCAAATGTCAAAGATGTCAAATGACAAATGTCACAATGCTAAATGTCAAAACTGAAAAGTGTCACCATGAAAAATGTCAAAAATGACAAATTTCAAGATGGCAAATGTCAAAGATGTCAAATGACAAATGTCACAATGCTAAATGTCAAAAATGAAAAGTGTCACCATAAAAAATGTCAAAAATGACAAATTTCAAGATGGCAAATGTCAAAGATGTCAAATGACAAATGTCACAATGCTAAATGTCAAAAATGAAAAGTGTCAAAAATGACAAATTTCAAGATGGCAAATGTCAAAGATGTCAAATGACAAATGTCACAATGCTAAATGTCAAAAATGACAAATTTCAAGATGGCAAATGTCAAAGATGTCAAATGACAAATGTCACAATGCTAAATGTCAAAAATGAAAAGTGTCACCATGAAAAATGTAAAAAATGACAAATTTCAAGATGACAAATGTCAAAGATGTCAAATGACAAATGTCACAATGCTAAATGTCAAAAATGACAAATTTCAAGATGGCAAATGTCAAAACTGACAAATGTCACAATGCTAAATGTCAAAAATAATAAGTGTCACCATGAAAAATGTCAAAAATGACAAATTTCAAGATGGCAAATGTCCAAGATGTCAAATGACAAATGTCACAATGCTAAATGTCAAAAATGAAAAGTGTCACCATGAAAAATGTCAAAAATGACAAATTTCAAGATGGCAAATGTCAAAGATGTCAAATGACAAATGTCACAATGCTAAATGTCAAAAATGAAAAGTGTCAGAAATGACAAATTTCAAGATGGCAAATGTCTAATATGTCAAATGACAAATGTCACAATGCTAAATGTCAAAAATAAAAAGTGTCACCATGAAAAATGTCAAAAATGACAAATTTCAAGATGGCAAATGTCAAAGATGTCAAATGACAAATGTCACAATGCTAAATGTCAAAAATGAAAAGTGTCAAAAATGACAAATTTCAAGATGGCAAATGTCTAAGATGTCAAATGACAAATGTCACAATGCTAAATGTCAAAAATGAAAAGTGTCACCATGAAAAATGTCAAAAATGACAAATTTCAAGATGGCAAATGTCAAAGATGTCAAATGAGAAATGTCACAATGCTAAATGTCAAAAATGAAAAGTGTCACCATGAAAAATGTCAAAAATGACAAATTTCAAGATGGCAAATGTCAAAGCTGTCAAATGACAAATGTCACAATGCTAAATGTCAAAAATGAAAAGTGTCAAAAATGACAAATTTCAAGATGGCAAATGTCTAAGATGTCAAATGACAAATGTCACAATGCTAAATGTCAAAAATGAAAAGTGTCACAATGCTAAATGTCAAAAATGAAAAGTGTCACAATGCTAAATGTCAAAAATGACAAATTTCAAGATGGCAAATGTCAAAGATGTCAAATGACAAATGTCACAATGCTAAATGTCAAAAATGAAAAGTGTCACCATGAAAAATGTCAAAAATAACAAATTTCAAGATGGCAAATGTCAAAGATGTCAAATGACAAATGTCACAATGCTAAATGTCAAAAACGAAAAGTGTCACCATGAAAAATGTCAAAAATGACAAATTTCAAGATGGCAAATGTCAAAGATGTCAAATGACAAATGTCACAATGCTAAATGTCAAAAATGAAAAGTGTCACCATAAGATGTCAAAAATAACAAATTTCAAGATGGCAAATGTCAAAGATGTCAAATGACAAATGTCACAATGCTAAATGTCAAAAATGAAAAGTGTCACCATGAAAAATGTCAAAAATGACAAATTTCAAGATGACAAATGTCAAAACTGACAAATGTCACAATGCTAAATGTCAAAAATGAAAAGTGTCACCATGAAAAATGTCACAAATAACAAATTTCAAGATGGCAAATGTCAAAGATGTCAAATGACAAATGTCACAATGCTAAATGTCAAAAATGAAAAGTGTCACCGTGAAAAATGTCAAAAATGACAAATTTCAAGATGGCAAATGTCAAAGATGTCAAATGACAAATGTCAAAATGCTAAATGTCAAAAATGAAAAGTGTCACCATGAAAAATGTCAAAAATGACAAATTTCAAGATGGCAAATGTCAAAGATGTCAAATGACAAATGTCACAATGCTAAATGTCAAAAATGAAAAGTGTCCCCATGAAAAATGTCAATAATGACAAATTTCAAGATGGCAAATGTCAAAGATGTCAAATGACAAATGTCACAATGCTAAATGTCAAAAATAACAAGTGTCACCATGAAAAATGTCAAAAATAAAAAATTTTAAGATGGCAAATGTCAAAGATGTCAAATGACAAATGTCACAATGCTAAATGTCAAAAATAAAAAGTGTCACCATGAAAAATGTCAAAAATGACAAATTTCAAGATGGCAAATGTCAAAACTGCCAAATGTCACAATGCTAAATGTCAAAAATGAAAAGTGTCACCATGAAAAATGTCAAAAATAACAAATTTGAAGATGGCAAATGTCAAAGATGTCAAATGACAAATGTCACAATGCTAAATGTCAAAAATGACAAATTTCAAGATGGCAAATGTCAAAGATGTTAAATGACAAATGTCACAATGCTAAATGTCAAAAATAAAAAGTGTCACCATGAAAAATGTCAAAAATGACAAATTTCAAGATGGCAAATGTCAAAGATGTCAAATGACAAATGTTACAATGCTAAATGTCAAAAATGAAAAGTGTCACCATAAAATGTCAAAAATAACAAATTTCAAGATTGCAAATGTCAAAGATGTCAAATGACAAATGTCACAATGCTAAATGTCAAAAATGAAAAGTGTCACCATAAAAAATTTCAAAAATGAAAAGTGTCACCATGAAAAATTTCAAAAATGACAAATTTCAAGATGGCAAATATCAAAGATGTCAAATGACAAATGTCACAATGCTTAATGTCAAAAATGACAAATTTCAAGATGGCAAATGTCAAAGATGTCAAATGACAAATGTCACAATGCTAAATGTCAAAAATGAAAAGTGTCACCATAAAAAATGTCAAAAATGAAAAATTTCAAGATGGCAAATGTCAAAGATGTCAAATGACAAATGTCACAATGCTAAATGTCAAAAATGAAAAGTGTCAAAAATGACAAATTTCAAGATGGCAAATGTCTAAGATGTCAAATGACAAATGTCACAATGCTAAATGTCAAAAATGAAAAGTGTCACCATGAAAAATGTCAAAAATGCCAAATTTCAAGATGGCAAATGTCAAAGATGTCAAATGACAAATGTCACAATGCTAAATGTCAAAAATGAAAAGTGTCACCATGAAAAATGTCAAAAATGACAAATTTCAAGATGGCAAATGTCAAAGATATCAAATGACAAATGTCACAATGCTAAATGTCAAAAATGAAAAGTGTCACCATGAAAAATGTCAAAAATGACAAATTTTAAGATGGCAAATGTCAAAACTGGCAAATGTCACAATGCTAAATGTCAAAAATGATAAGTGTCACCATGAAAAATGTCAAAAATGACAAATTTCAAGATGGCAAATGTCCAAGATGTCAAATGACAAATGTCACAATGCTAAATGTCAAAAATGAAAAGTGTCACCATGAAAAATGTCAAAAATGACAAATTTCAAGATGGCAAATGTCAAAGATGTTAAATGACAAATGTCACAATGCTAAATGTCAAAAATGAAAAGTGTCAAAAATGACAAATTTCAAGATGGCAAATGTCAAAGATGTCAAATGACAAATGTCACAATGCTAAATGTCAAAAATGAAAAGTGTCACCATGAAAAATGTCAAAAATGACAAATTTTAAGATGGCAAATGTCAAAACTGACAAATGTCACAATGCTAAATGTCATAAATGATAAGTGTTACCATGAAAAATGTCAAAAATAACAAATTTCAAGATAGCAAATGTCAAAGATGTCAAATGACAAATGTCACAATGCTAAATGTCAAAAATGACAAATTTCAAGATGGCAAATGTCTAAGATGTCAAATGACAAATGTCACAATGCTGAATGTCAAAAATGAAAAGTGTCACCATGAAAAATGTCGAAAATGACAAATTTTAAGATGGCAAATGTCCAAGATGTCAAATGACAAATGTCACAATGCTAAATGTCAAAAATGAAAAGTGTCACCATGAAAAATGTCAAAAATGACAAATTTAAAAATGGCAAATATCAAAGATGTCAAATGACAAATGTCACAATGCTAAATGTCAAAAATTAAAAGTGTCAAAAATTACAAATTTCAAGATGGCAAATGTCTAAGATGTCAAATGACAAATGTCACAATGCTAAATGTCAAAAATGAAAAGTGTCACCGTGAAAAATGTCAAAACTGACAAATTTCAAGATGGCAAATGTCAAAGATGTCAAATGACAAATGTCACAATGCTAAATGTCAAAAATGAAAAGTGTCACCATGAAAAATGTCAAAAATGACAAATTTCAAGATGGCAAATGTCAAAGATATCAAATGACAAATGTCACAATGCTAAATGTCAAAAATGAAAAGTGTCCCCTTAAAAAATGTCAATAATGACAAATTTCAAGATGGCAAATGTCAAAGATGTCAAATGACAAATGTCACAATGCTAAATGTCAAAAATGAAAAGTGTCACCATGAAAAATGTCAAAATTGACAAATTTCAAGATGGCAAATGTCAAAGATGTCAAATGACAAATCTCACAATGCTAAATGTCAAAAATGAAAAGTGTCACCATGAAAAATGTCAAAAATAACAAATTTTAAGATGGCAAATGTCAAAGATGTCAAATGACAAATGTCACAATGCTAAATGTCAAAAATAAAAAGTGTCACCATGAAAAATGTCAAAAATGACAAATTTCAAGATGGCAAATGTCAAAACTGACAAATGTCACAATGCTAAATGTCAAAAATGAAAAGTGTCACCATGAAAAATGTCAAAAATAACAAATTTCAAGATGGCAAATGTCAAAGATGTCAAATGACAAATGTCACAATGCTAAATGTCAAAAATGACAAATTTCAAGATGGCAAATGTCAAAGATGTCAAATGACAAATGTCACAATGCTAAATGTCAAAAATGAAAAGTGTCACCATGAAAAATGTCAAAAATGACAAATTTCAAGATGGCAAATGTCAAAGATGTCAAATGACAAATGTCACCATGCTAAATGTCAAAAATGAAAAGTGTCACCATGAAAAATGTCAAAAATGACAAATTTCAAGATGGCAAATGTCAAAGATGTCAAATGACAAATGTCACAATGCTAAATGTCAAAAATGAAAAGTGTCACCATGAAAAATGTCAAAAATGACAAATTTTAAGATGGAAAATATCAAAGATGTCAAATGACAAATGTCACAATGCTAAATGTCAAAAATGACAAATTTCAAGATGGCAAATGTCAAAGATGTCAAATGACAAATGTCACAATGCTAAATGTCAAAAATGAAAAGTGTCACCATGAAAAATGTCAAAAATGACAAATTTCAAGATGGCAAATGTCAAAGATGTCAAATGACAAATGTCACAATGCTAAATGTCAAAAATGAAAAGTGTCACCATGAAAATGTCAAAAATGACAAATTTCAACATGGCAAATGTCAAAGATGTCAAATGACAAATGTCACAATGCTAAATGTCAAAAATGGAAAGTGTCACCATGAAAAATGTCAAAAATGACAAATTTTAAAATGGCAAATGTCAAAGATGTCAAATGACAAATGTCACAATGCTAAATGTCAAAAATGAAAAGTGTCACCATAAAAAATGTCAAAAATGACAAATTTCAAGATGGCAAATGTCAAAACTGACAAATGTCACAATGCTAAATGTCAAAAATGATAAGTGTCACCATGAAAAATGTCAAAAATGACAAATTTCAAGATGGCAAATGTCCAAGATGTCAAATGACAAATGTCACAATGCTAAATGTCAACAATGAAAAGTGTCACCATAAAAAATGTCAAAAATGACAAATTTCAAGATGGCAAATGTTAAAGATGTCAAATGACAAATGTCACAATGCTAAATGTCAAAAATGAAAAGTGTCACCGTGAAAAATGTCAAAAATGACAAATTTCAAGATGGCAAATGTCAAAGATGTCAAATGACAAATGTCACAATGCTAAATGTCAAAAATGAAAAGTGTCACCATGAAAAATGTCAAAAATGACAAATTTCAAGATGGCAAATGTCAAAGATGTCAAATGTCAAATGTCACAATGCTAAATGTCAAAAATGAAAAGTGTCCCTATGAAAAATGTCAATAATGACAAATTTCAAGATGGCAAATGTCAAAGATGTCAAATGACAAATGTCACAATGCTAAATGTCAAAAATGAAAAGTGTCACCATGAAAAATGTCAAAAATCACAAATTTTAAGATGGCAAATGTCAAAGATGTCGAATATGACAAATGTCACAATGCTAAATGTCAAAAATGAAAAGTGTCACCATGAAAAATGTCAAAAATGACAAATTTCAAGATGGCAAATGTCAAAGATGTTAAATGAAAAATGTCACAATGCTAAATGTCAAAAATGAAAAGTGTCACCATGAAAAATGTCAAAAATGACAAATTTCAAGATGGCAAATATCAAAGATGTCAAATGACAAATGTCTCAATGCTAAATGTCAAAAATGAAAAATTTCGAGATGGCAAATGTCAAAGATGTCAAATGACAAATGTCACAATGCTAAATGTCAAAAATGAAAAGTGTCACCATGAAAAATGTCAAAAATCACAAATTTCAAGATGGCAAACGTCAAAGATGTCGAATATGACAAATGTCACAATGCTAAATGTCAAAAATGAAAAGTGGCACCATGAAAAATGTCAAAAATGACAAATTTCAAGATGGCAAATATCAAAGATGTCAAATGACAAATGTCACAATGCTAAATGTCAAAAATGACAAATTTCAAGATGGCAAATGTCAAAAATGTCAAATGACAAATGTCACAATGCTAAATGTCAAAAATGAAAAGTGTCACCATGAAAAATGTCAAAAATGACAAATTTCAAGATGGCAAATGTCAAAGATGTCAAATGACAAATGTCACAATGTTAAATGTCAAAAATGAAAAGTGTCACCATGAAAAATGTCAAAAATAACAAATTTCAAGATGGCAAATGTCAAAGATGTCAAATGACAAATGTCACAATGCTAAATGTCAAAAATGAAAAGTGTCACCATAAAAATGTCAAAAATGACAAATTTCAAGATGGCAAATGTCAAAGATGTCAAATAACAAATGTCACAATGCTAAATGTCAAAAATGAAAAGTGTCACCATGAAAAATGTCAAAAATAACAAATTTCAAGATGGCAAATATCAAAGATATCAAATGACAAATGTCACAATGCTAAATGTCAAAAATAAAAAGTGTCACCATGAAAAATGTCAAAAATAACAAATTTCAAGATGGCAAATGTCAAAGATGTCAAATGACAAATGTCACAATGCTAAATGTCAAAAATGAAAAGTGTCACCATGAAAAATGTCAAAAATGACAAATTTCAAGATGGCAAATGTCAAAGATGTCAAATAACAAATGTCACAATGCTAAATGACAAAAATAAAAAGTGTCACCATGAAAAATGTCAAAAATAACAAATTTCAAGATGGCAAATGTCAAAGATGTCAAATGACAAATGTCACAATGCTAAATGTCAAAAATGACAAATTTCAAGATGGCAAATGTCAAAAATGTCAAATGACAAATGTCACAATGCTAAATGTCAAAAATGAAAAGTGTCACCATGAAAAATGTCAAAAATGACAAATTTCAAGATGGCAAATGTCAAAGATGTTAAATGACAAATGTCACAATGCTAAATGTCAAAAATGAAAAGTGTCACCATGAAAAATGTCAAAAATAACAAATTTTAAGATGGCAAATGTCAAAGATGTCAAATGACAAATGTCACAATGCTAAATGTCAAAAATGAAAAGTGTCACCATGAAAAATGTCAAAAATGACAAATTTCAAGATGGCAAATGTCAAAGATGTCAAATAACAAATGTCACAATGCTAAATGTCAAAAATGAAAAGTGTCACCATAAAAAATGTCAAAAATAACAAATTTCAAGATGGCAAATGTCAAAGATGTCAAATGACAAATGTCACAATGCTAAATGTCAAAAATGAAAAGTGTCACCATGAAAAATGTCAAAAATGACAAATTTCAAGATGGCAAATGTCAAAACTGACAAATGTCACAATGCTAAATGTCAAAAATGATAAGTGTCACCATGAAAAATGTCAAAAATGACAAATTTCAAGATGGCAAATGTCCAAGATGTCAAATGACAAATGTCACAATGCTAAATGTCAAAAATGAAAAGTGTCACCATAAAAAATGTCAAAAATGACAAATTTCAAGATGGCAAATGTCAAAGATGTCAAATGACAAATGTCACAATGCTAAATGTCAAAAATGAGAAGTGTCACCGTGAAAAATGTCAAAAATGACAAATTTCAAGATGGCAAATGTCAAAGATGTCAAATGACAAATGTCACAATGCTAAATGTCAAAAATGAAAAGTGTCACCATGAAAAATGTCAAAAATGACAAATTTCAAGATGGCAAATGTCAAAGATGTCAAATGTCAAATGTCACAATGCTAAATGTCAAAAATGAAAAGTGTCCCCATGAAAAATGTCAATAATGACAAATTTCAAGATGGCAAATGTCAAAGATGTCAAATGACAAATGTCACAATGCTAAATGTCAAAAATGAAAAGTGTCACCATGAAAAATGTCAAAAATCACAAATTTTAAGATGGCAAATGTCAAAGATGTCGAATATGACAAATGTCACAATGCTAAGTGTCAAAAATGAAAAGTGTCACCATGAAAAATATCAAAAATGACAAATTTCAAGATGGCAAATGTCAAAGATGTTAAATGACAAATGTCACAATGCTAAATGTCAAAAATGACAAATTTCAAGATGGCAAATGTCAAAAATGTCAAATGACAAATGTCACAATGCTAAATGTCAAAAATGAAAAGTGTCACCATGAAAAATGTCAAAAATGACAAATTTCAAGATGGCAAATGTCAAAGATGTCAAATAACAAATGTCACAATGCTAAATGTCAAAAATAAAAAGTGTCACCATGAAAAATGTCAAAAATAACAAATTTCAAGATGGCAAATGTCAAAGATGTCAAATGACAAATGTCACAATGCTAAATGTCAAAAATGAAAAGTGTCACCATGAAAAATGTTAAAAATGACAAATTTCAAGATGGCAAATGTCAAAGATGTTAAATAACAAATGTCACAATGCTAAATGTCAAAAATAAAAAGTGTCACCATAAAAAATGTCAAAAATAACAAATTTCAAGATGGCAAATGTCAAAGATGTCAAATGACAAATGTCACAATGCTAAATGTCAAAAATGAAAAGTGTCACCATAAAAAATGTCACAAATGACAAATTTCAAGATGGCAAATGTCAAAACTGACAAATGTCACAATGCTAAATGTCAAAAATGATAAGTGTCACCATGAAAAATGTCAAAAATGAAAAATTTCAAGATGGCAAATGTCCAAGATGTCAAATGACGAATGTCACAATGCTAAATGTCAAAAATTACAAATTTCAAGATGGCAAATGTCAAAGATGTCAAATGACAAATGTCACAATGCTAAATGTCAAAAATGAAAAGTGTCACCATAAAAAATGTCAAAAATGACAAATTTCAAGATGGCAAATGTCAAAGATGTCAAATGACAAATGTCACAATGCTAAATGTCAAAAATGAAAAGTGTCACCATAAAAAATGTCAAAAATAACAAATTTCAAGATGGCAAATGTCAAAGATGTCAAATGACAAATGTCACAATGCTAAATGTCAAAAATGAAAAGTGTCACCATGAAAAATTTCAAAAATGACAAATTTCAAGATGGAAAATGTCAAAGATGTCAAATGACAAATGTCACAATGCTAAATGTCAAAAATGAAAAGTGTCACCATGAAAAATGTCAAAAATGACAAATTTCAAGATGGCAAATGTCAAAGATGTCAAATGACATATGTCACAATGCTAAATGTCAAAAATGAAAAGTGTCAAAAATGAAAAATTTCAAGATGGCAAATGTCAAAGATGTCAAATGACAAATGTCACAATGCCAAATGTCAAAAATGAAAAGTGTCACCATGAAAAATGTCAAAAATGACAAATTTCAAGATGGCAAATGTCAAAACTGACAAATGTCACAATGCTAAATGTCAAAAATGATAAGTGTCACCATGAAAAATGTCAAAAATGACAAATTTCAAGATGGCAAATGTCCAAGATGTCAAATGGCGAATGTCACAATGCTAAATGTCAAAAATGACAAATTTCAAGATGGCAAATGTCAAAGATGTCAAATGACAAATGTCACAATGCTAAATGTCAAAAATAAAAAGTGTCACCATAAAAAATGTCAAAAATGACAAATTTCAAGATGGCAAATGTCAAAGATGTCAAATGACAAATGTCACAATGCTAAATGTCAAAAATGAAAAGTGTCACCATGAAAAATGTCAAAAATAACAAATTTCAAGATGGCAAATGTCAAAGATGTCAAATGACAAATGTCACAATGCTAAATGTGAAAAATGAAAAGTGTCACCATGAAAAATGTCAAAAATGACAAATTTCAAGATGGCAAATGTCAAAGATGTCAAATGACAAATGTCACAATGCTAAATGTCTAAAATGAAAAGTGTCACCATAAACTGTCAAAAATCACAAATTTCAAGATGACAAATGTCAAAGATGTCGAATATGACAAATGTCACAATGCTAAATGTCAAAAATGAAAAGTGTCACCATGAAAAATGTCAAAAATGACAAATTTCAAGATGGCAAATGTCAAAGATGTTAAATGACAAATGTCACAATGCTAAATGTCAAAAATGAAAAGTGTCACCATGAAAAATGTCAAAAATGACAAATTTCAAGATGGCAAATATCAAAGATGTCAAATGACAAATGTCACAATGCTAAATGTCAAAAATGACAAATTTCAAGATGGCAAATGTCAAAGATGTCAAATGACAAATGTCACAATGCTAAATGTCAAAAATGAAAAGTGTCACCATGAAAAATGTCAAAAATCACAAATTTCAAGATGGCAAATGTCAAAGATGTCGAATATGACAAATGTCACAATGCTAAATGTCAAAAATGAAAAGTGTCACCATGAAAAATGTCAAAAATGAACAATTTCAAGATGGCAAATATCAAGGATGTCAAATGACAAATGTCACAATGCTAAATGTAAAAATGACAAATTTCAAGATGGCAAATGTCAAAAATGTCAAATGACAAATGTCACAATGCTAAATGTCAAAAATGAAAAGTTTTACCATGAAAAATGTAAAAAATGACAAATTTCAAGATGGCAAATGTCAAAGATGTCAAATGACAAATGTCACAATGCTAAATGTCAAAAATGAAAAGTGTCACCATGAAAAATGTCAAAAATAACAAATTTCAAGATGGCAAATGTCAAAGATGTTAAATGACAAATGTCACAATGCTAAATGTCAAAAATGAAAAGTGTCACCATGAAAAATGTCAAAAATGACAAATTTCAAGATGGCAAATGTCAAAGATGTCAAATAACAAATGTCACAATGCTAAATGTCAGAAATGAAAAGTGTCACCATGAAAAATGTCAAAAATAACAAATTTCAAGATGGCAAATATCAAAGATGTCAAATGACAAATGTCACAATGCTAAATGTCAAAAATGAAAAGTGTCACTATGAAAAATGTCAAAAATGACAAATTTCAAGATGGCAAATGTCAAAACTGACAAATGTCACAATGCTAAATGTCAAAAGTGTCACCATGAAAAATGTCAAAAATGACAAATTTCAAGATGGCAAATGTCCAAGATGTCAAATGACAAATGTCACAATGCTAAATGTCAAAAATGAAAAATGTCAAAAATCACAAATTTCAAGATGGCAAATGTCAAAGATGTCGAATATGACAAATGTCACAATGCTAAATCTCAAAAATGAAAAGTGTCACCATGAAAAATGTCAAAAATGAACAATTTCAAGATGGCAAATATCAAAGATGTCAAATGACAAATGTCACAATGCTAAATGTCAAAAATGACAAATTTCAAGATGGCAAATGTCAAAGATGTCAAATGACAAATGTCACAATGCTAAATGTCAAAAATGAAAAGTGTCACCATAAAAAATGTCAAAAATAACAAATTTCAAGATGGCAAATGTCAAAGATGTCAAATGACAAATGTCACAATGCTAAATGTCAAAAATGAAAAGTGTCACCATGAAAAATTTTAAAAATGACAAATTTCAAGATGGAAAATGTCAAAGATGTCAAATGACAAATGTCACAATGCTAAATGTCAAAAATGAAAAGTGTCACCATGAAAAATGTCAAAAATGACAAATTTCAAGATGGCAAATGTCAAAGATGTCAAATGACATATGTCACAATGCTAAATGTCAAAAATGAAAAGTGTCAAAAATGAAAAATTTCAAGATGGCAAATGTCAAAGATGTCAAATGACAAATGTCACAATGCCAAATGTCAAAAATGAAAAGTGTCACCATGAAAAATGTCAAAAATGACAAATTTCAAGATGGCAAATGTCAAAACTGACAAATGTCACAATGCTAAATGTCAAAAATGATAAGTGTCACCATGAAAAATGTCAAAAATGACAAATTTCAAGATGGCAAATGTCCAAGATGTCAAATGGCGAATGTCACAATGCTAAATGTCAAAAATGACAAATTTCAAGATGGCAAATGTCAAAGATGTCAAATGACAAATGTCACAATGCTAAATGTCAAAAATAAAAAGTGTCACCATAAAAAATGTCAAAAATGACAAATTTCAAGATGGCAAATGTCAAAGATGTCAAATGACAAATGTCACAATGCTAAATGTCAAAAATGAAAAGTGTCACCATGAAAAATGTCAAAAATAACAAATTTCAAGATGGCAAATGTCAAAGATGTCAAATGACAAATGTCACAATGCTAAATGTGAAAAATGAAAAGTGTCACCATGAAAAATGTCAAAAATGACAAATTTCAAGATGGCAAATGTCAAAGATGTCAAATGACAAATGTCACAATGCTAAATGTCTAAAATGAAAAGTGTCACCATAAACTGTCAAAAATCACAAATTTCAAGATGACAAATGTCAAAGATGTCGAATATGACAAATGTCACAATGCTAAATGTCAAAAATGAAAAGTGTCACCATGAAAAATGTCAAAAATGACAAATTTCAAGATGGCAAATGTCAAAGATGTTAAATGACAAATGTCACAATGCTAAATGTCAAAAATGAAAAGTGTCACCATGAAAAATGTCAAAAATGACAAATTTCAAGATGGCAAATATCAAAGATGTCAAATGACAAATGTCACAATGCTAAATGTCAAAAATGACAAATTTCAAGATGGCAAATGTCAAAGATGTCAAATGACAAATGTCACAATGCTAAATGTCAAAAATGAAAAGTGTCACCATGAAAAATGTCAAAAATCACAAATTTCAAGATGGCAAATGTCAAAGATGTCGAATATGACAAATGTCACAATGCTAAATGTCAAAAATGAAAAGTGTCACCATGAAAAATGTCAAAAATGAACAATTTCAAGATGGCAAATATCAAGGATGTCAAATGACAAATGTCACAATGCTAAATGTAAAAATGACAAATTTCAAGATGGCAAATGTCAAAAATGTCAAATGACAAATGTCACAATGCTAAATGTCAAAAATGAAAAGTTTTACCATGAAAAATGTAAAAAATGACAAATTTCAAGATGGCAAATGTCAAAGATGTCAAATGACAAATGTCACAATGCTAAATGTCAAAAATGAAAAGTGTCACCATGAAAAATGTCAAAAATAACAAATTTCAAGATGGCAAATGTCAAAGATGTTAAATGACAAATGTCACAATGCTAAATGTCAAAAATGAAAAGTGTCACCATGAAAAATGTCAAAAATGACAAATTTCAAGATGGCAAATGTCAAAGATGTCAAATAACAAATGTCACAATGCTAAATGTCAGAAATGAAAAGTGTCACCATGAAAAATGTCAAAAATAACAAATTTCAAGATGGCAAATATCAAAGATGTCAAATGACAAATGTCACAATGCTAAATGTCAAAAATGAAAAGTGTCACTATGAAAAATGTCAAAAATGACAAATTTCAAGATGGCAAATGTCAAAACTGACAAATGTCACAATGCTAAATGTCAAAAGTGTCACCATGAAAAATGTCAAAAATGACAAATTTCAAGATGGCAAATGTCCAAGATGTCAAATGACAAATGTCACAATGCTAAATGTCAAAAATGAAAAATGTCAAAAATCACAAATTTCAAGATGGCAAATGTCAAAGATGTCGAATATGACAAATGTCACAATGCTAAATGTCAAAAATGAAAAGTGTCACCATGAAAAATGTCAAAAATGAACAATTTCAAGATGGCAAATATCAAAGATGTCAAATGACAAATGTCACAATGCTAAATGTCAAAAATGACAAATTTCAAGATGGCAAATGTCAAAAATGTCAAATGACAAATGTCACAATGCTAAATGTCAAAAATGAAAAGTGTCACCATGAAAAATGTCAAAAATGACAAATTTCAAGATGGCAAATATCAAAGATGTCAAATGACAAATGTCACAATGCTAAATGTCAAAAATGACAAATTTCAAGATGGCAAATGTCAAAGATGTCAAATGACAAATGTCACAATGCTAAATGTCAAAAATGAAAAGTGTCACCATGAAAAATGTCAAAAATCACAAATTTCAAGATGGCAAATGTCAAAGATGTCGAATATGACAAATGTCACAATGCTAAATGTCAAAAATGAAAAGTGTCACCATGAAAAATGTCAAAAATGAACAATTTCAAGATGGCAAATATCAAAGATGTCAAATGACAAATGTCACAATGCTAAATGTCAAAAATGACAAATTTCAAGATGGCAAATGTCAAAGATGTCAAATGACAAATGTCACAATGCTAAATGTCAAAAATGAAAAGTGTCACCATGAAAAATGTCAAAAATCACAAATTTCAAGATGGCAAATGTCAAAGATGTCGAATATGACAAATGTCACAATGCTAAATGTCAAAAATGAAAAGTGTCACCATGAAAAATGTCAAAAATGAACAATTTCAAGATGGCAAATATCAAAGATGTCAAATGACAAATGTCACAATGCTTAATGTCAAAAATGACAAATTTCAAGATGGCAAATGTCAAAAATGTCAAATGACAAATGTCACAATGCTAAATGTCAAAAATGAAAAGTGTCACCATGAAAAATGTCAAAAATAACAAATTTCAAGATGGCAAATGTCAAAGATGTCAAATGACAAATGTCACAATGCTAAATGTCAAAAATGAAAAGTGTCACCATGAAAAATGTCAAAAATGACAAATTTCAAGATGGCAAATGTCAAAGATGTCAAATAACAAATGTCACAATGCTAAATGTCAAAAATGAAAAGTGTCACCATGAAAAATGTCAAAAATAACAAATTTCAAGATGGCAAATGTCAAAGATGTCAAATGACAAATGTCACAATGCTAAATGTCAAAATGACAAATTTCGAGATGGCAAATGTCAAAGATGTCAAATAACAAATGTCACAATGCTAAATGTCAAAAATGAAAAGTGTCACCATGAAAAATGTCAAAAATAAAAAATTTCAAGATGGCAAATGTTAAAGATGTCAAATGACAAATGTCACAATGCTAAATGTCAAAAATGAAAAGTGTCACTATGAAAAATGTCAAAAATGACAAATTTCAAGATGGCAAATGTCAAAACTGACAAATGTCACAATGCTAAATGTCAAAAGTGTCACCATGAAAAATGTCAAAAATGACAAATTTCAAGATGGCAAATGTCCAAGATGTCAAATGACGAATGTCACAATGCTAAATGTCAAAAATGACAAATTTCAAGATGGCAAATGTCAAAGATGTCAAATGACAAATGTCACAATGCTAAATGTCAAAAATGAAAAGTGTCACCATGAAAAATGTCAAAAATGAGAAATTTCAAGATGGCAAATGTCCAAGATGTCAAATGTCACAATGCTAAATGTCAAAAATGACAAATTTCAAGATGGCAAATGTCAAAGATGTCAAATGACAAATGTCACAATGCTAAATGTCAAAAATAAAAAGTGTCACCATGAAAAATGTCAAAAATGACAAATTTCAAGATGGCAAATGTCAAAGATGTCAAATGGCAAATGTCACAATGCTAAATGTCAAAAATGAAAAGTTTCACCATGAAAAATGTCAAAAATAACAAATTTCAAGATGGCAAATGTCCAAGATGTCAAATGACAAATGTCACAATGCTAAATGTCAAAAATGAAAAGTGTCACCATGAAAAATGTCAAAAATGACAAATTTCAAGATGGCAAATGTCAAAGATGTCAAATGACAAATGTCACAATGCTAAATGTCAAAAATGAAAAGTGTCACCATGAAAAATGTCAAAAATGACAAATTTCAAGATGGCAAATGTCAAAGATGTCAAATGACAAATGTCACAATGCTAAATGTCAAAAATGAAAAGTGTCACCATGAAAAATGTCAAAAATGACAAATTTCAAGATGGCAAATGTTAAAGATGTCAAATGACAAATGTCACAATGCTAAATGTCAAAAATGAAAAGTGTCACCATAACAAATGTCAAAAATGACAAATTTCAAGATCGCAAATGTCAAAACTGACAAATGTCACAATGCTAAATGTCAAAAATGATAAGTGTCAACATGAAAAATGTCAAAAATGACAAATTTCAAGATGGCAAATGTCCAAGATGTCAAATGACAAATGTCACAATGCTAAATGTCAAAAATAAAAAGTGTTACCATAAAAAATGTCAAAAATGACAAATTTCAAGATGGCAAATGTCACAGATGTCAAATGACAAATGTCACAATGCTAAATGTCAAAAATGAAAAGTGTCAAAAATGACAAATTTCAAGATGGCAAATGTCTAAGATGTCAAATGACAAATGTCACAATGCTAAATGTCAAAAATGAAAAGTGTCACCATGAAAAATGTCAAAAATCACAAATTTCAAGATGGCAAATGTCAAAGATGTCAAATGACAAATGTCACAATGCTAAATGTCAAAAATGAAAAGTGTCACCATGAAAAATGTCAAAAATGACAAATTTTAAGATGGCAAATGTCAAAGATGTCAAATGACAAATGTCTCAATGCTAAATGTCAAAAATGAAAAGTGTCACCATGAAAAATGTCAAAAATAACAAATTTCAAGATGGCAAATGTCAAAGATGTCAAATGACAAATGTCACAATGCTAAATGTCAAAAATGAAAAGTGTCACCATGAAAAATGTCAAAAATGACAAATTTCAAGATGGCAAATGTCAAAACTGACAAATGTCACAATGCTAAATGTCAAAAATGATAAGTGTCACCATGAAAAATGTAAAAAATGACAAATTTCAAGATGGCAAATGTCCAAGATGTCAAATGACGAATGTCATAATGCTAAATGTCAAAAATGACAAATTTCAAGATGGCAAATGTCAAAGATGTCAAATGACAAATGTCACAATGCTAAATGTCAAAAATGAAAAGTGTCACCATGAAAAATGTCAATAATGACAAATTTCAAGATGGCAAATGTCAAAGATGTCAAATGACAAATGTCACAATGCTAAATGTCAAAAATGAAAAGTGTCACCATAAAAAATGTCAAAAATAACAAATTTCAAGATGGCAAATGTCAAAGATGTCAAATGACAAATGTCACAATGCTAAATGTCAAAAATGAAAAGTGTCACCATGAAAAATGTCAAAAATGACAAATTTCAAGATGGCAAATGTCAAAGATGTCAAATGACAAATGTCACAATGCTAAATGTCAAAAATGAAAAGTGTCACCATGAAAAATGTCAAAAATGACAAATTTCAAGATGGCAAATGTCAAAGATGTCAAATGACATATGTCACAATGCTAAATGGCAAAAATGAAAAGTGTCAAAAATGAAAAATTTCAAGATGGCAAATGTCAAAGATGTCGAATATGACAAAAGTCACAATGCTAAATGTCAAAAATGAAAAGTGGCACCATGAAAAATGTCAAAAATGACAAATTTCAAGATGGCAAATATCAAAGATGTCAAATGACAAATGTCACAATGCTAAATGTCAAAAATGACAAATTTTAAGATGGCAAATGTCAAAAATGTCAAATGACAAATGTCACAATGCTAAATGTCAAAAATGAAAAGTGTCACCATGAAAAATGTCAAAAATGACAAATTTCAAAATGGCAAATGTCAAAGATGTCAAATGACAAATGTCACAATGCTAAATGTCAAAAATGAAAAGTGTCACCATGAAAAATGTCAAAAATAACAAATTTCAAGATGGCAAATGTCAAAGATGTCAAATGACAAATGTCACAATGCTAAATGTCAAAAATGAAAAGTGTCACCATGAAAAATGTCAAAAATGACAAATTTCAAGATGGCAAATGTCAAAGATGTCAAATAACAAATGTCACAATGCTAAATGTCAAAAATGAAAAGTGTCACCATGAAAAATGTCAAAAATAACAAATTTCAAGATGGCAAATATCAAAGATGTCAAATGACAAATGTCACAATGCTAAATGTCAAAAATGAAAAGTGTCACCATGAAAAATGTCAAAAATAACAAATTTCAAGATGGCAAATGTCAAAGATGTCAAATGACAAATGTCACAATGCTAAATGTCAAAAATGAAAAGTGTCACCATGAAAAATGTCAAAAATGACAAATTTTAAGACGGCAAATGTCAAAGATGTCAAATAACAAATGTCACAATGCTAAATGTCAAAAATGAAAAGTTTCACCATGAAAAATGTCAAAAATAACAAATTTCAAGATGGCAAATGTCAAAGATGTCAAATGACAAATGTCACAATGCTAAATGTCAAAAATGACAAATTTCAAGATGGCAAATGTCAAAAATGTCAAATGACAAATGTCACAATGCTAAATGTCAAAAATGAAAAGTGTCACCATGAAAAATGTCAAAAATGACAAATTTCAAGATGGCAAATGTCAAAGATGTCAAATGACAAATGTCACAATGCTAAATGTCAAAAATGAAAAGTGTCACCATGAAAAATGTCAAAAATAACAAATTTCAAGATGGCAAATGTCAAAGATGTCAAATGACAAATGTCACAATGCTAAATGTCAAAAATGAAAAGTGTCACCATGAAAAATGTCAAAAATGACAAATTTTAAGATGGCAAATGTCAAAGATGTCAAATAACAAATGTCACAATGCTAAATGTCAAAAATGAAAAGTGTCACCATAAAAAATGTCAAAAATAACAAATTTCAAGATGGCAAATGTCAAAGATGTCAAATGACAAATGTCACAATGCTAAATGTCAAAAATGAAAAGTGTCACCATGAAAAATGTCAAAAATGACAAATTTCAAGATGGTAAATGTCAAAACTGACAAATGTCACAATGCTAAATGTCAAAAATGATAAGTGTCACCATGAAAAATGTCAAAAATGACAAATTTCAAGATGGCAAATGTCCAAGATGTCAAATGACGAATGTCACAATGCTAAATGTCAAAAATGACAAATTTCAAGATGGCAAATGTCAAAGATGTCAAATGACAAATGTCACAATGCTAAATGTCAAAAATGAAAAGTGTCACCATGAAAAATGTCAAAAATGACAAATTTCAAGATGGCAAATGTCAAAGATGTCAAATGACAAATGTCACAATGCTAAATGTCAAAAATGAAAAGTTTCACCATAAAAAATGTCAAAAATAACAAATTTCAAGATGGCAAATGTCAAAGATGTCAAATGACAAATGTCACAATGCTAAATGTCAAAAATGAAAAGTGTCACCATGAAAAATGTCAAAAATGACAAATTTCAAGATGGCAAATGTCAAAGATGTCAAATGACAAATGTCACAATGCTAAATGTCAAAAATGAAAAGTGTCACCATGAAAAATGTCAAAAATGACAAATTTCAAGATGGCAAATGTCAAAGATGTCAAATGACATATGTCACAATGCTAAATGTCAAAAATGAAAAGTGTCAAAAATGAAAAATTTCAAGATGGCAAATGTCAAAGATGTCAAATGACAAATGTCACAATGCTAAATGTCAAAAATGAAAAGTGTCACCATGAAAAATGTCAAAAATGACAAATTTCAAGATGGCAAATGTCAAAACTGACAAATGTCACAATGCTAAATGTCAAAAATGATAAGTGTCACCATGAAAAATGTCAAAAATGACAAATTTCAAGATGGCAAATGTCCAAGATGTCAAATGACGAATGTCACAATGCTAAATGTCAAAAATGACAAATTTCAAGATGGCAAATGTCAAAGATGTCAAATGACAAATGTCACAATGCTAAATGTCAAAAATAAAAAGTGTCACCATGAAAAATGTCAAAAATGACAAATTTCAAGATGGCAAATGTCAAAGATGTCAAATGTCACAATGCTATATGTCAAAAATGAAAAGTGTCACCATGAAAAATGTCAAAAATAACAAATTTCAAGATGGCAAATGTCAAAGATGTCAAATGACAAATGTCACAATGCTAAATGTGAAAAATGAAAAGTGTCACCATGAAAAATGTCAAAAATGACAAATTTCAAGATGGCAAATGTCAAAGATGTCAAATGACAAATGTCACAATGCTAAATGTCAAAAATGAAAAGTGTCACCATAAAAAATGTCAAAAATCACAAATTTCAAGATGGCAAATGTCAAAGATGTCGAATATGACAAATGTCACAATGCTAAATGTCAAAAATGAAAAGTGTCACCATGAAAAATGTCAAAAATGACAAATTTCAAGATGGCAAATGTCAAAGATGTTAAATGACAAATGTCACAATGCTAAATGTCAAAAATGAAAAGTGTCACCATGAAAAATGTCAAAAATGACAAATTTCAAGATGGCACATGACAAATGTCACAATGCTAAATGTCAAAAATGAAAAGTGTCACCATGAGAAATGTCAAAAATCACAAATTTCAAGATGGCAAATGTCAAAGATGTCGAATATGACAAATGTCACAATGCTAAATGTCAAAAATGAAAAGTGTCACCATGAAAAATGTCAAAAATGAACAATTTCAAGATGGCAAATATCAAAGATGTCAAATGACAAATGTCACAATGCTAAATGTCAAAAATGACAAATTTCAAGATGGCAAATGTCAAAAATGTCAAATGACAAATGTCACAATGCTAAATGTCAAAAATGAAAAGTGTCACCATGAAAAATGTCAAAAATGACAAATTTCAAGATGGCAAATGTCAAAGATGTCAAATGACAAATGTCACAATGCTAAATGTCAAAAATAAAAAGTGTCACCATGAAAAATGACAAAAATAACAAATTTCAAGATGGCAAATGTCAAAGATGTTAAATGACAAATGTCACAATGCTAAATGTCAAAAATGAAAAGTGTCAGCATGAAAAATGTCAAAAATGACAAATTTCAAGATGGCAAATGTCAAAGATGTCAAATAACAAATGTCACAATGCTAAATGTCAAAAATGAAAAGTGTCACCATGAAAAATGTCAAAAATAACAAATTTCAAGATGGCAAATGTCAAAGATGTCAAATGACAAATGTCACAATGCTAAATGTCAAAAATGAAAAGTGTCACTATGAAAAATGTCAAAAATGACAAATTTCAAGATGGCAAATGTCAAAACTGACAAATGTCACAATGCTAAATGTCAAAAGTGTCACCATGAAAAATGTCAAAAATAACAAATTTCAAGATGGCAAATGTCCAAGATGTCAAATGACGAATGTCACAATGCTAAATGTCAAAAATGACAAATTTCAAGATGGCAAATGTCAAAGATGTCAAATGACAAATGTCACAATGCTAAATGTCAAAAATGAAAAGTGTCACCATGAAAAATGTCAAAAATGAGAAATTTCAAGATGGCAAATGTCCAAGATGTCAAATGTCACAATGCTAAATGTCAAAAATGACAAATTTCAAGATGACAAATGTCAAAGATGTCAAATGACAAATGTCACAATGCTAAATGTCAAAAATAAAAAGTGTCACCATGAAAAATGTCAAAAATGACAAATTTCAAGATGGCAAATGTCAAAGATGTCAAATGGCAAATGTCACAATGCTAAATGTCAAAAATGAAAAGTTTCACCATGAAAAAGTTCAAAAATAACAAATTTCAAGATGGCAAATGTCAAAGATGTCAAATGACAAATGTCACAATGCTAAATGTCAAAAATGAAAAGTGTCACCATGAAAAATGTCAAAAATGACAAATTTCAAGATGGCAAATGTCAAAGATGTCAAATGACAAATGTCACAATGCTAAATGTCAAAAATGAAAAGTGTCACCATGAAAAATGTCAAAAATGACAAATTTCAAGATGGCAAATGTCAAAGATGTCAAATGACAAATGTCACAATGCTAAATGTCAAAAATGAAAAGTGTCACCATGAAAAATGTCAAAAATGACAAATTTCAAGATGGCAAATGTCAAAACTGACAAATGTCACAATGCTAAATGTCAAAAATGATAAGTGTCACCATGAAAAATGTCAAAAATGACAAATTTCAAGATGGCAAATGTCAAAGATGTCAAATGACAAATGTCACAATGCTAAATGTCAAAAATGAAAAGTGTCACCATGAAAAATGTCAAAAATGACAAATTTCAAGATGGCAAATGTCAAAGATGTCAAATAACAAATGTCACAATGCTAAATGTCAAAAATGAAAAGTGTCACCATGAAAAATGTCAAAAATAACAAATTTCAAGATGGCAAATATCAAAGATGTCAAATGACAAATGTCACAAGCTAAATGTCAAAAATAAAAAGTGTCACCATGAAAAATGTCAAAAATAACAAATTTCAAGATGGCAAATGTCAAAGATGTCAAATGACAAATGTCACAATGCTAAATGTCAAAAATGAAAAGTGTCACCATGAAAAATGTCAAAAATGACAAATTTTAAGATGGCAAATGTCAAAGATGTCAAATAACAAATGTCACAATGCTAAATGTCAAAAATGAAAAGTGTCACCATGAAAAATGTCAAAAATAACAAATTTCAAGATGGCAAATGTCAAAGATGTCAAATGACAAATGTTACAATGCTAAATGTCAAAAATGACAAATTTCAAGATGGCAAATGTCAAAAATGTCAAATGACAAATGTCACAATGCTAAATGTCAAAAATGAAAAGTGTCACCATGAAAAATGTCAAAAATGACAAATTTCAAGGTGGCAAATGTCAAAGATGTCAAATGACAAATGTCACAATGCTAAATGTCAAAAATGAAAAGTGTCACCATGAAAAATGTCAAAAATAACAAATTTCAAGATGGCAAATGTCAAAGATGTCAAATGACAAATGTCACAATGCTAAATGTTAAAAATGAAAAGTGTCACCATGAAAAATGTCAAAAATGACAAATTTCAAGATGGCAAATGTCAAAGATGTCAAATAACAAATGTCACAATGCTAAATGTTAAAAATGAAAAGTGTCACCATGAAAAATGTCAAAAATGACAAATTTCAAGATGGCAAATGTCCAAGATGTCAAATGACGAATGTCACAATGCTAAATGTCAAAAATGACAAATTTCAAGATGGCAAATGTCAAAGATGTCAAATGACAAATGTCACAATGCTAAATGTCAAAAATGAAAAGTGTCACCATGAAAAATGTCAAAAATGACAAATTTCAAGATGGCAAATGTCAAAGATGTCAAATGACAAATGTCACAATGCTAAATGTCAAAAATGAAAAGTGTCACCATAAAAAATGTCAAAAATAACAAATTTCAAGATGGCAAATGTCAAAGATGTCAAATGACAAATGTCACAATGCTAAATGTCAAAAATGAAAAGTGTTACCATAAAAAATGTCAAAAATGACAAATTTCAAGATGGAAAATGTCAAAGATGTCAAATGACAAATGTCACAATGCTAAATGTCAAAAATGAAAAGTGTCACCATGAAAAATGTCAAAAATGACAAATTTCAAGATGGCAAATGTCAAAGATGTCAAATGACATATGTCACAATGCTAAATGTCAAAAATGAAAAGTGTCAAAAATGAAAAATTTCAAGATGGCAAATGTCAAAGATGTCAAATGACAAATGTCACAATGCTAAATGTCAAAAATGAAAAGTGTCACCATGAAAAATGTCAAAAATGACAAATTTCAAGATGGCAAATGTCAAAACTGACAAATGTCACAATGCTAAATGTCAAAAATGATAAGTGTCACCATGAAAAATGTCAAAAATGACAAATTTCAAGATGGCAAATGTCCAAGATGTCAAATGACGAATGTCACAATGCTAAATGTCAAAAATGACAAATTTTAAGATGGCAAATGTCAAAGATGTCAAATGACAAATGTCACAATGCTAAATGTCAAAAATAAAAAGTGTCACCATGAAAAATGTCAAAAATGACAAATTTCAAGATGGCAAATGTCAAAGATGTCAAATGACAAATGTCACAATGCTAAATGTCAAAAATGAAAAGTGTCACCATGAAAAATGTCAAAAATAACAAATTTCATGATGGCAAATGTCAAAGATGTCAAATGACAAATGTCACAATCCTAAATGTGAAAAATGAAAAGTGTCACCATGAAAAATGTAAAAAATGACAAATTTCAAGATGGCAAATGTCAAAGATGTCAAATGACAAATGTCACAATGCTAAATGTCAAAAATGAAAAGTGTCACCATAAAAACTGTCAAAAATCACAAATTTCAAGATGGCAAATGTCAAAGATGTCGAATATGACAAATGTCACAATGCTAAATGTCAAAAATGAAAAGTGTCACCATAAAATATGTCAAAAATGACAAATTTCAAGATGCCAAATGTCAAAGATGTTAAATGACAAATGTCACAATGCTAAATGTCAAAAATGAAAAGTGTCACCATGAAAAATGTCAAAAATGACAAATTTCAAGATGGCAAATATCAAAGATGTCAAATGACAAATGTCACAATGCTAAATGTCAAAAATGACAAATTTCAAGATGGCAAATGTCAAAGATGTCAAATGACAAATGTCACAATGCTAAATGTCAAAAATGAAAAGTGTCACCATGAAAAATGTCAAAAATCACAAATTTCCAGATGGCAAATGTCAAAGATGTCGAATATGACAAATGTCACAATGCTAAATGTCAAAAATGAAAAGTGTCACCATGAAAAATGTCAAAAATGACCAATTTCAAGATGGCAAATATCAAAGATGTCAAATGACAAATGTCACAATGCTAAATGTCAAAAATGACAAATTTCAAGATGGCAAATGTCAAAAATGTCAAATGACAAATGTCACAATGCTAAATGTCAAAAATGAAAAGTGTCACCATGAAAAATGTCAAAAATGACAAATTTCAAGATGGCAAATGTCAAAGATGTCAAATGACAAATGTCACAATGCTAAATGTCAAAAATGAAAAGTGTCACCATGAAAAATGTCAAAAATAACAAATTTCAAGATGGCAAATGTCAAAGATGTTAAATGACAAATGTCACAATGCTAAATGTCAAAAATGAAAAGTGTCACCATGAAAAATGTCAAAAATGACAAATTTCAAGATGGCAAATGTCAAAGATGTCAAATAACAAATGTCACAATGCTAAATGTCAAAAATAAAAAGTGTCACCATGAAAAATGTCAAAAATAACAAATTTCAAGATGGCAAATGTCAAAGATGTCAAATGACAAATGTCACAATGCTAAATGTCAAAAATGAAAAGTGTCACTATGAAAAATGTCAAAAATGACAAATTTCAAGATGGCAAATGTCAAAACTGACAAATGTCACAATGCTAAATGTCAAAAGTGTCACCATGAAAAATGTCAAAAATGACAAATTTCAAGATGGCAAATGTCCAAGATGTCAAATGACGAATGTCACAATGCTAAATGTCAAAAATGACAAATTTCAAGATGGCAAATGTCAAAGATGTCAAATGACAAATGTCACAATGCTAAATGTCAAAAATGAAAAGTGTCACCATGAAAAATGTCAAAAATGAGAAATTTCAAGATGGCAAATGTCCAAGATGTCAAATGTCACAATGCTAAATGTCAAAAATGACAAATTTCAAGATGGCAAATGTCAAAGATGTCAAATGACAAATGTCACAATGCTAAATGTCAAAAATAAAAAGTGTCACCATGAAAAATGTCAAAAATGACAAATTTCAAGATGGCAAATGTCAAAGATGTCAAATGGCAAATGTCACAATGCTAAATGTCAAAAATGAAAATTTTCACCATGAAAAATGTCAAAAATAACAAATTTCAAGATGGCAAATGTCAAAGATGTCAAATGACAAATGTCACAATGCTAAATGTCAAAAATGAAAAGTGTCACCATGAAAAATGTCAAAAATGACAAATTTCAAGATGGCAAATGTCAAAGATGTCAAATGACAAATGTCACAATGCTAAATGTCAGAAATGAAAAGTGTCACCATGAAAAATGTCAAAAATGACAAATTTCAAGATGGCAAATGTCAAAGATGTCAAATGACAAATGTCACAATGCTAAATGTCAAAAATGAAAAGTGTCACCATGAAAAATGTCAAAAATGACAAATTTCAAGATGGCAAATGTTAAAGATGTCAAATGAAAAATGTCACAATGCTAAATGTCAAAAATGAAAAGTGTCACCATAACAAATGTCAAAAATGACAAATTTCAAGATGGCAAATGTCAAAACTGACAAATGTCACAACGCTAAATGTCAAAAATGATAAGTGTCACCATGAAAAATGTCAAAAATGACAAATTTCAAGATGGCAAATGTCCAAGATGTCAAATGACAAATGTCACAATGCTAAATGTCAAAAATAAAAAGTGTTACCATAAAAAATGTCAAAAATGACAAATTTTAAGATGGCAAATGTCACAGATGTCAAATGACAAATGTCACAATGCTAAATGTCAAAAATGAAAAGTGTCAAAAATGACAAATTTCAAGATGGCAAATGTCTAAGATGTCAAATGACAAATGTCACAATGCTAAATGTCAAAAATGAAAAGTGTCACCGTGAAAAATGTCAAAAATGACAAATTTCAAGATGGCAAATGTCAAAGATGTCAAATGACAAATGTCACAATGCTAACAGTCAAAAATGAAAAGTGTCACCATGAAAAATGTCAAAAATGACAAATTTCAAGATGGCAAATATCAAAGATGTCAAATGACAAATGTCACAATGCTAAATGTCAAAAATGAAAAGTGTCACCATGAAAAATGTCAAAAATAACAAATTTCAAGATGGCAAATGTCAAAGATGTCAAATGACAAATGTCACAATGCTAAATGTCAAAAATGAAAAGTGTCACCATGAAAAATGTCAAAAATGACAAATTTGAAGATGGCAAATGTCAAAGATGTCAAATAACAAATGTCACAATGCTAAATGTCAAAAATGAAAAGTGTCACAATAAAAAATGTCAAAAATAACAAATTTCAAGATGGCAAATGTCAGAGATGTCAAATGACAAATGTCACAATGCTAAATGTCAAAAATAAAAAGTGTCACCATGAAAAATGTCAAAAATGACAAATTTCAAGATGGCAAATGTCAAAACTGACAAATGTCACAATGCTAAATGTCAAAAATGATAAGTGTCACCATGAAAAATGTCAAAAATGACAAATTTCAAGATGGCAAATGTCCAAGATGTCAAATGACGAATGTCACAATGCTAAATGTCAAAAATGACAAATTTCAAGATGGCAAATGTCAAAGATGTCAAATGACAAATGTCACAATGCTAAATGTCAAAAATGAAAAGTGTCACCATGAAAAATGTCAATAATGACAAATTTCAAGATGGCAAATGTCAAAGATGTCAAATGACAAATGTCACAATGCTAAATGTCAAAAATGAAAAGTGTCACCATAAAAAATGTCAAAAATAACAAATTTCAAGATGGCAAATGTCAAAGATGTCAAATGACAAATGTCACAATGCTAAATGTCAAAAATGAAAAGTGTCACCATGAAAAATGTCAAAAATGACAAATTTCAAGATGGCAAATGTCAAAGATGTCAAATGACAAATGTCACAATGCTAAATGTCAAAAATGAAAAGTGTCACCATGAAAAATGTCAAAAATGACAAATTTCAAGATGGCAAATGTCAAAGATGTCGAATATGACAAATGTCACAATCCTAAATGTCAAAAATGAAAAGTGTCACCATGAAAAATGTCAAAAATGACAAATTTCAAGATGGCTAATGTCAAAGATGTCAAATGACAAATGTCACAATGCTAAATGTCAAAAATGAAAAATGTCACCATGAAAAATGTCAAAAATAACAAATTTCAAGATGGCAAATGTCAAAGATGTCAAATGACAAATGTCACAATGCTAAATGTCAAAAATGAAAAGTGTCACCATGAAAAATGTCAAAAATGACAAATTTCAAGATGGCAAATGTCAAAGATGTCAAATAACAAATGTCACAATGCTAAATGTCAAAAATGAAAAGTGTCACCATGAAAAATGTCAAAAATAACAAATTTCAAGATGGCAAATGTCAAAGATGTCAAATGACAAATGTCACAATGCTAAATGTCAAAAATGAAAAGTGTCACCATGAAAAATGTCAAAAATGACAAATTTCAAGATGGCATATGTCAAAACTGACAAATGTCACAATGCTAAATGTCAAAAATGATAAGTGTCACCATGAAAAATGTCAAAAATGACAAATTTCAAAATGGCAAATGTCCAAGATGTCAAATGACGAATGTCACAATGCTAAATGTCAAAAATGACAAATTTCAAGATGGCAAATGTCAAAGATGTCAAATGACAAATGTCACAATGCTAAATGTCAAAAATGAAAAGTGTCACCATGAAAAATGTCAAAAATGACAAATTTCAAGATGGCAAATGTCAAAGATGTCAAATGACAAATGTCACAATGCTAAATGTCAAAAATGAAAAGTGTCACCATGAAAAATGTCAAAAATAACAAATTTCAAGATGGCAAATGTCAAAGATGTCAAATGACAAATGTCACAATGCTAAATGTCAAAAATGAAAAGTGTCACCATGAAAAATGTCAAAAATGACAAATTTCAAGATGGCAAATGTCAAAGATGTCAAATGACAAATGTCACAATGCTAAATGTCAAAAATGAAAAGTGTCACCATGAAAAATGTCAAAAATAACAAATTTCAAGATGACAAATGTCAAAGATGTCAAATGTCACAATGCTAAATGTCAAAAATGAAAAGTGTCACCATGAAAAATGTCAAAAATGACAAATTTCAAGATGGCAAATGTCAAAACTGACAAATGTCACAATGCTAAATGTCAAAAATGATAAGTGTCACCATGAAAAATGTCAAAAATGACAAATTTTAAGATGGCAAATGTCCAAGATGTCAAATGACAAATGTCACATGCTAAATGTCAAAAATGACAAATTTCAAGATAGCAAATGTCAAAGATGTCAAATGACAAATTTCACAATGCTAAATGTCAAAAATGAAACGTGTCACCATGAAAAATGTCAAAAATGACAAATTTCAAGATGGCAAATGTCAAAGATGTCAAATGGCAAATGTCACAATGCTAAATGTCAAAAATGAAAAGTGTCACCATGAAAAATGTCAAAAATAACAAATTTCAAGATGGCAAATGTCAAAGATGTCAAATGACAAATGTCACAATGCTAAATGTCAAAAATGAAAAGTGTCACCATGAAAAATGTCAAAAATGACAAATTTCAAGATGGCAAATGTCAAAGATGTCAAATGACAAATGTCACAATGCTAAATGTCAAAAATGGAAAGTGTCACCATGAAAAATGTCAAAAATGACAAATTTTAAAATGGCAAATGTCAAAGATGTCAAATGACAAATGTCACAATGCTAAATGTCAAAAATGAAAAGTGTCACCATAAAAAATGTCAAAAATGACAAATTTCAAGATGGCAAATGTCAAAACTGACAAATGTCACAATGCTAAATGTCAAAAATGATAAGTGTCACCATGAAAAATGTCAAAAATGACAAATTTCAAGATGGCAAATGTCCAAGATGTCAAATGACAAATGTCACAATGCTAAATGTCAACAATGAAAAGTGTCACCATAAAAAATGTCAAAAATGACAAATTTCAAGATGGCAAATGTTAAAGATGTCAAATGACAAATGTCACAATGCTAAATGTCAAAAATGAAAAGTGTCACCGTGAAAAATGTCAAAAATGACAAATTTCAAGATGGCAAATGTCAAAGATGTCAAATGACAAATGTCACAATGCTAAATGTCAAAAATGAAAAGTGTCACCATGAAAAATGTCAAAAATGACAAATTTCAAGATGGCAAATGTCAAAGATGTCAAATGTCAAATGTCACAATGCTAAATGTCAAAAATGAAAAGTGTCCCTATGAAAAATGTCAATAATGACAAATTTCAAGATGGCAAATGTCAAAGATGTCAAATGACAAATGTCACAATGCTAAATGTCAAAAATGAAAAGTGTCACCATGAAAAATGTCAAAAATCACAAATTTTAAGATGGCAAATGTCAAAGATGTCGAATATGACAAATGTCACAATGCTAAATGTCAAAAATGAAAAGTGTCACCATGAAAAATGTCAAAAATGACAAATTTTAAGATGGCAAATGTCAAAAATGTTAAATGAAAAATGTCACAATGCTAAATGTCAAAAATGAAAAGTGTCACCATGAAAAATGTCAAAAATGACAAATTTCAAGATGGCAAATATCAAAGATGTCAAATGACAAATGTCTCAATGCTAAATGTCAAAAATGAAAAATTTCAAGATGGCAAATGTCAAAGATGTCAAATGACAAATGTCACAATGCTAAATGTCAAAAATGAAAAGTGTCACCATGAAAAATGTCAAAAATCACAAATTTCAGGATGGCAAACGTCAAAGATGTCGAATATGACAAATGTCACAATGCTAAATGTCAAAAATGAAAAGTGGCACCATGAAAAATGTCAAAAATGACAAATTTCAAGATGGCAAATATCAAAGATGTCAAATGACAAATGTCACAATGCTAAATGTCAAAAATGACAAATTTCAAGATGGCAAATGTCAAAAATGTCAAATGACAAATGTCACAATGCTAAATGTCAAAAATGAAAAGTGTCACCATGAAAAATGTCAAAAATGACAAATTTCAAGATGGCAAATGTCAAAGATGTCAAATGACAAATGTCACAATGCTAAATGTCAAAAATGAAAAGTGTCACCATGAAAAATGTCAAAAATAACAAATTTCAAGATGGCAAATGTCAAAGATGTCAAATGACAAATGTCACAATGCTAAATGTCAAAAATGAAAAGTGTCACCATAAAAAATGTCAAAAATGACAAATTTCAAGATGGCAAATGTCAAAGATGTCAAATAACAAATGTCACAATGCTAAATGTCAAAAATGAAAAGTGTCACCATGAAAAATGTCAAAAATAACAAATTTCAAGATGGCAAATATCAAAGATATCAAATGACAAATGTCACAATGCTAAATGTCAAAAATGAAAAGTGTCACCATGAAAAATGTCAAAAATAACAAATTTCAAGATGGCAAATGTCAAAGATGTCAAATGACAAATGTCACAATGCTAAATGTCAAAAATGAAAAGTGTCACCATGAAAAATGTCAAAAATGACAAATTTCAAGATGGCAAATGTCAAAGATGTCAAATAACAAATGTCACAATGCTAAATGACAAAAATAAAAAGTGTCACCATGAAAAATGTCAAAAATAACAAATTTCAAGATGGCAAATGTCAAAGATGTCAAATGACAAATGTCACAATGCTAAATGTCAAAAATGACAAATTTCAAGATGGCAAATGTCAAAAATGTCAAATGACAAATGTCACAATGCTAAATGTCAAAAATGAAAAGTGTCACCATGAAAAATGTCAAAAATGACAAATTTCAAGATGGCAAATGTCAAAGATGTTAACTGACAAATGTCACAATGCTAAATGTCAAAAATGAAAAGTGTCACCATGAAAAATGTCAAAAATAACAAATTTCAAGATGGCAAATGTCAAAGATGTCAAATGACAAATGTCACAATGCTAAATGTCAAAAATGAAAAGTGTCACCATGAAAAATGTCAAAAATGACAAATTTCAAGATGGCAAATGTCAAAGATGTCAAATAACAAATGTCACAATGCTAAATGTCAAAAATGAAAAGTGTCACCATAAAAAATGTCAAAAATAACAAATTTCAAGATGGCAAATGTCAAAGATGTCAAATGACAAATGTCACAATGCTAAATGTCAAAAATGAAAAGTGTCACCATGAAAAATGTCAAAAATGACAAATTTCAAGATGGCAAATGTCAAAACTGACAAATGTTACAATGCTAAATGTCAAAAATGATAAGTGTCACCATGAAAAATGTCAAAAATGACAAATTTCAAGATGGCAAATGTCCAAGATGTCAAATGACAAATGTCACAATGCTTAATGTCAAAAATGAAAAGTGTCACCATGAAAAATGTCAAAAATGACAAATTTCAAGATGGCAAATGTCAAAGATGTCAAATAACAAATGTCACAATGCTAAATGTCAAAAATGAAAAGTGTCACCATAAAAAATGTCAAAAATAACAAATTTCAAGATGGCAAATGTCAAAGATGTCAAATGACAAATGTCACAATGCTAAATGTCAAAAATGAAAAGTGTCACCATGAAAAATGTCAAAAATGACAAATTTCAAGATGGCAAATGTCAAAACTGACAAATGTCACAATGCTAAATGTCAAAAATGATAAGTGTCACCATGAAAAATGTCAAAAATGACAAATTTCAAGATGGCAAATGTCCAAGATGTCAAATGACAAATGTCACAATGCTAAATGTCAAAAATGAAAAGTGTCACCATAAAAAATGTCAAAAATGACAAATTTCAAGATGGCAAATGTCAAAGATGTCAAATGACAAATGTCACAATGCTAAATGTCAAAAATGAGAAGTGTCACCGTAAAAAATGTCAAAAATGACAAATTTCAAGATGGCAAATGTCAAAGATGTCAAATGACAAATGTCACAATGCTAAATGTCAAAAATGAAAAGTGTCACCATGAAAAATGTCAAAAATGACAAATTTCAAGATGGCAAATGTCAAAGATGTCAAATGTCAAATGTCACAATGCTAAATGTCAAAAATGAAAAGTGTCCCCATGAAAAATGTCAATAATGACAAATTTCAAGATGGCAAATGTCAAAGATGTCAAATGACAAATGTCACAATGCTAAATGTCAAAAATGAAAAGTGTCACCATGAAAAATGTCAAAAATCACAAATTTTAAGATGGCAAATGTCAAAGATGTCGAATATGACAAATGTCACAATGCTAAATGTCAAAAATGAAAAGTGTCACCATGAAAAATGTCAAAAATGACAAATTTCAAGATGGCAAATGTCAAAGATGTTAAATGACAAATGTCACAATGCTAAATGTCAAAAATTAAAAGTGTCACCATGAAAAATGTCAAAAATGACAAATTTCAAGATGGCAAATATCAAAGATGTCAAATGACAAATGTCTCAATGCTAAATGTCAAAAATGACAAATTTCAAGATGGCAAACCTCAAAGAGGTCGAATATGACAAATGTCACAATGCTAAATGTCAAAAATGAAAAGTGGCACCATGAAAAATGTCAAAAATGACAAATTTCAAGATGGCAAATATCAAAGATATCAAATGACAAATGTCACAATGCTAAATGTCAAAAATGACAAATTTCAAAATGGCAAATGTCAAAAATGTCAAATGACAAATGTCACAATGCTAAATGTCAAAAATGAAAAGTGTCACCATGAAAAATGTCAAAAATGACAAATTTCAAGATGGCAAATGTCAAAGATGTCAAATGACAAATGTCACAATGCTAAATGTCAAAAATGAAAAGTGTCACCATGAAAAATGTCAAAAATAACAAATTTCAAGATGGCAAATGTCAAAGATGTCAAATGACAAATGTCACAATGCTAAATGTCAAAAATGAAAAGTGTCACCATGAAAAATGTCAAAAATGACAAATTTCAAGATGGCAAATGTCAAAGATGTCAAATAACAAATGTCACAATGCTAAATGTCAAAAATGAAAAGTGTCACCATGAAAAATGTCAAAAATAACAAATTTCAAGATGGCAAATATCAAAGATGTCAAATGACAAATGTCACAATGCTAAATGTCAAAAATGAAAAGTGTCACCATGAAAAATGTCAAAAATGACAAATTTCAAGATGGCAAATGTCAAAGATGTCAAATAACAAATGTCACAATGCTAAATGTCAAAAATGAAAAGTGTCACCATGAAAAATGTCAAAAATAACAAATTTCAAGATGGCAAATGTCAAAGATGTCAAATGACAAATGTCACAATGCTAAATGTCAAAAATGAAAAGTGTCACCATGAAAAATGTCAAAAATAACAAATTTCAAGATGGCAAATGTCAAAGATGTCAAATGACAAATGTCACAATGCTAAATATCAAAAATGAAAAGTGTCACCATGAAAAATGTCAAAAATGACAAATTTCAAGATGGCAAATGTCAAAGATGTTAAATAACAAATGTCACAATGCTAAATGTCAAAAATGAAAAGTGTCACCATAAAAAATGTCAAAAATAACAAATTTCAAGATGGCAAATGTCAAAGATGTCAAATGACAAATGTCACAATGCTAAATGTCAAAAATGAAAAGTGTCACCATGAAAAATGTCAAAAATGACAAATTTCAAGATGGCAAATGTCAAAACTGACAAATGTCACAATGCTAAATGTCAAAAATGATAAGTGTCACCATGAAAAATGTCAAAAATGACAAATTTCAAGATGGCAAATGTCCAAGATGTCAAATGACGAATGTCACAATGCTAAATGTCAAAAATGACAAATTTCAAGAAGGCAAATGTCAAAGATGTCAAATGACAAATGTCACAATGCTAAATGTCAAAAATGAAAAGTGTCCCCATGAAAAATGTCAATAATGACAAATTTCAAGATGGCAAATGTCAAAGATGTCAAATGACAAATGTCACAATGCTAAATGTCAAAAATGAAAAGTGTCACCATGAAAAATGTCAAAAATCACAAATTTTAAGATGGCAAATGTCAAAGATGTCGAATATGACAAATGTCACAATGCTAAATGTCAAAAAGAAAAGTGTCACCATGAAAAATGTCAAAAATGACAAATTTCAAGATGGCAAATGTCAAAGATGTTAAATGACAAATGTCACAATGTTAAATGTCAAAAATGAAAAGTGTCACCATGAAAAATGTCAAAAATGACAAATTTCAAGATGGCAAATATCAAAGATGTCAAATGACAAATGTCTCAATGCTAAATGTCAAAAATGACAAATTTCAAGATGGCAAACGTCAAAGAGGTCGAATATGACAAATGTCACAATGCTAAATGTCAAAAATGAAAAGTGGCACCATGAAAAATGTCAAAAATGACAAATTTCAAGATGGCAAATATCAAAGATATCAAATGACAAATGTCACAATGCTTAATGTCAAAAATGACAAATTTCAAGATGGCAAATGTCAAAACTGACAAATGTCACAATGCTAAATGTCAAAAATGACAAATTTCAAGATGGCAAATGTCAAAGATGTCAAATGACAAATGTCACAATGCTAAATGTCAAAAATGAAAAGTGTCACCATGAAAAATGTCAATAATGACAAATTTCAAGATGGCAAATGTCAAAGATGTCAAATGACAAATGTCACAATGCTAAATGTCAAAAATGAAAAGTGTCACCATAAAAAATGTCAAAAATAACAAATTTCAAGATGGCAAATGTCAAAGATGTCAAATGACAAATGTCACAATGCTAAATGTCAAAAATGAAAAGTGTCACCATGAAAAATGTCAAAAATGACAAATTTCAAGATGGCAAATGTCAAAGATGTCAAATGACAAATGTCACAATGCTAAATGTCAAAAATGAAAAGTGTCACCATGAAAAATGTCAAAAATGACAAATTTCAAGATGGCAAATGTCAAAGATGTCGAATATGACAAATGTCACAATCCTAAATGTCAAAAATGAAAAGTGTCACCATGAAAAATGTCAAAAATGACAAATTTCAAGATGGCTAATGTCAAAGATGTCAAATGACAAATGTCACAATGCTAAATGTCAAAAATGAAAAATGTCACCATGAAAAATGTCAAAAATAACAAATTTCAAGATGGCAAATGTCAAAGATGTCAAATGACAAATGTCACAATGCTAAATGTCAAAAATGAAAAGTGTCACCATGAAAAATGTCAAAAATGACAAATTTCAAGATGGCAAATGTCAAAGATGTCAAATAACAAATGTCACAATGCTAAATGTCAAAAATGAAAAGTGTCACCATGAAAAATGTCAAAAATAACAAATTTCAAGATGGCAAATGTCAAAGATGTCAAATGACAAATGTCACAATGCTAAATGTCAAAAATGAAAAGTGTCACCATGAAAAATGTCAAAAATGACAAATTTGAAGATGGCATATGTCAAAACTGACAAATGTCACAATGCTAAATGTCAAAAATGATAAGTGTCACCATGAAAAATGTCAAAAATGACAAATTTCAAAATGGCAAATGTCCAAGATGTCAAATGACGAATGTCACAATGCTAAATGTCAAAAATGACAAATTTCAAGATGGCAAATGTCAAAGATGTCAAATGACAAATGTCACAATGCTAAATGTCAAAAATGAAAAGTGTCACCATGAAAAATGTCAAAAATGACAAATTTCAAGATGGCAAATGTCAAAGATGTCAAATGACAAATGTCACAATGCTAAATGTCAAAAATGAAAAGTGTCACCATGAAAAATGTCAAAAATAACAAATTTCAAGATGGCAAATGTCAAAGATGTCAAATGACAAATGTCACAATGCTAAATGTCAAAAATGAAAAGTGTCACCATGAAAAATGTCAAAAATGACAAATTTCAAGATGGCAAATGTCAAAGATGTCAAATGACAAATGTCACAATGCTAAATGTCAAAAATGAAAAGTGTCACCATGAAAAATGTCAAAAATAACAAATTTCAGGATGGCAAACGTCAAAGATGTCGAATATGACAAATGTCACAATGCTAAATGTCAAAAATGAAAAGTGGCACCATGAAAAATGTCAAAAATGACAAATTTCAAGATGGCAAATATCAAAGATGTCAAATGACAAATGTCTCAATGCTAAATGTCAAAAATGAAAAATTTCAAGATGGCAAATGTCAAAGATGTCAAATGACAAATGTCACAATGCTAAATGTCAAAAATGAAAAGTGTCACCATGAAAAATGTCAAAAATGACAAATTTCAAGATGGCAAATATCAAAGATGTCAAATGACAAATGTCACAATGCTAAATGTCAAAAATGACAAATTTCAAGATGGCAAATGTCAAAAATGTCAAATGACAAATGTCACAATGCTAAATGTCAAAAATGAAAAGTGTCACCATGAAAAATGTCAAAAATGACAAATTTCAAGATGGCAAATGTCAAAGATGTCAAATGACAAATGTCACAATGCTAAATGTCAAAAATGAAAAGTGTCACCATGAAAAATGTCAAAAATAACAAATTTCAAGATGGCAAATGTCAAAGATGTCAAATGACAAATGTCACAATGCTAAATGTCAAAAATGAAAAGTGTCACCATAAAAAATGTCAAAAATGACAAATTTCAAGATGGCAAATGTCAAAGATGTCAAATAACAAATGTCACAATGCTAAATGTCAAAAATGAAAAGTGTCACCATGAAAAATGTCAAAAATAACAAATTTCAAGATGGCAAATATCAAAGATATCAAATGACAAATGTCACAATGCTAAATGTCAAAAATGAAAAGTGTCACCATGAAAAATGTCAAAAATAACAAATTTCAAGATGGCAAATGTCAAAGATGTCAAATGACAAATGTCACAATGCTAAATGTCAAAAATGAAAAGTGTCACCATGAAAAATGTCAAAAATGACAAATTTCAAGATGGCAAATGTCAAAGATGTCAAATAACAAATGTCACAATGCTAAATGACAAAAATAAAAAGTGTCACCATGAAAAATGTCAAAAATAACAAATTTCAAGATGGCAAATGTCAAAGATGTCAAATGACAAATGTCACAATGCTAAATGTCAAAAATGACAAATTTCAAGATGGAAAATGTCAAAAATGTCAAATGACAAATGTCACAATGCTAAATGTCAAAAATGAAAAGTGTCACCATGAAAAATGTCAAAAATGACAAATTTCAAGATGGCAAATGTCAAAGATGTTAACTGACAAATGTCACAATGCTAAATGTCAAAAATGAAAAGTGTCACCATGAAAAATGTCAAAAATAACAAATTTCAAGATGGCAAATGTCAAAGATGTCAAATGACAAATGTCACAATGCTAAATGTCAAAAATGAAAAGTGTCACCATGAAAAATGTCAAAAATGACAAATTTCAAGATGGCAAATGTCAAAGATGTCAAATAACAAATGTCACAATGCTAAATGTCAAAAATAAAAAGTGTCACCATAAAAAATGTCAAAAATAACAAATTTCAAGATGGCAAATGTCAAAGATGTCAAATGACAAATGTCACAATGCTAAATGTCAAAAATGAAAAGTGTCACCATGAAAAATGTCAAAAATGACAAATTTCAAGATGGCAAATGTCAAAACTGACAAATGTTACAATGCTAAATGTCAAAAATGATAAGTGTCACCATGAAAAATGTCAAAAATGACAAATTTCAAGATGGCAAATGTCCAAGATGTCAAATGACAAATGTCACAATGCTTAATGTCAAAAATGAAAAGTGTCACCATGAAAAATGTCAAAAATGACAAATTTCAAGATGGCAAATGTCAAAGATGTCAAATAACAAATGTCACAATGCTAAATGTCAAAAATGAAAAGTGTCACCATAAAAAATGTCAAAAATAACAAATTTCAAGATGGCAAATGTCAAAGATGTCAAATGACAAATGTCACAATGCTAAATGTCAAAAATGAAAAGTGTCACCATGAAAAATGTCAAAAATGACAAATTTCAAGATGGCAAATGTCAAAACTGACAAATGTCACAATGCTAAATGTCAAAAATGATAAGTGTCACCATGAAAAATGTCAAAAATGACAAATTTCAAGATGGCAAATGTCCAAGATGTCAAATGACAAATGTCACAATGCTAAATGTCAAAAATGAAAAGTGTCACCATAAAAAATGTCAAAAATGACAAATTTCAAGATGGCAAATGTCAAAGATGTCAAATGACAAATGTCACAAGGCTAAATGTCAAAAATGAGAAGTGTCACCGTAAAAAATGTCAAAAATGACAAATTTCAAGATGGCAAATGTCAAAGATGTCAAATGACAAATGTCACAATGCTAAATGTCAAAAATGAAAAGTGTCACCATGAAAAATGTCAAAAATGACAAATTTCAAGATGGCAAATGTCAAAGATGTCAAATGTCAAATGTCACAATGCTAAATGTCAAAAATGAAAAGTGTCCCCATGAAAAATGTCAATAATGACAAATTTCAAGATGGCAAATGTCAAAGATGTCAAATGACAAATGTCACAATGCTAAATGTCAAAAATGAAAAGTGTCACCATGAAAAATGTCAAAAATCACAAATTTTAAGATGGCAAATGTCAAAGATGTCGAATATGACAAATGTCACAATGCTAAATGTCAAAAATGAAAAGTGTCACCATGAAAAATGTCAAAAATGACAAATTTCAAGATGGCAAATGTCAAAGATGTTAAATGACAAATGTCACAATGCTAAATGTCAAAAATGAAAAGTGTCACCATGAAAAATGTCAAAAATGACAAATTTCAAGATGGCAAATATCAAAGATGTCAAATGACAAATGTCTCAATGCTAAATGTCAAAAATGACAAATTTCAAGATGGCAAACGTCAAAGAGGTCGAATATGACAAATGTCACAATGCTAAATGTCAAAAATGAAAAGTGGCACCATGAAAAATGTCAAAAATGACAAATTTCAAGATGGCAAATATCAAAGATATCAAATGACAAATGTCACAATGCTAAATGTCAAAAATGACAAATTTCAAAATGGCAAATGTCAAAAATGTCAAATGACAAATGTCACAATGCTAATTGTCAAAAATGAAAAGTGTCACCATGAAAAATGTCAAAAATGACAAATTTCAAGATGGCAAATGTCAAAGATGTCAAATGACAAATGTCACAATGCTAAATGTCAAAAATGAAAAGTGTCACCATGAAAAATGTCAAAAATAACAAATTTCAAGATGGCAAATGTCAAAGATGTCAAATGACAAATGTCACAATGCTAAATGTCAAAAATGAAAAGTGTCACCATGAAAAATGTCAAAAATGACAAATTTCAAGATGGCAAATGTCAAAGATGTCAAATAACAAATGTCACAATGCTAAATGTCAAAAATGAAAAGTGTCACCATGAAAAATGTCAAAAATAACAAATTTCAAGATGGCAAATATCAAAGATGTCAAATGACAAATGTCACAATGCTAAATGTCAAAAATGAAAAGTGTCACCATGAAAAATGTCAAAAATGACAAATTTCAAGATGGCAAATGTCAAAGATGTCAAATAACAAATGTCACAATGCTAAATGTCAAAAATGAAAAGTGTCACCATGAAAAATGTCAAAAATAACAAATTTCAAGATGGCAAATGTCAAAGATGTCAAATGACAAATGTCACAATGCTAAATGTCAAAAATGAAAAGTGTCACCATGAAAAATGTCAAAAATAACAAATTTCAAGATGGCAAATGTCAAAGATGTCAAATGACAAATGTCACAATGCTAAATATCAAAAATGAAAAGTGTCACCATGAAAAATGTCAAAAATGACAAATTTCAAGATGGCAAATGTCCAAGATGTCAAATGACGAATGTCACAATGCTAAATGTCAAAAATGACAAATTTCAAGATGGCAAATGTCAAAGATGTCAAATGACAAATGTCACAATGCTAAATGTCAAAAATGAAAAGTGTCCCCATGAAAAATGTCAATAATGACAAATTTCAAGATGGCAAATGTCAAAGATGTCAAATGACAAATGTCACAATGCTAAATGTCAAAAATGAAAAGTGTCACCATGAAAAATGTCAAAAATCACAAATTTTAAGATGGCAAATGTCAAAGATGTCGAATATGACAAATGTCACAATGCTAAATGTCAAAAAGAAAAGTGTCACCATGAAAAATGTCAAAAATGACAAATTTCAAGATGGCAAATGTCAAAGATGTTAAATGACAAATGTCACAATGTTAAATGTCAAAAATGAAAAGTGTCACCATGAAAAATGTCAAAAATGACAAATTTCAAGATGGCAAATATCAAAGATGTCAAATGACAAATGTCTCAATGCTAAATGTCAAAAATGACAAATTTCAAGATGGCAAACGTCAAAGAGGTCGAATATGACAAATGTCACAATGCTAAATGTCAAAAATGAAAAGTGGCACCATGAAAAATGTCAAAAATGACAAATTTCAAGATGGCAAATATCAAAGATATCAAATGACAAATGTCACAATGCTAAATGTCAAAAATGACAAATTTCAAGATGGCAAATGTCAAAACTGACAAATGTCACAATGCTAAATGTCAAAAATGACAAATTTCAAGATGGCAAATGTCAAAGATGTCAAATGACAAATGTCACAATGCTAAATGTCAAAAATGAAAAGTGTCACCATGAAAAATGTCAATAATGACAAATTTCAAGATGGCAAATGTCAAAGATGTCAAATGACAAATGTCACAATGCTAAATGTCAAAAATGAAAAGTGTCACCATAAAAAATGTCAAAAATAACAAATTTCAAGATGGCAAATGTCAAAGATGTCAAATGACAAATGTCACAATGCTAAATGTCAAAAATGAAAAGTGTCACCATGAAAAATGTCAAAAATGACAAATTTCAAGATGGCAAATGTCAAAGATGTCAAATGACAAATGTCACAATGCTAAATGTCAAAAATGAAAAGTGTCACCATGAAAAATGTCAAAAATGACAAATTTCAAGATGGCAAATGTCAAAGATGTCGAATATGACAAATGTCACAATCCTAAATGTCAAAAATGAAAAGTGTCACCATGAAAAATGTCAAAAATGACAAATTTCAAGATGGCTAATGTCAAAGATGTCAAATGACAAATGTCACAATGCTAAATGTCAAAAATGAAAAATGTCACCATGAAAAATGTCAAAAATAACAAATTTCAAGATGGCAAATGTCAAAGATGTCAAATGACAAATGTCACAATGCTAAATGTCAAAAATGAAAAGTGTCACCATGAAAAATGTCAAAAATGACAAATTTCAAGATGGCAAATGTCAAAGATGTCAAATAACAAATGTCACAATGCTAAATGTCAAAAATGAAAAGTGTCACCATGAAAAATGTCAAAAATAACAAATTTCAAGATGGCAAATGTCAAAGATGTCAAATGACAAATGTCACAATGCTAAATGTCAAAAATGAAAAGTGTCACCATGAAAAATGTCAAAAATGACAAATTTCAAGATGGCATATGTCAAAACTGACAAATGTCACAATGCTAAATGTCAAAAATGATAAGTGTCACCATGAAAAATGTCAAAAATGACAAATTTCAAAATGGCAAATGTCCAAGATGTCAAATGACGAATGTCACAATGCTAAATGTCAAAAATGACAAATTTCAAGATGGCAAATGTCAAAGATGTCAAATGACAAATGTCACAATGCTAAATGTCAAAAATGAAAAGTGTCACCATGAAAAATGTCAAAAATGACAAATTTCAAGATGGCAAATGTCAAAGATGTCAAATGACAAATGTCACAATGCTAAATGTCAAAAATGAAAAGTGTCACCATGAAAAATGTCAAAAATAACAAATTTCAAGATGGCAAATGTCAAAGATGTCAAATGACAAATGTCACAATGCTAAATGTCAAAAATGAAAAGTGTCACCATGAAAAATGTCAAAAATGACAAATTTCAAGATGGCAAATGTCAAAGATGTCAAATGACAAATGTCACAATGCTAAATGTCAAAAATGAAAAGTGTCACCATGAAAAATGTCAAAAATAACAAATTTCAAGATGACAAATGTCAAAGATGTCAAATGTCACAATGCTAAATGTCAAAAATGAAAAGTGTCACCATGAAAAATGTCAAAAATGACAAATTTCAAGATGGCAAATGTCAAAACTGACAAATGTCACAATGCTAAATGTCAAAAATGATAAGTGTCACCATGAAAAATGTCAAAAATGACAAATTTTAAGATGGCAAATGTCCAAGATGTCAAATGACAAATGTCACATGCTAAATGTCAAAAATGACAAATTTCAAGATAGCAAATGTCAAAGATGTCAAATGACAAATTTCACAATGCTAAATGTCAAAAATGAAACGTGTCACCATGAAAAATGTCAAAAATGACAAATTTCAAGATGGCAAATGTCAAAGATGTCAAATGGCAAATGTCACAATGCTAAATGTCAAAAATGAAAAGTGTCACCATGAAAAATGTCAAAAATAACAAATTTCAAGATGGCAAATGTCAAAGATGTCAAATGACAAATGTCACAATGCTAAATGTCAAAAATGAAAAGTGTCACCATGAAAAATGTCAAAAATGACAAATTTCAAGATGGCAAATGTCAAAGATGTCAAATGACAAATGTCACAATGCTAAATGTCAAAAATGGAAAGTGTCACCATGAAAAATGTCAAAAATGACAAATTTTAAAATGGCAAATGTCAAAGATGTCAAATGACAAATGTCACAATGCTAAATGTCAAAAATGAAAAGTGTCACCATAAAAAATGTCAAAAATGACAAATTTCAAGATGGCAAATGTCAAAACTGACAAATGTCACAATGCTAAATGTCAAAAATGATAAGTGTCACCATGAAAAATGTCAAAAATGACAAATTTCAAGATGGCAAATGTAAAAGATGTCAAATGACAAATGTCACAATGCTAAATGTCAACAATGAAAAGTGTCACCATAAAAAATGTCAAAAATGACAAATTTCAAGATGGCAAATGTTAAAGATGTCAAATGACAAATGTCACAATGCTAAATGTCAAAAATGAAAAGTGTCACCGTGAAAAATGTCAAAATAGACAAATTTCAAGATTGCAAATGTCAAAGATGTCAAATGACAAATGTCACAATGCTAAATGTCAAAAATGAAAAGTGTCACCATGAAAAATGTCAAAAATGACAAATTTCAAGATGGCAAATGTCAAAGATGTCAAATGTCAAATGTCACAATGCTAAATGTCAAAAATGAAAAGTGTCCCTATGAAAAATGTCAATAATGACAAATTTCAAGATGGCAAATGTCAAAGATGTCAAATGACAAATGTCACAATGCTAAATGTCAAAAATGAAAAGTGTCACCATGAAAAATGTCAAAAATCACAAATTTTAAGATGGCAAATGTCAAAGATGTCGAATATGACAAATGTCACAATGCTAAATGTCAAAAATGAAAAGTGTCACCATGAAAAATGTCAAAAATGACAAATTTCAAGATGGCAAATGTCAAAAATGTTAAATGAAAAATGTCACAATGCTAAATGTCAAAAATGAAAAGTGTCACCATGAAAAATGTCAAAAATGACAAATTTCAAGATGGCAAATATCAAAGATGTCAAATGACAAATGTCTCAATGCTAAATGTCAAAAATGAAAAATTTCAAGATGGCAAATGTCAAAGATGTCAAATGACAAATGTCACAATGCTAAATGTCAAAAATGAAAAGTGTCACCATGAAAAATGTCAAAAATCACAAATTTCAGGATGGCAAACGTCAAAGATGTCGAATATGACAAATGTCACAATGCTAAATGTCAAAAATGAAAAGTGGCACCATGAAAAATGTCAAAAATGACAAATTTCAAGATGGCAAATATCAAAGATGTCAAATGACAAATGTCACAATGCTAAATGTCAAAAATGACAAATTTCAAGATGGCAAATGTCAAAAATGTCAAATGACAAATGTCACAATGCTAAATGTCAAAAATGAAAAGTGTCACCATGAAAAATGTCAAAAATGACAAATTTCAAGATGGCAAATGTCAAAGATGTCAAATGACAAATGTCACAATGCTAAATGTCAAAAATGAAAAGTGTCACCATGAAAAATGTCAAAAATAACAAATTTCAAGATGGCAAATGTCAAAGATGTCAAATGACAAATGTCACAATGCTAAATGTCAAAAATGAAAAGTGTCACCATAAAAAATGTCAAAAATGACAAATTTCAAGATGGCAAATGTCAAAGATGTCAAATAACAAATGTCACAATGCTAAATGTCAAAAATGAAAAGTGTCACCATGAAAAATGTCAAAAATAACAAATTTCAAGATGGCAAATATCAAAGATATCAAATGACAAATGTCACAATGCTAAATGTCAAAAATGAAAAGTGTCACCATGAAAAATGTCAAAAATAACAAATTTCAAGATGGCAAATGTCAAAGATGTCAAATGACAAATGTCACAACGCTAAATGTCAAAAATGAAAAGTGTCACCATGAAAAATGTCAAAAATGACAAATTTCAAGATGGCAAATGTCAAAGATGTCAAATAACAAATGTCACAATGCTAAATGACAAAAATAAAAAGTGTCACCATGAAAAATGTCAAAAATAACAAATTTCAAGATGGCAAATGTCAAAGATGTCAAATGACAAATGTCACAATGCTAAATGTCAAAAATGACAAATTTCAAGATGGCAAATGTCAAAAATGTCAAATGACAAATGTCACAATGCTAAATGTCAAAAATGAAAAGTGTCACCATGAAAAATGTCAAAAATGACAAATTTCAAGATGGCAAATGTCAAAGATGTTAACTGACAAATGTCACAATGCTAAATGTCAAAAATGAAAAGTGTCACCATGAAAAATGTCAAAAATAACAAATTTCAAGATGGCAAATGTCAAAGATGTCAAATGACAAATGTCACAATGCTAAATGTCAAAAATGAAAAGTGTCACCATGAAAAATGTCAAAAATGACAAATTTCAAGATGGCAAATGTCAAAGATGTCAAATAACAAATGTCACAATGCTAAATGTCAAAAATGAAAAGTGTCACCATAAAAAATGTCAAAAATAACAAATTTCAAGATGGCAAATGTCAAAGATGTCAAATGACAAATGTCACAATGCTAAATGTCAAAAATGAAAAGTGTCACCATGAAAAATGTCAAAAATGACAAATTTCAAGATGGCAAATGTCAAAACTGACAAATGTTACAATGCTAAATGTCAAAAATGATAAGTGTCACCATGAAAAATGTCAAAAATGACAAATTTCAAGATGGCAAATGTCCAAGATGTCAAATGACAAATGTCACAATGCTTAATGTCAAAAATGAAAAGTGTCACCATGAAAAATGTCAAAAATGACAAATTTCAAGATGGCAAATGTCAAAGATGTCAAATAACAAATGTCACAATGCTAAATGTCAAAAATGAAAAGTGTCACCATAAAAAATGTCAAAAATAACAAATTTCAAGATGGCAAATGTCAAAGATGTCAAATGACAAATGTCACAATGCTAAATGTCAAAAATGAAAAGTGTCACCATGAAAAATGTCAAAAATGACAAATTTCAAGATGGCAAATGTCAAAACTGACAAATGTCACAATGCTAAATGTCAAAAATGATAAGTGTCACCATGAAAAATGTCAAAAATGACAAATTTCAAGATGGCAAATGTCCAAGATGTCAAATGACAAATGTCACAATGCTAAATGTCAAAAATGAAAAGTGTCACCATAAAAAATGTCAAAAATGACAAATTTCAAGATGGCAAATGTCAAAGATGTCAAATGACAAATGTCACAATGCTAAATGTCAAAAATGAGAAGTGTCACCGTAAAAAATGTCAAAAATGACAAATTTCAAGATGGCAAATGTCAAAGATGTCAAATGACAAATGTCACAATGCTAAATGTCAAAAATGAAAAGTGTCACCATGAAAAATGTCAAAAATGACAAATTTCAAGATGGCAAATGTCAAAGATGTCAAATGTCAAATGTCACAATGCTAAATGTCAAAAATGAAAAGTGTCCCCATGAAAAATGTCAATAATGACAAATTTCAAGATGGCAAATGTCAAAGATGTCAAATGACAAATGTCACAATGCTAAATGTCAAAAATGAAAAGTGTCACCATGAAAAATGTCAAAAATCACAAATTTTAAGATGGCAAATGTCAAAGATGTCGAATATGACAAATGTCACAATGCTAAATGTCAAAAATGAAAAGTGTCACCATGAAAAATGTCAAAAATGACAAATTTCAAGATGGCAAATATCAAAGATGTTAAATGACAAATGTCACAATGCTAAATGTCAAAAATGAAAAGTGTCACCATGAAAAATGTCAAAAATGACAAATTTCAAGATGGCAAATATCAAAGATGTCAAATGACAAATGTCTCAATGCTAAATGTCAAAAATGACAAATTTCAAGATGGCAAACGTCAAAGAGGTCGAATATGACAAATGTCACAATGCTAAATGTCAAAAATGAAAAGTGGCACCATGAAAAATGTCAAAAATGACAAATTTCAAGATGGCAAATATCAAAGATATCAAATGACAAATGTCACAATGCTAAATGTCAAAAATGACAAATTTCAAAATGGCAAATGTCAAAAATGTCAAATGACAAATGTCACAATGCTAAATGTCAAAAATGAAAAGTGTCACCATGAAAAATGTCAAAAATGACAAATTTCAAGATGGCAAATGTCAAAGATGTCAAATGACAAATGTCACAATGCTAAATGTCAAAAATGAAAAGTGTCACCATGAAAAATGTCAAAAATAACAAATTTCAAGATGGCAAATGTCAAAGATGTCAAATGACAAATGTCACAATGCTAAATGTCAAAAATGAAAAGTGTCACCATGAAAAATGTCAAAAATGACAAATTTCAAGATGGCAAATGTCAAAGATGTCAAATAACAAATGTCACAATGCTAAATGTCAAAAATGAAAAGTGTCACCATGAAAAATGTCAAAAATAACAAATTTCAAGATGGCAAATATCAAAGATGTCAAAAGACAAATGTCACAATGCTAAATGTCAAAAATGAAAAGTGTCACCATGAAAAATGTCAAAAATGACAAATTTCAAGATGGCAAATGTCAAAGATGTCAAATAACAAATGTCACAATGCTAAATGTCAAAAATGAAAAGTGTCACCATGAAAAATGTCAAAAATAACAAATTTCAAGATGGCAAATGTCAAAGATGTCAAATGACAAATGTCACAATGCTAAATGTCAAAAATGAAAAGTGTCACCATGAAAAATGTCAAAAATAACAAATTTCAAGATGGCAAATGTCAAAGATGTCAAATGACAAATGTCACAATGCTAAATATCAAAAATGAAAAGTGTCACCATGAAAAATGTCAAAAATGACAAATTTCAAGATGGCAAATGTCAAAGATGTTAAATAACAAATGTCACAATGCTAAATGTCAAAAATGAAAAGTGTCACCATAAAAAATGTCAAAAATAACAAATTTCAAGATGGCAAATGTCAAAGATGTCAAATGACAAATGTCACAATGCTAAATGTCAAAAATGAAAAGTGTCACCATGAAAAATGTCAAAAATGACAAATTTCAAGATGGCAAATGTCAAAACTGACAAATGTCACAATGCTAAATGTCAAAAATGATAAGTGTCACCATGAAAAATGTCAAAAATGACAAATTTCAAGATGGCAAATGTCCAAGATGTCAAATGACGAATGTCACAATGCTAAATGTCAAAAATGACAAATTTCAAGATGGCAAATGTCAAAGATGTCAAATGACAAATGTCACAATGCTAAATGTCAAAAATGAAAAGTGTCCCCATGAAAAATGTCAATAATGACAAATTTCAAGATGGCAAATGTCAAAGATGTCAAATGACAAATGTCACAATGCTAAATGTCAAAAATGAAAAGTGTCACCATGAAAAATGTCAAAAATCACAAATTTTAAGATGGCAAATGTCAAAGATGTCGAATATGACAAATGTCACAATGCTAAATGTCAAAAAGAAAAGTGTCACCATGAAAAATGTCAAAAATGACAAATTTCAAGATGGCAAATGTCAAAGATGTTAAATGACAAATGTCACAATGTTAAATGTCAAAAATGAAAAGTGTCACCATGAAAAATGTCAAAAATGACAAATTTCAAGATGGCAAATATCAAAGATGTCAAATGACAAATGTCTCAATGCTAAATGTCAAAAATGACAAATTTCAAGATGGCAAACGTCAAAGAGGTCGAATATGACAAATGTCACAATGCTAAATGTCAAAAATGAAAAGTGGCACCATGAAAAATGTCAAAAATGACAAATTTCAAGATGGCAAATATCAAAGATATCAAATGACAAATGTCACAATGCTAAATGTCAAAAATGACAAATTTCAAGATGGCAAATGTCAAAAATGTCAAATGACAAATGTCACAATGCTAAATGTCAAAAATGAAAAGTGTCACCATGAAAAATGTCAAAAATGCAAATTTCAAGATGGCAAATGTCAAAGATGTCAAATGACAAATGTCACAATGCTAAATGTCAAAAATAAAAAGTGTCACCATGAAAAATGTCAAAAATAACAAATTTCAAGATGGCAAATGTCAAAGATGTCAAATGACAAATGTCACAATGCTAAATGTCAAAAATGAAAAGTGTCACCATGAAAAATGTCAAAAATGACAAATTTCAAGATGGCAAATGTCAAAGATGTCAAATAACAAATGTCACAATGCTAAATGTCAAAAATGAAAAGTGTCACCATGAAAAATGTCAAAAATAACAAATTTCAAGATGGCAAATATCAAAGATGTCAAATGACAAATGTCACAATGCTAAATGTCAAAAATGAAAAGTGTCACCATGAAAAATGTCAAAAATAACAAATTTCAAGATGGCAAATGTCAAAGATGTCAAATGACAAATGTCACAATGCTAAATGTCAAAAATGAAAAGTGTCACCATGAAAAATGTCAAAAATGACAAATTTCAAGATGGCAAATGTCAAAGATGTCAAATAACAAATGTCACAATGCTAAATGTCAAAAATGAAAAGTGTCACCATGAAAAATGTCAAAAATAACAAATTTCAAGATGGCAAATATCAAAGATGTCAAATGACAAATGTCACAATGCTAAATGTCAAAAATGAAAAGTGTCACCATGAAAAATGTCAAAAATGACAAATTTCAAGATGGCAAATGTCAAAGATGTCAAATAACAAATGTCACAATGCTAAATGTCAAAAATGAAAAGTGTCACCATGAAAAATGTCAAAAATAACAAATTTCAAGATGGCAAATGTCAAAGATGTCAAATGACAAATGTCACAATGCTAAATGTCAAAAATGAAAAGTGTCACCATGAAAAATGTCAAAAATAACAAATTTCAAGATGGCAAATGTCAAAGATGTCAAATGACAAATGTCACAATGCTAAATATCAAAAATGAAAAGTGTCACCATGAAAAATGTCAAAAATGACAAATTTCAAGATGGCAAATGTCAAAGATGTTAAATAACAAATGTCACAATGCTAAATGTCAAAAATGAAAAGTGTCACCATAAAAAATGTCAAAAATAACAAATTTCAAGATGGCAAATGTCAAAGATGTCAAATGACAAATGTCACAATGCTAAATGTCAAAAATGAAAAGTGTCACCATGAAAAATGTCAAAAATGACAAATTTCAAGATGGCAAATGTCAAAACTGACAAATGTCACAATGCTAAATGTCAAAAATGATAAGTGTCACCATGAAAAATGTCAAAAATGACAAATTTCAAGATGGCAAATGTCCAAGATGTCAAATGACGAATGTCACAATGCTAAATGTCAAAAATGACAAATTTCAAGATGGCAAATGTCAAAGATGTCAAATGACAAATGTCACAATGCTAAATGTCAAAAATGAAAAGTGTCCCCATGAAAAATGTCAATAATGACAAATTTCAAGATGGCAAATGTCAAAGATGTCAAATGACAAATGTCACAATGCTAAATGTCAAAAATGAAAAGTGTCACCATGAAAAATGTCAAAAATCACAAATTTTAAGATGGCAAATGTCAAAGATGTCGAATATGACAAATGTCACAATGCTAAATGTCAAAAAGAAAAGTGTCACCATGAAAAATGTCAAAAATGACAAATTTCAAGATGGCAAATGTCAAAGATGTTAAATGACAAATGTCACAATGTTAAATGTCAAAAATGAAAAGTGTCACCATGAAAAATGTCAAAAATGACAAATTTCAAGATGGCAAATATCAAAGATGTCAAATGACAAATGTCTCAATGCTAAATGTCAAAAATGACAAATTTCAAGATGGCAAACGTCAAAGAGGTCGAATATGACAAATGTCACAATGCTAAATGTCAAAAATGAAAAGTGGCACCATGAAAAATGTCAAAAATGACAAATTTCAAGATGGCAAATATCAAAGATATCAAATGACAAATGTCACAATGCTAAATGTCAAAAATGACAAATTTCAAGATGGCAAATGTCAAAAATGTCAAATGACAAATGTCACAATGCTAAATGTCAAAAATGAAAAGTGTCACCATGAAAAATGTCAAAAATGACAAATTTCAAGATGGCAAATGTCAAAGATGTCAAATGACAAATGTCACAATGCTAAATGTCAAAAATAAAAAGTGTCACCATGAAAAATGTCAAAAATAACAAATTTCAAGATGGCAAATGTCAAAGATGTCAAATGACAAATGTCACAATGCTAAATGTCAAAAATGAAAAGTGTCACCATGAAAAATGTCAAAAATGACAAATTTCAAGATGGCAAATGTCAAAGATGTCAAATAACAAATGTCACAATGCTAAATGTCAAAAATGAAAAGTGTCACCATGAAAAATGTCAAAAATAACAAATTTCAAGATGGCAAATATCAAAGATGTCAAATGACAAATGTCACAATGCTAAATGTCAAAAATGAAAAGTGTCACCATGAAAAATGTCAAAAATAACAAATTTCAAGATGGCAAATGTCAAAGATGTCAAATGACAAATGTCACAATGCTAAATGTCAAAAATGAAAAGTGTCACCATGAAAAATGTCAAAAATGACAAATTTCAAGATGGCAAATGTCAAAGATGTCAAATAACAAATGTCACAATGCTAAATGTCAAAAATGAAAAGTGTCACCATGAAAAATGTCAAAAATAACAAATTTCAAGATGGCAGATGTCAAAGATGTCAAATGACAAATGTCACAATGCTAAATGTCAAAAATGAAAAGTGTCACCATGAAAAATGTCAAAAATAACAAATTTCAAGATGGCAAATGTCAAAGATGTCAAATGACAAATGTCACAATGCTAAATGTCAAAAATGAAATGTGTCACCATGAAAAATGTCAAAAATGACAAATTTCAAGATGGCAAATGTCAAAGATGTCAAATAACAAATATCACAATGCTAAATGTCAAAAATGAAAAGTGTCACCATAAAAAATGTCAAAAATAACAAATTTCAAGATGGCAAATGTCAAAGATGTCAAATGACAAATGTCACAATGCTAAATGTCAAAAATGAAAAGTGTCACCATAAAAAATGTCAAAAATGACAAATTTCAAGATGGCAAATGTCAAAACTGACAAATGTCACAATGCTAAATGTCAAAAATGATAAGTGTCACCATGAAAAATGTCAAAAATGACAAATTTCAAGATGGCAAATGTCCAAGATGTCAAATGACGAATGTCACAATGCTAAATGTCAAAAATGACAAATTTCAAGATGGCAAATGTCAAAGATGTCAAATGACAAATGTCACAATGCTAAATGTCAAAAAGAAAAGTGTCACCATGAAAAATGTCAAAAATGACAAATTTCAAGATGGCAAATGTCAAAGATGTTAAATGACAAATGTCACAATGTTAAATGTCAAAAATGAAAAGTGTCACCATGAAAAATGTCAAAAATGACAAATTTCAAGATGGCAAATATCAAAGATGTCAAATGACAAATGTCTCAATGCTAAATGTCAAAAATGACAAATTTCAAGATGGCAAACGTCAAAGAGGTCGAATATGACAAATGTCACAATGCTAAATGTCAAAAATGAAAAGTGGCACCATGAAAAATGTCAAAAATGACAAATTTCAAGATGGCAAATATCAAAGATATCAAATGACAAATGTCACAATGCTAAATGTCAAAAATGACAAATTTCAAGATGGCAAATGTCAAAAATGTCAAATGACAAATGTCACAATGCTAAATGTCAAAAATGAAAAGTGTCACCATGAAAAATGTCAAAAATGACAAATTTCAAGATGGCAAATGTCAAAGATGTCAAATGACAAATGTCACAATGCTAAATGTCAAAAATAAAAAGTGTCACCATGAAAAATGTCAAAAATAACAAATTTCAAGATGGCAAATGTCAAAGATGTCAAATGACAAATGTCACAATGCTAAATGTCAAAAATGAAAAGTGTCACCATGAAAAATGTCAAAAATGACAAATTTCAAGATGGCAAATGTCAAAGATGTCAAATAACAAATGTCACAATGCTAAATGTCAAAAATGAAAAGTGTCACCATGAAAAATGTCAAAAATAACAAATTTCAAGATGGCAAATATCAAAGATGTCAAATGACAAATGTCACAATGCTAAATGTCAAAAATGAAAAGTGTCACCATGAAAAATGTCAAAAATAACAAATTTCAAGATGGCAAATGTCAAAGATGTCAAATGACAAATGTCACAATGCTAAATGTCAAAAATGAAAAGTGTCACCATGAAAAATGTCAAAAATGACAAATTTCAAGATGGCAAATGTCAAAGATGTCAAATAACAAATGTCACAATGCTAAATGTCAAAAATGAAAAGTGTCACCATGAAAAATGTCAAAAATAACAAATTTCAAGATGGCAAATGTCAAAGATGTCAAATGACAAATGTCACAATGCTAAATGTCAAAAATGAAAAGTGTCACCATGAAAAATGTCAAAAATAACAAATTTCAAGATGGCAAATGTCAAAGATGTCAAATGACAAATGTCACAATGCTAAATATCAAAAATGAAATGTGTCACCATGAAAAATGTCAAAAATGACAAATTTCAAGATGGCAAATGTCAAAGATGTCAAATAACAAATATCACAATGCTAAATGTCAAAAATGAAAAGTGTCACCATAAAAAATGTCAAAAATAACAAATTTCAAGATGGCAAATGTCAAAGATGTCAAATGACAAATGTCACAATGCTAAATGTCAAAAATGAAAAGTGTCACCATAAAAAATGTCAAAAATGACAAATTTCAAGATGGCAAATGTCAAAACTGACAAATGTCACAATGCTAAATGTCAAAAATGATAAGTGTCACCATGAAAAATGTCAAAAATGACAAATTTCAAGATGGCAAATGTCCAAGATGTCAAATGACGAATGTCACAATGCTAAATGTCAAAAATGACAAATTTCAAGATGGCAAATGTCAAAGATGTCAAATGACAAATGTCACAATGCTAAATGTCAAAAATGAAAAGTGTCACCATGAAAAATGTCAATAATGACAAATTTCAAGATGGCAAATGTCAAAGATGTCAAATGACAAATGTCACAATGCTAAATGTCAAAAATGAAAAGTGTCACCATAAAAAATGTCAAAAATAACAAATTTCAAGATGGCAAATGTCAAAGATGTCAAATGACAAATGTCACAATGCTAAATGTCAAAAATGAAAAGTGTCACCATGAAAAATGTCAAAAATGACAAATTTCAAGATGGCAAATGTCAAACATGTCAAATGACAAATGTCACAATGCTAAATGTCAAAAATGAAAAGTGTCACCATGAAAAATGTCAAAAATGACAAATTTCAAGATGGCAAATGTCAAAGATGTCAAATAACAAATGTCACAATGCTAAATGTCAAAAATGAAAAGTGTCACCATAAAAAATGTCAAAAATAACAAATTTCAAGATGGCAAATGTCAAAGATGTCAAATGACAAATGTCACAATGCTAAATGTCAAAAATGAAAAGTGTCACCATAAAAAATGTCAAAAATAACAAATTTCAAGATGGCAAATGTCAAAGATGTCAAATGACAAATGTCACAATGCTAAATGTCAAAAATGAAAAGTGTCACCATGAAAAATGTCAAAAATGACAAATTTCAAGATGGCAAATGTCAAAGATGTCAAATGACAAATGTCACAATGCTAAATGTCAAAAATGAAAAGTGTCACCATGAAAAATGTCAAAAATGACAAATTTCAAGATGGCAAATGTCAAAGATGTCAAATAACAAATGTCACAATGCTAAATGTCAAAAATGATAAGTGTCACCATGAAAAATGTCAAAAATGACAAATTTCAAGATGGCAAATGTCCAAGATGTCAAATGACGAATGTCACAATGCTAAATGTCAAAAATGACAAATTTCAAGATGGCAAATGTCAAAGATGTCAAATGACAAATGTCACAATGCTAAATGTCAAAAATGAAAAGTGTCACCATGAAAAATGTCAATAATGACAAATTTCAAGATGGCAAATGTCAAAGATGTCAAATGACAAATGTCACAATGCTAAATGTCAAAAATGAAAAGTGTCACCATAAAAAATGTCAAAAATAACAAATTTCAAGATGGCAAATGTCAAAGATGTCAAATGACAAATGTCACAATGCTAAATGTCAAAAATGAAAAGTGTCACCATGAAAAATGTCAAAAATGACAAATTTCAAGATGGCAAATGTCAAAGATGTCAAATGACAAATGTCACAATGCTAAATGTCAAAAATGAAAAGTGTCACCATGAAAAATGTCAAAAATGACAAATTTCAAGATGGCAAATGTCAAAGATGTCAAATAACAAATGTCACAATGCTAAATGTCAAAAATGAAAAGTGTCACCATAAAAAATGTCAAAAATAACAAATTTCAAGATGGCAAATGTCAAAGATGTCAAATGACAAATGTCACAATGCTAAATGTCAAAAATGAAAAGTGTCACCATGAAAAATGTCAAAAATGACAAATTTCAAGATGGCAAATGTCAAAACTGACAAATGTCACAATGCTAAATGTCAAAAATGATAAGTGTCACCATGAAAAATGTCAAAAATGACAAATTTCAAGATGGCAAATGTCCAAGATGTCAAATAACGAATGTCACAATGCTAAATGTCAAAAATGACAAATTTCAAGATGGCAAATGTCAAAGATGTCAAATGACAAATGTCACAATGCCAAATGTCAAAAATGAAAAGTGTCACCATGAAAAATGTCAATAATGACAAATTTCAAGATGGCAAATGTCAAAGATGTCAAATGACAAATGTCACAATGCTAAATGTCAAAAATAAAAAGTGTCACCATAAAAAATGTCAAAAATAACAAATTTCAAGATGGCAAATGTCAAAGATGTCAAATGACAAATGTCACAATGCTAAATGTCAAAAATGAAAAGTGTCACCATGAAAAATGTCAAAAATGACAAATTTCAAGATGGCAAATGTCAAAGATGTCAAATGACAAATGTCACAATGCTAAATGTCAAAAATAAAAAGTGTCACCATGAAAAATGTCAAAAATGACAAATTTCAAGATGGCAAATGTCAAAGATGTCAAATGACATATGTCACAATGCTAAATGTCAAAAATGAAAAGTGTCAAAAATGAAAAATTTTAAGATGGCAAATGTCAAAGATGTCGAATATGACAAATGTCACAATGCTAAATGTCAAAAATAAAAAGTGGCACCATGAAAAATGTCAAAAATGACAAATTTCAAGATGGCAAATATCAAAGATGTCAAATGACAAATGTCACAATGATAAATGTCAAAAATGACAAATTTTAAGATGGCAAATGTCAAAAATGTCAAATGACAAATGTCACAATGCTAAATGTCAAAAATGAAAAGTATCACCATGAAAAATGTCACAAATGACAAATTTCAAGATGGCAAATGTCAAAGATGTCAAATGACAAATGTCACAATGCTAAATGTCAAAAATGAAAAGTGTCACCATGAAAAATGTCAAAAATAACAAATTTCAAGATGGCATATGTCAAAGATGTCAAATGACAAATGTCACAATGCTAAATGTCAAAAATGAAAAGTGTCACCATGAAAAATGTCAAAAATGACAAATTTCAAGATGGCAAATGTCAAAGATGTCAAATAACAAATGTCACAATGCTAAATGTCAAAAATGAAAAGTGTCACCATGAAAAATGTCAAAAATAACAAATTTCAAGATGGCAAATATCAAAGATGTCAAATGACAAATGTCACAATGCTAAATGTCAAAAATAAAAAGTGTCACCATGAAAAATGTCAAAAATAACAAATTTCAAGATGGCAAATGTCAAAGATGTCAAATGACAAATCTCACAATGCTAAATGTCAAAAATGAAAAGTGTCACCATAAAAAATGTCAAAAATGACAAATTTCAAGATGGCAAATGTCAAAGATGTCAAATAACAAATGTCACAATGCTAAATGTCAAAAATAATAAGTGTCACCATGAAAAATGTCAAAAATAACAAATTTCAAGATGGCAAATGTCAAAGATGTCAAATGACAAATGTCACAATGCTAAATGTCAAAACTGACAAATTTCAAGATGGCAAATATCAAAAATGTCAAATGACAAATGTCACAATGCTAAATGTCAAAAATGAAAAATGTCACCATGAAAAATGTCAAAAATAACAAATTTCAAGCTGGCAAATGTCAAAGATGTCAAATGACAAATGTCACAATGCTAAATGTCAAAAATGAAAAGTGTCACCATGAAAAATGTCAAAAATAACAAATTTCAAGATGGCAAATGTCAAAGATGTCAAATGACAAATGTCACAATGCTAAATGTCAAAAATGAAAAGTGTCACCATGAAAAATGTCAAAAATGACAAATTTCAAGATGGCAAATGTCAAAGATGTCAAATAACAAATGTCACAATGCTAAATGTCAAAAATAAAAAGTGTCACCATAAAAAATGTCAAAAATAACAAATTTCAAGATGGCAAATGTCAAAGATGTCAAATGACAAATGTCACAATGCTAAATGTCAAAAATGAAAAGTGTCACCATGAAAAATGTCACAAATGACAAATTTCAAGATGGCAAATGTCAAAACTGACAAATGTCACAATGCTAAATGTCAAAAATGATAAGTGTCACCATGAAAAATGTCAAAAATGAAAAATTTCAAGATGGCAAATGTCCAAGATGTCAAATGACGAATGTCACAATGCTAAATGTCAAAAATTACAAATTTCAAGATGGCAAATGTCAAAGATGTCAAATGACAAATGTCACAATGCTAAATGTCAAAAATGAAAAGTGTCACCATAAAAAATGTCAAAAATGACAAATTTCAAGATGGCAAATGTCAAAGATGTCAAATGACAAATGTCACAATGCTAAATGTCAAAAATGAAAAGTGTCACCATAAAAAATGTCAAAAATAACAAATTTCAAGATGGCAAATGTCAAAGATGTCAAATGACAAATGTCACAATGCTAAATGTCAAAAATGAAAAGTGTCACCATGAAAAATGTCAAAAATGACAAATTTCAAGATGGAAAATGTCAAAGATGTCAAATGACAAATGTCACAATGCTAAATGTCAAAAATGAAAAGTGTCACCACGAAAAATGTCAAAAATGACAAATTTCAAGATGGCAAATGTCAAAGATGTCAAATGAGATATGTCACAATGCTAAATGTCAAAAATGAAAAGTGTCAAAAATGAAAAATTTCAAGATGGCAAATGTCAAAGATGTCAAATGACAAATGTCACAATGCTAAATGTCAAAAATGAAAAGTGTCACCATAAAAAATGTCAAAAATGACAAATTTCAAGATGGCAAATGTCAAAACTGACAAATGTCACAATGCTAAATGTCAAAAATGATAAGTGTCACCATGAAAAATGTCAAAAATGACAAATTTCAAGATGGCAAATGTCCAAGATGTCAAATGGCGAATGTCACAATGCTAAATGTCAAAAATGACAAATTTCAAGATGGCAAATGTCAAAGATGTCAAATGACAAATGTCACAATGCTAAATGTCAAAAATAAAAAGTGTCACCATAAAAAATGTCAAAAATGACAAATTTCAAGATGGCAAATGTCAAAGATGTCAAATGACAAATGTCACAATGCTAAATGTCAAAAATGAAAAGTGTCACCATGAAAAATGTCAAAAATAACAAATTTCAAGATGGCAAATGTCAAAGATGTCAAATGACAAATGTCACAATGCTAAATGTGAAAAATGAAAAGTGTCACCATGAAAAATGTCAAAAATGACAAATTTCAAGATGGCAAATGTCAAAGATGTCAAATGACAAATGTCACAATGCTAAATGTCTAAAATGAAAAGTGTCACCATAAACTGTCAAAAATCACAAATTTCAAGATGACAAATGTCAAAGATGTCGAATATGACAAATGTCACAATGCTAAATGTCAAAAATGAAAAGTGTCACCATGAAAAATGTCAAAAATGACAAATTTCAAGATGGCAAATGTCAAAGATGTTAAATGACAAATGTCACAATGCTAAATGTCAAAAATGAAAAGTGTCACCATGAAAAATGTCAAAAATGACAAATTTCAAGATGGCAAATATCAAAGATGTCAAATGACAAATGTCACAATGCTAAATGTCAAAAATGACAAATTTCAAGATGGCAAATGTCAAAGATGTCAAATGACAAATGTCACAATGCTAAATGTCAAAAATGAAAAGTGTCACCATGAAAAATGTCAAAAATCACAAATTTCAAGATGGCAAATGTCAAAGATGTCGAATATGACAAATGTCACAATGCTAAATGTCAAAAATGAAAAGTGTCACCATGAAAAATGTCAAAAATGAACAATTTCAAGATGGCAAATATCAAGGATGTCAAATGACAAATGTCACAATGCTAAATGTAAAAATGACAAATTTCAAGATGGCAAATGTCAAAAATGTCAAATGACAAATGTCACAATGCTAAATGTCAAAAATGAAAAGTTTTACCATGAAAAATGTAAAAAATGACAAATTTCAAGATGGCAAATGTCAAAGATGTCAAATGACAAATGTCACAATGCTAAATGTCAAAAATGAAAAGTGTCACCATGAAAAATGTCAAAAATAACAAATTTCAAGATGGCAAATGTCAAAGATGTTAAATGACAAATGTCACAATGCTAAATGTCAAAAATGAAAAGTGTCACCATGAAAAATGTCAAAAATGACAAATTTCAAGATGGCAAATGTCAAAGATGTCAAATAACAAATGTCACAATGCTAAATGTCAAAAATGAAAAGTGTCACCATGAAAAATGTCAAAAATAACAAATTTCAAGATGGCAAATGTCAAAGATGTCAAATGACAAATGTCACAATGCTAAATGTCAAAAATGAAAAGTGTCACTATGAAAAATGTCAAAAATGACAAATTTCAAGATGGCAAATGTCAAAACTGACAAATGTCACAATGATAAATGTCAAAAGTGTCACCATGAAAAATGTCAAATATGACAAATTTCAAGATGGCAAATGTCCAAGATGTCAAATGACAAATGTCACAATGCTAAATGTCAAAAATGAAAAGTGTCACCATGAAAAATGTCAAAAATCACAAATTTCAAGATGGCAAATGTCAAAGATGTCGAATATGACAAATGTCACAATGCTAAATGTCAAAAATGAAAAGTGTCACCATGAAAAATGTCAAAAATGAACAATTTCAAGATGGCAAATATCAAAGATGTCAAATGACAAATGTCACAATGCTAAATGTCAAAAATGACAAATTTCAAGATGGCAAATGTCAAAAATGTCAAATGACAAATGTCACAATGCTAAATGTCAAAAATGAAAAGTGTCACCATGAAAAATGTCAAAAATGACAAATTTCAAGATGGCAAATATCAAAGATGTCAAATGACAAATGTCACAATGCTAAATGTCAAAAATGACAAATTTCAAGATGGCAAATGTCAAAGATGTCAAATGACAAATGTCACAATGCTAAATGTCAAAAATGAAAAGTGTCACCATGAAAAATGTCAAAAATCACAAATTTCAAGATGGCAAATGTCAAAGATGTCGAATATGACAAATGTCACAATGCTAAATGTCAAAAATGAAAAGTGTCACCATGAAAAATGTCAAAAATGAACAATTTCAAGATGGCAAATATCAAAGATGTCAAATGACAAATGTCACAATGCTAAATGTCAAAAATGACAAATTTCAAGATGGCAAATGTCAAAGATGTCAAATGACAAATGTCACAATGCTAAATGTCAAAAATGAAAAGTGTCACCATAAAAAATGTCAAAAATCACAAATTTCAACATGGCAAATGTCAAAGATGTCGAATATGACAAATGTCACAATGCTAAATGTCAAAAATGAAAAGTGTCACCATGAAAAATGTCAAAAATGAACAATTTCAAGATGGCAAATATCAAAGATGTCAAATGACAAATGTCACAATGCTAAATGTCAAAAATGACAAATTTCAAGATGGCAAATGTCAAAAATGTCAAATGACAAATGTCACAATGCTAAATGTCAAAAATGAAAATTGTCACCATGAAAAATGTAAAAAATGACAAATTTCAAGATGGCAAATGTCAAAGATGTCAAATGACAAATGTCACAATGCTAAATGTCAAAAATGAAAAGTGTCACCATGAAAAATGTCAAAAATGACAAATTTCAAGATGGCAAATGTCAAAGATGTCAAATAACAAATGTCACAATGCTAAATGTCAAAAATGAAAAGTGTCACCATGAAAAATGTCAAAAATAACAAATTTCAAGATGGCAAATGTCAAAGATGTCAAATGACAAATGTCACAATGCTAAATGTCAAAATGACAAATTTCGAGATGGCAAATGTCAAAGATGTCAAATAACAAATGTCACAATGCTAAATGTCAAAAATGAAAAGTGTCACCATGAAAAATGTCAAAAATAAAAAATTTCAAGATGGCAAATGTTAAAGATGTCAAATGACAAATGTCACAATGCTAAATGTCAAAAATGAAAAGTGTCACTATGAAAAATGTCAAAAATGACAAATTTCAAGATGGCAAATCTCAAAACTGACAAATGTCACAATGCTAAATGTCAAAAGTGTCACCATGAAAAATGTCAAAAATGACAAATTTCAAGATGGCAAATGTCCAAGATGTCAAATGACGAATGTCACAATGCTAAATGTCAAAAATGACAAATTTCAAGATGGCAAATGTCAAAGATGTCAAATGACAAATGTCACAATGCTAAATGTGAATAATGAAAAGTGTCACCATGAAAAATGTCAAAAATGAGAAATTTCAAGATGGCAAATGTCCAAGATGTCAAATGTCACAATGCTAAATGTCAAAAATGACAAATTTCAAGATGGCAAATGTCAAAGATGTCAAATGACAAATGTCACAATGCTAAATGTCAAAAATAAAAAGTGTCACCATGAAAAATGTCAAAAATGACAAATTTCAAGATGGCAAATGTCAAAGATGTCAAATGGCAAATGTCACAATGCTAAATGTCAAAAATGAAAAGTTTCACCATGAAAAATGTCAAAAATAACAAATTTCAAGATGGCAAATGTCCAAGATGTCAAATGACAAATGTCACAATGCTAAATGTCAAAAATGAAAAGTGTCACCATGAAAAATGTCAAAAATGACAAATTTCAAGATGGCAAATGTCAAAGATGTCAAATGACAAATGTCACAATGCTAAATGTCAAAAATGAAAAGTGTCACCATGAAAAATGTCAAAAATGACAAATTTCAAGATGGCAAATGTCAAAGATGTCAAATGACAAATGTCACAATGCTAAATGTCAAAAATGAAAAGTGTCACCATGAAAAATGTCAAAAATGACAAATTTCAAGATGGCAAATGTTAAAGATGTCAAATGACAAATGTCACAATGCTAAATGTCAAAAATGAAAAGTGTCACCATAACAAATGTCAAAAATGACAAATTTCAAGATGGCAAATGTCAAAACTGACAAATGTCACAATGCTAAATGTCAAAAATGATAAGTGTCACCATGAAAAATGTCAAAAATGACAAATTTCAAGATGGCAAATGTCCAAGATGTCAAATGACAAATGTCACAATGCTAAATGTCAAAAATAAAAAGTGTTACCATAAAAAATGTCAAAAATGACAAATTTCAAGATGGCAAATGTCACAGATGTCAAATGACAAATGTCACAATGCTAAATGTCAAAAATGAAAAGTGTCAAAAATGACAAATTTCAAGATGGCAAATGTCTAAGATGTCAAATGACAAATGTCACAATGCTAAATGTCAAAAATGAAAAGTGTCACCATGAAAAATGTCAAAAATCACAAATTTCAAGATGGCAAATGTCAAAGATGTCAAATGACAAATGTCACAATGCTAAATGTCAAAAATGAAAAGTGTCACCATGAAAAATGTCAAAAATGACAAATTTCAAGATGGCAAATGTCAAAGATGTCAAATGACAAATGTCTCAATGCTAAATGTCAAAAATGAAAAGTGTCACCATGAAAAATGTCAAAAATAACAAATTTCAAGATGGCAAATGTCAAAGATGTCAAATGACAAATGTCACAATGCTAAATGTCAAAAATGAAAAGTGTCACCATGAAAAATGTCAAAAAGGACAAATTTCAAGATGGCAAATGTCAAAACTGACAAATGTCACAATGCTAAATGTCAAAAATGATAAGTGTCACCATGAAAAATGTAAAAAATGACAAATTTCAAGATGGCAAATGTCCAAGATGTCAAATGACGAATGTCACAATGCTAAATGTCAAAAATGACAAATTTCAAGATGGCAAATGTCAAAGATGTCAAATGACAAATGTCACAATGCTAAATGTCAAAAATGAAAAGTGTCACCATGAAAAATGTCAATAATGACAAATTTCAAGATGGCAAATGTCAAAGATGTCAAATGACAAATGTCACAATGCTAAATGTCAAAAATGAAAAGTGTCACCATAAAAAATGTCAAAAATAACAAATTTCAAGATGGCAAATGTCAAAGATGTCAAATGACAAATGTCACAATGCTAAATGTCAAAAATGAAAAGTGTCACCGTGAAAAATGTCAAAAATGACAAATTTCAAGATGGCAAATGTCAAAGATGTCAAATGACAAATGTCACAATGCTAAATGTCAAAAATGAAAAGTGTCACCATGAAAAATGTCAAAAATGACAAATTTCAAGATGGCAAATGTCAAAGATGTCAAATGACATATGTCACAATGCTAAATGGCAAAAATGAAAAGTGTCAAAAATGAAAAATTTCAAGATGGCAAATGTCAAAGATGTCGAATATGACAAATGTCACAATGCTAAATGTCAAAAATGAAAAGTGGCACCATGAAAAATGTCAAAAATGACAAATTTCAAGATGGCAAATATCAAAGATGTCAAATGACAAATGTCACAATGCTAAATGTCAAAAATGACAAATTTTAAGATAGCAAATGTCAAAAATGTCAAATGACAAATGTCACAATGCTAAATGTCAAAAATGAAAAGTGTCACCATGAAAAATGTCAAAAATGACAAATTTCAAGATGGCAAATGTCAAAGATGTCAAATGACAAATGTCACAATGCTAAATGTCAAAAATGAAAAGTGTCACCATGAAAAATGTCAAAAATAACAAATTTCAAGATGGCAAATGTCAAAGATGTCAAATGACAAATGTCACAATGCTAAATGTCAAAAATGAAAAGTGTCACCATGAAAAATGTCAAAAATGACAAATTTCAAGATGGCAAATGTCAAAGATGTCAAATAACAAATGTCACAATGCTAAATGTCAAAAATGAAAAGTGTCACCATGAAAAATGTCAAAAATAACAAATTTCAAGATGGCAAATATCAAAGATGTCAAATGACAAATGTCACAATGCTAAATGTCAAAAATGAAAAGTGTCACCATGAAAAATGTCAAAAATAACAAATTTCAAGATGGCAAATGTCAAAGATGTCAAATGACAAATGTCACAATGCTAAATGTCAAAAATGAAACGTGTCACCATGAAAAATGTCAAAAATGACAAATTTTAAGATGGCAAATGTCAAAGATGTCAAATAACAAATGTCACAATGCTAAATGTCAAAAATAAAAAGTGTCACCATGAAAAATGTCAAAAATAACAAATTTCAAGATGGCAAATGTCAAAGATGTCAAATGACAAATGTCACAATGCTAAATGTCAAAAATGACAAATTTCAAAATGGCAAATGTCAAAAATGTCAAATGACAAATGTCACAATGCTAAATGTCAAAAATGAAAAGTGTCACCATGAAAAATGTCAAAAATGACAAATTTCAAGATGGCAAATGTCAAAGATGTCAAATGACAAATGTCACAATGCTAAATGTCAAAAATGAAAAGTGTCACCATGAAAAATGTCAAAAATAACAAATTTCAAGATGGCAAATGTCAAAGATGTCAAATGACAAATGTCACAATGCTAAATGTCAAAAATGAAAAGTGTCACCATGAAAAATGTCAAAAATGACAAATTTCAAGATGGCAAATGTCAAAGATGTCAAATAACAAATGTCACAATGCTAAATGTCAAAAATGAAAAGTGTCACCATAAAAAATGTCAAAAATAACAAATTTCAAGATGGCAAATGTCAAAGATGTCAAATGACAAATGTCACAATGCTAAATGTCAAAAATGAAAAGTGTCACCATGAAAAATGTCAAAAATGACAAATTTCAAGATGGCAAATGTCAAAACTGACAAATGTCCCAATGCTAAATGTCAAAAATGATAAGTGTCACCATGAAAAATGTCAAAAATGACAAATTTCAAGATGGCAAATGTCCAAGATGTCAAATGACGAATGTCACAATGCTAAATGTCAAAAATGACAAATTTCAAGATGGCAAATGTCAAAGATGTCAAATGACAAATGTCACAATGCTAAATGTCAAAAATGAAAAGTGTCACCATGAAAAATGTCAAAAATGACAAATTTCAAGATGGCATATGTCAAAGATGTCAAATGACAAATGTCACAATGCTAAATGTCAAAAATGAAAAGTTTCACCATAAAAAATGTCAAAAATAACAAATTTCAAGATGGCAAATGTCAAAGATGTCAAATGACAAATGTCACAATGCTAAATGTCAAAAATGAAAAGTGTCACCATGAAAAATGTCAAAAATGACAAATTTCAAGATGGCAAATGTCAAAGATGTCAAATGACAAATGTCACAATGCTAAATGTCAAAAATGAAAAGTGTCACCATGAAAAATGTCAAAAATGACAAATTTCAAGATGGCAAATGTCAAAGATGTCAAATGACATATGTCACAATGCTAAATGTCAAAAATGAAAAGTGTCAAAAATGAAAAATTTCAAGATGGCAAATGTCAAAGATGTCAAATGACAAATGTCACAATGCTAAATGTCAAAAATGAAAAGTGTCACCATAAAAAATGTCAAAAATGACAAATTTCAAGATGGCAAATGTCAAAACTGACAAATGTCACAATGCTAAATGTCAAAAATGATAAGTGTCACCATGAAAAATGTCAAAAATGACAAATTTCAAGATGGCAAATGTCCAAGATGTCAAATGACGAATGTCACAATGCTAAATGTCAAAAATGACAAATTTCAAGATGGCAAATGTCAAAGATGTCAAATGACAAATGTCACAATGCTAAATGTCAAAAATAAAAAGTGTCACCATGAAAAATGTCAAAAATGACAAATTTCAAGATGGCAAATGTCAAAGATGTCAAATGTCACAATGCTAAATGTCAAAAATGAAAAGTGTCACCATGAAAAATGTCAAAAATAACAAATTTCAAGATGGCAAATGTCAAAGATGTCAAATGACAAATGTCACAATGCTAAATGTGAAAAATGAAAAGTGTCACCATGAAAAATGTCAAAAATGACAAATTTCAAGATGGCAAATGTCAAAGATGTCAAATGACAAATGTCACAATGCTAAATGTCAAAAATGAAAAGTGTCACCATAAAAAATGTCAAAAATCACAAATTTCAAGATGGCAAATGTCAAAGATGTCGAATATGACAAATGTCACAATGCTAAATGTCAAAAATGAAAAGTGTCACCATGAAAAATGTCAAAAATGACAAATTTTAAGATGGCAAATGTCAAAGATGTTAAATGACAAATGTCACAATGCTAAATGTCAAAAATGAAAAGTGTCACCATAAAATGTCAAAAATGACAAATTTCAAGATGGCACATGACAAATGTCACAATGCTAAATGTCAAAAATGAAAAGTGTCACCATGAGAAATGTCAAAAATCACAAATTTCAAGATGGCAAATGTCAAAGATGTCGAATATGACAAATGTCACAATGCTAAATGTCAAAAATGAAAAGTGTCACCATGAAAAATGTCAAAAATGAACAATTTCAAGATGGCAAATATCAAAGATGTCAAATGACAAATGTCACAATGCTAAATGTCAAAAATGACAAATTTTAAGATGGCAAATGTCAAAAATGTCAAATGACAAATGTCACAATGCTAAATGTCAAAAATGAAAAGTGTCACCATGAAAAATGTCAAAAATGACAAATTTCAAGATGGCAAATGTCAAAGATGTCAAATGACAAATGTCACAATGCTAAATGTCAAAAATAAAAAGTGTCACCATGAAAAATGACAAAAATAACAAATTTCAAGATGGCAAATGTCAAAGATGTTAAATGACAAATGTCACAATGCTAAATGTCAAAAATGAAAAGTGTCAGCATGAAAAATGTCAAAAATGACAAATTTCAAGATGGCAAATGTCAAAGATGTCAAATAACAAATGTCACAATGCTAAATGTCAAAAATGAAAAGTGTCACCATAAAAAATGTCAAAAATAACAAATTTCAAGATGGCAAATGTCAAAGATGTCAAATGACAAATGTCACAATGCTAAATGTCAAAAATGAAAAGTGTCACTATGAAAAATGTCAAAAATGACAAATTTCAAGATGGCAAATGTCAAAACTGACAAATGTCACAATGCTAAATGTCAAAAGTGTCACCATGAAAAATGTCAAAAATAACAAATTTCAAGATGGCAAATGTCCAAGATGTCAAATGACGAATGTCACAATGCTAAATGTCAAAAATGACAAATTTCAAGATGGCAAATGTCAAAGATGTCAAATGACAAATGTCACAATGCTAAATGTCAAAAATGAAAAGTGTCACCATGAAAAATGTCAAAAATGAGAAATTTCAAGATTGCAAATGTCCAAGATGTCAAATGTCACAATGCTAAATGTCAAAAATGACAAATTTCAAGATGACAAATGTCAAAGATGTCAAATGACAAATGTCACAATGCTAAATGTCAAAAATAAAAAGTGTCACCATGAAAAATGTCAAAAATGACAAATTTCAAGATGGCAAATGTCAAAGATGTCAAATGGCAAATGTCACAATGCTAAATGTCAAAAATGAAAAGTTTCACCATGAAAAATGTCAAAAATAACAAATTTCAAGATGGCAAATGTCAAAGATGTCAAATGACAAATGTCACAATGCTAAATGTCAAAAATGAAAAGTGTCACCATGAAAAATGTCAAAAATGACAAATTTTAAGATGGCAAATGTCAAAGATGTCAAATGACAAATGTCACAATGCTAAATGTCAAAAATGAAAAGTGTCACCATGAAAAATGTCAAAAATGACAAATTTCAAGATGGCAAATGTCAAAGATGTCAAATGACAAATGTCACAATGCTAAATGTCAAAAATGAAAAGTGTCACCATGAAAAATGTCAAAAATGACAAATTTCAAGATGGCAAATGTCAAAACTGACAAATGTCACAATGCTAAATGTCAAAAATGATAAGTGTCACCATGAAAAATGTCAAAAATGACAAATTTCAAGATGGCAAATGTCCAAGATGTCAAATGACGAATGTCCCAATGCTAAATGTCAAAAATGACAAATTTCAAGATGGCAAATGTCAAAGATGTCAAATGACAAATGTCACAATGCTAAATGTCAAAAATAAAAAGTGTCACCATGAAAAATGTCAAAAATGACAAATTTCAAGATGGCAAATGTCAAAGATGTCAAATGACAAATGTCACAATGCTAAATGTCAAAAATGAAAAGTGTCACCATGAAAAATGTCAAAAATAACAAATTTCAAGATGGCAAATGTCAAAGATGTCGAATATGACAAATGTCACAATGCTAAATGTCAAAAATGAAAAGTGTCACCATGAAAAATGTCAAAAATGACAAATTTCAAGATGGCAAATGTCAAAGATGTTAAATGACAAATGTCACAATGCTAAATGTCAAAAATGAAAAGTGTCACCATGAAAAATGTCAAAAATGACAAATTTCAAGATGGCAAATATCAAAGATGTCAAATGACAAATGTCACAATGCTAAATGTCAAAAATGACAAATTTCAAGATGGCAAATGTCAAAGATGTCAAATGACAAATGTCACAATGCTAAATGTCAAAAATGAAAAGTATCACCATGAAAAATGTCAAAAATCACAAATTTCAAGATGGCAAATGTCAAAGATGTCGAATATGACAAATGTCACAATGCTAAATGTCAAAAATGAAAAGTGTCACCATGAAAAATGTCAAAAATGAACAATTTCAAGATGGCAAATATCAAAGATGTCAAATGTCAAATGTCACAATGCTAAATGTCAAAAATGACAAATTTCAAGATGGCAAATGTCAAAAATGTCAAATGACAAATGTCACAATGCTAAATGTCAAAAATGAAAAGTGTCACCATGAAAAATGTCAAAAATGACAAATTTCAAGAATGCAAATGTCAAAGATGTCAAATGACAAATGTCACAATGCTAAATGTCAAAAATGAAAAGTGTCACCATGAAAAATGTCAAAAATAACAAATTTCAAGATGGCAAATGTCAAAGATGTTAAATGACAAATGTCACAATGCTAAATGTCAAAAATGAAAAGTGTCACCATGAAAAATGTCAAAAATGACAAATTTCAAGATGGCAAATGTCAAAGATGTCAAATAACAAATGTCACAATGCTAAATGTCAAAAATGAAAAGTGTCACCATGAAAAATGTCAAAAATAACAAATTTCAAGATGGCAAATGTCAAAGATCTCAAATGACAAATGTCACAATGCTAAATGTCAAAAATGAAAAGTGTCACTATGAAAAATGTCAAAAATGACAAATTTCAAGATGGCAAATGTCCACGATGTCGAATGTCACAATGCTAAATGTCAAAAATGACAAATTTCAAGATGGCAAATGTCAAAGATGTCAAATGACAAATGTCACAATGCTAAATGTCAAAAATGAAAAGTGTCACCATGAAAAATGTCAAAAATGAGAAATTTCAAGATGGCAAATGTCCAAAATGTCAAATGTCACAATGCTAAATGTCAAAAATGACAAATTTCAAGATGGCAAATGTCAAAGATGTCAAATGACAAATGTCACAATGCCTAATGTTAAAAATAAAAAGTGTCACCATGAAAAATGTCAAAAATGACAAATTTCAAGATGGCAAATGTCAAAGATGTCAAATGGCAAATGTCACAATGCTAAATGTCAAAAATGAAAAGCTTCACCATGAAAAATGTCAAAAATAACAAATTTCAAGATGGCAAATGTCAAAGATGTCAAATGACAAATGTCACAATGCTAAATGTCAAAAATGAAAAGTGTCACCATGAAAAATGTCAAAAATGACAAATTTCAAGATGGCAAATGTCGAAGATGTCAAATGACAAATGTCACAATGCTAAATGTCAAAAATGAAAAGTGTCACCATGAAAAATGTCAAAAATGACAAATTTCAAGATGGCAAATGTCAAAGATGTCAAATGACAAATGTCACAATGCTAAATGTCAAAAATGAAAAGTGTCACCATGAAAAATGTCAAAAATGACAAATTTCAAGATGGCAAATGTCAAAGATGTCAAATGACAAATGTCACAATGCTAAATGTCAAAAATGAAAAGTGTCACCATAAAAAATGGCAAAAATCACAAATTTCAAGATGGCAAATGTCAAAGATGTCGAATATGACAAATGTCACAATGCTAAATGTCAAAAATGAAAAGTGTCACCATTAAAAATGTCAAAAATGAACAATTTCAAGATGGCAAATATCAAAGATGTCAAATGACAAATGTCACAATGCTAAATGTCAAAAATGAAAAGTGTCACCATGAAAAATGTCAAAAATGACAAATTTCAAGATGGCAAATGTCAAAGATGTTAAATGACAAATGTCACAATGCTAAATGTCAAAAATGAAAAGTGTCACCATGAAAAATGTCAAAAATGACAAATTTCAAGATGGCAAATGTCAAAGATGTCAAATGACAAATGTCACAATGCTAAATGTCAAAAATGAAAAGTGTCACCATGAAAAATGTCAAAAATGACAAATTTCAAGATGGCAAATGTCAAAGATGTCAAATGACAAATGTCACAATGCTAAATGTCAAAAATAAAAAGTGTCACCATGAAAAATGTCAAAAATGACAAATTTCAAGATGGCAAATGTCAAAGATGTCAAATGACAAATGTCACAATGCTAAATGTCAAAAATGAAAAGTGTCACCATGAAAAATGTCAAAAATCACAAATTTCAAGATGGCAAATGTCAAAGATGTCGAATATGACAAATGTCACAATGCTAAATGTCAAAAATGAAAAGTGTCACCATGAAAAATGTCAAAAATGAACAATTTTAAGATGGCAAATATCAAAGATGTCAAATGACAAATGTCACAATGCTGAATGTCAAAAATGAAAAGTGTCACCATGAAAAATGTCAAAAATGACAAATTTCAAGATGGCAAATGTCAAAGATGTCAAATGGCAAATGTCACAATGCTAAATGTCAAAAATCAAAAGTTTCACCATGAAAAATGTCAAAAATAACAAATTTCAAGATGGCAAATGTCAAAGATGTCCAATGACAAATGTCACAATGCTAAATGTCAAAAATGAAAAGTGTCACCATGAAAAATGTCAAAAATGACAAATTTCAAGATGGCAAATGTCAAAGATGTCAAATGACAAATGTCACAATGCTAAATGTCAAAAATGAAAAGTGTCACCATGAAAAATGTCAAAAATGACAAATTTCAAGATGGCAAATGTCAAAGATGTCAAATGACAAATGTCACAATGCTAAATGTCAAAAATGAAAAGTGTCACCATGAAAAATGTCAAAAATGACAAATTTCAAGATGGCAAATGTCAAAGATGTCAAATGACAAATGTCACAATGCTAAATGTCAAAAATGAAAAGTGTCACCATGAAAAATGTCAAAAATTACAAATTTCAAGATGGCAAATGTCAAAGATGTCGAATATGACAAATGTCACAATGCTAAATGTCAAAAATGAAAAGTGTCACCATGAAAAATGTCAAAAATGACAAATTTCAAGATGGCAAATGTCAAAGATGTTAAATGACAAATGTCACAATGCTAAATGTCAAAAATGAAAAGTGTCACCATGAAAAATGTCAAAAATGACAAATTTCAAGATGGCAAATATCAAAGATGTCAAATGACAAATGTCACAATGCTAAATGTCAAAAATGACAAATTTCAAGATGTCAAATGTCAAAGATGTCAAATGACAAATGTCACAATGCTAACTGTCAAAAATGAAAAGTGTCACCATGAAAAATGTCAAAAATCACAAATTTCAAGATGGCAAATGTCAAAGATGTCGAATATGACAAAAGTCACAATGCTAAATGTCAAAAATGAAAAGAGTCACCATGAAAAATGTCAAAAATGACAAATTTCAAGATGGCAAATATCAAAGATGTCAAATGACAAATGTCACAATGCTAAATGTCAAAAATGACAAATTTCAAGATGGCAAATGTCAAAAATGTCAAATGACAAATGTCACAATGCTAAATGTCAAAAATGAAAAGTGCCACCATGAAAAATGTCAAAAATGACAAATTTCAAGATGGCAAATGTCAAAGATGTCAAATGACAAATGTCACAATGCTAAATGTCAAAAATGAAAAGTGTCACTATGAAAAATGTCAAAAATAACAAATTTCAAGATGGCAAATGTCAAAGATGTCAAATGACAAATGTCACAATGCTAAATGTCAAAAATGAAAAGTGTCACCATGAAAAATGTCAAATATGACAAATTTCAAGATGGCAAATGTCAAAGATGTCAAATAACAAATGTCACAATGCTAAATGTCAAAAATGAAAAGTGTCACCATGAAAAATGTCAAAAATAACAAATTTCAAGATGGCAAATGTCAAAGATGTCAAATGTCACAATGCTAAATGTCAAAAATGACAAATTTCAAGATGGCAAATGTCAAAAATGTCAAATGCTAAATGTCAAAAATAAAAAGTGTCACCATGAAAAATGTCAAAAATGACAAATTTCAAGATGGCAAATGTGAAAGATGTCAAATGACAAATGTCACAATGCTAAATGTCAAAAATGAAAAGTGTCACCATAAAATGTCAAAAATGACAAATTTCAAGATGGCAAATGTCAAAACTGACAAATGTCACAATGCTAAATGTCAAAAATGAAAAGTGTCACCATGAAAAATGTCAAAAATGACAAATTTCTAGATGGCAAATGTCAAAGATGTCAAATGACAAATGTCACAATGCTAAATGTCAAAAATGAAAAGTGTCACCATAAAAAATGTCAAAAATAACAAATTTCAAGATGGCAAATGTCAAAGATGTCAAATGACAAATGTCACAATGCTAAATGTCAAAAATGAAAAGTGTCACCATGAAAAATGTCAAAAATGACAAATTTCAAGATGGCAAATGTCAAAGATGTTAAATGACAAATGTCACAATGCTAAATGTCAAAAATGAAAAGTGTCACCATGAAAAATGTCAAAAATGACAAATTTCAAGATGGCAAATATCAAAGATGTCAAATGACAAATGTCACAATGCTAAATGTCAAAAATGACAAATTTCAAGATGGCAAATGTCAAAGATGTCAAATGACAAATGTCACAATGCTAAATGTCAAAAATGAAAAGTGTCACCATGAAAAATGTCAAAAATCACAAATTTCAAGATGGCAAATGTCAAAGATGTCGAATATGACAAATGTCACAATGCTAAATGTCAAAAATGAAAAGCGTCACCATGAAAAATGTCAAAAATGACAAATTTCAAGATGGCAAATATCAAAGATGTCAAATGACAAATGTCACAATGCTAAATGTCAAAAATGACAAATTTCAAGATGGCAAATGTCAAAACTGAGAAATGTCACAATGCTAAATGTCAAAAATAAAAAGTGTCACCATGAAAAATGTCAAAAATGACAAATTTCAAGATGGCAAATGTCAAAGATGTCAAATGACAAATGTCACAATGCTAAATGTCCAAAATGAAAAGTGTCACCATGAAAAATGTCAAAAATAACAAATTTCAAGATGGCAAATGTCAAAGATGTCAAATGACAAATGTCACAATGCTAAATGTCAAAAATGAAAAGTGTCACCATAAAAAATGTCAAAAATGACAAATTTCAAGATGGCAAATGTCAAAACTCACAAATGTCACAATGCTAAATGTCAAAAATGAAAAGTGTCCCCATGAAAAATGTCAATAATGACAAATTTCAAGATGGCAAATGTCAAAGATGTCAAATGACAAATGTCACAATGCTAAATGTCAAAAATGAAAAGTGTCACCATGAAAAATGTCAAAAATGACAAATTTCAAGATGGCAAATGTCAAAGATGTTAAATGACAAATGTCACAATGCTAAATGTCAAAAATGAAAAGTGTCACCATGAAAAATGTCAAAAATGACAAATTTCAAGATGGCAAATATCAAAGATGTCAAATGACAAATGTCACAATGCTAAATGTCAAAAATGACAAATTTCAAGATGGCAAATGTCAAAGATGTCAAATGACAAATGTCACAATGCTAAATGTCAAAAATGAAAAGTGTCACCATGAAAAATGTCGAAAATCACAAATTTCAAGATGGCAAATTTTAAAGATGTCGAATATGACAAATGTCACAATGCTAAATGTCAAAAATGAAAAGTGTCACCATAAAAAATGTCAAAAATGACAAATTTCAAGATGGCAAATATCAAAGATGTCAAATGACAAATGTCACAATGCTAAATGTCAAAAATGACAAATTTCAAGATAGCAAATGTCAAAAATGTCAAATGACAAATGTCACAATGCTAAATGTCAAAAATGAAAAGTGTCACCATGAAAAATGTCAAAAATGACAAATTTCAAGATGGCAAATGTCAAAGATGTCAAATGACAAATGTCACAATGCTAAATGTCAAAAAAGAAAAGTGTCACCATGAAAAATGTCAAAAATAACAAATTTCAAGATGGAAAATGTCAAAGATGTCAAATGACAAATGTCACAATGCTAAATGTCAAAAATAAAAAGTGTCACCATGAAAAATGTCAAAAATGACAAATTTCAAGATGGCAAATGTCAAAGATGTCAAATAACAAATGTCACAATGCTAAATGTCAAAAATGAAAAGTGTCACCATGAAAAATGTCAAAAATAACAAATTTCAAGATGGCAAATGTCAAAGATGTCAAATGACAAATGTCACAATGCTAAATGTCAAAAATGACAAATTTCAAGATGGCAAATGTCAAAAATGTCAAATGACAAATGTCACAATGCTAAATGTCAAAAATGAAAAGTGTCACCATGAAAAATGTCAAAAATGACAAATTTCAAGATGGCAAATGTCAAAGATGTCAAATGACAAATGTCACAATGCTAAATGTCAAAAATGAAAAGTGTCACCATAAAATGTCAAAAATGAAAAGTGTCACCATAAAATGTCAAAAATGACAAATTTCAAGATGGCAAATGTCAAAGATGTCAAATGACAAATAATGTCACAATGCTAAATGTCAAAAATGAAAAGTGTTACCATGAAAAATGTCAAAAATGACAAATTTCAAGATGGCAAATGTCAAAACTCACAAATGTCACAATGCTAAATGTCAAAAATAAAAAGTGTCACCAGGAAAAATGTCAAAAATAACAAATTTCAAAGATGTCAAATGACAAATGTCACAATGCTAAATGTCAAAAATGAAAAGTGTCACCATGAAAAATGTCAAAAATCACAAATTTCAAGATGGCAAATGTCAAAGATGTCGAATATGACAAATGTCACAATGCTAAATGTCAAAAATGAAAAGTGTCACCATGAAAAATGTCAAAAATGACAAATTTCAAGATGGCAAATATCAAAGATGTCAAATGACAAATGTCACAATGCTAAATGTCAAAAATGACAAATTTCAAGATGGCAAATGTCAAAACTGAGAAATGTCACAATGCTAAATGTCAAAAATGAAAAGTGTCACCATGAAAAATGTCAAAAATGACAAATTTCAAGATGGCAAATGTCAAAGATGTCAAATGACAAATGTCACAATGCTAAATGTCAAAAATGAAAAGTGTCACCATAAAAAATGTCAAAAATAACAAATTTCAAGATGGCAAATGTTAAAGATGTCAAATGACAAATGTCACAATGCTAAATGTCAAAAATGAAAAGTGTCACCATGAAAAATGTCAAAAATGACAAATTTTAAGATGGCAAATGTCAAAACTCACAAATGTCACAATGCTAAATGTCAAAAATGAAAAGTGTCCCCATGAAAAATGTCAATAATGACAAATTTCAAGATGGCAAATGTCAAAGATGTCAAATGACAAATGTCACAATGCTAAATGTTAAAAATGAAAAGTGTCACCATGAAAAATGTCAAAAATGACAAATTTCAAGATGGCAAATGTCAAAGATGTTAAATGACAAATGTCACAATGCTAAATGTCAAAAATGAAAAGTGTCACCATGAAAAATGTCAAAAATGACAAATTTCAAGATGGCAAATATCAAAGATGTCAAATGACAAATGTCACAATGCTAAATGTCAAAAATGACAAATTTCAAGATGGCAAATGTCAAAGATGTCAAATGACAAATGTCACAATGCTAAATGTCAAAAATGAAAAGTGTCACCATGAAAAATGTCGAAAATCACAAATTTCAAGATGGCAAATGTCAAAGATGTCGAATATGACAAATGTCACAATGCTAAATGTCAAAAATGAAAAGTGTCACCATGAAGAATGTCAAAAATGACAAATTTCAAAATGGCAAATATCAAAGATGTCAAATGACAAATGTCACAATGCTAAATGTCAAAAATGACAAATTTCAAGATAGCAAATGTCAAAAATGTCAAATGACAAATGTCACAATGCTAAATGTCAAAAATGAAAAGTGTCACCATGAAAAATGTCAAAAATGACAAATTTCAAGATGGCAAATGTCAAAGATGTCAAATGACAAATGTCACAATGCTAAATGTCAAAAAAGAAAAGTGTCACCATGAAAAATGTCAAAAATAACAAATTTCAAGATGGCAAATGTTAAAGATGTCAAATGACAAATGTCACAATGCTAAATGTCAAAAATGAAAAGTGTCACCATGAAAAATGTCAAAAATGACAAATTTCAAGATGGCAAATGTCAAAGATGTCAAATAACAAATGTCACAATGCTAAATGTCAAAAATGAAAAGTGTCACCATGAAAAATGTCAAAAATAACAAATTTCAAGATGGCAAATGTCAAAGATGTCAAATGACAAATGTCACAATGCTAAATGTCAAAAATGACAAATTTCAAGATGGCAAATGTCAAAAATGTCAAATGACAAATGTCACAATGCTAAATGTCAAAAATTAAAAGTGTCACCATGAAAAATGTCAAAAATGACAAATTTCAAGATGGCAAATGTCAAAGATGTCAAATGACAAATGTCACAATGCTAAATGTCAAAAATAAAAAGTGTCACCATAAAATGTCAAAAATGACAAATTTCAAGATGGCAAATGTCAAAGATGTCAAATGACAAATAATGTCACAATGCTAAATGTCAAAAATGAAAAGTGTTACCATGAAAAATGTCAAAAATGACAAATTTCAAGATGGCAAATGTCAAAACTCACAAATGTCACAATGCTAAATGTCAAAAATGAAAAGTGTCACCAGGAAAAATGTCAAAAATAACAAATTTCAAGATGGCAAATAACAAAGATGTCAAATGACAAATGTCACAATGCTAAATGTAAAAAATGAAAAGTGTCACCATGAAAAATGTCAAAAATGACAAATTTCAAGATGGCAAATGTCAAAACTGACAAATGTCACAATGCTAAATATCAAAAATGAAAAGTGTCACCATAAAAAATGTCAAAAATAACAAATTTCAAGATGGCAAATGCCAAAGATGTCAAATGACAAATGTCACAATGCTAAATGTCAAAAATGACAAATTTTAAGATGGCAAATGTCAAAGATGTCAAATGACAAATGTCACAATGCTAAATGTCAAAAATGAAAAGTGTCACCATGAAAAATGTCAAAAATGACAAATTTCAAGATGGCAAATATCAAAGATGTCAAATGACAAATGTCACAATGCTAAATGTCAAAAATGACAAATTTCAAGATGGCAAATGTCAAAGATGTCAAATGACAAATGTCACAATGCTAAATGTCAAAAATGAAAAGTGTCACCATGAAAAATGTCAAAAATCACAAATTTCAAGATGGCAAATGTCAAAGATGTCGAATATGACAAATGTCACAATGCTAAATGTCAAAAATGAAAAGTGTCACCATGAAAAATGTCAGAAATGAACAATTTCAAGATGGCAAATATCAAAGATGTCAAATGACAAATGTCACAATGCTAAATGTCAAAAATGACAAATTTCAAGATGGCAAATGTCAAAGATGTCAAATGACAAATGTCACAATGCTAAATGTCAAAAATGAAAAGTGTCAACATGAAAAATGTCAAAAATCACAAATTTCAAGATGGCAAATGTCAAAGATGTCGAATATGACAAATGTCACAATGCTAAATGTCAAAAATGAAAAGTGTCACCATGAAAAATGTCAAAAATGAACAATTTCAAGATGGCAAATATCAAAGATGTCAAATGACAAATGTCACAATGCTAAATGTCAAAAATGACAAATTTCAAGATGGCAAATGTCAAAAATGTCAAATGACAAATGTCACAATGCTAAATGTCAAAAAGGAAAAGTGTCACCATGAAAAATGTAAAAAATGACAAATTTCAAGATGGCAAATGTCAAAGATGTCAAATGACAAATGTCACAATGCTAAATGTCAAAAATGAAAAGTGTCACCATGAAAAATGTCAAAAATGACAAATTTCAAGATGGCAAATGTCAAAGATGTCAAATAACAAATGTCACAATGCTAAATGTCAAAAATGAAAAGTGTCACCATGAAAAATGTCAAAAATAACAAATTTCAAGATGGCAAATGTCAAAGATGTCAAATGACAAATGTCACAATGCTAAATGTCAAAAATGACAAATTTCGAGATGGCAAATGTCAAAGATGTCAAATAACAAATGTCACAATGCTAAATGTCAAAAATGAAAAGTGTCACCATGAAAAATGTCAAAAATAACAAATTTCAAGATGGCAAATGTCAAAGATGTCAAATGACAAATGTCACAATGCTAAATGTCAAAAATGAAAAGTGTCACTATGAAAAATGTCAAAAATGACAAATTTCAAGATGGCAAATGTCAAAACTGACAAATGTCACAATGCTAAATGTCAAAAGTGTCACCATGAAAAATGTCAAAAATGACAAATTTCAAGATGGCAAATGTCCAAGATGTCAAATGACGAATGTCACAATGCTAAATGTCAAAAATGACAAATTTCAAGATGGCAAATGTCAAAGATGTCAAATGACAAATGTCACAATGCTAAATGTCAAAAATGAAAAGTGTCACCATGAAAAATGTCAAAAATGAGAAATTTCAAGATGGCAAATGTCCAAGATGTCAAATGTCACAATGCTAAATGTCAAAAATGGCAAATTTCAAGATGGCAAATGTCAAAGATGTCAAATGACAAATGTCACAATGCTAAATGTCAAAAATAAAAAGTGTCACCATGAAAAATGTCAAAAATGACAAATTTCAAGATGGCAAATGTCAAACATGTCAAATGGCAAATGTCACAATGCTAAATGTCAAAAATGAAAAGTTTCACCATGAAAAATGTCAAAAATAACAAATTTCAAGATGGCAAATGTCCAAGATGTCAAATGACAAATGTCACAATGCTAAATGTCAAAAATGAAAAGTGTCACCATGAAAAATGTCAAAAATGACAAATTTCAAGATGGCAAATGTCAAAGATGGCAAATGTCAAAGATGTCAAATGACAAATGTCACAATGCTAAATGTCAAAAATGAAAAGTGTCACAATAAAAAATGTCAAAAATGACAAATTTCAAGATGGCAAATGTCAAAGATGTCAAATTACAAATGTCACAATGCTAAATGTCAAAAATGAAAAGTGTCACCATGAAAAATGTCAAAAATGACAAATTTCAAGATGGCAAATGTTAAAGATGTCAAATGACAAATGTCACAATGCTAAATGTCAAAAATGAAAAGTGTCACCATAACAAATGTCAAAAATGACAAATTTCAAGATGGCAAATGTCCAAGATGTCAAATGACGAATGTCACAATGCTAAATGTCAAAAATGACAAATTTCAAGATGGCAAATGTCAAAGATGTCAAATGACAAATGTCACAATGCTAAATGTCAAAAATGAAAAGTGTCACCATGAAAAATGTCAAAAATGAGAAATTTCAAGATGGCAAATGTCCAAGATGTCAAATGTCACAATGCTAAATGTCAAAAATGACAAATTTCAAGATGGCAAATGTCAAAGATGTCAAATGACAAATGTCACAATGCTAAATGTCAAAAATAAAAAGTGTCACCATGAAAAATGTCAAAAATGACAAATTTCAAGATGGCAAATGTCAAAGATGTCAAATGGCAAATGTCACAATGCTAAATGTCAAAAATGAAAAGTTTCACCATGAAAAATGTCAAAAATAACAAATTTCAAGATGGCAAATGTCCAAGATGTCAAATGACAAATGTCACAATGCTAAATGTCAAAAATGAAAAGTGTCACCATGAAAAATGTCAAAAATGACAAATTTCAAGATGGCAAATGTCAAAGATGTCAAATGACAAATGTCACAATGCTAAATGTCAAAAATGAAAAGTGTCACCATGAAAAATGTCAAAAATGACAAATTTCAAGATGGCAAATGTCAAAGATGTCAAATGACAAATGTCACAATGCTAAATGTCAAAAATGAAAAGTGTCACCATGAAAAATGTCAAAAATGACAAATTTCAAGATGGCAAATGTTAAAGATGTCAAATGACAAATGTCACAATGCCAAATGTCAAAAATGAAAAGTGTCACCATAACAAATGTCAAAAATGACAAATTTCAAGATGGCAAATGTCAAAACTGACAAATGTCACAATGCTAAATGTCAAAAATGATAAGTGTCACCATGAAAAATGTCAAAAATGACAAATTTCAAGATGGCAAATGTCCAAGATGTCAAATGACAAATGTCACAATGCTAAATGTCAAAAATAAAAAGTGTTACCATAAAAAATGTCAAAAATGACAAATTTCAAGATGGCAAATGTCACAGATGTCAAATGACAAATGTCACAATGCTAAATGTCAAAAATGAAAAGTGTCAAAAATGACAAATTTCAAGATGGCAAATGTCTAAGATGTCAAATGACAAATGTCACAATGCTAAATGTCAAAAATGAAAAGTGTCTCCATGAAAAATGTCAAAAATCACAAATTTCAAGATGGCAAATGTCAAAGATGTCAAATGACAAATGTCACAATGCTAAATGTCAAAAATGAAAAGTGTCACCATGAAAAATGTTAAAAATGACAAATTTCAAGATGGCAAATGTCAAAGATGTCAAATGACAAATGTCACAATGCTAAATGTCAAAAATGAAAAGTGTCACCATGAAAAATGTCAAAAATGACAAATTTCAAGATGGCAAATGTCAAAACTGACAAATGTCACAATGCTAAATGTCAAAAATGATAAGTGTCACCATGAAAAATGTAAAAAATGACAAATTTCAAGATGGCAAATGTCCAAGATGTCAAATGACGAATGTCACAATGCTAAATGTCAAAAATGACAAATTTCAAGATGGCAAATGTCAAAGATGTCAAATGACAAATGTCACAATGCTAAATGTCAAAAATGAAAAGTGTCACCATGAAAAATGTCAATAATGACAAATTTCAAGATGGCAAATGTTAAAGATGTCAAATGACAAATGTCACAATGCTAAATGTCAAAAATGAAAAGTGTCACCATGAAAAATGTCAAAAATGACAAATTTCAAGATGGCAAATGTTAAAGATGTCAAATGACAAATGTCACAATGCTAAATGTCAAAAATGAAAAGTGTCACCATAACAAATGTCAAAAATGACAAATTTCAAGATGGCAAATGTCCAAGATGTCAAATGACGAATGTCACAATGCTAAATGTCAAAAATGACAAATTTCAAGATGGCAAATGTCAAAGATGTCAAATGACAAATGTCACAATGCTAAATGTCAAAAATGAAAAGTGTCACCATGAAAAATGTCAAAAATGAGAAATTTCAAGATGGCAAATGTCCAAGATGTCAAATGTCACAATGCTAAATGTCAAAAATGACAAATTTCAAGATGGCAAATGTCAAAGATGTCAAATGACAAATGTCACAATGCTAAATGTCAAAAATAAAAAGTGTCACCATGAAAAATGTCAAAAATGACAAATTTCAAGATGGCAAATGTCAAAAATGTCAAATGGCAAATGTCACAATGCTAAATGTCAAAAATGAAAAGTTTCACCATGAAAAATGTCAAAAATAACAAATTTCAAGATGGCAAATGTCCAAGATGTCAAATGACAAATGTCACAATGCTAAATGTCAAAAATGAAAAGTGTCACCATGAAAAATGTCAAAAATGACAAATTTCAAGATGGCAAATGTCAAAGATGTCAAATGACAAATGTCACAATGCTAAATGTCAAAAATGAAAAGTGTCACCATGAAAAATGTCAAAAATGACAAATTTCAAGATGGCAAATGTCAAAGATGTCAAATGACAAATGTCACAATGCTAAATGTCAAAAATGAAAAGTGTCACCATGAAAAATGTCAAAAATGACAAATTTCAAGATGGCAAATGTTAAAGATGTCAAATGACAAATGTCACAATGCTAAATGTCAAAAATGAAAAGTGTCACCATAACAAATGTCAAAAATGACAAATTTCAAGATGGCAAAGGTCAAAACTGACAAATGTCACAATGCTAAATGTCAAAAATGATAAGTGTCACCATGAAAAATGTCAAAAATGACAAATTTCAAGATGGCAAATGTCCAAGATGTCAAATGACAAATGTCACAATGCTAAATGTCAAAAATAAAAAGTGTTACCATAAAAAATGTCAAAAATGACAAATTTCAAGATGGCAAATGTCACAGATGTCAAATGACAAATGTCACAATGCTAAATGTCAAAAATGAAAAGTGTCAAAAATGACAAATTTCAAGATGGCAAATGTCAAAAATGTCAAATGACAAATGTCACAATGCTAAATGTCAAAAATGAAAAGTGTCACCATGAAAAATGTCAAAAATGACAAATTTCAAGATGGCAAATGTCAAAGATGTCAAATGACAAATGTCACAATGCTAAATGTCAAAAATAAAAAGTGTCACCATGAAAAATGACAAAAATAACAAATTTCAAGATGGCAAATGTCAAAGATGTTAAATGACAAATGTCACAATGCTAAATGTCAAAAATGAAAAGTGTCAGCATGAAAAATGTCAAAAATGACAAATTTCAAGATGGCAAATGTCAAAGATGTCAAATAACAAATGTCACAATGCTAAATGTCAAAAATGAAAAGTGTCACCATAAAAAATGTCAAAAATAACAAATTTCAAGATGGCAAATGTCAAAGGTGTCAAATGACAAATGTCACAATGCTAAATGTCAAAAATGAAAAGTGTCACTATGAAAAATGTCAAAAATGACAAATTTCAAGATGGCAAATGTCAAAACTGACAAATGTCACAATGCTAAATGTCAAAAGTGTCACCATGAAAAATGTCAAAAATAACAAATTTCAAGATGGCAAATGTCCAAGATGTCAAATGACGAATGTCACAATGCTAAATGTCAAAAATGACAAATTTCAAGATGGCAAATGTCAAAGATGTCAAATGACAAATGTCACAATGCTAAATGTCAAAAATGAAAAGTGTCACCATGAAAAATGTCAAAAATGAGAAATTTCAAGATGGCAAATGTCCAAGATGTCAAATGTCACAATGCTAAATGTCAAAAATGACAAATTTCAAGATGACAAATGTCAAAGATGTCAAATGACAAATGTCACAATGCTAAATGTCAAAAATAAAAAGTGTCACCATGAAAAATGTCAAAAATGACAAATTTCAAGATGGCAAATGTCAAAGATGTCAAATGGCAAATGTCACAATGCTAAATGTCAAAAATGAAAAGTTTCACCATGAAAAATGTCAAAAATAACAAATTTCAAGATGGCAAATGTCAAAGATGTCAAATGACAAATGTCACAATGCTAAATGTCAAAAATGAAAAGTGTCACCATGAAAAATGTCAAAAATGACAAATTTCAAGATGGCAAATGTCAAAGATGTCAAATGACAAATGTCACAATGCTAAATGTCAAAAATGAAAAGTGTCACCATGAAAAATGTCAAAAATGACAAATTTCAAGATGGCAAATGTCAAAGATGTCAAATGACAAATGTCACAATGCTAAATGTCAAAAATGAAAAGTGTCACCATGAAAAATGTCAAAAATGACAAATTTCAAGATGGCAAATGTCAAAACTGACAAATGTCACAATGCTAAATGTCAAAAATGATAAGTGTCACCATGAAAAATGTCAAAAATGACAAATTTCAAGATGGCAAATGTCCAAGATGTCAAATGACGAATGTCACAATGCTAAATGTCAAAAATGACAAATTTCAAGATGGCAAATGTCAAAGATGTCAAATGACAAATGTCACAATGCTAAATGTCAAAAATAAAAAGTGTCACCATGAAAAATGTCAAAAATGACAAATTTCAAGATGGCAAATGTCAAAGATGTCAAATGACAAATGTCACAATGCTAAATGTCAAAAATGAAAAGTGTCACCATGAAAAATGTCAAAAATAACAAATTTCAAGATGGCAAATGTCAAAGATGTCGAATATGACAAATGTCACAATGCTAAATGTCAAAAATGAAAAGTGTCACCATGAAAAATGTCAAAAATGACAAATTTCAAGATGGCAAATGTCAAAGATGTTAAATGACAAATGTCACAATGCTAAATGTCAAAAATGAAAAGTGTCACCATGAAAAATGTCAAAAATGACAAATTTCAAGATGGCAAATATCAAAGATGTCAAATGACAAATGTCACAATGCTAAATGTCAAAAATGACAAATTTCAAGATGGCAAATGTTAAAGATGTCAAATGACAAATGTCACAATGCTAAATGTCAAAAATGAAAAGTATCACCATGAAAAATGTCAAAAATCACAAATTTCAAGATGGCAAATGTCAAAGATGTCGAATATGACAAATGTCACAATGCTAAATGTCAAAAATGAAAAGTGTCACCATGAAAAATGTCAAAAATGAACAATTTCAAGATGGCAAATATCAAAGATGTCAAATGACAAATGTCACAATGCTAAATGTCAAAAATGACAAATTTCAAGATGGCAAATGTCAAAAATGTCAAATGACAAATGTCACAATGCTAAATGTCAAAAATGAAAAGTGTCACCATGAAAAATGTCAAAAATGACAAATTTCAAGAATGCAAATGTCAAAGATGTCAAATGACAAATGTCACAATGCTAAATGTCAAAAATGAAAAGTGTCACCATGAAAAATGTCAAAAATAACAAATTTCAAGATGGCAAATGTCAAAGATGTTAAATGACAAATGTCACAATGCTAAATGTCAAAAATGAAAAGTGTCACCATGAAAAATGTCAAAAATGACAAATTTCAAGATGGCAAATGTCAAAGATGTCAAATAACAAATGTCACAATGCTAAATGTCAAAAATGAAAAGTGTCACCATGAAAAATGTCAAAAATAACAAATTTCAAGATGGCAAATGTCAAAGATCTCAAATGACAAATGTCACAATGCTAAATGTCAAAAATGAAAAGTGTCACTATGAAAAATGTCAAAAATGACAAATTTCAAGATGGCAAATGTCCACGATGTCAAATGACGAATGTCACAATGCTAAATGTCAAAAATGACAAATTTCAAGATGGCAAATGTCAAAGATGTCAAATGACAAATGTCACAATGCTAAATGTCAAAAATGAAAAGTGTCACCATGAAAAATGTCAAAAATGAGAAATTTCAAGATGGCAAATGTCCAAAATGTCAAATGTCACAATGCTAAATGTCAAAAATGACAAATTTCAAGATGGCAAATGTCAAAGATGTCAAATGACAAATGTCACAATGCTAAATGTTAAAAATAAAAAGTGTCACCATGAAAAATGTCAAAAATGACAAATTTCAAGATGGCAAATGTCAAAGATGTCAAATGGCAAATGTCACAATGCTAAATGTCAAAAATGAAAAGCTTCACCATGAAAAATGTCAAAAATAACAAATTTCAAGATGGCAAATGTCAAAGATGTCAAATGACAAATGTCACAATGCTAAATGTCAAAAATGAAAAGTGTCACCATGAAAAATGTCAAAAATGACAAATTTCAAGATGGCAAATGTCGAAGATGTCAAATGACAAATGTCACAATGCTAAATGTCAAAAATGAAAAGTGTCACCATGAAAAATGTCAAAAATGACAAATTTCAAGATGGCAAATGTCAAAGATGTCAAATGACAAATGTCACAATGCTAAATGTCAAAAATGAAAAGTGTCACCATGAAAAATGTCAAAAATGACAAATTTCAAGATGGCAAATGTCAAAGATGTCAAATGACAAATGTCACAATGCTAAATGTCAAAAATGAAAAGTGTCACCATGAAAAATGTCAAAAATCACAAATTTCAAGATGGCAAATGTCAAAGATGTCGAATATGACAAATGTCACAATGCTAAATGTCAAAAATGAAAAGTGTCACCATTAAAAATGTCAAAAATGAACAATTTCAAGATGGCAAATATCAAAGATGTCAAATGACAAATGTCACAATGCTAAATGTCAAAAATGAAAAGTGTCACCATGAAAAATGTCAAAAATGACAAATTTCAAGATGGCAAATGTCAAAGATGTTAAATGACAAATGTCACAATGCTAAATGTCAAAAATGAAAAGTGTCACCATGAAAAATGTCAAAAATGACAAATTTCAAGATGGCAAATGTCAAAGATGTCAAATGACAAATGTCACAATGCTAAATGTCAAAAATGAAAAGTGTCACCATGAAAAATGTCAAAAATGACAAATTTCAAGATGGCAAATGTCAAAGATGTCAAATGACAAATGTCACAATGCTAAATGTCAAAAATGAAAAGTGTCACCATGAAAAATGTCAAAAATGACAAATTTCAAGATGGCAAATGTCAAAGATGTCAAATGACAAATGTCACAATGCTAAATGTCAAAAATGAAAAGTGTCACCATGAAAAATGTCAAAAATCACAAATTTCAAGATGGCAAATGTCAAAGATGTCGAATATGACAAATGTCACAATGCTAAATGTCAAAAATGAAAAGTGTCACCATGAAAAATGTCAAAAATGAACAATTTTAAGATGGCAAATATCAAAGATGTCAAATGACAAATGTCACAATGCTAAATGTCAAAAATAAAAAGTGTCACCATGAAAAATGTCAAAAATGACAAATTTCAAGATGGCAAATGTCAAAGATGTCAAATGGCAAATGTCACAATGCTAAATGTCAAAAATCAAAAGTTTCACCATGAAAAATGTCAAAAATAACAAATTTCAAGATGGCAAATGTCAAAGATGTCCAATGACAAATGTCACAATGCTAAATGTCAAAAATGAAAAGTGTCACCATGAAAAATGTCAAAAATGACAAATTTCAAGATGGCAAATGTCAAAGATGTCAAATGACAAATGTCACAATGCTAAATGTCAAAAATGAAAAGTGTCACCATGAAAAATGTCAAAAATGACAAATTTCAAGATGGCAAATGTCAAAGATGTCAAATGACAAATGTCACAATGCTAAATGTCAAAAATGAAAAGTGTCACCATGAAAAATGTCAAAAATGACAAATTTCAAGATGGCAAATGTCAAAGATGTCAAATGACAAATGTCACAATGCTAAATGTCAAAAATGAAAAGTGTCACCATGAAAAATGTCAAAAATTACAAATTTCAAGATGGCAAATGTCAAAGATGTCGAATATGACAAATGTCACAATGCTAAATGTCAAAAATGAAAAGTGTCACCATGAAAAATGTCAAAAATGACAAATTTCAAGATGGCAAATGTCAAAGATGTTAAATGACAAATGTCACAATGCTAAATGTCAAAAATGAAAAGTGTCACCATGAAAAATGTCAAAAATGACAAATTTCAAGATGGCAAATATCAAAGATGTCAAATGACAAATGTCACAATGCTAAATGTCAAAAATGACAAATTTCAAGATGGCAAATGTCAAAGATGTCAAATGACAAATGTCACAATGCTAACTGTCAAAAATGAAAAGTGTCACCATGAAAAATGTCAAAAATCACAAATTTCAAGATGGCAAATGTCAAAGATGTCGAATATGACAAAAGTCACAATGCTAAATGTCAAAAATGAAAAGAGTCACCATGAAAAATGTCAAAAATGACAAATTTCAAGATGGCAAATATCAAAGATGTCAAATGACAAATGTCACAATGCTAAATGTCAAAAATGACAAATTTCAAGATGGCAAATGTCAAAAATGTCAAATGACAAATGTCACAATGCTAAATGTCAAAAATGAAAAGTGCCACCATGAAAAATGTCAAAAATGACAAATTTCAAGATGGCAAATGTCAAAGATGTCAAATGACAAATGTCACAATGCTAACTGTCAAAAATGAAAAGTGTCACTATGAAAAATGTCAAAAATAACAAATTTCAAGATGGCAAATGTCAAAGATGTCAAATGACAAATGTCACAATGCTAAATGTCAAAAATGAAAAGTGTCACCATGAAAAATGTCAAAAATGACAAATTTCAAGATGGCAAATGTCAAAGATGTCAAATAACAAATGTCACAATGCTAAATGTCAAAAATGAAAAGTGTCACCATGAAAAATGTCAAAAATAACAAATTTCAAGATGGCAAATGTCAAAGATGTCAAATGTCACAATGCTAAATGTCAAAAATAACAAATTTCAAGATGGCAAATGTCAAAAATGTCAAATGCTAAATGTCAAAAATAAAAAGTGTCACCATGAAAAATGTCAAAAATGACAAATTTCAAGATGGCAAATGTGAAAGATGTCAAATGACAAATGTCACAATGCTAAATGTCAAAAATGAAAAGTGTCACCATAAAATGTCAAAAATGACAAATTTCAAGATGGCAAATGTCAAAACTGACAAATGTCACAATGCTAAATGTCAAAAATGAAAAGTGTCACCATGAAAAATGTCAAAAATGACAAATTTCTAGATGGCAAATGTCAAAGATGTCAAATGACAAATGTCACAATGCTAAATGTCAAAAATGAAAAGTGTCACCATGAAAAATGTCAAAAATAACAAATTTCAAGATGGCAAATGTCAAAGATGTTAAATGACAAATGTCACAATGCTAAATGTCAAAAATGAAAAGTGTCACCATGAAAAATGTCAAAAATGACAAATTTCAAGATGGCAAATATCAAAGATGTCAAATGACAAATGTCACAATGCTAAATGTCAAAAATGACAAATTTCAAGATGGCAAATGTCAAAGATGTCAAATGACAAATGTCACAATGCTAAATGTCAAAAATGAAAAGTGTCACCATGAAAAATGTCAAAAATCACAAATTTCAAGATGGCAAATGTCAAAGATGTCGAATATGACAAATGTCACAATGCTAAATGTCAAAAATGAAAAGTGTCACCATGAAAAATGTCAAAAATGACAAATTTCAAGATGGCAAATATCAAAGATGTCAAATGACAAATGTCACAATGCTAAATGTCAAAAATGACAAATTTCAAGATGGCAAATGTCAAAACTGAGAAATGTCACAATGCTAAATGTCAAAAATGAAAAGTGTCACCATGAAAAATGTCAAAAATGACAAATTTCAAGATGGCAAATGTCAAAGATGTCAAATGACAAATGCCACAATGCTAAATGTCCAAAATGAAAAGTGTCACCATGAAAAATGTCAAAAATAACAAATTTTAAGATGGCAAATGTCAAAGATGTCAAATGACAAATGTCACAATGCTAAATGTCAAAAATGAAAAGTGTCACCATAAAAAATGTCAAAAATGACAAATTTCAAGATGGCAAATGTCAAAACTCACAAATGTCACAATGCTAAATGTCAAAAATGAAAAGTGTCCCCATGAAAAATGTCAATAATGACAAATTTCAAGATGGCAAATGTCAAAGATGTCAAATGACAAATGTCACAATGCTAAATGTCAAAAATGAAAAGTGTCACCATGAAAAATGTCAAAAATGACAAATTTCAAGATGGCAAATGTCAAAGATGTTAAATGACAAATGTCACAATGCTAAATGTCAAAAATGAAAAGTGTCACCATGAAAAATGTCAAAAATGACAAATTTCAAGATGGCAAATATCAAAGATGTCAAATGACAAATGTCACAATGCTAAATGTCAAAAATGACAAATTTCAAGATGGCAAATGTCAAAGATGTCAAATGACAAATGTCACAATGCTAAATGTCAAAAATGAAAAGTGTCACCATGAAAAATGTCGAAAATCACAAATTTCAAGATGGCAAATGTCAAAGATGTCGAATATGACAAATGTCACAATGCTAAATGTCAAAAATGAAAAGTGTCACCATAAAAAATGTCAAAAATGACAAATTTCAAGATGGCAAATATCAAAGATGTCAAATGACAAATGTCACAATGCTAAATGTCAAAAATGACAAATTTCAAGATAGCAAATGTCAAAAATGTCAAATGACAAATGTCACAATGCTAAATGTCAAAAATGAAAAGTGTCACCATGAAAAATGTCAAAAATGACAAATTTCAAGATGGCAAATGTCAAAGATGTCAAATGACAAATGTCACAATGCTAAATGTCAAAAAAGAAAAGTGTCACCATGAAAAATGTCAAAAATAACAAATTTCAAGATGGAAAATGTCAAAGATGTCAAATGACAAATGTCACAATGCTAAATGTCAAAAATAAAAAGTGTCACCATGAAAAATGTCAAAAATGACAAATTTCAAGATGGCAAATGTCAAAGATGTCAAATAACAAATGTCACAATGCTAAATGTCAAAAATGAAAAGTGTCACCATGAAAAATGTCAAAAATAACAAATTTCAAGATGGCAAATGTCAAAGATGTCAAATGACAAATGTCACAATGCTAAATGTCAAAAATGACAAATTTCAAGATGGCAAATGTCAAAAATGTCAAATGACAAATGTCACAATGCTAAATGTCAAAAATGAAAAGTGTCACCATGAAAAATGTCAAAAATGACAAATTTCAAGATGGCAAATGTCAAAGATGTCAAATGACAAATGTCACAATGCTAAATGTCAAAAATGAAAAGTGTCACCATAAAATGTCAAAAATGACAAATTTCAAGATGGCAAATGTCAAAGATGTCAAATGACAAATAATGTCACAATGCTAAATGTCAAAAATGAAAAGTGTTACCATGAAAAATGTCAAAAATGACAAATTTCAAGATGGCAAATGTCAAAACTCACAAATGTCACAATGCTAAATGTCAAAAATAAAAAGTGTCACCAGGAAAAATGTCAAAAATAACAAATTTCAAAGATGTCAAATGACAAATGTCACAATGCTAAATGTCAAAAATGAAAAGTGTCACCATGAAAAATGTCAAAAATCACAAATTTCAAGATGGCAAATGTCAAAGATGTCGAATATGACAAATGTCACAATGCTAAATGTCAAAAATGAAAAGTGTCACCATGAAAAATGTCAAAAATGACAAATTTCAAGATGGCAAATATCAAAGATGTCAAATGACAAATGTCACAATGCTAAATGTCAAAAATGACAAATTTCAAGATGGCAAATGTCAAAACTGAGAAATGTCACAATGCTAAATGTCAAAAATGAAAAGTGTCACCATGAAAAATGTCAAAAATGACAAATTTCAAGATGGCAAATGTCAAAGATGTCAAATGACAAATGTCACAATGCTAAATGTCAAAAATGAAAAGTGTCACCATAAAAAATGTCAAAAATAACAAATTTCAAGATGGCAAATGTTAAAGATGTCAAATGACAAATGTCACAATGCTAAATGTCAAAAATGAAAAGTGTCACCATGAAAAATGTCAAAAATGACAAATTTTAAGATGGCAAATGTCAAAACTCACAAATGTCACAATGCTAAATGTCAAAAATGAAAAGTGTCCCCATGAAAAATGTCAATAATAACAAATTTCAAGATGGCAAATGTCAAAGATGTCAAATGACAAATGTCACAATGCTAAATGTCAAAAATGAAAAGTGTCACCATGAAAAATGTCAAAAATGACAAATTTCAAGATGGCAAATGTCAAAGATGTTAAATGACAAATGTCACAATGCTAAATGTCAAAAATGAAAAGTGTCACCATGAAAAATGTCAAAAATGACAAATTTCAAGATGGCAAATATCAAAGATGTCAAGTGACAAATGTCACAATGCTAAATGTCAAAAATGACAAATTTCAAGATGGCAAATGTCAAAGATGTCAAATGACAAATGTCACAATGCTAAATGTCAAAAATGAAAAGTGTCACCATGAAAAATGTCGAAAATCACAAATTTCAAGATGGCAAATGTCAAAGATGTCGAATATGACAAATGTCACAATGCTAAATGTCAAAAATGAAAAGTGTCACCATGAAGAATGTCAAAAATGACAAATTTCAAGATGGCAAATATCAAAGATGTCAAATGACAAATGTCACAATGCTAAATGTCAAAAATGACAAATTTCAAGATAGCAAATGTCAAAAATGTCAAATGACAAATGTCACAATGCTAAATGTCAAAAATGAAAAGTGTCACCATGAAAAATGTCAAAAATGACAAATTTCAAGATGGCAAATGTCAAAGATGTCAAATGACAAATGTCACAATGCTAAATGTCAAAAAAGAAAAGTGTCACCATGAAAAATGTCAAAAATAACAAATTTCAAGATGGCAAATGTCAAAGATGTCAAATGACAAATGTCACAATGCTAAATGTCAAAAATGAAAAGTGTCACCATGAAAAATGTCAAAAATGACAAATTTCAAGATGGCAAATGTCAAAGATGTCAAATAACAAATGTCACAATGCTAAATGTCAAAAATGAAAAGTGTCACCATGAAAAATGTCAAAAATAACAAATTTCAAGATGGCAAATGTCAAAGATGTCAAATGACAAATGTCACAATGCTAAATGTCAAAAATGACAAATTTCAAGATGGCAAATGTCAAAAATGTCAAATGACAAATGTCACAATGCTAAATGTCAAAAATTAAAAGTGTCACCATGAAAAATGTCAAAAATGACAAATTTCAAGATGGCAAATGTCAAAGATGTCAAATGACAAATGTCACAATGCTAAATGTCAAAAATGAAAAGTGTCACCATAAAATGTCAAAAATGACAAATTTCAAGATGGCAAATGTCAAAGATGTCAAATGACAAATAATGTCACAATGCTAAATGTCAAAAATGAAAAGTGTTACCATGAAAAATGTCAAAAATGACAAATTTCAAGATGGCAAATGTCAAAACTCACAAATGTCACAATGCTAAATGTCAAAAATGAAAAGTGTCACCAGGAAAAATGTCAAAAATAACAAATTTCAAGATGGCAAATAACAAAGATGTCAAATGACAAATGTCACAATGCTAAATGTAAAAAATGAAAAGTGTCACCATGAAAAATGTCAAAAATGACAAATTTCAAGATGGCAAATGTCAAAACTGACAAATGTCACAATGCTAAATATCAAAAATGAAAAGTGTCACCATAAAAAATGTCAAAAATAACAAATTTCAAGATGGCAAATGCCAAAGATGTCAAATGACAAATGTCACAATGCTAAATGTCAAAAATGACAAATTTTAAGATGGCAAATGTCAAAGATGTCAAATGACAAATGTCACAATGCTAAATGTCAAAAATGAAAAGTGTCACCATGAAAAATGTCAAAAATAACAAATTTCAAGATGGCAAATGTCAAAGATGTCAAATGACAAATGTCACAATGCTAAATGTCAAAAATGACAAATTTCAAGATGGCAAATGTCAAAAATGTCAAATGACAAATGTCACAATGCTAAATGTCAAAAATGAAAAGTGTCACCATGAAAAATGTCAAAAATGACAAATTTCAAGATGGCAAATGTCAAAGATGTCAAATGACAAATGTCACAATGCTAAATGTCAAAAATGAAAAGTGTCACCATAAAATGTCAAAAATGACAAATTTCAAGATGGCAAATGTCAAAGATGTCAAATGACAAATAATGTCACAATGCTAAATGTCAAAAATGAAAAGTGTTACCATGAAAAATGTCAAAAATGACAAATTTCAAGATGGCAAATGTCAAAACTCACAAATGTCACAATGCTAAATGTCAAAAATAAAAAGTGTCACCAGGAAAAATGTCAAAAATAACAAATTTCAAAGATGTCAAATGACAAATGTCACAATGCTAAATGTCAAAAATGAAAAGTGTCACCATGAAAAATGTCAAAAATCACAAATTTCAAGATGGCAAATGTCAAAGATGTCGAATATGACAAATGTCACAATGCTAAATGTCAAAAATGAAAAGTGTCACCATGAAAAATGTCAAAAATGACAAATTTCAAGATGGCAAATATCAAAGATGTCAAATGACAAATGTCACAATGCTAAATGTCAAAAATGACAAATTTCAAGATGGCAAATGTCAAAACTGAGAAATGTCACAATGCTAAATGTCAAAAATGAAAAGTGTCACCATGAAAAATGTCAAAAATGACAAATTTCAAGATGGCAAATGTCAAAGATGTCAAATGACAAATGTCACAATGCTAAATGTCAAAAATGAAAAGTGTCACCATAAAAAATGTCAAAAATAACAAATTTCAAGATGGCAAATGTTAAAGATGTCAAATGACAAATGTCACAATGCTAAATGTCAAAAATGAAAAGTGTCACCATGAAAAATGTCAAAAATGACAAATTTTAAGATGGCAAATGTCAAAACTCACAAATGTCACAATGCTAAATGTCAAAATGAAAAGTGTCCCCATGAAAAATGTCAATAATGACAAATTTCAAGATGGCAAATGTCAAAGATGTCAAATGACAAATGTCACAATGCTAAATGTCAAAAATGAAAAGTGTCACCATGAAAAATGTCAAAAATGACAAATTTCAAGATGGCAAATGTCAAAGATGTTAAATGACAAATGTCACAATGCTAAATGTCAAAAATGAAAAGTGTCACCATGAAAAATGTCAAAAATGACAAATTTCAAGATGGCAAATATCAAAGATGTCAAATGACAAATGTCACAATGCTAAATGTTAAAAATGACAAATTTCAAGATGGCAAATGTCAAAGATGTCAAATGACAAATGTCACAATGCTAAATGTCAAAAATGAAAAGTGTCACCATGAAAAATGTCGAAAATCACAAATTTCAAGATGGCAAATGTCAAAGATGTCGAATATGACAAATGTCACAATGCTAAATGTCAAAAATGAAAAGTGTCACCATGAAGAATGTCAAAAATGACAAATTTCAAGATGGCAAATATCAAAGATGTCAAATGACAAATGTCACAATGCTAAATGTCAAAAATGACAAATTTCAAGATAGCAAATGTCAAAAATGTCAAATGACAAATGTCACAATGCTAAATGTCAAAAATGAAAAGTGTCACCATGAAAAATGTCAAAAATGACAAATTTCAAGATGGCAAATGTCAAAGATGTCAAATGACAAATGTCACAATGCTAAATGTCAAAAAAGAAAAGTGTCACCATGAAAAATGTCAAAAATAACAAATTTCAAGATGGCAAATGTCAAAGATGTCAAATGACAAATGTCACAATGCTAAATGTCAAAAATGAAAAGTGTCACCATGAAAAATGTCAAAAATGACAAATTTCAAGATGGCAAATGTCAAAGATGTCAAATAACAAATGTCACAATGCTAAATGTCAAAAATGAAAAGTGTCACCATGAAAAATGTCAAAAATAACAAATTTCAAGATGGCAAATGTCAAAGATGTCAAATGACAAATGTCACAATGCTAAATGTCAAAAATGACAAATTTCAAGATGGCAAATGTCAAAAATGTCAAATGACAAATGTCACAATGCTAAATGTCAAAAATTAAAAGTGTCACCATGAAAAATGTCAAAAATGACAAATTTCAAGATGGCAAATGTCAAAGATGTCAAATGACAAATGTCACAATGCTAAATGTCAAAAATGAAAAGTGTCACCATAAAATGTCAAAAATGACAAATTTCAAGATGGCAAATGTCAAAGATGTCAAATGACAAATAATGTCACAATGCTAAATGTCAAAAATGAAAAGTGTTACCATGAAAAATGTCAAAAATGACAAATTTCAAGATGGCAAATGTCAAAACTCACAAATGTCACAATGCTAAATGTCAAAAATGAAAAGTGTCACCAGGAAAAATGTCAAAAATAACAAATTTCAAGATGGCAAATAACAAAGATGTCAAATGACAAATGTCACAATGCTAAATGTAAAAAATGAAAAGTGTCACCATGAAAAATGTCAAAAATGACAAATTTCAAGATGGCAAATGTCAAAACTGACAAATGTCACAATGCTAAATATCAAAAATGAAAAGTGTCACCATAAAAAATGTCAAAAATAACAAATTTCAAGATGGCAAATGCCAAAGATGTCAAATGACAAATGTCACAATGCTAAATGTCAAAAATGACAAATTTTAAGATGGCAAATGTCAAAGATGTCAAATGACAAATGTCACAATGCTAAATGTCAAAAATGAAAAGTGTCACCATGAAAAATGTCAAAAATCACAAATTTCAAGATGGCAAATGTCAAAGATGTCGAATATGACAAATGTCACAATGCTAAATGTCAAAAATGAAAAGTGTCACCATGAAAAATGTCAAAAATGAACAATTTCAAGATGGCAAATATCAAAGATGTCAAATGACAAATGTCACAATGCTAAATGTCAAAAATGACAAATTTCAAGATGGCAAATGTCAAAAATGTCAAATGACAAATGTCACAATGCTAAATGTCAAAAATGAAAAGTGTCACCATGAAAAATGTCAAAAATGACAAATTTCAAGATGGCAAATATCAAAGATGTCAAATGACAAATGTCACAATGCTAAATGTCAAAAATGACAAATTTCAAGATGGCAAATGTCAAAGATGTCAAATGACAAATGTCACAATGCTAAATGTCAAAAATGAAAAGTGTCACCATGAAAAATGTCAAAAATCACAAATTTCAAGATGGCAAATGTCAAAGATGTCGAATATGACAAATGTCACAATGCTAAATGTCAAAAATAAAAAGTGTCACCATGAAAAATGTCAAAAATGAACAATTTCAAGATGGCAAATATCAAAGATGTCAAATGACAAATGTCACAATGCTAAATGTCAAAAATGACAAATTTCAAGATGGCAAATGTCAAAGATGTCAAATGACAAATGTCACAATGCTAAATGTCAAAAATGAAAAGTGTCAACATGAAAAATGTCAAAAATCACAAATTTCAAGATGGCAAATGTCAAAGATGTCGAATATGACAAATGTCACAATGCTAAATGTCAAAAATGAAAAGTGTCACCATGAAAAATGTCAAAAATGAACAATTTCAAGATGGCAAATATCAAAGATGTCAAATGACAAATGTCACAATGCTAAATGTCAAAAATGACAAATTTCAAGATGGCAAATGTCAAAAATGTCAAATGACAAATGTCACAATGCTAAATGTCAAAAAAGAAAAGTGTCACCATGAAAAATGTAAAAAATGACAAATTTCAAGATGGCAAATGTCAAAGATGTCAAATGACAAATGTCACAATGCTAAATGTCAAAAATGAAAAGTGTCACCATGAAAAATGTCAAAAATGACAAATTTCAAGATGGCAAATGTCAAAGATGTCAAATAACAAATGTCACAATGCTAAATGTCAAAAATGAAAAGTGTCACCATGAAAAATGTCAAAAATAACAAATTTCAAGATGGCAAATGTCAAAGATGTCAAATGACAAATGTCACAATGCTAAATGTCAAAAATGACAAATTTCGAGATGGCAAATGTCAAAGATGTCAAATAACAAATGTCACAATGCTAAATGTCAAAAATGAAAAGTGTCACCATGAAAAATGTCAAAAATAACAAATTTCAAGATGGCAAATGTCAAAGATGTCAAATGACAAATGTCACAATGCTAAATGTCAAAAATGAAAAGTGTCACTATGAAAAATGTCAAAAATGACAAATTTCAAGATGGCAAATGTCAAAACTGACAAATGTCACAATGCTAAATGTCAAAAGTGTCACCATGAAAAATGTCAAAAATGACAAATTTCAAGATGGCAAATGTCCAAGATGTCAAATGACGAATGTCACAATGCTAAATGTCAAAAATGACAAATTTCAAGATGGCAAATGTCAAAGATGTCAAATGACAAATGTCACAATGCTAAATGTCAAAAATGAAAAGTGTCACCATGAAAAATGTCAAAAATGAGAAATTTCAAGATGGCAAATGTCCAAGATGTCAAATGTCACAATGCTAAATGTCAAAAATGGCAAATTTTAAGATGGCAAATGTCAAAGATGTCAAATGACAAATGTCACAATGCTAAATGTCAAAAATAAAAAGTGTCACCATGAAAAATGTCAAAAATGACAAATTTCAAGATGGCAAATGTCAAACATGTCAAATGGCAAATGTCACAATGCTAAATGTCAAAAATGAAAAGTTTCACCATGAAAAATGTCAAAAATAACAAATTTCAAGATGGCAAATGTCCAAGATGTCAAATGACAAATGTCACAATGCTAAATGTCAAAAATGAAAAGTGTCACCATGAAAAATGTCAAAAATGACAAATTTCAAGATGGCAAATGTCAAAGATGTCAAATGACAAATGTCACAATGCTAAATGTCAAAAATGAAAAGTGTCACAATAAAAAATGTCAAAAATGACAAATTTCAAGATGGCAAATGTCAAAGATGTCAAATGACAAATGTCACAATGCTAAATGTCAAAAATGAAAAGTGTCACCATGAAAAATGTCAAAAATGACAAATTTCAAGATGGCAAATGTTAAAGATGTCAAATGACAAATGTCACAATGCTAAATGTCAAAAATGAAAAGTGTCACCATAACAAATGTCAAAAATGACAAATTTCAAGATGGCAAATGTCCAAGATGTCAAATGACGAATGTCACAATGCTAAATGTCAAAAATGACAAATTTCAAGATGGCAAATGTCAAAGATGTCAAATGACAAATGTCACAATGCTAAATGTCAAAAATGAAAAGTGTCACCATGAAAAATGTCAAAAATGAGAAATTTCAAGATGGCAAATGTCCAAGATGTCAAATGTCACAATGCTAAATGTCAAAAATGACAAATTTCAAGATGGCAAATGTCAAAGATGTCAAATGACAAATGTCACAATGCTAAATGTCAAAAATAAAAAGTGTCACCATGAAAAATGTCAAAAATGACAAATTTCAAGATGGCAAATGTCAAAGATGTCAAATGGCAAATGTCACAATGCTAAATGTCAAAAATGAAAAGTTTCACCATGAAAAATGTCAAAAATAACAAATTTCAAGATGGCAAATGTCCAAGATGTCAAATGACAAATGTCACAATGCTAAATGTCAAAAATGAAAAGTGTCACCATGAAAAATGTCAAAAATGACAAATTTCAAGATGGCAAATGTCAAAGATGTCAAATGACAAATGTCACAATGCTAAATGTCAAAAATGAAAAGTGTCACCATGAAAAATGTCAAAAATGACAAATTTCAAGATGGCAAATGTCAAAGATGTCAAATGACAAATGTCACAATGCTAAATGTCAAAAATGAAAAGTGTCACCATGAAAAATGTCAAAAATGACAAATTTCAAGATGGCAAATGTTAAAGATGTCAAATGACAAATGTCACAATGCTAAATGTCAAAAATGAAAAGTGTCACCATAACAAATGTCAAAAATGACAAATTTCAAGATGGCAAATGTCAAAACTGACAAATGTCACAATGCTAAATGTCAAAAATGATAAGTGTCACCATGAAAAATGTCAAAAATGACAAATTTCAAGATGGCAAATGTCCAAGATGTCAAATGACAAATGTCACAATGCTAAATGTCAAAAATAAAAAGTGTTACCATAAAAAATGTCAAAAATGACAAATTTCAAGATGGCAAATGTCACAGATGTCAAATGACAAATGTCACAATGCTAAATGTCAAAAATGAAAAGTGTCAAAAATGACAAATTTCAAGATGGCAAATGTCTAAGATGTCAAATGACAAATGTCACAATGCTAAATGTCAAAAATGAAAAGTGTCTCCATGAAAAATGTCAAAAATCACAAATTTCAAGATGGCAAATGTCAAAGATGTCAAATGACAAATGTCACAATGCTAAATGTCAAAAATGAAAAGTGTCACCATGAAAAATGTTAAAAATGACAAATTTCAAGATGGCAAATGTCAAAGATGTCAAATGACAAATGTCACAATGCTAAATGTCAAAAATGAAAAGTGTCACCATGAAAAATGTCAAAAATAACAAATTTCAAGATGGCAAATGTCAAAGATGTCAAATGACAAATGTCACAATGCTAAATGTCAAAAATGAAAAGTGTCACCATGAAAAATGTCAAAAATGACAAATTTCAAGATGGCAAATGTCAAAACTGACAAATGTCACAATGCTAAATGTCAAAAATGATAAGTGTCACCATGAAAAATGTAAAAAATGACAAATTTCAAGATGGCAAATGTCCAAGATGTCAAATGACGAATGTCACAATGCTAAATGTCAAAAATGACAAATTTCAAGATGGCAAATGTCAAAGATGTCAAATGACAAATGTCACAATGCTAAATGTCAAAAATGAAAAGTGTCACCATGAAAAATGTCAATAATGACAAATTTCAAGATGGCAAATGTCAAAGATGTCAAATGACAAATGTCACAATGCTAAATGTCAAAAATGAAAAGTGTCACCATAAAAAATGTCAAAAATAACAAATTTCAAGATGGCAAATGTCAAAGATGTCAAATGACAAATGTCACAATGCTAAATGTCAAAAATGAAAAGTGTCACCATGAAAAATGTCAAAAATGACAAATTTCAAGATGGCAAATGTCAAAGATGTCAAATGACAAATGTCACAATGCTAAATGTCAAAAATGAAAAGTGTCACCATGAAAAATGTCAAAAATGACAAATTTCAAGATGGCAAATGTCAAAGATGTCAAATGACATATGTCACAATGCTAAATGGCAAAAATGAAAAGTGTCAAAAATGAAAAATTTCAAGATGGCAAATGTCAAAGATGTCGAATAGGACAAATGTCACAATGCTAAATGTCAAAAATAAAAAGTGTCACCATGAAAAATGTCAAAAATGAACAATTTCAAGATGGCAAATATCAAAGATGTCAAATGACAAATGTCACAATGCTAAATGTCAAAAATGACAAATTTCAAGATGGCAAATGTCAAAAATGTCAAATGACAAATGTCACAATGCTAAATGTCAAAAATGAAAAGTGTCACCATGAAAAATGTCAAAAATGACAAATTTCAAGATGGCAAATATCAAAGATGTCAAATGACAAATGTCACAATGCTAAATGTCAAAAATGACAAATTTCAAGATGGCAAATGTCAAAGATGTCAAATGACAAATGTCACAATGCTAAATGTCAAAAATGAAAAGTGTCACCATGAAAAATGTCAAAAATCACAAATTTCAAGATGGCAAATGTCAAAGATGTCGAGTATGACAAATGTCACAATGCTAAATTTCAAAAATGAAAAGTGTCACCATGAAAAATGTCAAAAATGAACAATTTCAAGATGGCAAATATCAAAGATGTCAAATGACAAATGTCACAATGCTAAATGTCAAAAATGACAAATTTCAAGATGGCAAATGTCAAAGATGTCAAATGACAAATGTCACAATGCTAAATGTCAAAAATGAAAAGTGTCACCATGAAAAATGTCAAAAATCACAAATTTCAAGATGGCAAATGTCAAAGATGTCGAATATGACAAATGTCACAATGCTAAATGTCAAAAATGAAAAGTGTCACCATGAAAAATGTCAAAAATGAACAATTTCAAGATGGCAAATATCAAAGATGTCAAATGACAAATGTCACAATGCTAAATGTCAAAAATGACAAATTTCAAGATGGCAAATGTCAAAAATGTCAAATGACAAATGTCACAATGCTAAATGTCAAAAATGAGAAGTGTCACCATGAAAAATGTAAAAAATGACAAATTTCAAGATGGCAAATGTCAAAGATGTCAAATGACAAATGTCACAATGCTAAATGTCAAAAATGAAAAGTGTCACCATGAAAAATGTCAAAAATGACAAATTTCAAGATGGCAAATGTCAAAGATGTCAAATAACAAATGTCACAATGCTAAATGTCAAAAATGAAAAGTGTCACCATGAAAAATGTCAAAAATAACAAATTTCAAGATGGCAAATGTCAAAGATGTCAAATGACAAATGTCACAATGCTAAATGTCAAAAATGACAAATTTCGAGATGGCAAATGTCAAAGATGTCAAATAACAAATGTCACAATGCTAAATGTCAAAAGTGTCACCATGAAAAATGTCAAAAATGACAAATTTCAAGATGGCAAATGTCCAAGATGTCAAATGACGAATGTCACAATGCTAAACGTCAAAAATGACAAATTTCAAGATGGCAAATGTCAAAGATGTCAAATGACAAATGTCACAATGCTAAATGTCAAAAATGAAAAGTGTCACTATGAAAAATGTCAAAAATGAGAAATTTCAAGATGGCAAATGTCCAAGATGTCAAATGTCACAATGCTAAATGTCAAAAATGACAAATTTCAAGATGGCAAATGTCAAAGATGTCAAATGACAAATGTCACAATGCTAAATGTCAAAAATAAAAAGTGTCACCATGAAAAATGTCAAAAATGACAAATTTCAAGATGGCAAATGTCAAAGATGTCAAATGGCAAATGTCACAATGCTAAATGTCAAAAATGAAAAGTTTCACCATGAAAAATGTCAAAAATAACAAATTTCAAGATGGCAAATGTCCAAGATGTCAAATGACAAATGTCACAATGCTAAATGTCAAAAATGAAAAGTGTCACCATGAAAAATGTCAAAAATGACAAATTTCAAAATGGCAAATGTCAAAGATGTCAAATGACAAATGTCACAATGCTAAATGTCAAAAATGAAAAGTGTCACCATGAAAAATGTCAAAAATGACAAATTTCAAGATGGCAAATGTCAAAGATGTCAAATGACAAATGTCACAATGCTAAATGTCAAAAATGAAAAGTGTCACCATGAAAAATGTCAAAAATGACAAATTTCAAGATGGCAAATGTTAAAGATGTCAAATGACAAATGTCACAATGCTAAATGTCAAAAATGAAAAGTGTCACCATAACAAATGTCAAAAATGACAAATTTCAAGATGGCAAATGTCAAAACTGACAAATGTCACAATGCTAAATGTCAAAAATGATAAGTGTCACCATGAAAAATGTCAAAAATGACAAATTTCAAGATGGCAAATGTCCAAGATGTCAAATGACAAATGTCACAATGCTAAATGTCAAAAATATAAAGTGTTACCATAAAAAATGTCAAAAATGACAAATTTCAAGATGGCAAATGTCACAGATGTCAAATGACAAATGTCACAATGCTAAATGTCAAAAATGAAAAGTGTCAAAAATGACAAATTTCAAGATGGCAAATGTCTAAGATGTCAAATGACAAATGTCACAATGCTAAATGTCAAAAATGAAAAGTGTCACCATGAAGAATGTCAAAAATGACAAATTTCAAGATGGCAAATATCAAAGATGTCAAATGACAAATGTCACAATGCTAAATGTCAAAAATGACAAATTTCAAGATAGCAAATGTCAAAAATGTCAAATGACAAATGTCACAATGCTAAATGTCAAAAATGAAAAGTGTCACCATGAAAAATGTCAAAAATGACAAATTTCAAGATGGCAAATGTCAAAGATGTCAAATGACAAATGTCACAATGCTAAATGTCAAAAAAGAAAAGTGTCACCATGAAAAATGTCAAAAATAACAAATTTCAAGATGGCAAATGTCAAAGATGTCAAATGACAAATGTCACAATGCTAAATGTCAAAAATGAAAAGTGTCACCATGAAAAATGTCAAAAATGACAAATTTCAAGATGGCAAATGTCAAAGATGTCAAATAACAAATGTCACAATGCTAAATGTCAAAAATGAAAAGTGTCACCATGAAAAATGTCAAAAATAACAAATTTCAAGATGGCAAATGTCAAAGATGTCAAATGACAAATGTCACAATGCTAAATGTCAAAAATGACAAATTTCAAGATGGCAAATGTCAAAAATGTCAAATGACAAATGTCACAATGCTAAATGTCAAAAATTAAAAGTGTCACCATGAAAAATGTCAAAAATGACAAATTTCAAGATGGCAAATGTCAAAGATGTCAAATGACAAATGTCACAATGCTAAATGTCAAAAATGAAAAGTGTCACCATAAAATGTCAAAAATGACAAATTTCAAGATGGCAAATGTCAAAGATGTCAAATGACAAATAATGTCACAATGCTAAATGTCAAAAATGAAAAGTGTTACCATGAAAAATGTCAAAAATGACAAATTTCAAGATGGCAAATGTCAAAACTCACAAATGTCACAATGCTAAATGTCAAAAATGAAAAGTGTCACCAGGAAAAATGTCAAAAATAACAAATTTCAAGATGGCAAATAACAAAGATGTCAAATGACAAATGTCACAATGCTAAATGTAAAAAATGAAAAGTGTCACCATGAAAAATGTCAAAAATGACAAATTTCAAGATGGCAAATGTCAAAACTGACAAATGTCACAATGCTAAATATCAAAAATGAAAAGTGTCACCATAAAAAATGTCAAAAATAACAAATTTCAAGATGGCAAATGCCAAAGATGTCAAATGACAAATGTCACAATGCTAAATGTCAAAAATGACAAATTTTAAGATGGCAAATGTCAAAGATGTCAAATGACAAATGTCACAATGCTAAATGTCAAAAATGAAAAGTGTCACCATGAAAAATGTCAAAAATAACAAATTTCAAGATGGCAAATGTCAAAGATGTCAAATGACAAATGTCACAATGCTAAATGTCAAAAATGACAAATTTCAAGATGGCAAATGTCAAAAATGTCAAATGACAAATGTCACAATGCTAAATGTCAAAAATGAAAAGTGTCACCATGAAAAATGTCAAAAATGACAAATTTCAAGATGGCAAATGTCAAAGATGTCAAATGACAAATGTCACAATGCTAAATGTCAAAAATGAAAAGTGTCACCATAAAATGTCAAAAATGACAAATTTCAAGATGGCAAATGTCAAAGATGTCAAATGACAAATAATGTCACAATGCTAAATGTCAAAAATGAAAAGTGTTACCATGAAAAATGTCAAAAATGACAAATTTCAAGATGGCAAATGTCAAAACTCACAAATGTCACAATGCTAAATGTCAAAAATAAAAAGTGTCACCAGGAAAAATGTCAAAAATAACAAATTTCAAAGATGTCAAATGACAAATGTCACAATGCTAAATGTCAAAAATGAAAAGTGTCACCATGAAAAATGTCAAAAATCACAAATTTCAAGATGGCAAATGTCAAAGATGTCGAATATGACAAATGTCACAATGCTAAATGTCAAAAATGAAAAGTGTCACCATGAAAAATGTCAAAAATGACAAATTTCAAGATGGCAAATATCAAAGATGTCAAATGACAAATGTCACAATGCTAAATGTCAAAAATGACAAATTTCAAGATGGCAAATGTCAAAACTGAGAAATGTCACAATGCTAAATGTCAAAAATGAAAAGTGTCACCATGAAAAATGTCAAAAATGACAAATTTCAAGATGGCAAATGTCAAAGATGTCAAATGACAAATGTCACAATGCTAAATGTCAAAAATGAAAAGTGTCACCATAAAAAATGTCAAAAATAACAAATTTCAAGATGGCAAATGTTAAAGATGTCAAATGACAAATGTCACAATGCTAAATGTCAAAAATGAAAAGTGTCACCATGAAAAATGTCAAAAATGACAAATTTTAAGATGGCAAATGTCAAAACTCACAAATGTCACAATGCTAAATGTCAAAAATGAAAAGTGTCCCCATGAAAAATGTCAATAATGACAAATTTCAAGATGGCAAATGTCAAAGATGTCAAATGACAAATGTCACAATGCTAAATGTCAAAAATGAAAAGTGTCACCATGAAAAATGTCAAAAATGACAAATTTCAAGATGGCAAATGTCAAAGATGTTAAATGACAAATGTCACAATGCTAAATGTCAAAAATGAAAAGTGTCACCATGAAAAATGTCAAAAATGACAAATTTCAAGATGGCAAATATCAAAGATGTCAAATGACAAATGTCACAATGCTAAATGTTAAAAATGACAAATTTCAAGATGGCAAATGTCAAAGATGTCAAATGACAAATGTCACAATGCTAAATGTCAAAAATGAAAAGTGTCACCATGAAAAATGTCGAAAATCACAAATTTCAAGATGGCAAATGTCAAAGATGTCGAATATGACAAATGTCACAATGCTAAATGTCAAAAATGAAAAGTGTCACCATGAAGAATGTCAAAAATGACAAATTTCAAGATGGCAAATATCAAAGATGTCAAATGACAAATGTCACAATGCTAAATGTCAAAAATGACAAATTTCAAGATAGCAAATGTCAAAAATGTCAAATGACAAATGTCACAATGCTAAATGTCAAAAATGAAAAGTGTCACCATGAAAAATGTCAAAAATGACAAATTTCAAGATGGCAAATGTCAAAGATGTCAAATGACAAATGTCACAATGCTAAATGTCAAAAAAGAAAAGTGTCACCATGAAAAATGTCAAAAATAACAAATTTTAAGATGGCAAATGTCAAAGATGTCAAATGACAAATGTCACAATGCTAAATGTCAAAAATGAAAAGTGTCACCATGAAAAATGTCAAAAATGACAAATTTCAAGATGGCAAATGTCAAAGATGTCAAATAACAAATGTCACAATGCTAAATGTCAAAAATGAAAAGTGTCACCATGAAAAATGTCAAAAATAACAAATTTCAAGATGGCAAATGTCAAAGATGTCAAATGACAAATGTCACAATGCTAAATGTCAAAAATGACAAATTTCAAGATGGCAAATGTCAAAAATGTCAAATGACAAATGTCACAATGCTAAATGTCAAAAATTAAAAGTGTCACCATGAAAAATGTCAAAAATGACAAATTTCAAGATGGCAAATGTCAAAGATGTCAAATGACAAATGTCACAATGCTAAATGTCAAAAATGAAAAGTGTCACCATAAAATGTCAAAAATGACAAATTTCAAGATGGCAAATGTCAAAGATGTCAAATGACAAATAATGTCACAATGCTAAATGTCAAAAATGAAAAGTGTTACCATGAAAAATGTCAAAAATGACAAATTTCAAGATGGCAAATGTCAAAACTCACAAATGTCACAATGCTAAATGTCAAAAATGAAAAGTGTCACCAGGAAAAATGTCAAAAATAACAAATTTCAAGATGGCAAATAACAAAGATGTCAAATGACAAATGTCACAATGCTAAATGTAAAAAATGAAAAGTGTCACCATGAAAAATGTCAAAAATGACAAATTTCAAGATGGCAAATGTCAAAACTGACAAATGTCACAATGCTAAATATCAAAAATGAAAAGTGTCACCATAAAAAATGTCAAAAATAACAAATTTCAAGATGGCAAATGCCAAAGATGTCAAATGACAAATGTCACAATGCTAAATGTCAAAAATGACAAATTTTAAGATGGCAAATGTCAAAGATGTCAAATGACAAATGTCACAATGCTAAATGTCAAAAATGAAAAGTGTCACCATGAAAAATGTCAAAAATCACAAATTTCAAGATGGCAAATGTCAAAGATGTCGAATATGACAAATGTCACAATGCTAAATGTCAAAAATGAAAAGTGTCACCATGAAAAATGTCAAAAATGAACAATTTCAAGATGGCAAATATCAAAGATGTCAAATGACAAATGTCACAATGCTAAATGTCAAAAATGACAAATTTCAAGATGGCAAATGTCAAAAATGTCAAATGACAAATGTCACAATGCTAAATGTCAAAAATGAAAAGTGTCACCATGAAAAATGTCAAAAATGACAAATTTCAAGATGGCAAATATCAAAGATGTCAAATGACAAATGTCACAATGCTAAATGTCAAAAATGACAAATTTCAAGATGGCAAATGTCAAAGATGTCAAATGACAAATGTCACAATGCTAAATGTCAAAAATGAAAAGTGTCACCATGAAAAATGTCAAAAATCACAAATTTCAAGATGGCAAATGTCAAAGATGTCGAATATGACAAATGTCACAATGCTAAATGTCAAAAATGAAAAGTGTCACCATGAAAAATGTCAAAAATGAACAATTTCAAGATGGCAAATATCAAAGATGTCAAATGACAAATGTCACAATGCTAAATGTCAAAAATGACAAATTTCAAGATGGCAAATGTCAAAGATGTCAAATGACAAATGTCACAATGCTAAATGTCAAAAATGAAAAGTGTCAACATGAAAAATGTCAAAAATCACAAATTTCAAGATGGCAAATGTCAAAGATGTCGAATATGACAAATGTCACAATGCTAAATGTCAAAAATGAAAAGTGTCACCATGAAAAATGTCAAAAATGAACAATTTCAAGATGGCAAATATCAAAGATGTCAAATGACAAATATCACAATGCTAAATGTCAAAAATGACAAATTTCAAGATGGCAAATGTCAAAAATGTCAAATGACAAATGTCACAATGCTAAATGTCAAAAAAGAAAAGTGTCACCATGAAAAATGTAAAAAATGACAAATTTCAAGATGGCAAATGTCAAAGATGTCAAATGACAAATGTCACAATGCTAAATGTCAAAAATGAAAAGTGTCACCATGAAAAATGTCAAAAATGACAAATTTCAAGATGGCAAATGTCAAAGATGTCAAATAACAAATGTCACAATGCTAAATGTCAAAAATGAAAAGTGTCACCATGAAAAATGTCAAAAATAACAAATTTCAAGATGGCAAATGTCAAAGATGTCAAATGACAAATGTCACAATGCTAAATGTCAAAAATGACAAATTTCGAGATGGCAAATGTCAAAGATGTCAAATAACAAATGTCACAATGCTAAATGTCAAAAATGAAAAGTGTCACCATGAAAAATGTCAAAAATAACAAATTTCAAGATGGCAAATGTCAAAGATGTCAAATGACAAATGTCACAATGCTAAATGTCAAAAATGAAAAGTGTCACTATGAAAAATGTCAAAAATGACAAATTTCAAGATGGCAAATGTCAAAACTGACAAATGTCACAATGCTAAATGTCAAAAGTGTCACCATGAAAAATGTCAAAAATGACAAATTTCAAGATGGCAAATGTCCAAGATGTCAAATGACGAATGTCACAATGCTAAATGTCAAAAATGACAAATTTCAAGATGGCAAATGTCAAAGATGTCAAATGACAAATGTCACAATGCTAAATGTCAAAAATGAAAAGTGTCACCATGAAAAATGTCAAAAATGAGAAATTTCAAGATGGCAAATGTCCAAGATGTCAAATGTCACAATGCTAAATGTCAAAAATGGCAAATTTCAAGATGGCAAATGTCAAAGATGTCAAATGACAAATGTCACAATGCTAAATGTCAAAAATAAAAAGTGTCACCATGAAAAATGTCAAAAATGACAAATTTCAAGATGGCAAATGTCAAACATGTCAAATGGCAAATGTCACAATGCTAAATGTCAAAAATGAAAAGTTTCACCATGAAAAATGTCAAAAATAACAAATTTCAAGATGGCAAATGTCCAAGATGTCAAATGACAAATGTCACAATGCTAAATGTCAAAAATGAAAAGTGTCACCATGAAAAATGTCAAAAATGACAAATTTCAAGATGGCAAATGTCAAAGATGTCAAATGACAAATGTCACAATGCTAAATGTCAAAAATGAAAAGTGTCACAATAAAAAATGTCAAAAATGACAAATTTCAAGATGGCAAATGTCAAAGATGTCAAATGACAAATGTCACAATGCTAAATGTCAAAAATGAAAAGTGTCACCATGAAAAATGTCAAAAATGACAAATTTCAAGATGGCAAATGTTAAAGATGTCAAATGACAAATGTCACAATGCTAAATGTCAAAAATGAAAAGTGTCACCATAACAAATGTCAAAAATGACAAATTTCAAGATGGCAAATGTCCAAGATGTCAAATGACGAATGTCACAATGCTAAATGTCAAAAATGACAAATTTCAAGATGGCAAATGTCAAAGATGTCAAATGACAAATGTCACAATGCTAAATGTCAAAAATGAAAAGTGTCACCATGAAAAATGTCAAAAATGAGAAATTTCAAGATGGCAAATGTCCAAGATGTCAAATGTCACAATGCTAAATGTCAAAAATGACAAATTTCAAGATGGCAAATGTCAAAGATGTCAAATGACAAATGTCACAATGCTAAATGTCAAAAATAAAAAGTGTCACCATGAAAAATGTCAAAAATGACAAATTTCAAGATGGCAAATGTCAAAGATGTCAAATGGCAAATGTCACAATGCTAAATGTCAAAAATGAAAAGTTTCACCATGAAAAATGTCAAAAATAACAAATTTCAAGATGGCAAATGTCCAAGATGTCAAATGACAAATGTCACAATGCTAAATGTCAAAAATGAAAAGTGTCACCATGAAAAATGTCAAAAATGACAAATTTCAAGATGGCAAATGTCAAAGATGTCAAATGACAAATGTCACAATGCTAAATGTCAAAAATGAAAAGTGTCACCATGAAAAATGTCAAAAATGACAAATTTCAAGATGGCAAATGTCAAAGATGTCAAATGACAAATGTCACAATGCTAAATGTCAAAAATGAAAAGTGTCACCATGAAAAATGTCAAAAATGACAAATTTCAAGATGGCAAATGTTAAAGATGTCAAATGACAAATGTCACAATGCTAAATGTCAAAAATGAAAAGTGTCACCATAACAAATGTCAAAAATGACAAATTTCAAGATGGCAAATGTCAAAACTGACAAATGTCACAATGCTAAATGTCAAAAATGATAAGTGTCACCATGAAAAATGTCAAAAATGACAAATTTCAAGATGGCAAATGTCCAAGATGTCAAATGACAAATGTCACAATGCTAAATGTCAAAAATAAAAAGTGTTACCATAAAAAATGTCAAAAATGACAAATTTCAAGATGGCAAATGTCACAGATGTCAAATGACAAATGTCACAATGCTAAATGTCAAAAATGAAAAGTGTCAAAAATGACAAATTTCAAGATGGCAAATGTCTAAGATGTCAAATGACAAATGTCACAATGCTAAATGTCAAAAATGAAAAGTGTCTCCATGAAAAATGTCAAAAATCACAAATTTCAAGATGGCAAATGTCAAAGATGTCAAATGACAAATGTCACAATGCTAAATGTCAAAAATGAAAAGTGTCACCATGAAAAATGTTAAAAATGACAAATTTCAAGATGGCAAATGTCAAAGATGTCAAATGACAAATGTCACAATGCTAAATGTCAAAAATGAAAAGTGTCACCATGAAAAATGTCAAAAATAACAAATTTCAAGATGGCAAATGTCAAAGATGTCAAATGACAAATGTCACAATGCTAAATGTCAAAAATGAAAAGTGTCACCATGAAAAATGTCAAAAATGACAAATTTCAAGATGGCAAATGTCAAAACTGACAAATGTCACAATGCTAAATGTCAAAAATGATAAGTGTCACCATGAAAAATGTAAAAAATGACAAATTTCAAGATGGCAAATGTCCAAGATGTCAAATGACGAATGTCACAATGCTAAATGTCAAAAATGACAAATTTCAAGATGGCAAATGTCAAAGATGTCAAATGACAAATGTCACAATGCTAAATGTCAAAAATGAAAAGTGTCACCATGAAAAATGTCAATAATGACAAATTTCAAGATGGCAAATGTCAAAGATGTCAAATGACAAATGTCACAATGCTAAATGTCAAAAATGAAAAGTGTCACCATAAAAAATGTCAAAAATAACAAATTTCAAGATGGCAAATGTCAAAGATGTCAAATGACAAATGTCACAATGCTAAATGTCAAAAATGAAAAGTGTCACCATGAAAAATGTCAAAAATGACAAATTTCAAGATGGCAAATGTCAAAGATGTCAAATGACAAATGTCACAATGCTAAATGTCAAAAATGAAAAGTGTCACCATGAAAAATGTCAAAAATGACAAATTTCAAGATGGCAAATGTCAAAGATGTCAAATGACATATGTCACAATGCTAAATGGCAAAAATGAAAAGTGTCAAAAATGAAAAATTTCAAGATGGCAAATGTCAAAGATGTCGAATAGGACAAATGTCACAATGCTAAATGTCAAAAATAAAAAGTGTCACCATGAAAAATGTCAAAAATGAACAATTTCAAGATGGCAAATATCAAAGATGTCAAATGACAAATGTCACAATGCTAAATGTCAAAAATGACAAATTTCAAGATGGCAAATGTCAAAAATGTCAAATGACAAATGTCACAATGCTAAATGTCAAAAATGAAAAGTGTCACCATGAAAAATGTCAAAAATGACAAATTTCAAGATGGCAAATATCAAAGATGTCAAATGACAAATGTCACAATGCTAAATGTCAAAAATGACAAATTTCAAGATGGCAAATGTCAAAGATGTCAAATGACAAATGTCACAATGCTAAATGTCAAAAATGAAAAGTGTCACCATGAAAAATGTCAAAAATCACAAATTTCAAGATGGCAAATGTCAAAGATGTCGAGTATGACAAATGTCACAATGCTAAATTTCAAAAATGAAAAGTGTCACCATGAAAAATGTCAAAAATGAACAATTTCAAGATGGCAAATATCAAAGATGTCAAATGACAAATGTCACAATGCTAAATGTCAAAAATGACAAATTTCAAGATGGCAAATGTCAAAGATGTCAAATGACAAATGTCACAATGCTAAATGTCAAAAATGAAAAGTGTCACCATGAAAAATGTCAAAAATCACAAATTTCAAGATGGCAAATGTCAAAGATGTCGAATATGACAAATGTCACAATGCTAAATGTCAAAAATGAAAAGTGTCACCATGAAAAATGTCAAAAATGAACAATTTCAAGATGGCAAATATCAAAGATGTCAAATGACAAATGTCACAATGCTAAATGTCAAAAATGACAAATTTCAAGATGGCAAATGTCAAAAATGTCAAATGACAAATGTCACAATGCTAAATGTCAAAAATGAGAAGTGTCACCATGAAAAATGTAAAAAATGACAAATTTCAAGATGGCAAATGTCAAAGATGTCAAATGACAAATGTCACAATGCTAAATGTCAAAAATGAAAAGTGTCACCATGAAAAATGTCAAAAATGACAAATTTCAAGATGGCAAATGTCAAAGATGTCAAATAACAAATGTCACAATGCTAAATGTCAAAAATGAAAAGTGTCACCATGAAAAATGTCAAAAATAACAAATTTCAAGATGGCAAATGTCAAAGATGTCAAATGACAAATGTCACAATGCTAAATGTCAAAAATGACAAATTTCGAGATGGCAAATGTCAAAGATGTCAAATAACAAATGTCACAATGCTAAATGTCAAAAGTGTCACCATGAAAAATGTCAAAAATGACAAATTTCAAGATGGCAAATGTCCAAGATGTCAAATGACGAATGTCACAATGCTAAATGTCAAAAATGACAAATTTCAAGATGGCAAATGTCAAAGATGTCAAATGACAAATGTCACAATGCTAAATGTCAAAAATGAAAAGTGTCACTATGAAAAATGTCAAAAATGAGAAATTTCAAGATGGCAAATGTCCAAGATGTCAAATGTCACAATGCTAAATGTCAAAAATGACAAATTTCAAGATGGCAAATGTCAAAGATGTCAAATGACAAATGTCACAATGCTAAATGTCAAAAATAAAAAGTGTCACCATGAAAAATGTCAAAAATGACAAATTTCAAGATGGCAAATGTCAAAGATGTCAAATGGCAAATGTCACAATGCTAAATGTCAAAAATGAAAAGTTTCACCATGAAAAATGTCAAAAATAACAAATTTCAAGATGGCAAATGTCCAAGATGTCAAATGACAAATGTCACAATGCTAAATGTCAAAAATGAAAAGTGTCACCATGAAAAATGTCAAAAATGACAAATTTCAAAATGGCAAATGTCAAAGATGTCAAATGACAAATGTCACAATGCTAAATGTCAAAAATGAAAAGTGTCACCATGAAAAATGTCAAAAATGACAAATTTCAAGATGGCAAATGTCAAAGATGTCAAATGACAAATGTCACAATGCTAAATGTCAAAAATGAAAAGTGTCACCATGAAAAATGTCAAAAATGACAAATTTCAAGATGGCAAATGTTAAAGATGTCAAATGACAAATGTCACAATGCTAAATGTCAAAAATGAAAAGTGTCACCATAACAAATGTCAAAAATGACAAATTTCAAGATGGCAAATGTCAAAACTGACAAATGTCACAATGCTAAATGTCAAAAATGATAAGTGTCACCATGAAAAATGTCAAAAATGACAAATTTCAAGATGGCAAATGTCCAAGATGTCAAATGACAAATGTCACAATGCTAAATGTCAAAAATAAAAAGTGTTACCATAAAAAATGTCAAAAATGACAAATTTCAAGATGGCAAATGTCACAGATGTCAAATGACAAATGTCACAATGCTAAATGTCAAAAATGAAAAGTGTCAAAAATGACAAATTTCAAGATGGCAAATGTCTAAGATGTCAAATGACAAATGTCACAATGCTAAATGTCAAAAATGAAAAGTGTCACCATGAAAAATGTCAAAAATCACAAATTTCAAGATGGCAAATGTCAAAGATGTCAAATGACAAATGTCACAATGCTAAATGTCAAAAATGAAAAGTGTCACCATGAAAAATGTCAAAAATGACAAATTTCAAGATGGCAAATGTCAAAGATGTCAAATGACAAATGTCACAATGCTAAATGTCAAAAATGAAAAGTGTCACCATGAAAAATGTCAAAAATAACAAATTTCAAGATGGCAAATGTCAAAGATGTCAAATGACAAATGTCACAATGCTAAATGTCAAAAATGAAAAGTGTCACCATGAAAAATGTCAAAAATGACAAATTTCAAGATGGCAAATGTCAAAACTGACAAATGTCACAATGCTAAATGTCAAAAATGATAAGTGTCACCATGAAAAATGTAAAAAATGACAAATTTCAAGATGGCAAATGTCCAAGATGTCAAATGACGAATGTCACAATGCTAAATGTCAAAAATGACAAATTTCAAGATGGCAAATGTCAAAGATGTCAAATGACAAATGTCACAATGCTAAATGTCAAAAATGAAAAGTGTCACCATGAAAAATGTCAATAATGACAAATTTCAAGATGGCAAATGTCAAAGATGTCAAATGACAAATGTCACAATGCTAAATGTCAAAAATGAAAAGTGTCACCATAAAAAATGTCAAAAATAACAAATTTCAAGATGGCAAATGTCAAAGATGTCAAATGACAAATGTCACAATGCTAAATGTCAAAAATGAAAAGTGTCACCATGAAAAATGTCAAAAATGACAAATTTCAAGATGGCAAATGTCAAAGATGTCAAATGACAAATGTCACAATGCTAAATGTCAAAAATGAAAAGTGTCACCATGAAAAATGTCAAAAATGACAAATTTCAAGATGGCAAATGTCAAAGATGTCAAATGACATATGTCACAATGCTAAATGGCAAAAATGAAAAGTGTCAAAAATGAAAAATTTCAAGATGGCAAATGTCAAAGATGTCGAATATGACAAATGTCACAATGCTAAATGTCAAAAATGAAAAGTGGCACCATAAAAAATGTCAAAAATGACAAATTTCAAGATGGCAAATATCAAAGATGTCAAATGACAAATGTCACAATGCTAAATGTCAAAAATGACAAATTTTAAGATGGCAAATGTCAAAAATGTCAAATGACAAATGTCACAATGCTAAATGTCAAAAATGAAAAGTGTCACCATGAAAAATGTCAAAAATGACAAATTTCAAGATGGCAAATGTCAAAGATGTCAAATGACAAATGTCACAATGCTAAATGTCAAAAATGAAAAGTGTCACCATGAAAAATGTCAAAAATAACAAATTTCAAGATGGCAAATGTCAAAGATGTCAAATGACAAATGTCACAATGCTAAATGTCAAAAATGAAAAGTGTCACCATGAAAAATGTCAAAAATGACAAATTTCAAGATGGCAAATGTCAAAGATGTCAAATAACAAATGTCACAATGCTAAATGTCAAAAATGAAAAGTGTCACCATGAAAAATGTCAAAAATAACAAATTTCAAGATGGCAAATATCAAAGATGTCAAATGACAAATGTCACAATGCTAAATGTCAAAAATGAAAAGTGTCACCATGAAAAATGTCAAAAATAACAAATTTCAAGATGGCAAATGTCAAAGAGGTCAAATGACAAATGTCACAATGCTAAATGTCAAAAATGAAAAGTGTCACCATGAAAAATGTCAAAAATGACAAATTTTAAGATGGCAAATGTCAAAGATGTCAAATAACAAATGTCACAATGCTAAATGTCAAAAATGAAAAGTGTCACCATGAAAAATGTCAAAAATAACAAATTTCAAGATGGCAAATGTCAAAGATGTCAAATGACAAATGTCACAATGCTAAATGTCAAAAATGACAAATTTCAAGATGGCAAATGTCAAAAATGTCAAATGACAAATGTCACAATGCTAAATGTCAAAAATGAAAAGTGTCACCATGAAAAATGTCAAAAATGACAAATTTCAAGATGGCAAATGTCAAAGATGTCAAATGACAAATGTCACAATGCTAAATGTCAAAAATGAAAAGTGTCACCATGAAAAATGTCAAAAATAACAAATTTCAAGATGGCAAATGTCAAAGATGTCAAATGACAAATGTCACAATGCTAAATGTCAAAAATGAAAAGTGTCACCATGAAAAATGTCAAAAATGACAAATTTCAAGATGGCAAATGTCAAAGATGTCAAATAACAAATGTCACAATGCTAAATGTCAAAAATGAAAAGTGTCACCATAAAAAATGTCAAAAATAACAAATTTCAAGATGGCAAATGTCAAAGATGTCAAATGACAAATGTCACAATGCTAAATGTCAAAAATGAAAAGTGTCACCATGAAAAATGTCAAAAATGACAAATTTCAAGATGGCAAATGTCAAAACTGACAAATGTCACAATGCTAAATGTCAAAAATGATAAGTGTCACCATGAAAAATGTCAAAAATGACAAATTTCAAGATGGCAAATGTCCAAGATGTCAAATGACGAATGTCACAATGCTTAATGTCAAAAATGACAAATTTCAAGATGGCAAATGTCAAAGATGTCAAATGACAAATGTCACAATGCTAAATGTCAAAAATGAAAAGTGTCACCATGAAAAATGTCAAAAATGACAAATTTCAAGATGGCAAATGTCAAAGATGTCAAATGACAAATGTCACAATGCTAAATGTCAAAAATGAAAAGTTTCACCATAAAAAATGTCAAAAATAACAAATTTCAAGATGGCAAATGTCAAAGATGTCAAATGACAAATGTCACAATGCTAAATGTCAAAAATGAAAAGTGTCACCATGAAAAATGTCAAAAATGACAAATTTCAAGATGGCAAATGTCAAAGATGTCAAATGACAAATGTCACAATGCTAAATGTCAAAAATGAAAAGTGTCACCATAAAAAATGTCAAAAATGACAAATTTCAAGATGGCAAATGTCAAAGATGTCAAATGACATATGTCACAATGCTAAATGTCAAAAATGAAAAGTGTCAAAAATGAAAAATTTCAAGATGGCAAATGTCAAAGATGTCAAATGACAAATGTCACAATGCTAAATGTCAAAAATGAAAAGTGTCACCATGAAAAATGTCAAAAATGACAAATTTCAAGATGGCAAATGTCAAAACTGACAAATGTCACAATGTTAAATGTCAAAAATGATAAGTGTCACCATACAAAATGTCAAAAAAGACAAATTTCAAGATGGCAAATGTCCAAGATGTCAAATGACGAATGTCACAATGCTAAATGTCAAAAATGACAAATTTCAAGATGGCAAATGTCAAAGATGTCAAATGACAAATGTCACAATGCTAAATGTCAAAAATAAAAAGTGTCACCATGAAAAATGTCAAAAATGACAAATTTCAAGATGGCAAATGTCAAAGATGTCAAATGTCACAATGCTAAATGTCAAAAATGAAAAGTGTCACCATGAAAAATGTCAAAAATAACAAATTTCAAGATGGCAAATGTCAAAGATGTCAAATGACAAATGTCACAATGCTAAATGTGAAAAATGAAAAGTGTCACCATGAAAAATGTCAAAAATGACAAATTTCAAGATGGCAAATGTCAAAGATGTCAAATGACAAATGTCACAATGCTAAATGTCAAAAATGAAAAGTGTCACCATAAAAAATGTCAAAAATCACAAATTTCAAGATGGCAAATGTCAAAGATGTCGAATATGACAAATGTCACAATGCTAAATGTGAAAAATGAAAAGTGTCACCATGAAAAATGTCAAAAATGACAAATTTCAAGATGGCAAATGTCAAAGATGTTAAATGACAAATGTCACAATGCTAAATGTCAAAAATGAAAAGTGTCACCATGAAAAATGTCAAAAATGACAAATTTCAAGATGGCAAATATCAAAGATGTCAAATGACAAATGTAACAATGCTAAATGTCAAAAATGACAAATTTCAAGATGGCACATGACAAATGTCACAATGCTAAATGTCAAAAATGAAAAGTGTCACCATGAGAAATGTCAAAAATCACAAATTTCAAGATGGCAAATGTCAAAGATGTTAAATGACAAATGTCACAATGCCAAATGTCAAAAATGAAAAGTGTCACCATGAAAAATGTCAAAAATGACAAATTTCAAGATGGCAAATGTCAAAGATGTCAAATAACAAATGTCACAATGCTAAATGTCAAAAATGAAAAGTGTCACCATGAAAAATGTCAAAAATAACAAATTTTAAGATGGCAAATGTCAAAGATGTCAAATGACAAATGTCACAATGCTAAATGTCAAAAATGAAAAGTGTCACTATGAAAAATGTCAAAAATGACAAATTTCAAGATGGCAAATGTCAAAACTGACAAATGTCACAATGCTAAATGTCAAAAGTGTCACCATGAAAAATGTCAAAAATGACAAATTTCAAGATGGCAAATGTCCAAGATGTCAAATGACGAATGTCACAATGCTAAATGTCAAAAATGACAAATTTCAAGATGGCAAATGTCAAAGATGTCAAATGACAAATGTCACAATGCTAAATGTCAAAAATGAAAAGTGTCACCATGAAAAATGTCAAAAATGAGAAATTTCAAGATGGCAAATGTCCAAGATGTCAAATGTCACAATGCTAAATGTCAAAAATGACAAATTTCAAGATGACAAATGTCAAAGATGTCAAATGACAAATGTCACAATGCTAAATGTCAAAAATAAAAAGTGTCACCATGAAAAATGTCAAAAATGACAAATTTCAAGATGGCAAATGTCAAAGATGTCAAATGGCAAATGTCACAATGCTAAATGTCAAAAATGAAAAGTTTCACCATGAAAAATGTCAAAAATAACAAATTTCAAGATGGCAAATGTCAAAGATGTCAAATGACAAATGTCACAATGCTAAATGTCAAAAATGAAAAGTGTCACCATGAAAAATGTCAAAAATGACAAATTTCAAGATGGCAAATGTCAAAGATGTCAAATGACAAATGTCACAATGCTAAATGTCAAAAATGAAAAGTGTCACCATGAAAAATGTCAAAAATGACAAATTTCAAGATGGCAAATGTCAAAGATGTCAAATGACAAATGTCACAATGCTAAATGTCAAAAATGAAAAGTGTCACCATGAAAAATGTCAAAAATGACAAATTTCAAGATGGCAAATGTCAAAGATGTCAAATGACAAATGTCACAATGCTAAATGTCAAAAATGAAAAGTGTCACCATAACAAATGTCAAAAATGACAAATTTCAAGATGGCAAATGTCAAAACTGACAAATGTCACAATGCTAAATGTCAAAAATGATAAGTGTCACCATGAAAAATGTCAAAAATGACAAATTTCAAGATGGCAAATGTCCAAGATGTCAAATGACGAATGTCACAATGCTAAATGTCAAAAATGACAAATTTCAAGATGGCAAATGTCAAAGATGTCAAATGACAAATGTCACAATGCTAAATGTCAAAAATAAAAAGTGTCACCATGAAAAATGTCAAAAATGACAAATTTCAAGATGGCAAATGTCAAAGATGTCAAATAACAAATGTCACAATGCTAAATGTCAAAAATGAAAAGTGTCACCATGAAAAATGTCAAAAATAACAAATTTCAAGATGGCAAATGTCAAAGATGTCGAATATGACAAATGTCACAATGCTAAATGTCAAAAATGAAAAGTGTCACCATGAAAAATGTCAAAAATGACAAATTTCAAGATGGCAAATGTCAAAGATGTTAAATGACAAATGTCACAATGCTAAATGTCAAAAATGAAAAGTGTCACCATGAAAAATGTCAAAAATGACAAATTTCAAGATGGCAAATATCAAAGATGTCAAATGACAAATGTCACAATGCTAAATGTCAAAAATGACAAATTTCAAGATGGCAAATGTCAAAGATGTCAAATGACAAATGTCACAATGCTAAATGTCAAAAATGAAAAGTATCACCATGAAAAATGTCAAAAATCACAAATTTCAAGATGGCAAATGTCAAAGATGTCGAATATGACAAATGTCACAATGCTAAATGTCAAAAATGAAAAGTGTCACCATGAAAAATGTCAAAAATGAACAATTTCAAGATGGCAAATATCAAAGATGTCAAATGACAAATGTCACAATGCTAAATGTCAAAAATGACAAATTTCAAGATGGCAAATGTCAAAAATGTCAAATGACAAATGTCACAATGCTAAATGTCAAAAATGAAAAGTGTCACCATGAAAAATGTCAAAAATGACAAATTTCAAGAATGCAAATGTCAAAGATGTCAAATGACAAATGTCACAATGCTAAATGTCAAAAATGAAAAGTGTCACCATGAAAAATGTCAAAAATAACAAATTTCAAGATGGCAAATGTCAAAGATGTTAAATGACAAATGTCACAATGCTAAATGTCAAAAATGAAAAGTGTCACCATGAAAAATGTCAAAAATGACAAATTTCAAGATGGCAAATGTCAAAGATGTCAAATAACAAATGTCACAATGCTAAATGTCAAAAATGAAAAGTGTCACCATGAAAAATTTCAAAAATAACAAATTTCAAGATGGCAAATGTCAAAGATCTCAAATGACAAATGTCACAATGCTAAATGTCAAAAATGAAAAGTGTCACTAAGAAAAATGTCAAAAATGACAAATTTCAAGATGGCAAATGTCAAAACTGACAAATGTCACAATGCTAAATGTCAAAAGTGTCACCATGAAAAATGTCAAAAATGACAAATTTCAAGATGGCAAATGTCCACGATGTCAAATGACGAATGTCACAATGCTAAATGTCAAAAATGACAAATTTCAAGATGGCAAATGTCAAAGATGTCAAATGACAAATGTCACAATGCTAAATGTCAAAAATGAAAAGTGTCACCATGAAAAATGTCAAAAATGAGAAATTTCAAGATGGCAAATGTCCAAGATGTCAAATGTCACAATGCTAAATGTCAAAAATGACAAATTTCAAGATGGCAAATGTCAAAGATGTCAAATGACAAATGTCACAATGCTAAATGTTAAAAATAAAAAGTGTCACCATGAAAAATGTCAAAAATGACAAATTTCAAGATGGCAAATGTCAAAGATGTCAAATGGCAAATGTCACAATGCTAAATGTCAAAAATGAAAAGCTTCACCATGAAAAATGTCAAAAATAACAAATTTCAAGATGGCAAATGTCAAAGATGTCAAATGACAAATGTCACAATGCTAAATGTCAAAAATGAAAAGTGTCACCATGAAAAATGTCAAAAATGACAAATTTCAAGATGGCAAATGTCAAAGATGTCAAATGACAAATGTCACAATGCTAAATGTCAAAAATGAAAAGTGTCACCATGAAAAATGTCAAAAATGACAAATTTCAAGATGGCAAATGTCAAAGATGTCAAATGACAAATGTCACAATGCTAAATGTCAAAAATGAAAAGTGTCACCATGAAAAATGTCAAAAATGACCAATTTCAAGATGGCAAATGTCAAAGATGTCAAATGACAAATGTCACAATGATAAATGTCAAAAATGAAAAGTGTCACCATGAAAAATATCAAAAATCACAAATTTCAAGATGGCAAATATCAAAGATGTCGAATATGACAAATGTCACAATGCTAAATGTCAAAAATGAAAAGTGTCACTATGAAAAATGTCAAAAATGAACAATTTCAAGATGGCAAATATCAAAGATGTCAAATGACAAATGTCACAATGCTAAATGTCAAAAATGAAAAGTGTCACCATGAAAAATGTCAAAAATGACAAATTTCAAGATGGCAAATGTCAAAGATGTCAAATGGCAAATGTCACAATGCTAAATGTCAAAAATGAAAAGCTTCACCATGAAAAATGTCAAAAATAACAAATTTCAAGATGGCAAATGTCAAAGATGTCAAATGACAAATGTCACAATGCTAAATGTCAAAAATGAAAAGTGTCACCATGAAAAATGTCAAAAATGACAAATTTCAAGATGGCAAATGTCAAAGATGTCAAATGACAAATGTCACAATGCTAAATGTCAAAAATGAAAAGTGTCACCATGAAAAATGTCAAAAATGAACAATTTCAAGATGGCAAATATCAAAGATGTCAAATGACAAATGTCACAATGCTAAATGTCAAAAATGAAAAGTGTCACCATGAAAAATGTCAAAAATGACAAATTTCAAGATGGCAAATGTCAAAGATGTCAAATGACAAATGTCACAATGCTAAATGTCAAAAATGAAAAGTGTCACCATGAAAAATGTCAAAAATGACAAATTTCAAGATGGCAAATGTCAAAGATGTCAAATGACAAATGTCACAATGCTAAATGTCAAAAATGAAAAGTGTCACCATGAAAAATGTCAAAAATGACAAATTTCAAGATGGCAAATGTCAAAGATGTCAAATGACAAATGTCACAATGCTAAATGTCAAAAATGAAAAGTGTCACCATGAAAAATGTCAAAAATTACAAATTTCAAGATGGCAAATGTCAAAGATGTCGAATATGACAAATGTCACAATGCTAAATGTCAAAAATGAAAAGTGTCACCATGAAAAATGTCAAAAATGACAAATTTCAAGATGGCAAATGTCAAAGATGTTAAATGACAAATGTCACAATGCTAAATGTCAAAAATGAAAAGTGTCACCATGAAAAATGTCAAAAATGACAAATTTCAAGATGGCAAATATCAAAGATGTCAAATGACAAATGTCACAATGCTAAATGTCAAAAATGACAAATTTCAAGATGGCAAATGTCAAAGATGTCAAATGACAAATGTCACAATGCTAAATGTCAAAAATGAAAAGTGTCACCATGAAAAATGTCAAAAATCACAAATTTCAAGATGGCAAATGTCAAAGATGTCGAATATGACAAAAGTCACAATGCTAAATGTCAAAAATGAAAAGAGTCACCATGAAAAATGTCAAATGACAAATGTCACAATGCTAAATGTCAAAAATGAAAAGTGTCACCATGAAAAATGTCAAAAATGACAAATTTCAAGATGGCAAATGTCAAAGATGTCAAATGACAAATGTCACAATGCTAAATGTCAAAAATGAAAAGTGTCACCATGAAAAATGTCAAAAATAACAAATTTCAAGATGGCAAATGTCAAAGATGTCAAATGACAAATGTCACAATGCTAAATGTCAAAAATGAAAAGTGTCACCATGAAAAATGTCAAAAATGACAAATTTCAAGATGGCAAATGTCAAAGATGTCATATAACAAATGTCACAATGCTAAATGTCAAAAATGAAAAGTGTCACCATGAAAAATGTCAAAAATAACAAATTTCAAGATGGCAAATGTCAAAGATGTCAAATGTCACAATGCTAAATGTCAAAAATGACAAATTTCAAGATGGCAAATGTCAAAAATGTCAAATGCTAAATGTCAAAAATAAAAAGTGTCACCATGAAAAATGTCAAAAATGACAAATTTCAAGATGGCAAATGTGAAAGATGTCAAATGACAAATGTCACAATGCTAATTGTCAAAAATGAAAAGTGTCACCATAAAATGTCAAAAATGACAAATTTCAAGATGGCAAATGTCAAAACTGACAAATGTCACAATGCTAAATGTCAAAAATGAAAAGTGTCACCATGAAAAATGTCAAAAATGACAAATTTCTAGATGGCAAATGTCAAAGATGTCAAATGACAAATGTCACAATGCTAAATGTCAAAAATGAAAAGTGTCAGCATGAAAAATGTCAAAAATAACAAATTTCAAGATGGCAAATGTCAAAGATGTCAAATGACAAATGTCACAATGCTAAATGTCAAAAATGAAAAGTGTCACCATGAAAAATGTCAAAAATGACAAATTTCAAGATGGCAAATGTCAAAGATGTTAAATGACAAATGTCACAATGCTAAATGTCAAAAATGAAAAGTGTCACCATGAAAAATATCAAAAATGACAAATTTCAAGATGGCAAATATCAAAGATGTCAAATGACAAATGTCACAATGCTAAATGTCAAAAATGACAAATTTCAAGATGGCAAATGTCAAAGATGTCAAATGACAAATGTCACAATGCTAAATGTCAAAAATGAAAAGTGTCACCATGAAAAATGTCAAAAATGACAAATTTCAAGATGGCAAATGTCAAAACTCACAAATGTCACAATGCTAAATGTCAAAAATGAAAAGTGTCCCCATGAAAAATGTCAATAATGACAAATTTCAAGATGGCAAATGTCAAAGATGTCAAATGACAAATGTCACAATGCTAAATGTCAAAAATGAAAAGTGTCACCATGAAAAATGTCGAAAATCACATATTTCAAGATGGCAAATGTCAAAGATGTCGAATATGACAAATGTCACAATGCTAAATGTCAAAAATGAAAAGTGTCACCATGAAAAATGTCAAAAATGACAAATTTCAAGATGGCAAATATCAAAGATGTCAAATGACAAATGTCACAATGCTAAATGTCAAAAATGACAAATTTCAAGATAGCAAATGTCAAAAATGTCAAATGACAAATGTCACAATGCTAAATGTCAAAAATGAAAAGTGTCACCATGAAAAATGTCAAAAATGACAAATTTCAAGATGGCAAATGTCAAAGATGTCAAATGACAAATGTCACAATGCTAAATGTCAAAAAAGAAAAGTGTCACCATGAAAAATGTCAAAAATAACAAATTTCAAGATGGCAAATGTCAAAGATGTCAAATGACAAATGTCACAATGCTAAATGTCAAAAATGAAAAGTGTCACCATGAAAAATGTCAAAAATGACAAATTTCAAGATGGCAAATGTCAAAGATGTCAAATAACAAATGTCACAATGCTAAATGTCAAAAATGAAAAGTGTCACCATGAAAAATGTCAAAAATAACAAATTTCAAGATGGCAAATGTCAAAGATGTCAAATGTCACAATGCTAAATGTCAAAAATGACAAATTTCAAGATGGCAAATGTCAAAAATGTCAAATGACAAATGTCACAATGCTAAATGTCAAAAATGAAAAGTGTCACCATGAAAAATGTCAAAAATGACAAATTTCAAGATGGCAAATGTCAAAGATGTCAAATGACAAATGTCACAATGCTAAATGTCAAAAATGAAAAGTGTCACCATAAAATGTCAAAAATGACAAATTTCAAGATGGCAAATGTCAAAGATGTCAAATGACAAATAATGTCACAATGCTAAATGTCAAATATGAAAAGTGTTACCATGAAAAATGTCAAAAATGACAAATTTCAAGATGGCAAATGTCTAAACTCACAAATGTCACAATGCTAAATGTCAAAAATAAAAAGTGTCACCAGGAAAAATGTCAAAAATAACAAATTTCAAAGATGTCAAATGACAAATGTCACAATGCTAAATGTCAAAAATGAAAAGTGTCACCATGAAAAATGTCAAAAATCACAAATTTCAAGATGGCAAATGTCAAAGATGTCGAATATGACAAATGTCACAATGCTAAATGTCAAAAATGAAAAGTGTCACCATGAAAAATGTCAAAAATCACAAATTTCAAGATGGCAAATATCAAAGATGTCAAATGACAAATGTCACAATGCTAAATGTCAAAAATGACAAATTTCAAGATGGCAAATGTCAAAACTGAGAAATGTCACAATGCTAAATGTCAAAAATGAAAAGTGTCACCATGAAAAATGTCAAAAATGACAAATTTCAAGATGGCAAATGTCAAAGATGTCAAATGACAAATGTCACAATGCTAAATGTCAAAAATGACAAATTTCAAGATGGCAAATGTCAAAGATGTCAAATGACAAATGTCACAATGCTAAATGTCAAAAATGAAAAGTGTCACCATGAAAAATGTCAAAAATCACAAATTTCAAGATGGCAAATGTCAAAGATGTCGAATATGACAAAAGTCACAATGCTAAATGTCAAAAATGAAAAGAGTCACCATGAAAAATGTCAAATGACAAATGTCACAATGCTAAATGTCAAAAATGAAAAGTGTCACCATGAAAAATGTCAAAAATGACAAATTTCAAGATGGCAAATATCAAAGATGTCAAATGACAAATGTCACAATGCTAAATGTCAAAAATGACAAATTTCAAGATGGCAAATGTCAAAGATGTCAAATGACAAATGTCACAATGCTAAATGTCAAAAATGAAAAGTGTCACCATGAAAAATGTCAAAAATCACAAATTTCAAGATGGCAAATGTCAAAGATGTCGAATATGACAAAAGTCACAATGCTAAATGTCAAAAATGAAAAGAGTCACCATGAAAAATGTCAAATGACAAATGTCACAATGCTAAATGTCAAAAATGAAAAGTGTCACCATGAAAAATGTCAAAATGACAAATTTCAAGATGGCAAATGTCAAAACTCACAAATGTCACAATGCTAAATGTCAAAAATGAAAAGTGTCCCCATGAAAAATGTCAATAATGACAAATTTCAAGATGGCAAATGTCAAAGATGTCAAATGACAAATGTCACAATGCTAAATGTCAAAAATGAAAAGTGTCACCATGAAAAATGTCGAAAATCACATATTTCAAGATGGCAAATGTCAAAGATGTCGAATATGACAAATGTCACAATGCTAAATGTCAAAAATGAAAAGTGTCACCATGAAAAATGTCAAAAATGACAAATTTCAAGATGGCAAATATCAAAGATGTCAAATGACAAATGTCACAATGCTAAATGTCAAAAATGACAAATTTCAAGATAGCAAATGTCAAAAATGTCAAATGACAAATGTCACAATGCTAAATGTCAAAAATGAAAAGTGTCACCATGAAAAATGTCAAAAATGACAAATTTCAAGATGGCAAATGTCAAAGATGTCAAATGACAAATGTCACAATGCTAAATGTCAAAAAAGAAAAGTGTCACCATGAAAAATGTCAAAAATAACAAATTTCAAGATGGCAAATGTCAAAGATGTCAAATGACAAATGTCACAATGCTAAATGTCAAAAATGAAAAGTGTCACCATGAAAAATGTCAAAAATGACAAATTTCAAGATGGCAAATGTCAAAGATGTCAAATAACAAATGTCACAATGCTAAATGTCAAAAATGAAAAGTGTCACCATGAAAAATGTCAAAAATAACAAATTTCAAGATGGCAAATGTCAAAGATGTCAAATGTCACAATGCTAAATGTCAAAAATGACAAATTTCAAGATGGCAAATGTCAAAAATGTCAAATGACAAATGTCACAATGCTAAATGTCAAAAATGAAAAGTGTCACCATGAAAAATGTCAAAAATGACAAATTTCAAGATGGCAAATGTCAAAGATGTCAAATGACAAATGTCACAATGCTAAATGTCAAAAATGAAAAGTGTCACCATAAAATGTCAAAAATGACAAATTTCAAGATGGCAAATGTCAAAGATGTCAAATGACAAATAATGTCACAATGCTAAATGTCAAATATGAAAAGTGTTACCATGAAAAATGTCAAAAACGACAAATTTCAAGATGGCAAATGTCTAAACTCACAAATGTCACAATGCTAAATGTCAAAAATAAAAAGTGTCACCAGGAAAAATGTCAAAAATAACAAATTTCAAAGATGTCAAATGACAAATGTCACAATGCTAAATGTCAAAAATGAAAAGTGTCACCATGAAAAATGTCAAAAATCACAAATTTCAAGATGGCAAATGTCAAAGATGTCGAATATGACAAATGTCACAATGCTAAATGTCAAAAATGAAAAGTGTCACCATGAAAAATGTCAAAAATCACAAATTTCAAGATGGCAAATATCAAAGATGTCAAATGACAAATGTCACAATGCTAAATGTCAAAAATGACAAATTTCAAGATGGCAAATGTCAAAACTGAGAAATGTCACAATGCTAAATGTCAAAAATGAAAAGTGTCACCATGAAAAATGTCAAAAATGACAAATTTCAAGATGGCAAATGTCAAAGATGTCAAATGACAAATGTCACAATGCTAAATGTCAAAAATGACAAATTTCAAGATGGCAAATGTCAAAGATGTCAAATGACAAATGTCACAATGCTAAATGTCAAAAATGAAAAGTGTCACCATGAAAAATGTCAAAAATCACAAATTTCAAGATGGCAAATGTCAAAGATGTCGAATATGACAAAAGTCACAATGCTAAATGTCAAAAATGAAAAGAGTCACCATGAAAAATGTCAAATGACAAATGTCACAATGCTAAATGTCAAAAATGAAAAGTGTCACCATGAAAAATGTCAAAAATGACAAATTTCAAGATGGCAAATATCAAAGATGTCAAATGACAAATGTCACAATGCTAAATGTCAAAAATGACAAATTTCAAGATGGCAAATGTCAAAGATGTCAAATGACAAATGTCACAATGCTAAATGTCAAAAATGAAAAGTGTCACCATGAAAAATGTCAAAAATCACAAATTTCAAGATGGCAAATGTCAAAGATGTCGAATATGACAAAAGTCACAATGCTAAATGTCAAAAATGAAAAGAGTCACCATGAAAAATGTCAAATGACAAATGTCACAATGCTAAATGTCAAAAATGAAAAGTGTCACCATGAAAAATGTCAAAATGACAAATTTCAAGATGGCAAATGTCAAAGATGTCAAATGACAAATGTCACAATGCTAAATGTCAAAAATGAAAAGTGTCACCATGAAAAATGTCAAAAATAACAAATTTCAAGATGGCAAATGTCAAAGATGTCAAATGACAAATGTCACAATGCTAAATGTCAAAAATGAAAAGTGTCACCATGAAAAATGTCAAAAATGACAAATTTCAAGATGGCAAATGTCAAAGATGTCATATAACAAATGTCACAATGCTAAATGTCAAAAATGAAAAGTGTCACCATGAAAAATGTCAAAAATAACAAATTTCAAGATGGCAAATGTCAAAGATGTCAAATGTCACAATGCTAAATGTCAAAAATGACAAATTTCAAGATGGCAAATGTCAAAAATGTCAAATGCTAAATGTCAAAAATAAAAAGTGTCACCATGAAAAATGTCAAAAATGACAAATTTCAAGATGGCAAATGTGAAAGATGTCAAATGACAAATGTCACAATGCTAATTGTCAAAAATGAAAAGTGTCACCATAAAATGTCAAAAATGACAAATTTCAAGATGGCAAATGTCAAAACTGACAAATGTCACAATGCTAAATGTCAAAAATGAAAAGTGTCACCATGAAAAATGTCAAAAATGACAAATTTCTAGATGGCAAATGTCAAAGATGTCAAATGACAAATGTCACAATGCTAAATGTCAAAAATGAAAAGTGTCAGCATGAAAAATGTCAAAAATAACAAATTTCAAGATGGCAAATGTCAAAGATGTCAAATGACAAATGTCACAATGCTAAATGTCAAAAATGAAAAGTGTCACCATGAAAAATGTCAAAAATGACAAATTTCAAGATGGCAAATGTCAAAGATGTTAAATGACAAATGTCACAATGCTAAATGTCAAAAATGAAAAGTGTCACCATGAAAAATATCAAAAATGACAAATTTCAAGATGGCAAATATCAAAGATGTCAAATGACAAATGTCACAATGCTCAATGTCAAAAATGACAAATTTCAAGATGGCAAATGTCAAAGATGTCAAATGACAAATGTCACAATGCTAAATGTCAAAAATGAAAAGTGTCACCATGAAAAATGTCAAAAATCACAAATTTCAAGATGGCAAATGTCAAAGATGTCGAATATGACAAATGTCACAATGCTAAATGTCAAAAATGAAAAGTGTCACCATGAAAAATGTCAAAAATGACAAATTTCAAGATGGCAAATATCAAAGATGTCAAATGACAAATGTCACAATGCTAAATGTCAAAAATGAAAAGTGTCACCATGAAAAATGTCAAAAATGACAAATTTCAAGATGGCAAATGTCAAAACTCACAAATGTCACAATGCTAAATGTCAAAAATGAAAAGTGTCCCCATGAAAAATGTCAATAATGACAAATTTCAAGATGGCAAATGTCAAAGATGTCAAATGACAAATGTCACAATGCTAAATGTCAAAAATGAAAAGTGTCACCATGAAAAATGTCGAAAATCACATATTTCAAGATGGCAAATGTCAAAGATGTCGAATATGACAAATGTCACAATGCTAAATGTCAAAAATGAAAAGTGTCACCATGAAAAATGTCAAAAATGACAAATTTCAAGATGGCAAATATCAAAGATGTCAAATGACAAATGTCACAATGCTAAATGTCAAAAATGACAAATTTCAAGATAGCAAATGTCAAAAATGTCAAATGACAAATGTCACAATGCTAAATGTCAAAAATGAAAAGTGTCACCATGAAAAATGTCAAAAATGACAAATTTCAAGATGGCAAATGTCAAAGATGTCAAATGACAAATGTCACAATGCTAAATGTCAAAAAAGAAAAGTGTCACCATGAAAAATGTCAAAAATAACAAATTTCAAGATGGCAAATGTCAAAGATGTCAAATGACAAATGTCACAATGCTAAATGTCAAAAATGAAAAGTGTCACCATGAAAAATGTCAAAAATGACAAATTTCAAGATGGCAAATGTCAAAGATGTCAAATAACAAATGTCACAATGCTAAATGTCAAAAATGAAAAGTGTCACCATGAAAAATGTCAAAAATAACAAATTTCAAGATGGCAAATGTCAAAGATGTCAAATGTCACAATGCTAAATGTCAAAAATGACAAATTTCAAGATGGCAAATGTCAAAAATGTCAAATGACAAATGTCACAATGCTAAATGTCAAAAATGAAAAGTGTCACCATGAAAAATGTCAAAAATGACAAATTTCAAGATGGCAAATGTCAAAGATGTCAAATGACAAATGTCACAATGCTAAATGTCAAAAATGAAAAGTGTCACCATAAAATGTCAAAAATGACAAATTTCAAGATGGCAAATGTCAAAGATGTCAAATGACAAATAATGTCACAATGCTAAATGTCAAATATGAAAAGTGTTACCATGAAAAATGTCAAAAATGACAAATTTCAAGATGGCAAATGTCTAAACTCACAAATGTCACAATGCTAAATGTCAAAAATAAAAAGTGTCACCAGGAAAAATGTCAAAAATAACAAATTTCAAAGATGTCAAATGACAAATGTCACAATGCTAAATGTCAAAAATGAAAAGTGTCACCATGAAAAATGTCAAAAATCACAAATTTCAAGATGGCAAATGTCAAAGATGTCGAATATGACAAATGTCACAATGCTAAATGTCAAAAATGAAAAGTGTCACCATGAAAAATGTCAAAAATCACAAATTTCAAGATGGCAAATATCAAAGATGTCAAATGACAAATGTCACAATGCTAAATGTCAAAAATGACAAATTTCAAGATGGCAAATGTCAAAACTGAGAAATGTCACAATGCTAAATGTCAAAAATGAAAAGTGTCACCATGAAAAATGTCAAAAATGACAAATTTCAAGATGGCAAATGTCAAAGATGTCAAATGACAAATGTCACAATGCTAAATGTCAAAAATGAAAAGTGTCACCATAAAAAATGTCAAAAATAACAAATTTCAAGATGGCAAATGTCAAAGATGTCAAATGACAAATGTCACAATGCTAAATGTCAAAAATGAAAAGTGTCACCATGAAAAATGTCAAAAATGACAAATTTCAAGATGGCAAATGTCAAAACTCACAAATGTCACAATGCTAAATGTCAAAAATGAAAAGTGTCCCCATGAAAAATGTCAATAATGACAAATTTCAAGATGGCAAATGTCAAAGATGTCAAATGACAAATGTCACAATGCTAAATGTCAAAAATGAAAAGTGTCACCATGAAAAATGTCAAAAATGACAAATTTCAAGATGGCAAATGTCAAAGATGTCAAATGACAAATGTCACAATGCTAAATGTCCAAAATGAAAAGTGTCACCATGAAAAATGTCAAAAATAACAAATTTCAAGATGGCAAATGTCAAAGATGTCAAATGACAAATGTCACAATGCTAAATGTCAAAAATGAAAAGTGTCACCATGAAAAATGTCAAAAATGACAAATTTCAAGATGGCAAATGTCAAAACTCACAAATGTCACAATGCTAAATGTCAAAAATGAAAAGTGTCCCCATGAAAAATGTCAATAATGACAAATTTCAAGATGGCAAATGTCAAAGATGTCAAATGACAAATGTCACAATGCTAAATGTCAAAAATGAAAAGTGTCACCATGAAAAAGGTCGAAAATCACAAATTTTAAGATGGCAAATGTCAAAGATGTCGAATATGACAAATGTCACAATGCTAAATGTCAAAAATGAAAAGTGTCACCATGAAAAATGTCAAAAATGACAAATTTCAAGATGGCAAATATCAAAGATGTCAAATGACAAATGTCACAATGCTAAATGTCAAAAATGACAAATTTCAAGATAGCAAATGTCAAAAATGTCAAATGACAAATGTCACAATGCTAAATGTCAAAAATGAAAAGTGTCACCATGAAAAATGTCAAAAATGACAAATTTCAAGATGGCAAATGTCAAAGATGTCAAATGACAAATGTCACAATGCTAAATGTCAAAAAAGAAAAGTGTCACCATGAAAAATGTCAAAAATAACAAATTTCAAGATGGCAAATGTCAAAGATGTCAAATGACAAATGTCACAATGCTAAATGTCAAAAATGAAAAGTGTCACCATGAAAAATGTCAAAAATGACAAATTTCAAGATGGCAAATGTCAAAGATGTCAAATAACAAATGTCACAATGCTAAATGTCAAAAATGAAAAGTGTCACCATGAAAAATGTCAAAAATAACAAATTTCAAGATGGCAAATGTCAAAGATGTCAAATGTCACAATGCTAAATGTCAAAAATGACAAATTTCAAGATGGCAAATGTCAAAAATGTCAAATGACAAATGTCACAATGCTAAATGTCAAAAATGAAAAGTGTCACCATGAAAAATGTCAAAAATGACAAATTTCAAGATGGCAAATGTCAAAGATGTCAAATGACAAATGTCACAATGCTAAATGTCAAAAATGAAAAGTGTCACCATAAAATGTCAAAAATGACAAATTTCAAGATGGCAAATGTCAAAGATGTCAAATGACAAATAATGTCACAATGCTAAATGTCAAATATAAAAAGTGTTACCATGAAAAATGTCAAAAATGACAAATTTCAAGATGGCAAATGTCAAAACTCACAAATGTCACAATGCTAAATGTCAAAAATAAAAAGTGTCACCAGGAAAAATGTCAAAAATAACAAATTTCAAAGATGTCAAATGACAAATGTCACAATGCTAAATGTCAAAAATGAAAAGTGTCACCATGAAAAATGTCAAAAATCACAAATTTCAAGATGGCAAATGTCAAAGATGTCGAATATGACAAATGTCACAATGCTAAATGTCAAAAATGAAAAGTGTCACCATGAAAAATGTCAAAAATGACAAATTTCAAGATGGCAAATATCAAAGATGTCAAATGACAAATGTCACAATGCTAAATGTCAAAAATGACAAATTTCAAGATGGCAAATGTCAAAACTGAGAAATGTCACAATGCTAAATGTCAAAAATGAAAAGTGTCACCATGAAAAATGTCAAAAATGACAAATTTCAAGATGGCAAATGTCAAAGATGTCAAATGACAAATGTCACAATGCTAAATGTCAAAAATGAAAAGTGTCACCATAAAAAATGTCAAAAATAACAAATTTCAAGATGGCAAATGTCAAAGATGTCAAATGACAAATGTCACAATGCTAAATGTCAAAAATGAAAAGTGTCACCATGAAAAATGTCAAAAATGACAAATTTCAAGATGGCAAATGTCAAAACTCACAAATGTCACAATGCTAAATGTCAAAAATGAAAAGTGTCCCCATGAAAAATGTCAATAATGACAAATTTCAAGATGGCAAATGTCAAAGATGTCAAATGACAAATGTCACAATGCTAAATGTCAAAAATGAAAAGTGTCACCATGAAAAATGTCAAAAATGACAAATTTCAAGATGGCAAATGTCAAAGATGTTAAATGACAAATGTCACAATGCTAAATGTCAAAAATGAAAAGTGTCACCATGAAAAATGTCAAAAATGACAAATTTCAAGATGGCAAATATCAAAGATGTCAAATGACAAATGTCACAATGCTAAATGTCAAAAATGACAAATTTCAAGATGGCAAATGTCAAAGATGTCAAATGACAAATGTCACAATGCTAAATGTCAAAAATGAAAAGTGTCACCATGAAAAATGTCGAAAATCACAAATTTCAAGATGGAAAATGTCAAAGATGTCGAATATGACAAATGTCACAATGCTAAATGTCAAAAATGAAAAGTGTCACCATGAAAAATGTCAAAAATGACAAATTTCAAGATGGCAAATATCAAAGATGTCAAATGACAAATGTCACAATGCTAAATGTCAAAAATGACAAATTTCAAGATAGCAAATGTCAAACATGTCAAATGACAAATGTCACAATGCTAAATGTCAAAAATGAAAAGTGTCACCATGAAAAATGTCAAAAATGACAAATTTCAAGATGGCAAATGTCAAAGATGTCAAATGACAAATGTCACAATGCTAAATGTCAAAAAAGAAAAGTGTCACCATGAAAAATGTCAAAAATAACAAATTTCAAGATGGCAAATGTCAAAGATGTCAAATGACAAATGTCACAATGCTAAATGTCAAAAATGAAAAGTGTCACCATGAAAAATGTCAAAAATGACAAATTTCAAGATGGCAAATGTCAAAGATGTCAAATAACAAATGTCACAATGCTAAATGTCAAAAATAAAAAGTGTCACCATGAAAAATGTCAAAAATAACAAATTTCAAGATGGCAAATGTCAAAGATGTCAAATGACAAATGTCACAATGCCAAATGTCAAAAATGACAAATTTCAAGATGGCAAATGTCAAAAATGTCAAATGACAAATGTCACAATGCTAAATGTCAAAAATTAAAAGTGTCACCATGAAAAATGTCAAAAATGACAAATTTCAAGATGGCAAATGTCAAAGATGTCAAATGACAAATGTCACAATGCTAAATGTCAAAAATGAAAAGTGTCACCATAAAATGTCAAAAATGACAAATTTCAAGATGGCAAATGTCAAAGATGTCAAATGACAAATAATGTCACAATGCTAAATGTCAAAAATGAAAAGTGTTACCATGAAAAATGTCAAAAATGACAAATTTCAAGATGGCAAATGTCAAAACTCACAAATGTCACAATGCTAAATGTCAAAAATGAAAAGTGTCACCAGGAAAAATGTCAAAAATAACAAATTTCAAGATGGCAAATGACAAAGATGTCAAATGACAAATGTCACAATGCTAAATGTAAAAAATGAAAAGTGTCACCATGAAAAATGTCAAAAATGACAAATTTCAAGATGGCAAATGTCAAAACTGACAAATGTCACAATGCTAAATGTCAAAAATGAAAAGTGTCACCATGAAAAATGTCAAAAATAACAAATTTCAAGATGGCAAATGCCAAAGATGTCAAATGACAAATGTCACAATGCTAAATGTCAAAAATGACAAATTTTAAGATGGCAAATGTCAAAGATGTCAAATGACAAATGTCACAATGCTAAATGTCAAAAATGAAAAGTGTCACCATGAAAAATGTCAAAAATGACAAATTTCAAGATGGCAAATGTCAAAGATGTCAAATGACAAATGTCACAATGCTAAATGTCAAAAATGAAAAGTGTCACCATAAAATGTCAAAAATGACAACTTTCAGGATGGCAAATGTCAAAGATGTCAAATGACAAATAATGTCACAATGCTAAATGTCAAAAATGAAAAGTGTTACCATGAAAAATGTCAAAAATGACAAATTTCAAGATGGCAAATGTCAAAACTCACAAATGTCACAATGCTAAATGTCAAAAATGAAAAGTGTCACCAGGAAAAATGTCAAAAATAACAAATTTCAAGATGGCAAATGTCAAAGATGTCAAATGACAAATGTCACAATGCTAAATGTAAAAAATGAAAAGTGTCACCATGAAAAATGTCAAAAATGACAAATTTCAAGATGGCAAATGTCAAAACTGACAAATGTCACAATGCTAAATGTCAAAAATGAAAAGTGTCACCATGAAAAATGTCAAAAATAACAAATTTCAAGATGGCAAATGCCAAAGATGTCAAATGACAAATGTCACAATGCTAAATGTCAAAAATGACAAATTTTAAGATGGCAAATGTCAAAGATGTCAAATGACAACTGTCACAATGCTAAATGTCAAAAATGAAAAGTGTCACCATGAAAAATGTCAAAAATGACAAATTTCAAGATGGCAAATGTCAAAGATGTCAAATGACAAATGTCACAATGCTAAATGTCAAAAATGAAAAGTGTCACCATGAAAAATGTCAAAAATGACAACTTTCAGGATGGCAAATGTCAAAGATGTTAAATGACAAATGTCACAATGCTAAATGTCAAAAATGAAAAGTGTCACCATGAAAAATGTCAAAAATGACAAATTTCAAGATGGCAAATGTCAAAGATGTCAAATGACAAATGTCACAATGCTAAATGTCAAAAATGAAATGTGTCAAAAATGACAAATTTCAAGATGGCACATGTCTAAGATGTCAAATGACAAATGTCAAAATGCTAAATGCTAAATGTCAAAGATGTCAAATGACAAATGTCACAATGCTAAATGTCAAAAATGAAAAGTGTCACCATGAAAAATGTCAAAAATAACAAATTTCAAGATGGCAAATGTCAAAGATGTCAAATGACAAATGTCACAATGCTAAATGTCAAAAATGAAAAGTGTCACCATGAAAAATGTCAAAAATGACAAATTTCAAGATGGCAAATGTCAAAGATGTCAAATGACAAATGTCACAATGCTAAATGTCAAAAATGAGAAGTGTCACCATAAAAAATGTCAAAAATAACAAATTTCAAGATGACAAATGTCAAAGATGTCAAATGTCACAATGCTAAATGTCAAAAATAAAAAGTGTCACTTTGAAAAATGTCAAAAATGACAAATTTCAAGATGGCAAATGTCAAAACTGACAAATGTCACAATGCTAAATGTCAAAAATGATAAGTGTCACCATGAAAAATGTCAAAAATGACAAATTTCAAGATGGCAAATGTCCAAGATGTCAAATGACAAATGTCACAATGCTAAATGTCAAAAATGACAAATTTCAAGATGGCAAATGTCAAAGATGTCAAATTACAAATGTCACAATGCTAAATGTCAAAAATGAAAAGTGTCACCATGAAAAATGTCAAAAATGACAAATTTCAAGAAGGCAAATGTCAAAGATGTCAAATGGCAAATGTCACAATGCTAAATGTCAAAAATAAAAAGTGTCACCATGAAAAATGTCAAAAATAACAAATTTCAAGATGGCAAATGTCAAAGATGTCAAATGACAAATGTCACAATGCTAAATGTCAAAAATGAAAAGTGTCACCATGAAAAATGTCAAAAATGACAAATTTCCAGATGGCAAATGTCAAAGATGTCAAATGACAAATGTCACAATGCTAAATGTCAAAAATGAAAAGTGTCACCATGAAAAATGTCAAAAATGACAAATTTCAAGATGGCAAATGTCAAAGAAGTTAAATGACAAATGTCACAATGCTAAATGTCAAAAATGAAAAGTGTCACCATGAAAAATGTCAAAAATGACAAATTTCAAGATGGCAAATGTCAAAGATGTCAAATGACAAATGTCACAATGCTAAATGTCAAAAATGAAAAGTGTCACCATAAAAAATGTCAAAAATGACAAATTTCAAGATGGCAAATGTCAAAACTGACAAATGTCACAATGCTAAATGTCAAAAATGATAAGTGTCACCATGAAAAATGTCAAAAATGACAAATTTCAAGATGGCAAATGTCCAAGATGTCAAATGACAAATGTCACAATGCTAAATGTCAAAAATGAAAAGTGTCACCATAAAAAATGTCAAAAATGACAAATTTCAAGATGGCAAATGTCTAAGATGTCAAATGACAAATGTCACAATGCTAAATGTCAAAAATGAAAAGTGTCACCGTGAAAAATGTCAAAAATGACAAATTTCAAGATGGCAAATGTCAAAGATGTCAAATGACAAATGTCACAATGCTAAATGTCAAAAATGAAAAGTGTCACCATGAAAAATGTCAAAAATGACAAATTTCAAGAAGGCAAATGTCAAAGATGTCAAATGTCAAATGTCAAAAATGAAAAGTGTCCCCATGAAAAATGTCAATAATGACAAATTTCAAGATGGCAAATGTCAAAGATGTTAAATGACAAATGTCACAATGCTAAATGTCAAAAATTAAAAGTGTCACCATGAAAAATGTCAAAAATCACAAATTTCAAGATGGCAAATGTCAAAGATGTCGAATATAACAAATGTCACAATGCTAAATGTCAAAAATGAAAAGTGTCACCATGAAAAATGTCAAAAATGACAAATTTCAAGATGGCAAATGTCAAAGATGTTAAATGACAAATGTCACAATGCTAAATGTCAAAAATGGAAAGTGTCACCATGAAAAATGTCAAAAATGACAAATTTCAAGATGGCAAATATCAAAGATGTCAAATGACAAATGTCACAATGCTAAATGTCAAAAATGACAAATTTCAAGATGGCAAATGTCAAAGATGTCAAATGACAAATGTCACAATGCTAAATGTCAAAAATGAAAAGTGTCACCATGAAAAATGTCAAAAATCACAAATTTCAAGATGGCAAATGTCAAAGATGTCGAATATGACAAATGTCACAATGCTAAATGTCAAAAATGAAAAGTGTCGCCTTGAAAAATGTCAAAAATGACAAATTTCAAGATGGCAAATATCAAAGATGTCAAATGACAAATGTCACAATGCTAAATGTCAAAAATGACAAATTTCAAGATGGCAAATGTCAAAAATGCCAAATGACAAATGTCACAATGCTAAATGTCAAAAATGAAAAGTGTCACCATGAAAAATGTCAAAAATGACAAATTTCAAGATGGCAAATGTCAAAGATGTCAAATGACAAATGTCACAATGCTAAATGTCAAAAATGAAAAGTGTCACCATGAAAAATGTCAAAACTAACAAATTTCAAGATGGCAAATGTCAAAGATGTCAAATGACAAATGTCAAAATGCTAAATGCTAAATGTCAAAGATGTCAAATGACAAATGTCACAATGCTAAATGTCAAAAATGAAAAGTGTCACCATGAAAAATGTCAAAAATAACAAATTTCAAGATGGCAAATGTCAAAGATGTCAAATGACAAATGTCACAATGCTAAATGTCAAAAATGAAAAGTGTCACCATGAAAAATGTCAAAAATGACAAATTTCAAGATGGCAAATGTCAAAGATGTCAAATGACAAATGTCACAATGCTAAATGTCAAAAATGAGAAGTGTCACCATAAAAAATGTCAAAAATAACAAATTTCAAGATGACAAATGTCAAAGATGTCAAATGTCACAATGCTAAATGTCAAAAATAAAAAGTGTCACTTTGAAAAATGTCAAAAATGACAAATTTCAAGATGGCAAATGTCAAAACTGACAAATGTCACAATGCTAAATGTCAAAAATGATAAGTGTCACCATGAAAAATGTCAAAAATGACAAATTTCAAGATGGCAAATGTCCAAGATGTCAAATGACAAATGTCACAATGCTAAATGTCAAAAATGACAAATTTCAAGATGGCAAATGTCAAAGATGTCAAATTACAAATGTCACAATGCTAAATGTCAAAAATGAAAAGTGTCACCATGAAAAATGTCAAAAATGACAAATTTCAAGAAGGCAAATGTCAAAGATGTCAAATGGCAAATGTCACAATGCTAAATGTCAAAAATAAAAAGTGTCACCATGAAAAATGTCAAAAATAACAAATTTCAAGATGGCAAATGTCAAAGATGTCAAATGACAAATGTCACAATGCTAAATGTCAAAAATGAAAAGTGTCACCATGAAAAATGTCAAAAATGACAAATTTCCAGATGGCAAATGTCAAAGATGTCAAATGACAAATGTCACAATGCTAAATGTCAAAAATGAAAAGTGTCACCATGAAAAATGTCAAAAATGACAAATTTCAAGATGGCAAATGTCAAAGAAGTTAAATGACAAATGTCACAATGCTAAATGTCAAAAATGAAAAGTGTCACCATGAAAAATGTCAAAAATGACAAATTTCAAGATGGCAAATGTCAAAGATGTCAAATGACAAATGTCACAATGCTAAATGTCAAAAATGAAAAGTGTCACCATAAAAAATGTCAAAAATGACAAATTTCAAGATGGCAAATGTCAAAACTGACAAATGTCACAATGCTAAATGTCAAAAATGATAAGTGTCACCATGAAAAATGTCAAAAATGACAAATTTCAAGATGGCAAATGTCCAAGATGTCAAATGACAAATGTCACAATGCTAAATGTCAAAAATGAAAAGTGTCACCATAAAAAATGTCAAAAATGACAAATTTCAAGATGGCAAATGTCTAAGATGTCAAATGACAAATGTCACAATGCTAAATGTCAAAAATGAAAAGTGTCACCGTGAAAAATGTCAAAAATGACAAATTTCAAGATGGCAAATGTCAAAGATGTCAAATGACAAATGTCACAATGCTAAATGTCAAAAATGAAAAGTGTCACCATGAAAAATGTCAAAAATGACAAATTTCAAGATGGCAAATGTCAAAGATGTCAAATGTCAAATGTCAAAAATGAAAAGTGTCCCCATGAAAAATGTCAATAATGACAAATTTCAAGATGGCAAATGTCAAAGATGTTAAATGACAAATGTCACAATGCTAAATGTCAAAAATTAAAAGTGTCACCATGAAAAATGTCAAAAATCACAAATTTCAAGATGGCAAATGTCAAAGATGTCGAATATAACAAATTGTCACAATGCTAAATGTCAAAAATGAAAAGTGTCACCATGAAAAATGTCAAAAATGACAAATTTCAAGATGGCAAATGTCAAAGATGTTAAATGACAAATGTCACAATGCTAAATGTCAAAAATGGAAAGTGTCACCATGAAAAATGTCAAAAATGACAAATTTCAAGATGGCAAATATCAAAGATGTCAAATGACAAATGTCACAATGCTAAATGTCAAAAATGACAAATTTCAAGATGGCAAATGTCAAAGATGTCAAATGACAAATGTCACAATGCTAAATGTCAAAAATGAAAAGTGTCACCATGAAAAATGTCAAAAATCACAAATTTCAAGATGGCAAATGTCAAAGATGTCGAATATGACAAATGTCACAATGCTAAATGTCAAAAATGAAAAGTGTCGCCTTGAAAAATGTCAAAAATGACAAATTTCAAGATGGCAAATATCAAAGATGTCAAATGACAAATGTCACAATGCTAAATGTCAAAAATGACAAATTTCAAGATGGCAAATGTCAAAAATGCCAAATGACAAATGTCACAATGCTAAATGTCAAAAATGAAAAGTGTCACCATGAAAAATGTCAAAAATGACAAATTTCAAGATGGCAAATGTCAAAGATGTCAAATGACAAATGTCACAATGCTAAATGTCAAAAATGAAAAGTGTCACCATGAAAAATGTCAAAACTAACAAATTTCAAGATAGCAAATGTCAAAGATGTCAAATGACAAATGTCATAATGCTAAATGTCAAAAATGAAAAGTGTCACCATGAAAAATGTCAAAAATGACAAATTTCAAGATGGCAAATGTCCAAGATGTCAAATGACAAATGTCACAATGCTAAATGTCAAAAATGAAAAGTGTCACCATAAAAAATGTCAAAAATGACAAATTTCAAGATGGCAAATGTCTAAGATGTCAAATGACAAATGTCACAATGCTAAATGTCAAAAATGAAAAGTGTCACCGTGAAAAATGTCAAAAATGACAAATTTCAAGATGGCAAATGTCAAAGATGTCAAATGACAAATGTCACAATGCTAAATGTCAAAAATGAAAAGTGTCACCATGAAAAATGTCAAAAATGACAAATTTCAAGATGGCAAATGTCAAAGATGTCAAATGTCAAATGTCAAAAATGAAAAGTGTCCCCATGAAAAATGTCAATAATGACAAATTTCAAGATGGCAAATGTCAAAGATGTTAAATGACAAATGTCACAATGCTAAATGTCAAAAATTAAAAGTGTCACCATGAAAAATGTCAAAAATCACAAATTTCAAGATGGCAAATGTCAAAGATGTCGAATATAACAAATGTCACAATGCTAAATGTCAAAAATGAAAAGTGTCACCATGAAAAATGTCAAAAATGACAAATTTCAAGATGGCAAATGTCAAAGATGTTAAATGACAAATGTCACAATGCTAAATGTCAAAAATGGAAAGTGTCACCATGAAAAATGTCAAAAATGACAAATTTCAAGATGGCAAATATCAAAGATGTCAAATGACAAATGTCACAATGCTAAATGTCAAAAATGACAAATTTCAAGATGGCAAATGTCAAAGATGTCAAATGACAAATGTCACAATGCTAAATGTCAAAAATGAAAAGTGTCACCATGAAAAATGTCAAAAATCACAAATTTCAAGATGGCAAATGTCAAAGATGTCGAATATGACAAATGTCACAATGCTAAATGTCAAAAATGAAAAGTGTCGCCTTGAAAAATGTCAAAAATGACAAATTTCAAGATGGCAAATATCAAAGATGTCAAATGACAAATGTCACAATGCTAAATGTCAAAAATGACAAATTTCAAGATGGCAAATGTCAAAAATGCCAAATGACAAATGTCACAATGCTAAATGTCAAAAATGAAAAGTGTCACCATGAAAAATGTCAAAAATGACAAATTTCAAGATGGCAAATGTCAAAGATGTCAAATGACAAATGTCACAATGCTAAATGTCAAAAATGAAAAGTGTCACCATGAAAAATGTCAAAACTAACAAATTTCAAGATAGCAAATGTCAAAGATGTCAAATGACAAATGTCATAATGCTAAATGTCAAAAATGAAAAGTGTCACCATGAAAAATGTCAAAAATGACAAATTTCAAGATGGCAAATGTCAAAGATGTCAAATAACAAATGTCACAATGCTAAATGTCAAAAATGAAAAGTGTCACCATGAAAAATGTCAAAAATAACAAATTTCGAAATGGCAAATGTCAAAGATGTCAAATGACAAATGTCACAATGCTAAATGTCAAAAATGACAAATTTCAAGATGGCAAATGTCAAAAATGACAAATGTCACAATGCTAAATGTCAAAAATGATAAGTGTCACCATGAAAAATGTCAAAAATGACAAATTTCAAGATGGCACATGTCCAAGATATCAAATGACAAATGTCACAATGCTAAATGTCAAAAATGAAAAGTGTCACCATGAAAAATGTCAAAAATGACAAATTTCAAGATGGCAAATGTCAAAGATGTCAAATGACAAATGTCACAATGCTAAATGTCAAAAATGAAAAGTGTCAAAAATGACAAATTTCAAGATGGCAAATGTCAAAGATGTCAAATGACAAATGTCACAATGCTAAATGTCAAAAATGAAAAGTGTCACCGTGAAAAATGTCAAAAATGACAAATTTCAAGATGGCAAATGTCAAAGATGTCAAATGACAAATGTCACAATGCTAAATGTCAAAAATGAAAAGTGTCAGTATGAAAAAAGTCAAAAATGACAAATTTCAAGATGGCAAATGTCAAAGATGTCAAATGACAAATGTCACAATGCTAAATGTCAAAAATGAAAAGTGTCCCCATGAAAAATGTCAATAATGACAAATTTCAAGATGGCAAATGTCAAAGATGTCAAATGACAAATGTCACAATGCTAAATGTCAAAAATGAAAAGTGTCACCATGAAAAATGTAAAAAATGACAAATTTCAAGATGGCAAATGTCAAAGATGTCGAATATGACAAATGTCACAATGCTAAATGTCAAAAATGAAAAGTGTCCCCATGAAAAATGTCAATAATGACAAATTTCAAGATGGCAAATGTCAAAGATGTCAAATGACAAATGTCACAATGCTAAATGTCAAAAATGAAAAAGGTCACCATGAAAAATGTCAAAAATCACAAATTTCAAGATGGCAAATGTCAAAGATGTCGAATATGACAAATGTCACAATGCTAAATGTCAAAAATGAAAAGTGTCACCATGAAAAATGTCAAAAATGACAAATTTCAAGATGGCAAATGTCCAAGATGTCAAATGACAAATGTCACAATGCTAAATGTCAAAAATAAAAAGTGTTACCATAAAAAATGTCAAAAATGACAAATTTCAAGATGGCAAATGTCACAGATATCAAATGACAAATGTCACAATGCTAAATGTCAAAAATGAAAAGTGTCAAAAATGACAAATTTTAAGATGGCAAATGTCTAAGATGTCAAATGACAAATGTCACAATGCTAAATGTCAAAAATGAAAAGTGTCACCGTGAAAAATGTCAAAAATGACAAATTTCAAGATGGCAAATGTCAAAGATGTCAAATGACAAATGTCACAATGCTAAATGTCAAAAATGAAAAGTGTCACCATGAAAAATGTCAAAAATGACAAATTTCAAGATGGCAAATGTCAAAGATGTCAAATGTCAAATGTCACAATGCTGAGTGTCAAAAATGAAAAGTGTCCCCATGAAAAATGTCAATAATGACAAATTTCAAGATGGCAAATGTCAAAGATGTCAAATGACAAATGTCACAATGCTAAATGTCAAAAATGAAAAGTGTCACCATGAAAAATGTCAAAAATCACAAATTTCAAGATGGCAAATGTCAAAGATGTCGAATATGACAAATGTCACAATGCTAAATGTCAAAAATGAAAAGTGTCAACATGAAAAATGTCAAAAATGACAAATTTCAAGATGGCAAATATCAAAGATGTTAAATGACAAATGTCACAATGCTAAATGTCAAAAATGAAAAGTGTCAACATGAAAAATGTCAAAAATGACAAATTTCAAGATGGCAAATATCAAAGATGTCAAATGACAAATGTCACAATGCTTAATGTCAAAAATGATAAATTTCAAGATGGCAAATGTCAAAGATGTCAAATGACAAATGTCACAATGCTAAATGTCAAAAATGAAAAGTGTCACCATGAAAAATGTCAAAAATCACAAATTTCAAGATGGCAAATGTCAAAGATGTCGAATATGACAAATGTCACAATGCTAAATGTCAAAAATGAAAAGTGTCACCATGAAAAATGTCAAAAATGACAAATTTCAAGATGGCAAATATCAAAGATGTCAAATGACAAATGTCACAATGCTAAATGTCAAAAATGACAAATTTCAAGATGGCAAATGTCAAAACTGAGAAATGTCACAATGCTAAATGTCAAAAATGAAAAGTGTCACCATGAAAAATGTCAAAAATGACAAATTTCAAGATGGCAAATGTCAAAGATGTCAAATGACAAATGTCACAATGCTAAATGTCAAAAATGAAAAGTGTCACCATGAAAAATGTCAAAAATAACAAATTTCAAGATGGCAAATATCAAAGATGTCAAATGACAAATGTCACAATGCTAAATGTCAAAAATGAAAAGTGTCACCATGAAAAATGTCAAAAATGACAAATTTCAAGATGGCAAATGTCAAAGATGTTAAATGACAAATGTCACAATGCTAAATGTCAAAAATGAAAAGTGTCACCATGAAAAATGTCAAAAATGACAAATTTCAAGATGGCAAATGTCAAAGATGTTAAATGACAAATGTCACAATGCTAAATGTCAAAAATGACAAATTTCAAGATGGCAAATGTCAAAGATGTCAAATGACAAATGTCACAATGCTAAATGTCAAAAATGAAAAGTGTCACCATAAAATGTCGAAAATCACAAATTTCAAGATGGCAAATGTCAAAGATGTCGAATATGACAAATGTCACAATGCTAAATGTCAAAAATGAAAAGTGTCACCATGAAAAATGTCAAAAATGACAACTTTCAAGATGGCAAATATCAAAGATGTCAAATGACAAATGTCACAATCCTAAATGTCAAAAATGACAAATTTCAAGATAGCAAATGTCAAAAATGTCAAATGACAAATGTCACAATGCTAAATGTCAAAAATGAAAAGTGTCACCATGAAAAATGTCAAAAATGACAAATTTCAAGATGGCAAATGTCAAAGATGTCAAATGACAAATGTCACAATGCTAAATGTCAAAAAAGAAAAGTGTCACCATGAAAAATGTCAAAAATAACAAATTTCAAGATGGCAAATGTCAAAGATGTTAAATGACAAATGTCACAATGCTAAATGTCAAAAATGACAAGTGTCACCATGAAAAATGTCAAAAATGACAAATTTCAAGATGGCAAATGTCAAAGATGTCAAATAACAAATGTCACAATGCTAAATGTCAAAAATGAAAAGTGTCACCATGAAAAATGTCAAAAATAACAAATTTCAAGATGGCAAATGTCAAAGATGTCAAATGACAAATGTCACAATGCTAAATGTCAAAAATGACAAATTTCAAGATGGCAAATGTCAAAAATGTCAAATGACAAATGTCACAATGCTAAATGTCAAAAATAAAAAGTGTCACCATGAAAAATGTCAAAAATGACAAATTTCAAGATGGCAAATGTCAAAGATGTCAAATGACAAATGTCACAATGCTAAATGTCAAAAATGAAAAGTGTCACCATAAAATGTCAAAAATGACAAATTTCAAGATGGCAAATGTCAAAGATGTCAAATGACAAATAATGTCACAATGCTAAATGTCAAAAATGAAAAGTGTTACCATGAAAAATGTCAAAAATGACAAATTTCAAGATAGCAAATGTCAAAACTCACAAATGTCACAATGCTAAATGTCAAAAATGAAAAGTGTCACCAGGAAAAATGTCAAAAATAACAAATTTCAAGATGGCAAATGTCAAAGATGTCAAATGACAAATGTCACAATGCTAAATGTAAAAAATGAAAAGTGTCACCATGAAAAATGTCAAAAATGACAAATTTCAAGATGGCAAATATCAAAACTGACAAATGTCACAATGCTAAATGTCAAAAATGAAAAGTGTTACCATGAAAAATGTCAAAAATAACAAATTTCAAGATGGCAAATGCCAAAGATGTCAAATGACAAATGTCACAATGCTAAATGTCAAAAATGACAAATTTTAAGATGGCAAATGTCAAAGATGTCAAATGACAAATGTCACAATGCTAAATGTCAAAAATGAAAAGTGTCACCATGAAAAATGTCAAAAATGACAAATTTCAAAATGGCAAATGTCAAAGATGTCAAATGACAAATGTCACAATGCTAAATGTCAAAAATGAAAAGTGTCACCATGAAAAATGTCAAAAATGACAACTTTCAGGATGGCAAATGTTAAAGATGTTAAATGACAAATGTCACAATGCTAAATGTCAAAAATGAAAAGTGTCACCATGAAAAATGTCAAAAATGACAAATTTCAAGATGGCAAATGTCAAAGATGTCAAATGACAAATGTCACAATGCTAAATGTCAAAAATGAAATGTGTCAAAAATGACAAATTTCAAGATGGCACATGTCTAAGATGTCAAATGACAAATGTCAAAATGCTAAATGTCAAAGATGTCAAATGACAAATGTCACAATGCTAAATGTCAAAAATGAAAAGTGTCACCATGAAAAATGTCAAAAATAACAAATTTCAAGATGGCAAATGTCTAAGATGTCAAATGACAAATGTCACAATGCTAAATGTCAAAAATGAAAAGTGTCACCATGAAAAATGTCAAAAATGACAAATTTCAAGATGGCAAATGTCAAAGATGTCAAATGACAAATGTCACAATGCTAAATGTCAAAAATGAAAAGTGTCACCATGAAAAATGTCAAAAATAACAAATTTCAAGATGACAAATGTCAAAGATGTCAAATGTCACAATGCTAAATGTCAAAAATGAAAAGTGTCACTATGAAAAATATCAAAAATGACAAATTTCAAGATGGCAAATGTCAAAACTGACAAATGTCACAATGCTAAATGTCAAAAATGATAAGTGTCACCATGAAAAATGTCAAAAATGACAAATTTCAAGATGGCAAATGTCCAAGATGTCAAATGACAAATGTCACAATGCTAAATGTCAAAAATGACAAATTTCAAGATGGCAAATGTCAAAGATGTCAAATGACAAATGTCACAATGCTAAATGTCAAAAATGAAAAGTGTCACCATGAAAAATGTCAAAAATGACAAATTTCAAGATGGCAAATGTCAAAGATGTCAAATGGCAAATGTCACAATGCTAAATGTCAAAAATAAAAAGTGTCACCATGAAAAATGTCAAAAATAACAAATTTCAAGATAACAAATGTCAAAGATGTCAAATGACAAATGTCACAATGCTAAATGTCAAAAATGAAAAGTGTCACCATGAAAAATGTCAAAAATGACAACTTTCAAGATGGCAAATGTCAAAGATGTCAAATGACAAATGTCACAATGCTAAATGTCAAAAATAAAAAGTGTCACCATGAAAAATGTCAAAAATGACAAATTTCAAGATGGCAAATGTCAAAGATGTTAAATGACAAATGTCACAATGCTAAATGTCAAAAATGAAAAGTGTCACCATGAAAAATGTCAAAAATGACAAATTTCAAGATGGCAAATGTCAAAGATGTCAAATGACAAATGTCACAATGCTAAATGTCAAAAATGAAAAGTGTCACCATAAAAAATGTCAAAAATGACAAATTTCAAGATGGCAAATGTCAAAACTGACAAATGTCACAATGCTAAATGTCAAAAATGATAAGTGTCACCATGAAAAATGTCAAAATTGACAAATTTCAAGATGGCAAATGTCCAAGATGTCAAATGACAAATGTCACAATGCTAAATGTCAAAAATGAAAAGTGTCACCATGAAAAATGTCAAAAATGACAAATTTCAAGATGGCAAATGTCAAAGATGTCAAATAACAAATGTCACAATGCTAAATGTCAAAAATGAAAAGTGTCAAAAATGACAAATTTCAAGATGGCAAATGTCTAAGATGTCAAATGCCAAATGTCACAATGCTAAATGTCAAAAATGAAAAGTGTCACCGTGAAAAATGTCAAAAATGACAAATTGCAAGATGGCAAATGTCAAAGATGTCAAATGACAAATGTCACAATGCTAAATGTCAAAAATGAAAAGTGTCACCATGAAAAATGTCAAAAATGACAAATTTCAAGATGGCAAATGTCAAAGATGTCAAATGACAAATGTCACAATGCTAAATGTCAAAAATGAAAAGTGTCACCATAAAATGTCAAAAATGACAAATTTCAAGATGGCAAATGTCAAAGATGTCAAATGACAAATAATGTCACAATGCTAAATGTCAAAAATGAAAAGTGTTACCATGAAAAATGTCAAAAATGACAAATTTCAAGATGGCAAATGTCAAAACTCACAAATGTCACAATGCTAAATGTCAAAAATGAAAAGTGTCACCAGGAAAAATGTCAAAAATAACAAATTTCAAGATGGCAAATGACAAAGATGTCAAATGACAAATGTCACAATGCTAAATGTAAAAAATGAAAAGTGTCACCATGAAAAATGTCAAAAATGACAAATTTCAAGATGGCAAATGTCAAAACTGACAAATGTCACAATGCTAAATGTCAAAAATGAAAAGTGTCACCATGAAAAATGTCAAAAATAACAAATTTCAAGATGGCAAATGCCAAAGATGTCAAATGACAAATGTCACAATGCTAAATGTCAAAAATGACAAATTTTAAGATGGCAAATGTCAAAGATGTCAAATGACAAATGTCACAATGCTAAATGTCAAAAATGAAAAGTGTCACCATGAAAAATGTCAAAAATGACAAATTTCAAGATGGCAAATGTCAAAGATGTCAAATGACAAATGTCACAATGCTAAATGTCAAAAATGAAAAGTGTCACCATAAAATGTCAAAAATGACAACTTTCAGGATGGCAAATGTCAAAGATGTCAAATGACAAATAATGTCACAATGCTAAATGTCAAAAATGAAAAGTGTTACCATGAAAAATGTCAAAAATGACAAATTTCAAGATGGCAAATGTCAAAACTCACAAATGTCACAATGCTAAATGTCAAAAATGAAAAGTGTCACCAGGAAAAATGTCAAAAATAACAAATTTCAAGATGGCAAATGTCAAAGATGTCAAATGACAAATGTCACAATGCTAAATGTAAAAAATGAAAAGTGTCACCATGAAAAATGTCAAAAATGACAAATTTCAAGATGGCAAATGTCAAAACTGACAAATGTCACAATGCTAAATGTCAAAAATGAAAAGTGTCACCATGAAAAATGTCAAAAATAACAAATTTCAAGATGGCAAATGCCAAAGATGTCAAATGACAAATGTCACAATGCTAAATGTCAAAAATGACAAATTTTAAGATGGCAAATGTCAAAGATGTCAAATGACAACTGTCACAATGCTAAATGTCAAAAATGAAAAGTGTCACCATGAAAAATGTCAAAAATGACAAATTTCAAGATGGCAAATGTCAAAGATGTCAAATGACAAATGTCACAATGCTAAATGTCAAAAATGAAAAGTGTCACCATGAAAAATGTCAAAAATGACAACTTTCAGGATGGCAAATGTCAAAGATGTTAAATGACAAATGTCACAATGCTAAATGTCAAAAATGAAAAGTGTCACCATGAAAAATGTCAAAAATGACAAATTTCAAGATGGCAAATGTCAAAGATGTCAAATGACAAATGTCACAATGCTAAATGTCAAAAATGAAATGTGTCAAAAATGACAAATTTCAAGATGGCACATGTCTAAGATGTCAAATGACAAATGTCAAAATGCTAAATGCTAAATGTCAAAGATGTCAAATGACAAATGTCACAATGCTAAATGTCAAAAATGAAAAGTGTCACCATGAAAAATGTCAAAAATAACAAATTTCAAGATGGCAAATGTCAAAGATGTCAAATGACAAATGTCACAATGCTAAATGTCAAAAATGAAAAGTGTCACCATGAAAAATGTCAAAAATGACAAATTTCAAGATGGCAAATGTCAAAGATGTCAAATGACAAATGTCACAATGCTAAATGTCAAAAATGAGAAGTGTCACCATAAAAAATGTCAAAAATAACAAATTTCAAGATGACAAATGTCAAAGATGTCAAATGTCACAATGCTAAATGTCAAAAATAAAAAGTGTCACTTTGAAAAATGTCAAAAATGACAAATTTCAAGATGGCAAATGTCAAAACTGACAAATGTCACAATGCTAAATGTCAAAAATGATAAGTGTCACCATGAAAAATGTCAAAAATGACAAATTTCAAGATGGCAAATGTCCAAGATGTCAAATGACAAATGTCACAATGCTAAATGTCAAAAATGACAAATTTCAAGATGGCAAATGTCAAAGATGTCAAATTACAAATGTCACAATGCTAAATGTCAAAAATGAAAAGTGTCACCATGAAAAATGTCAAAAATGACAAATTTCAAGAAGGCAAATGTCAAAGATGTCAAATGGCAAATGTCACAATGCTAAATGTCAAAAATAAAAAGTGTCACCATGAAAAATGTCAAAAATAACAAATTTCAAGATGGCAAATGTCAAAGATGTCAAATGACAAATGTCACAATGCTAAATGTCAAAAATGAAAAGTGTCACCATGAAAAATGTCAAAAATGACAAATTTCCAGATGGCAAATGTCAAAGATGTCAAATGACAAATGTCACAATGCTAAATGTCAAAAATGAAAAGTGTCACCATGAAAAATGTCAAAAATGACAAATTTCAAGATGGCAAATGTCAAAGAAGTTAAATGACAAATGTCACAATGCTAAATGTCAAAAATGAAAAGTGTCACTATGAAAAATGTCAAAAATGACAAATTTCAAGATGGCAAATGTCAAAGATGTCAAATGACAAATGTCACAATGCTAAATGTCAAAAATGAAAAGTGTCACCATAAAAAATGTCAAAAATGACAAATTTCAAGATGGCAAATGTCAAAACTGACAAATGTCACAATGCTAAATGTCAAAAATGATAAGTGTCACCATGAAAAATGTCAAAAATGACAAATTTCAAGATGGCAAATGTCCAAGATGTCAAATGACAAATGTCACAATGCTAAATGTCAAAAATGAAAAGTGTCACCATAAAAAATGTCAAAAATGACAAATTTCAAGATGGCAAATGTCTAAGATGTCAAATGACAAATGTCACAATGCTAAATGTCAAAAATGAAAAGTGTCGCCGTGAAAAATGTCAAAAATGACAAATTTCAAGATGGCAAATGTCAAAGATGTCAAATGACAAATGTCACAATGCTAAATGTCAAAAATGAAAAGTGTCACCATGAAAAATGTCAAAAATGACAAATTTCAAGATGGCAAATGTCAAAGATGTCAAATGTCAAATGTCAAAAATGAAAAGTGTCCCCATGAAAAATGTCAATAATGACAAATTTCAAGATGGCAAATGTCAAAGATGTTAAATGACAAATGTCACAATGCTAAATGTCAAAAATTAAAAGTGTCACCATGAAAAATGTCAAAAATCACAAATTTCAAGATGGCAAATGTCAAAGATGTCGAATATAACAAATGTCACAATGCTAAATGTCAAAAATGAAAAGTGTCACCATGAAAAATGTCAAAAATGACAAATTTCAAGATGGCAAATGTCAAAGATGTTAAATGACAAATGTCACAATGCTAAATGTCAAAAATGGAAAGTGTCACCATGAAAAATGTCAAAAATGACAAATTTCAAGATGGCAAATATCAAAGATGTCAAATGACAAATGTCACAATGCTAAATGTCAAAAATGACAAATTTCAAGATGGCAAATGTCAAAGATGTCAAATGACAAATGTCACAATGCTAAATGTCAAAAATGAAAAGTGTCACCATGAAAAATGTCAAAAATCACAAATTTCAAGATGGCAAATGTCAAAGATGTCGAATATGACAAATGTCACAATGCTAAATGTCAAAAATGAAAAGTGTCGCCTTGAAAAATGTCAAAAATGACAAATTTCAAGATGGCAAATATCAAAGATGTCAAATGACAAATGTCACAATGCTAAATGTCAAAAATGACAAATTTCAAGATGGCAAATGTCAAAAATGCCAAATGACAAATGTCACAATGCTAAATGTCAAAAATGAAAAGTGTCACCATGAAAAATGTCAAAAATGACAAATTTCAAGATGGCAAATGTCAAAGATGTCAAATGACAAATGTCACAATGCTAAATGTCAAAAATGAAAAGTGTCACCATGAAAAATGTCAAAACTAACAAATTTCAAGATGGCAAATGTCAAAGATGTCAAATGACAAATGTCAAAATGCTAAATGCTAAATGTCAAAGATGTCAAATGACAAATGTCACAATGCTAAATGTCAAAAATGAAAAGTGTCACCATGAAAAATGTCAAAAATAACAAATTTCAAGATGGCAAATGTCAAAGATGTCAAATGACAAATGTCACAATGCTAAATGTCAAAAATGAAAAGTGTCACCATGAAAAATGTCAAAAATGACAAATTTCAAGATGGCAAATGTCAAAGATGTCAAATGACAAATGTCACAATGCTAAATGTCAAAAATGAGAAGTGTCACCATAAAAAATGTCAAAAATAACAAATTTCAAGATGACAAATGTCAAAGATGTCAAATGTCACAATGCTAAATGTCAAAAATAAAAAGTGTCACTTTGAAAAATGTCAAAAATGACAAATTTCAAGATGGCAAATGTCAAAACTGACAAATGTCACAATGCTAAATGTCAAAAATGATAAGTGTCACCATGAAAAATGTCAAAAATGACAAATTTCAAGATGGCAAATGTCCAAGATGTCAAATGACAAATGTCACAATGCTAAATGTCAAAAATGACAAATTTCAAGATGGCAAATGTCAAAGATGTCAAATTACAAATGTCACAATGCTAAATGTCAAAAATGAAAAGTGTCACCATGAAAAATGTCAAAAATGACAAATTTCAAGAAGGCAAATGTCAAAGATGTCAAATGGCAAATGTCACAATGCTAAATGTCAAAAATAAAAAGTGTCACCATGAAAAATGTCAAAAATAACAAATTTCAAGATGGCAAATGTCAAAGATGTCAAATGACAAATGTCACAATGCTAAATGTCAAAAATGAAAAGTGTCACCATGAAAAATGTCAAAAATGACAAATTTCCAGATGGCAAATGTCAAAGATGTCAAATGACAAATGTCACAATGCTAAATGTCAAAAATGAAAAGTGTCACCATGAAAAATGTCAAAAATGACAAATTTCAAGATGGCAAATGTCAAAGAAGTTAAATGACAAATGTCACAATGCTAAATGTCAAAAATGAAAAGTGTCACCATGAAAAATGTCAAAAATGACAAATTTCAAGATGGCAAATGTCAAAGATGTCAAATGACAAATGTCACAATGCTAAATGTCAAAAATGAAAAGTGTCACCATAAAAAATGTCAAAAATGACAAATTTCAAGATGGCAAATGTCAAAACTGACAAATGTCACAATGCTAAATGTCAAAAATGATAAGTGTCACCATGAAAAATGTCAAAAATGACAAATTTCAAGATGGCAAATGTCCAAGATGTCAAATGACAAATGTCACAATGCTAAATGTCAAAAATGAAAAGTGTCACCATAAAAAATGTCAAAAATGACAAATTTCAAGATGGCAAATGTCTAAGATGTCAAATGACAAATGTCACAATGCTAAATGTCAAAAATGAAAAGTGTCACCGTGAAAAATGTCAAAAATGACAAATTTCAAGATGGCAAATGTCAAAGATGTCAAATGACAAATGTCACAATGCTAAATGTCAAAAATGAAAAGTGTCACCATGAAAAATGTCAAAAATGACAAATTTCAAGATGGCAAATGTCAAAGATGTCAAATGTCAAATGTCAAAAATGAAAAGTGTCCCCATGAAAAATGTCAATAATGACAAATTTCAAGATGGCAAATGTCAAAGATGTTAAATGACAAATGTCACAATGCTAAATGTCAAAAATTAAAAGTGTCACCATGAAAAATGTCAAAAATCACAAATTTCAAGATGGCAAATGTCAAAGATGTCGAATATAACAAATGTCACAATGCTAAATGTCAAAAATGAAAAGTGTCACCATGAAAAATGTCAAAAATGACAAATTTCAAGATGGCAAATGTCAAAGATGTTAAATGACAAATGTCACAATGCTAAATGTCAAAAATGGAAAGTGTCACCATGAAAAATGTCAAAAATGACAAATTTCAAGATGGCAAATATCAAAGATGTCAAATGACAAATGTCACAATGCTAAATGTCAAAAATGACAAATTTCAAGATGGCAAATGTCAAAGATGTCAAATGACAAATGTCACAATGCTAAATGTCAAAAATGAAAAGTGTCACCATGAAAAATGTCAAAAATCACAAATTTCAAGATGGCAAATGTCAAAGATGTCGAATATGACAAATGTCACAATGCTAAATGTCAAAAATGAAAAGTGTCGCCTTGAAAAATGTCAAAAATGACAAATTTCAAGATGGCAAATATCAAAGATGTCAAATGACAAATGTCACAATGCTAAATGTCAAAAATGACAAATTTCAAGATGGCAAATGTCAAAAATGCCAAATGACAAATGTCACAATGCTAAATGTCAAAAATGAAAAGTGTCACCATGAAAAATGTCAAAAATGACAAATTTCAAGATGGCAAATGTCAAAGATGTTAAATGACAAATGTCACAATGCTAAATGTCAAAAATGAAAAGTGTCACCATGAAAAATGTCAAAACTAACAAATTTCAAGATAGCAAATGTCAAAGATGTCAAATGACAAATGTCATAATGCTAAATGTCAAAAATGAAAAGTGTCACCATGAAAAATGTCAAAAATGACAAATTTCAAGATGGCAAATGTCAAAGATGTCAAATAACAAATGTCACAATGCTAAATGTCAAAAATGAAAAGTGTCACCATGAAAAATGTCAAAAATAACAAATTTCGAAATGGCAAATGTCAAAGATGTCAAATGACAAATGTCACAATGCTAAATGTCAAAAATGACAAATTTCAAGATGGCAAATGTCAAAAATGACAAATGTCACAATGCTAAATGTCAAAAATGATAAGTGTCACCATGAAAAATGTCAAAAATGACAAATTTCAAGATGGCACATGTCCAAGATATCAAATGACAAATGTCACAATGCTAAATGTCAAAAATGAAAAGTGTCACCATGAAAAATGTCAAAAATGACAAATTTCAAGATGGCAAATGTCAAAGATGTCAAATGACAAATGTCACAATGCTAAATGTCAAAAATGAAAAGTGTCAAAAATGACAAATTTCAAGATGGCAAATGTCAAAGATGTCAAATGACAAATGTCACAATGCTAAATGTCAAAAATGAAAAGTGTCACCGTGAAAAATGTCAAAAATGACAAATTTCAAGATGGCAAATGTCAAAGATGTCAAATGACAAATGTCACAATGCTAAATGTCAAAAATGAAAAGTGTCAGTATGAAAAAAGTCAAAAATGACAAATTTCAAGATGGCAAATGTCAAAGATGTCAAATGACAAATGTCACAATGCTAAATGTCAAAAATGAAAAGTGTCCCCATGAAAAATGTCAATAATGACAAATTTCAAGATGGCAAATGTCAAAGATGTCAAATGACAAATGTCACAATGCTAAATGTCAAAAATGAAAAGTGTCACCATGAAAAATGTAAAAAATGACAAATTTCAAGATGGCAAATGTCAAAGATGTCGAATATGACAAATGTCACAATGCTAAATGTCAAAAATGAAAAGTGTCACCATGAAAAATGTCAAAAATGACAAATTTCAAGATGGCAAATGTCAAAGATATCAAATGACAAATGTCACAATGCTAAATGTCAAAAATGAAAAGTGTCCCCATGAAAAATGTCAATAATGACAAATTTCAAGATGGCAAATGTCAAAGATGTCAAATGACAAATGTCACAATGCTAAATGTCAAAAATGAAAAAGGTCACCATGAAAAATGTCAAAAATCACAAATTTCAAGATGGCAAATGTCAAAGATGTCGAATATGACAAATGTCACAATGCTAAATGTCAAAAATGAAAAGTGTCACCATGAAAAATGTCAAAAATGACAAATTTCAAGATGGCAAATGTCCAAGATGTCAAATGACAAATGTCACAATGCTAAATGTCAAAAATAAAAAGTGTTACCATAAAAAATGTCAAAAATGACAAATTTCAAGATGGCAAATGTCACAGATATCAAATGACAAATGTCACAATGCTAAATGTCAAAAATGAAAAGTGTCAAAAATGACAAATTTTAAGATGGCAAATGTCTAAGATGTCAAATGACAAATGTCACAATGCTAAATGTCAAAAATGAAAAGTGTCACCGTGAAAAATGTCAAAAATGACAAATTTCAAGATGGCAAATGTCAAAGATGTCAAATGACAAATGTCACAATGCTAAATGTCAAAAATGAAAAGTGTCACCATGAAAAATGTCAAAAATGACAAATTTCAAGATGGCAAATGTCAAAGATGTCAAATGTCAAATGTCACAATGCTGAGTGTCAAAAATGAAAAGTGTCCCCATGAAAAATGTCAATAATGACAAATTTCAAGATGGCAAATGTCAAAGATGTCAAATGACAAATGTCACAATGCTAAATGTCAAAAATGAAAAGTGTCACCATGAAAAATGTCAAAAATCACAAATTTCAAGATGGCAAATGTCAAAGATGTCGAATATGACAAATGTCACAATGCTAAATGTCAAAAATGAAAAGTGTCAACATGAAAAATGTCAAAAATGACAAATTTCAAGATGGCAAATATCAAAGATGTTAAATGACAAATGTCACAATGCTAAATGTCAAAAATGAAAAGTGTCAACATGAAAAATGTCAAAAATGACAAATTTCAAGATGGCAAATATCAAAGATGTCAAATGACAAATGTCACAATGCTAAATGTCAAAAATGATAAATTTCAAGATGGCAAATGTCAAAGATGTCAAATGACAAATGTCACAATGCTAAATGTCAAAAATGAAAAGTGTCACCATGAAAAATGTCAAAAATCACAAATTTCAAGATGGCAAATGTCAAAGATGTCGAATATGACAAATGTCACAATGCTAAATGTCAAAAATGAAAAGTGTCACCATGAAAAATGTCAAAAATGACAAATTTCAAGATGGCAAATATCAAAGATGTCAAATGACAAATGTCACAATGCTAAATGTCAAAAATGACAAATTTCAAGATGGCAAATGTCAAAACTGAGAAATGTCACAATGCTAAATGTCAAAAATGAAAAGTGTCACCATGAAAAATGTCAAAAATGACAAATTTCAAGATGGCAAATGTCAAAGATGTCAAATGACAAATGTCACAATGCTAAATGTCAAAAATGAAAAGTGTCACCATGAAAAATGTCAAAAATAACAAATTTCAAGATGGCAAATATCAAAGATGTCAAATGACAAATGTCACAATGCTAAATGTCAAAAATGAAAAGTGTCACCATGAAAAATGTCAAAATGACAAATTTCAAGATGGCAAATGTCAAAGATGTTAAATGACAAATGTCACAATGCTAAATGTCAAAAATGAAAAGTGTCACCATGAAAAATGTCAAAAATGACAAATTTCAAGATGGCAAATGTCAAAGATGTTAAATGACAAATGTCACAATGCTAAATGTCAAAAATGACAAATTTCAAGATGGCAAATGTCAAAGATGTCAAATGACAAATGTCACAATGCTAAATGTCAAAAATGAAAAGTGTCACCATAAAATGTCGAAAATCACAAATTTCAAGATGGCAAATGTCAAAGATGTCGAATATGACAAATGTCACAATGCTAAATGTCAAAAATGAAAAGTGTCACCATGAAAAATGTCAAAAATGACAACTTTCAAGATGGCAAATATCAAAGATGTCAAATGACAAATGTCACAATCCTAAATGTCAAAAATGACAAATTTCAAGATAGCAAATGTCAAAAATGTCAAATGACAAATGTCACAATGCTAAATGTCAAAAATGAAAAGTGTCACCATGAAAAATGTCAAAAATGACAAATTTCAAGATGGCAAATGTCAAAGATGTCAAATGACAAATGTCACAATGCTAAATGTCAAAAAAGAAAAGTGTCACCATGAAAAATGTCAAAAATAACAAATTTCAAGATGGCAAATGTCAAAGATGTTAAATGACAAATGTCACAATGCTAAATGTCAAAAATGACAAGTGTCACCATGAAAAATGTCAAAAATGACAAATTTCAAGATGGCAAATGTCAAAGATGTCAAATAACAAATGTCACAATGCTAAATGTCAAAAATGAAAAGTGTCACCATGAAAAATGTCAAAAATAACAAATTTCAAGATGGCAAATGTCAAAGATGTCAAATGACAAATGTCACAATGCTAAATGTCAAAAATGACAAATTTCAAGATGGCAAATGTCAAAAATGTCAAATGACAAATGTCACAATGCTAAATGTCAAAAATAAAAAGTGTCACCATGAAAAATGTCAAAAATGACAAATTTCAAGATGGCAAATGTCAAAGATGTCAAATGACAAATGTCACAATGCTAAATGTCAAAAATGAAAAGTGTCACCATAAAATGTCAAAAATGACAAATTTCAAGATGGCAAATGTCAAAGATGTCAAATGACAAATAATGTCACAATGCTAAATGTCAAAAATGAAAAGTGTTACCATGAAAAATGTCAAAAATGACAAATTTCAAGATAGCAAATGTCAAAACTCACAAATGTCACAATGCTAAATGTCAAAAATGAAAAGTGTCACCAGGAAAAATGTCAAAAATAACAAATTTCAAGATGGCAAATGTCAAAGATGTCAAATGACAAATGTCACAATGCTAAATGTAAAAAATGAAAAGTGTCACCATGAAAAATGTCAAAAATGACAAATTTCAAGATGGCAAATGTCAAAACTGACAAATGTCACAATGCTAAATGTCAAAAATGAAAAGTGTTACCATGAAAAATGTCAAAAATAACAAATTTCAAGATGGCAAATGCCAAAGATGTCAAATGACAAATGTCACAATGCTAAATGTCAAAAATGACAAATTTTAAGATGGCAAATGTCAAAGATGTCAAATGACAAATGTCACAATGCTAAATGTCAAAAATGAAAAGTGTCACCATGAAAAATGTCAAAAATGACAAATTTCAAAATGGCAAATGTCAAAGATGTCAAATGACAAATGTCACAATGCTAAATGTCAAAAATGAAAAGTGTCACCATGAAAAATGTCAAAAATGACAACTTTCAGGATGGCAAATGTTAAAGATGTTAAATGACAAATGTCACAATGCTAAATGTCAAAAATGAAAAGTGTCACCATGAAAAATGTCAAAAATGACAAATTTCAAGATGGCAAATGTCAAAGATGTCAAATGACAAATGTCACAATGCTAAATGTCAAAAATGAAATGTGTCAAAAATGACAAATTTCAAGATGGCACATGTCTAAGATGTCAAATGACAAATGTCAAAATGCTAAATGTCAAAGATGTCAAATGACAAATGTCAAAATGCTAAATGTCAAAGATGTCAAATGACAAATGTCACAATGCTAAATGTCAAAAATGAAAAGTGTCACCATGAAAAATGTCAAAAATAACAAATTTCAAGATGGCAAATGTCTAAGATGTCAAATGACAAATGTCACAATGCTAAATGTCAAAAATGAAAAGTGTCACCATGAAAAATGTCAAAAATGACAAATTTCAAGATGGCAAATGTCAAAGATGTCAAATGACAAATGTCACAATGCTAAATGTCAAAAATGAAAAGTGTCACCATGAAAAATGTCAAAAATAACAAATTTCAAGATGACAAATGTCAAAGATGTCAAATGTCACAATGCTAAATGTCAAAAATGAAAAGTGTCACTATGAAAAATATCAAAAATGACAAATTTCAAGATGGCAAATGTCAAAACTGACAAATGTCACAATGCTAAATGTCAAAAATGATAAGTGTCACCATGAAAAATGTCAAAAATGACAAATTTCAAGATGGCAAATGTCCAAGATGTCAAATGACAAATGTCACAATGCTAAATGTCAAAAATGACAAATTTCAAGATGGCAAATGTCAAAGATGTCAAATGACAAATGTCACAATGCTAAATGTCAAAAATGAAAAGTGTCACCATGAAAAATGTCAAAAATGACAAATTTCAAGATGGCAAATGTCAAAGATGTCAAATGGCAAATGTCACAATGCTAAATGTCAAAAATAAAAAGTGTCACCATGAAAAATGTCAAAAATAACAAATTTCAAGATAACAAATGTCAAAGATGTCAAATGACAAATGTCACAATGCTAAATGTCAAAAATGAAAAGTGTCACCATGAAAAATGTCAAAAATGACAACTTTCAAGATGGCAAATGTCAAAGATGTCAAATGACAAATGTCACAATGCTAAATGTCAAAAATAAAAAGTGTCACCATGAAAAATGTCAAAAATGACAAATTTCAAGATGGCAAATGTCAAAGATGTTAAATGACAAATGTCACAATGCTAAATGTCAAAAATGAAAAGTGTCACCATGAAAAATGTCAAAAATGACAAATTTCAAGATGGCAAATGTCAAAGATGTCAAATGACAAATGTCACAATGCTAAATGTCAAAAATGAAAAGTGTCACCATAAAAAATGTCAAAAATGACAAATTTCAAGATGGCAAATGTCAAAACTGACAAATGTCACAATGCTAAATGTCAAAAATGATAAGTGTCACCATGAAAAATGTCAAAATTGACAAATTTCAAGATGGCAAATGTCCAAGATGTCAAATGACAAATGTCACAATGCTAAATGTCAAAAATGAAAAGTGTCACCATGAAAAATGTCAAAAATGACAAATTTCAAGATGGCAAATGTCAAAGATGTCAAATAACAAATGTCACAATGCTAAATGTCAAAAATGAAAAGTGTCAAAAATGACAAATTTCAAGATGGCAAATGTCTAAGATGTCAAATGCCAAATGTCACAATGCTAAATGTCAAAAATGAAAAGTGTCACCGTGAAAAATGTCAAAAATGACAAATTGCAAGATGGCAAATGTCAAAGATGTCAAATGACAAATGTCACAATGCTAAATGTCAAAAATGAAAAGTGTCACCATGAAAAATGTCAAAAATGACAAATTTCAAGATGGCAAATGTCAAAGATGTCAAATGTCAAATGTCAAAAATGAAAAGTGTCCCCATGAAAAATGTCAATAATGACAAATTTCAAGATGGCAAATGTCAAAGATGTTAAATGACAAATGTCACAATGCTAAATGTCAAAAATTAAAAGTGTCACCATAAAAAATGTCAAAAATCACAAATTTCAAGATGGCAAATGTCAAAGATGTCGAATATGACAAATGTCACAATGCTAAATGTCAAAAATGAAAAGTGTCACCATGAAAAATGTCAAAAATGACAAATTTCAGGATGGCAAATGTCAAAGATGTTAAATGACAAATGTCACAATGCTAAATGTCAAAAATGAAAAGTGTCACCATGAAAAATGTCAAAAATGACAAATTTCAAGATGGCAAATATCAAAGATGTCAAATAACAAATGTCACAATGCTAAATGTCAAAAATGACAAATTTCAAGATGGCAAATGTCAAAGATGTCAAATGACAAATGTCACAATGCTAAATGTCAAAAATGAAAAGTGTCACCATGAAAAATGTCAAAAATCACAAATTTCAAGATGGCAAATGTCAAAGATGTCGAATATGACAAATGTCACAATGCTAAATGTCAAAAATGAAAAGTGTCGCCTTAAAAAATGTCAAAAATGACAAATTTTAAGATGGCAAATATCAAAGATGTCAAATGACAAATGTCACAATGCTAAATGTCAAAAATGACAAATTTCAAGATGGCAAATGTCAAAAATGCCAAATGACAAATGTCACAATGCTAAATGTCAAAAATGAAAAGTGTCACCATGAAAAATGTCAAAAATGACAAATTTCAAGATGGCAAATGTCAAAGATGTCAAATAACAAATGTCACAATGCTAAATGTCAAAAATGAAAAGTGTCACCATGAAAAATGTCAAAAATAACAAATTTCAAGATGGCAAATGTCAAAGATGTCAAATGACAAATGTCACAATGCTAAATGTCAAAAATGACAAATTTCAAGATGGCAAATGTCTAAAATGTCAAATGACAAATGTCACAATGCTAAATGTCAAAAATGAAAAGTGTCACCATGAAAAATGTCAAAAATGACAAATTTCAAGATGGCAAATATCAAAGATGTCAAATGACAAATGTCACAATGCTAAATGTCAAAAATGACAAATTTCAAGATGGCAAATGTCAAAACTGAGAAATGTCACAATGCTAAATGTCAAAAATGAAAAGTGTCACCATGAAAAATGTCAAAAATGACAAATTTCAAGATGGCAAATGTCAAAGATGTCAAATGACAAATGTCACAATGCTAAATGTCAAAAATGAAAAGTGTCACCATGAAAAATGTCAAAAATAACAAATTTCAAGATGGCAAATATCAAAGATGTCAAATGACAAATGTCACAATGCTAAATGTCAAAAATGAAAAGTGTCACCATGAAAAATGTCAAAAATGACAAATTTCAAGATGGCAAATGTCAAAGATGTTAAATGACAAATGTCACAATGCTAAATGTCAAAAATGAAAAGTGTCACCATGAAAAATGTCAAAAATGACAAATTTCAAGATGGCAAATATCAAAGATGTCAAATGACAAATGTCACAATGCTAAATGTCAAAAATGAAAAGTGTTACCATGAAAAATGTCAAAAATGACAAATTTCAAGATAGCAAATGTCAAAACTCACAAATGTCACAATGCTAAATGTCAAAAATGAAAAGTGTCACCAGGAAAAATGTCAAAAATAACAAATTTCAAGATGGCAAATGTCAAAGATGTCAAATGACAAATGTCACAATGCTAAATGTAAAAAATGAAAAGTGTCACCATGAAAAATGTCAAAAATGACAAATTTCAAGATGGCAAATGTCAAAACTGACAAATGTCACAATGCTAAATGTCAAAAATGAAAAGTGTCACCATGAAAAATGTCAAAAATAACAAATTTCAAGATGGCAAATGCCAAAGATGTCAAATGACAAATGTCACAATGCTAAATGTCAAAAATGACAAATTTTAAGATGGCAAATGTCAAAGATGTCAAATGACAAATGTCACAATGCTAAATGTCAAAAATGAAAAGTGTCACCATGAAAAATGTCAAAAATGACAAATTTCAAGATGGCAAATGTCAAAGATGTCAAATGACAAATGTCACAATGCTAAATGTCAAAAATAAAAAGTGTCACCATGAAAAATGTCAAAAATGACAACTTTCAGGATGGCAAATGTCAAAGATGTTAAATGACAAATGTCACAATGCTAAATGTCAAAAATGAAAAGTGTCACCATGAAAAATGTCAAAAATGACAAATTTCAAGATGGCAAATGTCAAAGATGTCAAATGACAAATGTCACAATGCTAAATGTCAAAAATGAAATGTGTCAAAAATGACAAATTTCAAGATGGCACATGTCTAAGATGTCAAATGACAAATGTCAAAATGCTAAATGTCAAAGATGTCAAATGACAAATGTCACAATGCTAAATGTCAAAAATGAAAAGTGTCACCATGAAAAATGTCAAAAATAACAAATTTCAAGATGACAAATGTCAAAGACGTCAAATGTCACAATGCTAAATGTCAAAAATGAAAAGTGTCACTATGAAAAATATCAAAAATGACAAATTTCAAGATGGCAAATGTCAAAACTGACAAATGTCACAATGCTAAATGTCAAAAATGATAAGTGTCACCATGAAAAATGTCAAAAATGACAAATTTCAAGATGGCAAATGTCCAAGATGTCAAATGACAAATGTCACAATGCTAAATGTCAAAAATGACAAATTTCAAGATGGCAAATGTCAAAGATGTCAAATGACAAATGTCACAATGCTAAATGTCAAAAATGTAAAGTGTCACCATGAAAAATGTCAAAAATGACAAATTTCAAGATGGCAAATGTCAAAGATGTCAAATGGCAAATGTCACAATGCTAAATGTCAAAAATAAAAAGTGTCACCATAAAAAATGTCAAAAATAACAAATTTCAAGATAACAAATGTCAAAGATGTCAAATGACAAATGTCACAATGCTAAATGTCAAAAATGAAAAGTGTCACCATGAAAAATGTCAAAAATGACAACTTTCAAGATGGCAAATGTCAAAGATGTCAAATGACAAATGTCACAATGCTAAATGTCAAAAATAAAAAGTGTCACCATGAAAAATGTCAAAAATGACAAATTTCAAGATGGCAAATGTCAAAGATGTTAAATGACAAATGCCACAATGCTAAATGTCAAAAATGAAAAGTGTCACCCTGAAAAATGTCAAAAATGACAAATTTCAAGATGGCAAATGTCAAAGATGTCAAATGACAAATGTCACAATGCTAAATGTCAAAAATGAAAAGTGTCACCATAAAAAATGTCAAAAATGACAAATTTCAAGATGGCAAATGTCAAAACTGACAAATGTCACAATGCTAAATGTCAAAAATGATAAGTGTCACCATGAAAAATGTCAAAAATGACAAATTTCAAAGTGGCAAATGTCCAAGATGTCAAATGACAAATGTCACAATGCTAAATGTCAAAAATGAAAAGTGTCACCATGAAAAATGTCAAAAATGACAACTTTCAGGATGGCAAATGTCAAAGATGTCAAATGACAAATGTCACAATGCTAAATGTCAAAAATAAAAAGTGTCACCATGAAAAATGTCAAAAATGACAAATTTCAAGATGGCAAATGTCAAAGATGTCAAATGACAAATGTCACAATGCTAAATGTCAAAAATGAAAAGTGTCACCTTGAAAAATGTCAAAAATAACAAATTTCAAGATGACAAATGTCAAAGACGTCAAATGTCACAATGCTAAATGTCAAAAATGAAAAGTGTCACTATGAAAAATATCAAAAATGACAAATTTCAAGATGGCAAATGTCAAAACTGACAAATGTCACAATGCTAAATGTCAAAAATGATAAGTGTCACCATGAAAAATGTCAAAAATGACAAATTTCAAGATGGCAAATGTCCAAGATGTCAAATGACAAATGTCACAATGCTAAATGTCAAAAATGACAAATTTCAAGATGGCAAATGTCAAAGATGTCAAATGACAAATGTCACAATGCTAAATGTCAAAAATGAAAAGTGTCACCATGAAAAATGTCAAAAATGACAAATTTCAAGATGGCAAATGTCAAAGATGTCAAATGGCAAATGTCACAATGCTAAATGTCAAAAATAAAAAGTGTCACCATGAAAAATGTCAAAAATAACAAATTTCAAGATAACAAATGTCAAAGATGTCAAATGACAAATGTCACAATGCTAAATGTCAAAAATGAAAAGTGTCACCATGAAAAATGTCAAAAATGACAACTTTCAAGATGGCAAATGTCAAAGATGTCAAATGACAAATGTCACAATGCTAAATGTCAAAAATAAAAAGTGTCACCATGAAAAATGTCAAAAATGACAAATTTCAAGATGGCAAATGTCAAAGATGTTAAATGACAAATGCCACAATGCTAAATGTCAAAAATGAAAAGTGTCACCCTGAAAAATGTCAAAAATGACAAATTTCAAGATGGCAAATGTCAAAGATGTCAAATGACAAATGTCACAATGCTAAATGTCAAAAATGAAAAGTGTCACCATAAAAAATGTCAAAAATGACAAATTTCAAGATGGCAAATGTCAAAACTGACAAATGTCACAATGCTAAATGTCAAAAATGATAAGTGTCACCATGAAAAATGTCAAAAATGACAAATTTCAAAGTGGCAAATGTCCAAGATGTCAAATGACAAATGTCACAATGCTAAATGTCAAAAATGAAAAGTGTCACCATGAAAAATGTCAAAAATGACAAATTTCAAGATGGCAAATGTCAAAGATGTCAAATATCAAATGTCACAATGCTAAATGTCAAAAATGAAAAGTGTCAAAAATGACAAATTTCAAGATGGCAAATGTCTAAGATGTCAAATGACAAATGTCACAATGCTAAATGTCAAAAATGAAAAGTGTCACCATGAAAAATGTCAAAAATGACAAATTTCAAGATGGCAAATGTCAAAGATGTCAAATGTCAAATGTCAAAAATGAAAAGTGTCCCCATGAAAAATGTCAATAATGACAAATTTCAAGATGGCAAATGTCAAAGATGTTAAATGACAAATGTCACAATGCTAAATGTCAAAAATTAAAAGTGTCACCATAAAAAATGTCAAAAATCACAAATTTCAAGATGGCAAATGTCAAAGATGTCGAATATGACAAATGTCACAATGCTAAATGTCAAAAATGAAAAGTGTCACCATGAAAAATGTCAAAAATGACAAATTTCAAGATGGCAAATGTCAAAGATGTTAAATGACAAATGTTACAATGCTAAATGTCAAAAATGAAAAGTGTCACCATGAAAAATGTCAAAAATGACAAATTTCAAGATGGCAAATATCAAAGATGTCAAATAACAAATGTCACAATGCTAAATGTCAAAAATGACAAATTTCAAGATGGCAAATGTCAAAGATGTCAAATGACAAATGTCACAATGCTAAATGTCAAAAATGAAAAGTGTCACCATGAAAAATGTCAAAAATGACAAATTTCAAGATGGCAAATGTCAAAGATGTCAAATGTCAAATGTCAAAAATGAAAAGTGTCCCCATGAAAAATGTCAATAATGACAAATTTCAAGATGGCAAATGTCAAAGATGTTAAATGACAAATGTCACAATGCTAAATGTCAAAAATTAAAAGTGTCACCATAAAAAATGTCAAAAATCACAAATTTCAAGATGGCAAATGTCAAAGATGTCGAATATGACAAATGTCACAATGCTAAATGTCAAAAATGAAAAGTGTCACCATGAAAAATGTCAAAAATGACAAATTTCAAGATGGCAAATGTCAAAGATGTTAAATGACAAATGTCACAATGCTAAATGTCAAAAATGAAAAGTGTCACCATGAAAAATGTCAAAAATGACAAATTTCAAGATGGCAAATATCAAAGATGTCAAATAACAAATGTCACAATGCTAAATGTCAAAAATGACAAATTTCAAGATGGCAAATGTCAAAGATGTCAAATGACAAATGTCACAATGCTAAATGTCAAAAATGAAAAGTGTCACCATGAAAAATGTCAAAAATCACAAATTTCAAGATGGCAAATGTCAAAGATGTCGAATATGACAAATGTCACAATGCTAAATGTCAAAAATGAAAAGTGTCGCCTTAAAAAATGTAAAAAATGACAAATTTCAAGATGGCAAATATCAAAGATGTCAAATGACAAATGTCACAATGCTAAATGTCAAAAATGACAAATTTCAAGATGGCAAATGTCAAAAATGCCAAATGACAAATGTCACAATGCTAAATGTCAAAAATGAAAAGTGTCACCATAAAAAATGTCAAAAATGACAAATTTCAAGATGGCAAATGTCAAAGATGTCAAATAACAAATGTCACAATGCTAAATGTCAAAAATGAAAAGTGTCACCATGAAAAATGTCAAAAATAACAAATTTCAAGATGGCAAATGTCAAAGATGTCAAATGACAAATGTCACAATGCTAAATGTCAAAAATGACAAATTTCAAGATGGCAAATGTCTAAAATGTCAAATGACAAATGTCACAATGCTAAATGTCAAAAATGAAAAGTGTCACCATGAAAAATGTCAAAAATGACAAATTTCAAGATGGCAAATATCAAAGATGTCAAATGACAAATGTCACAATGCTAAATGTCAAAAATGACAAATTTCAAGATGGCAAATGTCAAAACTGAGAAATGTCACAATGCTAAATGTCAAAAATGAAAAGTGTCACCATGAAAAATGTCAAAAATGACAAATTTCAAGATGGCAAATGTCAAAGATGTCAAATGACAAATGTCACAATGCTTAATGTCAAAAATGAAAAGTGTCACCATGAAAAATGTCAAAAATAACAAATTTCAAGATGGCAAATATCAAAGATGTCAAATGACAAATGTCACAATGCTAAATGTCAAAAATGAAAAGTGTCACCATGAAAAATGTCAAAAATGACAAATTTCAAGATGGCAAATGTCAAAGATGTTAAATGACAAATGTCACAATGCTAAATGTCAAAAATGAAAAGTGTCACCATGAAAAATGTCAAAAATGACAAATTTCAAGATGGCAAATATCAAAGATGTCAAATGACAAATGTCACAATGCTAAATGTCAAAAATGACAAATTTCAAGATGGCAAATGTCAAAGATGTCAAATGACAAATGTCACAATGCTAAATGTCAAAAATGAAAAGTGTCACCATGAAAAATGTCGAAAATCACAAATTTCAAGATGGCAAATGTCAAAGATGTCGAATATGACAAATGTCACAATGCTAAATGTCAAAAATGAAAAGTGTCACCATGAAAAATGTCAAAAATGACAAATTTCAAGATGGCAAATATCAAGGATGTCAAATGACAAATGTCACAATGCTAAATGTCAAAAATGACAAATTTCAAGATAGCAAATGTCAAAAATGTCAAATGACAAATGTCACAATGCTAAATGTCAAAAATGAAAAGTGTCACCATGAAAAATGTCAAAAATGACAAATTTCAAGATGGCAAATGTCAAAGATGTCAAATGACAAATGTCACAATGCTAAATGTCAAAAAAGAAAAGTGTCACCATGAAAAATGTCAAAAATAACAAATTTCAAGATGGCAAATGTCAAAGATGTTAAATGACAAATGTCACAATGCTAAATGTCAAAAATGAAAAGTGTCACCATGAAAAATGTCAAAAATGACAAATTTCAAGATGGCAAATGTCAAAGATGTCAAATAACAAATGTCACAATGCTAAATGTCAAAAATGAAAAGTGTCACCATGAAAAATGTCAAAAATAACAAATTTCAAAATGGCAAATGTCAAAGATGTCAAATGACAAATGTCACAATGCTAAATGTCAAAAATGACAAATTTCAAGATGGCAAATGTCAAAAATGTCAAATGACAAATGTCACAATGCTAAATGTCAAAAATGAAAAGTGTCACCATGAAAAATGTCAAAAATGACAAATTTCAAGATGGCAAATGTCAAAGATGTCAAATGACAAATGTCACAATGCTAAATGTCAAAAATGAAAAGTGTCACCATAAAATGTCAAAAATGACAAATTTCAAGATGGCAAATGTCAAAGATGTCAAATGACAAATAATGTCACAATGCTAAATGTCAAAAATGAAAAGTGTTACCATGAAAAATGTCAAAAATGACAAATTTCAAGATGGCAAATGTCAAAACTCACAAATGTCACAATGCTAAATGTCAAAAATGAAAAGTGTCACCAGGAAAAATGTCAAAAATAACAAATTTCAAGATGGCAAATGTCAAAGATGTCAACTGACAAATGTCACAATGCTAAATGTAAAAAATGAAAAGTGTCAAAATGAAAAATGTCAAAAATGACAAATTTCAAGATGGCAAATGTCAAAACTGACAAATGTCACAATGCTAAATGTCAAAAATGAAAAGTGTCACCATGAAAAATGTCAAAAATAACAAATTTCAAGATGGCAAATGCCAAAGATGTCAAATGACAAATGTCACAATGCTAAATGTCAAAAATGACAAATTTTAAGATGGCAAATGTCAAAGATGTCAAATGACAAATGTCACAATGCTAAATGTCAAAAATGAAAAGTGTCACCATAAAAAATGTCAAAAATGACAAATTTCAAGATGGCAAATGTCAAAGATGTCAAATGACAAATGTCACAATGCTAAATGTCAAAAATGAAAAGTGTCACCATGAAAAATGTCAAAAATGACAACTTTCAGAATGGCAAATGTCAAAGATGTTAAATGACAAATGTCAAAGATGTTAAATGACAAATGTCACAATGCTAAATGTCAAAAATGAAAAGTGTCACCATGAAAAATGTCAAAAATGACAAATTTCAAGATGGCAAATGTCAAAGATGTCAAATGACAAATGTCACAATGCTAAATGTCAAAAATGAAATGTGTCAAAAATGACAAATTTCAAGATGGCACATGTCTAAGATGTCAAATGACAAATGTCAAAATGCTAAATGTCAAAGATGTCAAATGACAAATGTCACAATGCTAAATGTCAAAAATGAAAAGTGTCACCATGAAAAATGTCAAAAATAACAAATTTCAAGATGGCAAATGTCAAAGATCTCGAATATGACAAATGTCACAATGCTAAATGTCAAAAATGAAAAGTGTCGCCTTGAAAAATGTCAAAAATGACAAATTTCAAGATGGCAAATATCAAAGATGTCAAATGACAAATGTCACAATGCTAAATGTCAAAAATGACAAATTTCAAGATGGCAAATGTCAAAAATGCCAAATGACAAATGTCACAATGCTAAATGTCAAAAATGAAAAGTGTCACCATGAAAAATGTCAAAAATGACAAATTTCAAGATGGCAAATGTCCAAGATGTCAAATGACAAATGTCACAATGCTAAATGTCAAAAATAAAAAGTGTTACCATAAAAAATGTCAAAAATGACAAATTTCAAGATGGCAAATGTCACAGATGTCAAATGACAAATGTCACAATGCTAAATGTCAAAAATGAAAAGTGTCAAAAATGACAAATTTCAAAAAGGCAAATCTCTAAGATGTCAAATGACAAATGTCACAATGCTAAATGTCAAAAATGAAAAGTGTCACCGTGAAAAATGTCAAAAATGACAAATTTCAAGATGGCAAATGTCAAAGATGTCAAATGACAAATGTCACAATGCTAAATGTCAAAAATGAAAAGTGTCACCATGAAAAATGTCAAAAATGACAAATTTCAAGATGGCAAATGTCAAAGATGTCAAATGTCAAATGTCACAATGCTGAGTGTCAAAAATGAAAAGTGTCCCCATGAAAAATGTCAATAATGACAAATTTCAAGATGACAAATGTCAAAGATGTCAAATGACAAATGTCACAATGCTAAATGTCAAAAATGAAAAGTTTCACCATAAAAAATGTCAAAAATCACAAATTTCAAGATGGCAAATGTCAAAGATGTCGAATATGACAAATGTCACAATGCTAAATGTCAAAAATGAAAAGTGTCACCATGAAAAATGTCAAAAATGACAAATTTCAAGATGGCAAATGTCAAAGATGTTAAATGACAAATGTCACAATGCTAAATGTCAAAAATGAAAAGTGTCACCATGAAAAATGTCAAAAATGACAAATTTCAAGATGGCAAATATCAAAGATGTCAAATGACAAATGTCACAATGCTAAATGTCAAAAATGACAAATTTCAAGATGGCAAATGTCAAAGATGTCAAATGACAAATGTCACAATGCTAAATGTCAAAAATGAAAAGTGTCACCATGAAAAATGTCAAAAATCACAAATTTCAAGATGGCAAATGTCAAAGATGTCGAATATGACAAATGTCACAATGCTTAATGTCAAAAATGAAAAGTGTCACCATGAAAAATGTCAAAAATGACAAATTTCAAGATGGCAAATGTCAAAGATGTCAAATGACAAATGTCACAATGCTAAATGTCAAAAATGACAAATTTCAAGATGGCAAATGTCAAAACTGAGAAATGTCACAATGCTAAATGTCAAAAATGAAAAGTGTCACCATGAAAAATGTCAAAAATGACAAATTTCAAGATGGCAAATGTCAAAGATGTCAAATGACAAATGTCACAATGCTAAATGTCAAAAATGAAAAGTGTCACCATGAAAAATGTCAAAAATACCAAATTTCAAGATGGCAAATATCAAAGATGTCAAATGACAAATGTCACAATGCTAAATGTCAAAAATGAAAAGTGTCACCATGAAAAATGTCAAAAATGACAAATTTCAAGATGGCAAATGTCAAAGATGTTAAATGACAAATGTCACAATGCTAAATGTCAAAAATGAAAAGTGTCACCATGAAAAATGTCAAAAATGACAAATTTCAAGATGGCAAATATCAAAGATGTCAAATGACAAATGTCACAATGCTAAATGTCAAAAATGACAAATTTCAAGATGGCAAATGTCAAAGATGTCAAATGACAAATGTCACAATGCTAAATGTCAAAAATGAAAAGTGTCACCATGAAAAATGTCAAAAATGACAAATTTCAAGATGGCAAATGTCAAAGATGTCAAATAACAAATGTCACAATGCTAAATGTCAAAAATGAAAAGTGTCACCATGAAAAATGTCAAAAATAACAAATTTCAAGATGGCAAATGTCAAAGATGTCAAATGACAAATGTCACAATGCTAAATGTCAAAAATGACAAATTTCAAGATGGCAAATGTCAAAAATGTCAAATGACAAATGTCACAATGCTAAATGTCAAAAATGAAAAGTGTCACCATGAAAAATGTCAAAAATGACAAATTTCAAGATGGCAAATGTCAAAGATGTCAAATGACAAATGTCACAATGCTAAATGTCAAAAATGAAAAGTGTCACCATAAAATGTCAAAAATGACAAATTTCAAGATGGCAAATGTCAAAGATGTCAAATGACAAATAATGTCACAATGCTAAATGTCAAAAATAAAAAGTGTTACCATGAAAAATGTCAAAAATGACAAATTTCAAGATGGCAAATGTCAAAACTCACAAATGTCACAATGCTAAATGTCAAAAATGAAAAGTGTCACCAGGAAAAATGTCAAAAATAACAAATTTCAAGATGGCAAATGCCAAAGATGTCAAATGACAAATGTCACAATGCTAAATGTCAAAAATGACAAATTTTAAGATGGCAAATGTCAAAGATGTCAAATGACAAATGTCACAATGCTAAATGTCAAAAATGAAAAGTGTCACCATGAAAAATGTCAAAAATGACAAATTTCAAGATGGCAAATGTCAAAGATGTCAAATGACAAATGTCACAATGCTAAATGTCAAAAATGAAAAGTGTCACCATGAAAAATGTCAAAAATGACAACTTTCAGGATGGCAAATGTCAAAGATGTTAAATGACAAATGTCACAATGCTAAATGTCAAAAATGAAAAGTGTCACCATGAAAAATGTCAAAAATGACAAATTTCAAGATGGCAAATGTCAAAGATGTCAAATGACAAATGTCACAATGCTAAATGTCAAAAATGAAATGTGTCAAAAATGACAAATTTCAAGATGGCACATGTCTAAGATGTCAAATGACAAATGTCAAAATGCTAAATGTCAAAGATGTCAAATGACAAATGTCACAATGCTAAATGTCAAAAATGAAAAGTGTCACCATGAAAAATGTCAAAAATAACAAATTTCAAGATGGCAAATGTCAAAGATGTCGAATATGACAAATGTCACAATGCTAAATGTCAAAAATGAGAAGTGTCGCCTTGAAAAATGTCAAAAATGACAAATTTCAAGATGGCAAATATCAAAGATGTCAAATGACAAATGTCACAATGCTAAATGTCAAAAATGACAAATTTCAAGATGGCAAATGTCAAAAATGCCAAATGACAAATGTCACAATGCTAAATGTCAAAAATGAAAAGTGTCACCATGGAAAATGTCAAAAATGACAAATTTCAAGATGGCAAATGTCCAAGATGTCAAATGACAAATGTCACAATGCTAAATGTCAAAAATAAAAAGTTTTACCATAAAAAATGTCAAAAATGACAAATTTCAAGATGGCAAATGTCACAGATGTCAAATGACAAATGTCACAATGCTAAATGTCAAAAATGAAAAGTGTCAAAAATGACAAATTTCAAGATGGCCAATGTCTAAGATGTCAAATGACAAATGTCACAATGCTAAATGTCAAAAATGAAAAGTGTCACCGTGAAAAATGTCAAAAATGACAAATTTCAAGATGGCAAATGTCAAAGATGTCAAATGACAAATGTCACAATGCTAAATGTCAAAAATGAAAAGTGTCACCATGAAAAATGTCAAAAATGACAAATTTCAAGATGGCAAATGTCAAAGATGTCAAATGTCAAATGTCACAATGCTGAGTGTCAAAAATGAAAAGTGTCCCCATGAAAAATGTCAATAATGACAAATTTCAAGATGGCAAATGTCAAAGATGTCAAATGACAAATGTCACAATGCTAAATGTCAAAAATGAAAAGTGTCACCATGAAAAATGTCAAAAATCACAAATTTCAAGATGGCAAATGTCAAAGATGTCGAATATGACAAATGTCACAATGCTAAATGTCAAAAATGAAAAGTGTCACCATGAAAAATGTCAAAAATGACAAATTTCAAGATGGCAAATGTCAAAGATGTTAAATGACAAATGTCACAATGCTAAATGTCAAAAATGAAAAGTGTCACCATGAAAAATGTCAAAAATTACAAATTTCAAGATGGCAAATATCAAAGATGTCAAATGACAAATGTCACAATGCTAAATGTCAAAAATGACAAATTTCAAGATGGCAAATGTCAAAGATGTCAAATGACAAATGTCACAATGCTAAATGTCAAAAATGAAAAGTGTCACCATAAAAAATGTCAAAAATCACAAATTTCAAGATGGCAAATGTCAAAGATGTCGAATATGACAAATGTCACAATGCTAAATGTCAAAAATGAAAAGTGTCACCATGAAAAATGTCAAAAATGACAAATTTCAAGATGGCAAATATCAAAGATGTCAAATGACAAATGTCACAATGCTAAATGTCAAAAATGACAAATTTCAAGATGGCAAATGTCAAAACTGAGAAATGTCACAATGCTAAATGTCAAAAATGAAAAGTGTCACCATGAAAAATGTCAAAAATGACAAATTTCAAGATGGCAAATGTCAAAGATGTCAAATGACAAATGTCACAATGCTAAATGTCAAAAATGAAAAGTGTCACCATGAAAAATGTCAAAAATAACAAATTTCAAGATGGCAAATATCAAAGATGTCAAATGACAAATGTCACAATGCTAAATGTCAAAAATGAAAAGTGTCACCATGAAAAATGTCAAAAATGACAAATTTCAATATGGCAAATGTCAAAGATGTTAAATGACAAATGTCACAATGCTAAATGTCAAAAATGAAAAGTGTCACCATGAAAAATGTCAAAAATGACAAATTTCAAAATGGCAAATATCAAAGATGTCAAATGACAAATGTCACAATGCTAAATGTCAAAAATGACAAATTTCAAGATGGCAAATGTCAAAGATGTCAAATGACAAATGTCACAATGCTAAATGTCAAAAATGAAAAGTGTCACCATGAAAAATGTCGAAAATCACAAATTTCAAGATGGCAAATGTCAAAGATGTCGAATATGACAAATGTCACAATGCTAAATGTCAAAAATGAAAAGTGTCACCATGAAAAATGTCAAAAATGACAAATTTCAAGATGGCAAATATCAAAGATGTCAAATGACAAATGTCACAATGCTAAATGTCAAAAATGACAAATTTCAAGATAGCAAATGTCAAAAATGTCAAATGACAAATGTCACAATGCTAAATGTCAAAAATGAAAAGTGTCACCATGAAAAATGTCAAAAATGACAAATTTCAAGATGGCAAATGTCAAAGATGTCAAATGACAAATGTCACAATGCTAAATGTCAAAAAAGAAAAGTGTCACCATGAAAAATGTCAAAAATAACAAATTTCAAGATGGCAAATGTCAAAGTTGTTAAATGACAAATGTCACAATGCTAAATGTCAAAAATGAAAAGTGTCACCATGAAAAATGTCAAAAATGACAAATTTCAAGATGGCAAATGTCAAAGATGTCAAATAACAAATGTCACAATGCTAAATGTCAAAAATGAAAAGTGTCACCATGAAAAATGTCAAAAATAACAAATTTCAAGATGGCAAATTTCAAAGATGTCAAATGACAAATGTCACAATGCTAAATGTCAAAAATGACAAATTTCAAGATGGCAAATGTCAAAAATGTCAAATGACAAATGTCACAATGCTAAATGTCAAAAATGAAAAGTGTCACCATGAAAAATGTCAAAAATGACAAATTTCAAGATGGCAAATGTCAAAGATGTCAAATGACAAATGTCACAATGCTAAATGTCAAAAATGAAAAGTGTCACCATAAAATGTCAAAAATGACAAATTTCAAGATGGCAAATGTCAAAGATGTCAAATGACAAATAATGTCACAATGCTAAATGTCAAAAATGAAAAGTGTTACCATGAAAAATGTCAAAAATGACAAATTTCAAGATGGCAAATGTCAAAACTCACAAATGTCACAATGCTAAATGTCAAAAATGAAAAGTGTCACCAGGAAAAATGTCAAAAATAACAAATTTCAAGATGGCAAATGTCAAAGATGTCAAATGACAAATGTCACAATGCTAAATGTAAAAAATGAAAAGTGTCACCATGAAAAATGTCAAAAATGACAAATTTCAAGATGGCAAATGTCAAAACTGACAAATGTCACAATGCTAAATGTCAAAAATGAAAAGTGTCACCATGAAAAATGTCAAAAATAACAAATTTCAAGATGGCAAATGCCAAAGATGTCAAATGACAAATGTCACAATGCTAAATGTCAAAAATGACAAATTTTAAGATGGCAAATGTCAAAGATGTCAAATGACAAATGTCACAATGCTAAATGTCAAAAATGAAAAGTGTCACCATGAAAAATGTCAAAAATGACAAATTTCAAGATGGCAAATGTCAAAGATGTCAAATGACAAATGTCACAATGCTAAATGTCAAAAATGAAAAGTGTCACCATGAAAAATGTCAAAAATGACAACTTTCAGGATGGCAAATGTCAAAGATGTTAAATGACAAATGTCACAATGCTAAATGTCAAAAATGAAAAGTGTCACCATGAAAAATGTCAAAAATGACAAATTTCAAGATGGCAAATGTCAAAGATGTCAAATGACAAATGTCACAATGCTAAATGTCAAAAATGAAATGTGTCAAAAACGACAAATTTCAAGATGGCACATGTCTAAGATGTCAAATGACAAATGTCAAAATGCTAAATGTCAAAGATGTCAAATGACAAATGTCACAATGCTAAATGTCAAAAATGAAAAGTGTCACCATGAAAAATGTCAAAAATAACAAATTTCAAGATGGCAAATGTCAAAGATGTCAAATGACAAATGTCACAATGCTAAATGTCAAAAATGAAAAGTGTCACCATGAAAAATGTCAAAAATGACAAATTTCAAGATGGCAAATGTCAAAGATGTCAAATGACAAATGTCACAATGCTAAATGTCAAAAATAAAAAGTGTCACCATGAAAAATGTCAAAAATAACAAATTTTAAGTTGGCAAATGTCAAAGATGTCAAATGACAAATGTCACAATGCTAAATGTCAAAAGTGAAAAGTGTCACCGTAAAAAATGTCAAAAATGACAAATTTCAAGATGGCAAATGTCAAAACTGACAAATGTCACAATGCTAAATGTCAAAAATGATAAGTGTCACCATGAAAAATGTCAAAAATGACAAATTTCAAGATGGCAAATGTCCAAGATGTCAAATGACAAATGTCACAATGCTAAATGTCAAAAATGAAAAGTGTCACCATGAAAAATGTCAAAAATGACAAATTTCAAGATGGCAAATGTCAAAGATGTCAAATAACAAATGTCACAATGCTAAATGTCAAAAATGAAAAGTGTCAAAAATGACAAATTTCAAGATGGCAAATGTCTAAGATGTCAAATGACAAATGTCACAATGCTAAATGTCAAAAATGAAAAGTGTCACCGTAAAAAATGTCAAAAATGACAAATTTCAAGATGGCAAATGTCAAAGATGTCAAATGACAAATGTCACAATGCTAAATGTCAAAAATGAAAAGTGTCACCATGAAAAATGTCAAAAATGACAAATTTCAAGATGGCAAATGTCAAAGATGTCAAATGTCAAATGTCAAAAATGAAAAGTGTCCCCATGAAAAATGTCAATAATGACAAATTTCAAGATGGCAAATGTCAAAGATGTTAAATGACAAATGTCACAATGCTAAATGTCAAAAATTAAAAGTGTCACCATAAAAAATGTCAAAAATCACAAATTTCAAGATGGCAAATGTCAAAGATGTCGAATATGACAAATGTCACAATGCTAAATGTCAAAAATGAAAAGTGTCACCATGAAAAATGTCAAAAATGACAAATTTCAAGATGGCAAATGTCAAAGATGTTAAATGACAAATGTCACAATGCTAAATGTCAAAAATGAAAAGTGTCACCATAAAAAATGTCAAAAATGACAAATTTCAAGATGGCAAATATCAAAGATGTCAAATGACAAATGTCACAATGCTAAATGTCAAAAATGACAAATTTCAAGATGGCAAATGTCAAAGATGTCAAATGACAAATGTCACAATGCTAAATGTCAAAAATGAAAAGTGTCACCATGAAAAATGTCAAAAATCACAAATTTCAAGATGGCAAATGTCAAAGATGTCGAATATGACAAATGTCACAATGCTAAATGTCAAAAATGAAAAGTGTCGCCTTGAAAAATGTCAAAAATGACAAATTTCAAGATGGTAAATATCAAAGATGTCAAATGACAAATGTCACAATGCTAAATGTCAAAAATGACAAATTTCAAGATGGCAAATGTCAAAAATGCCAAATGACAAATGTCACAATGCTAAATGTCAAAAATGAAAAGTGTCACCATGAAAAATGTCAAAAATGACAAATTTCAAGATGGCAAATGTCAAAGATGTCAAATAACAAATGTCACAATGCTAAATGTCAAAAATGAAAAGTGTCACCATGAAAAATAACAAATTTCAAGATGGCAAATGTCAAAGATGTCAAATGACAAATGTCACAATGCTAAATGTCAAAAATGACAAATTTCAAGATGGCAAATGTTAAAAATGTCAAATGACAAATGTCACAATGCTAAATGTCAAAAATGAAAAGTGTCACCATGAAAAATGTCAAAAATGACAAATTTCAAGATGGCAAATGTCAAAGATGTCAAATGACAAATGCCACAATGCTAAATGTCAAAAATGAAAAGTGTCACCATGAAAAATGTCAAAAATGACAAATTTCAAGATGGCAAATGTCAAAACTGACAAATGTCACAATGCTAAATGTCAAAAATGATAAGTGTCACCATGAAAAATGTCAAAAATGACAAATTTCAAGATGGCACATGTCCAAGATATCAAATGACAAATGTCACAATGCTAAATGTCAAAAATGAAAAGTGTCACCATGAAAAATGTCAAAAATGACAAATTTCAAGATGGCAAATGTCAAAGATGTCAAATGACAAATGTCACAATGCTAAATGTCAAAAATGAAAAGTGTCAAAAATGACAAATTTCAAGATGGCAAATGTCTAAGATGTCAAATGACAAATGTCACAATGCTAAATGTCAAAAATGAAAAGTGTCACCGTGAAAAATGTCAAAAATGACAAATTTCAAGATGGCAAATGTTAAAGATGTCAAATGACAAATGTCACAATGCTAAATGTCAAAAATAAAAAGTGTCACTATGAAAAATGTCAAAAATGACAAATTTCAAGATGGCAAATGTCAAAGATGTCAAATGACAAATGTCACAATGCTAAATGTCAAAAATTAAAAGTGTCCCCATGAAAAATGTCAATAATGACAAATTTCAAGATGGCAAATGTCAAAGATGTCAAATGACAAATGTCACAATGCTAAATGTCAAAAATGAAAAGTGTCACCATGAAAAATGTCAAAAATGACAAATTTCAAGATGGCAAATGTCAAAGATATCAAATGACAAATGTCACAATGCTAAATGTCAAAAATGAAAAGTGTCACCATGAAAAATGTCAAAAATGACAAATTTTAAGATGGCAAATATCAAAGATGTCAAATGACAAATGTCACAATGCTAAATGTCAAAAATGACAAATTTCAAGATGGCAAATGTCAAAGATGTCAAATGACAAATGTCACAATGCTAAATGTCAAAAATAAAAAGTGTCACCATGAAAAATGTCAAAAATGACAAATTTCAAGATGGCAAATGTCAAAGATGTCAAATGACAAATGTCACAATGCTAAATGTCAAAAATGAAAAGTGTCATCATGAAAAATGTCAAAAATAACAAATTTCAAGAATGCAAATGTCAAAGATGTCAAACGACAAATGTCACAATGCTAAATGTCAAAAATGAAAAGTGTCAAAAATGACAAATGTCAAGATGGCAAATGTCAAAGATGTCAAATGTCAAATGTCACAATGCTAAATGTCAAAAATGAAAAGTGTCACCATAAAAAATGTCAAAAATAACAAATTTCAAGATGGCAAATGTCAAAAATGTCAAATGACAAATGTCACAATGCTAAATGTCAAAAATGAAAAGTGTTACCATGAAAAATGTCAAAAATGGCAAATTTCAAGATGGCAAATGTCAAAGATGTCAAATGACAAATGTCACAATGCTAAATGTCAAAAATGAAAAGTGTCACAATGAAAAATGTCAAAAATAACAAATTTCAAGATGGCAAATGTCAAAGATGTCAAATGACAAATGTCACAATGCTAAATGTCAAAAATGAAAAGTGTCACCATGAAAAATGTCAAAAATAACAAATTTCAAGAATGCAAATGTCAAAGATTGTAACGATTACATCGTTAATTGTTTGGCCTGGCCTACAAATATTCTATTTCATTAATTTCTCGTTTATTTTGCTACGATATTTTGGCCTGGCCTACGACGGTTCGAGTTTATCGAAGATTCTTTGGAGTCGACGCAGAATAGATTTCTGTTTAAAACCGGGTACCGTTGTTCATTTGAAAAGAGAGTCGGTATTTTGAATTTCATTACCATTTTGTGCTTCTTAGCCAGCAGTTCTCTTCGTTTTTCTTCTCCCTTCATTTGGGCCATTGCCAAATTTTTGAAGGGTCCCAAGATAGGGCTGTTATGGATAGCCATTTTTTTGGTTTTTGAAGAGAAGCTTGTAAGCAGGTTTTAACAGTTACCGCTTCCTTTTGTTGAAAACATCTTGCCATCAAGCCTCAGAGGATCCGTCAAGTGTTAGAAAAAATCTTGCCAACCCATCTACAGAACCATTAGTTTTGGGAAGACCTCGACCCGACCGCATCCTTATGTTGGCTTCCAGACGTCATCCAAAGTTGGATAGTAAAAGATAAGAAATTAGTTAATTATTATTCAATCTTTATTAACTTAAATTAATAATTCTTTTTTGGCAATAAACAATTTACACTGATTTAACATCTTTTATTTGCTTGTCTGTAATTTTGGCGCCCTTAAATATTTGTTTGGGGGGAGTTGAAGAAAACCAGAAGGAAACCACGATCCTAGAGCTAGCAAGGGTAAGTTAACGTTTCAAAATTCAATTTGGAACGTTACAAACTGGCGCCCAACTTAGTATTCTGGTTTTTTGAAACTTTTCCTAATCATTCACTTTAAATTAATTTTTATATTTTCCATCAATTTAATTACAGACATGCAAATATTTTATTAATATTTTTCTAACAAATAACACTTTTTATCTTACTTGTTTTGTTGGTTTTCATTATCTAGAGATTCAAGGTAAACCACTATGGAATTGGTGTATTTCGTTTATAACTTTAACTGGTTTATTTATCGAAGAATATTATTATCTTTTCTTAAAATTATTTACCTTACAATTATGTTACAGTTAGTAATTTTTCTATACCGATTGTCTCTTTCGATGTTATCGTTACATTTAAAATATCTCTTTATCTGGAATTTATCTCGATTATTCCTGATTTACAGGCGGAATTCTCTAAATAATTAAGGCCCTTCTTGGCAGATTGTGAAGTGTTTGTGTCGTGTTATCAATATGTCCTTTTTTTCGTTGCTATCTTAGCTTTTGTCTTTTTTTGTCTTTATTTTGTGATTGCGAGAGTTACAGTCAAAATTTTTTTTGAATTCCTTTCATTTCTGTATTTTGGTTTTTCTTTTTCTCTCTTTTATCTCATTTCTTTCAGTTAGGATTTGGAAGTTGGTTTTTAGGAAATTTTTGGGTATATCTTGAGTGTGGGTACTTATCGTTGTTTGCCGTGGGCATATTTTTGGTGTGGTCTGGAAGACTACATTATTACCGTGTAAGGGCTGTGAGACCTTAGTATCTTAGAGGGGTCCGTGAGACCTCTTTATCGTGGAGCAGTTGGTAGTAACTGCTTCTTATCGCTTCTATTGGTGTTCCGTATGGTTGGGACACAATGGAAATTTATCTTATCTTATCTTATTGTTTTGTGGGATTATGGTCTATATTGGTTTCTTTTTCGGCCGTTAGGGCTTATCTTTGGGAAACTTATAGACTTTCCATGAATTTGTGTACCTACTCGGGGTTTTTGTTTTCCACATACCATTCTTTCATTTTTTTATCTGTATTGATTTTTGTGATTCACCAAGTACAGAAATACTTTTAATATCTATGACTGTTTTTCACATACCTAGGACATTTTGATAAAAAGTTTGTGATTTTTTCTTTTGTTTCGTTGTTTGTAATTTTTTGTAGTTTCTTGTTTGTGAAAAATATTAAGTTATCGTCTTATATTTTATATTTTCTCGTCATGTTTGAATTCCGATTACATCGTTAATTGTTTGGCCTGGCCTACAAATATTCTATTTCATTAATTTCTCGTTTATTTTGCTACGATATTTTGGCCTGGCCTACGACGGTTCGAGTTTATCGAAGATTCTTTGGAGTCGACGCAGAATAGATTTCTGTTTAAAACCGGGTACCGTTGTTCATTTGAAAAGAGAGTCGGTATTTTGAATTTCATTACCATTTTGTGCTTCTTAGCCAGCAGTTCTCTTCGTTTTTCTTCTCCCTTCATTTGGGCCATTGCCAAATTTTTGAAGGGTCCCAAGATAGGGCTGTTATGGATAGCCATTTTTTTGGTTTTTGAAGAGAAGCTTGTAAGCAGGTTTTAACAGTTACCGCTTCCTTTTGTTGAAAACATCTTGCCATCAAGCCTCAGAGGATCCGTCAAGTGTTAGAAAAAATCTTGCCAACCCATCTACAGAACCATTAGTTTTGGGAAGACCTCGACCCGACCGCATCCTTATGTTGGCTTCCAGACGTCATCCAAAGTTGGATAGTAAAAGATAAGAAATTAGTTAATTATTATTCAATCTTTATTAACTTAAATTAATAATTCTTTTTTGGCAATAAACAATTTACACTGATTTAACATCTTTTATTTGCTTGTCTGTAATTTTGGCGCCCTTAAATATTTGTTTGGGGGGAGTTGAAGAAAACCAGAAGGAAACCACGATCCTAGAGCTAGCAAGGGTAAGTTAACGTTTCAAAATTCAATTTGGAACGTTACAAGATGTCAAATGACAAATGTCACAATGCTAAATGTCAAAAATGAAAAGTGTCAAAAATGACAAATTTCAAGATGGCAAATATCAAAGATGTCAAATGACAAATGTCACAATGCTAAATGTCAAAAATGACAAATTTCAAGATGGCAAATGTCAAAACTGAGAAATGTCACAATGCTAAATGTCAAAAATGAAAAGTGTCACCATGAAAAATGTCAAAAATGACAAATTTCAAGATGGCAAATGTCAAAGATGTCAAATGACAAATGTCACAATGCTAAATGTCAAAAATGAAAAGTGTCACCATGAAAAATGTCAAAAATAACAAATTTCAAGATGGCAAATATCAAAGATGTCAAATGACAAATGTCACAATGCTAAATGTCAAAAATGAAAAGTGTCACCATGAAAAATGTCAAAAATGACAAATTTCAATATGGCAAATGTCAAAGATGTTAAATGACAAATGTCACAATGCTAAATGTCAAAAATGAAAAGTGTCACCATGAAAAATGTCAAAAATGACAAATTTCAAAATGGCAAATATCAAAGATGTCAAATGACAAATGTCACAATGCTAAATGTCAAAAATGACAAATTTCAAGATGGCAAATGTCAAAGATGTCAAATGACAAATGTCACAATGCTAAATGTCAAAAATGAAAAGTGTCACCATGAAAAATGTCGAAAATCACAAATTTCAAGATGGCAAATGTCAAAGATGTCGAATATGACAAATGTCACAATGCTAAATGTCAAAAATGAAAAGTGTCACCATGAAAAATGTCAAAAATGACAAATTTCAAGATGGCAAATATCAAAGATGTCAAATGACAAATGTCACAATGCTAAATGTCAAAAATGACAAATTTCAAGATAGCAAATGTCAAAAATGTCAAATGACAAATGTCACAATGCTAAATGTCAAAAATGAAAAGTGTCACCATGAAAAATGTCAAAAATGACAAATTTCAAGATGGCAAATGTCAAAGATGTCAAATGACAAATGTCACAATGCTAAATGTCAAAAAAGAAAAGTGTCACCATGAAAAATGTCAAAAATAACAAATTTCAAGATGGCAAATGTCAAAGATGTTAAATGACAAATGTCACAATGCTAAATGTCAAAAATGAAAAGTGTCACCATGAAAAATGCCAAAAATGACAAATTTCAAGATGGCAAATGTCAAAGATGTCAAATAACAAATGTCACAATGCTAAATGTCAAAAATGAAAAGTGTCACCATGAAAAATGTCAAAAATAACAAATTTCAAGATGGCAAATTTCAAAGATGTCAAATGACAAATGTCACAATGCTAAATGTCAAAAATGACAAATTTCAAGATGGCAAATGTCAAAAATGTCAAATGACAAATGTCACAATGCTAAATGTCAAAAATGAAAAGTGTCACCATGAAAAATGTCAAAAATGACAAATTTCAAGATGGCAAATGTCAAAGATGTCAAATGACAAATAATGTCACAATGCTAAATGTCAAAAATGAAAAGTGTTACCATGAAAAATGTCAAAAATGACAAATTTCAAGATGGCAAATGTCAAAACTCACAAATGTCACAATGCTAAATGTCAAAAATGAAAAGTGTCACCAGGAAAAATGTCAAAAATAACAAATTTCAAGATGGCAAATGTCAAAGATGTCAAATGACAAATGTCACAATGCTTAATGTAAAAAATGAAAAGTGTCACCATGAAAAATGTCAAAAATGACAAATTTCAAGATGGCAAATGTCAAAACTGACAAATGTCACAATGCTAAATGTCAAAAATAAAAAGTGTCACCATGAAAAATGTCAAAAATAACAAATTTCAAGATGGCAAATGCCAAAGATGTCAAATGACAAATGTCACAATGCTAAATGTCAAAAATGACAAATTTTAAGATGGCAAATGTCAAAGATGTCAAATGACAAATGTCACAATGCTAAATGTCAAAAATGAAAAGTGTCACAATGAAAAATGTCAAAAATAACAAATTTCAAGATGGCAAATGTCAAAGATGTCAAATGACAAATGTCACAATGCTAAATGTCAAAAATGAAAAGTGTCACCATGAAAAATGTCAAAAATAACAAATTTCAAGAATGCAAATGTCAAAGATGTCAAATGACAAATGTCACAATGCTAAATGTCAAAAATGAAAAGTGTCAAAAATGACAAATTTCAAGATGGCAAATATCAAAGATGTCAAATGACAAATGTCACAATGCTAAATGTCAAAAATGACAAATTTCAAGATGGCAAATGTCAAAACTGAGAAATGTCACAATGCTAAATGTCAAAAATGAAAAGTGTCACCATGAAAAATGTCAAAAATGACAAATTTCAAGATGGCAAATGTCAAAGATGTCAAATGACAAATGTCACAATGCTAAATGTCAAAAATGAAAAGTGTCACCATGAAAAATGTCAAAAATAACAAATTTCAAGATGGCAAATATCAAAGATGTCAAATGACAAATGTCACAATGCTAAATGTCAAAAATGAAAAGTGTCACCATGAAAAATGTCAAAAATGACAAATTTCAATATGGCAAATGTCAAAGATGTTAAATGACAAATGTCACAATGCTAAATGTCAAAAATGAAAAGTGTCACCATGAAAAATGTCAAAAATGACAAATTTCAAAATGGCAAATATCAAAGATGTCAAATGACAAATGTCACAATGCTAAATGTCAAAAATGACAAATTTCAAGATGGCAAATGTCAAAGATGTCAAATGACAAATGTCACAATGCTAAATGTCAAAAATGAAAAGTGTCACCATGAAAAATGTCGAAAATCACAAATTTCAAGATGGCAAATGTCAAAGATGTCGAATATGACAAATGTCACAATGCTAAATGTCAAAAATGAAAAGTGTCACCATGAAAAATGTCAAAAATGACAAATTTCAAGATGGCAAATATCAAAGATGTCAAATGACAAATGTCACAATGCTAAATGTCAAAAATGACAAATTTCAAGATAGCAAATGTCAAAAATGTCAAATGACAAATGTCACAATGCTAAATGTCAAAAATGAAAAGTGTCACCATGAAAAATGTCAAAAATGACAAATTTCAAGATGGCAAATGTCAAAGATGTCAAATGACAAATGTCACAATGCTAAATGTCAAAAAAGAAAAGTGTCACCATGAAAAATGTCAAAAATAACAAATTTCAAGATGGCAAATGTCAAAGATGTTAAATGACAAATGTCACAATGCTAAATGTCAAAAATGAAAAGTGTCACCATGAAAAATGTCAAAAATGACAAATTTCAAGATGGCAAATGTCAAAGATGTCAAATAACAAATGTCACAATGCTAAATGTCAAAAATGAAAAGTGTCACCATGAAAAATGTCAAAAATAACAAATTTCAAGATGGCAAATTTCAAAGATGTCAAATGACAAATGTCACAATGCTAAATGTCAAAAATGACAAATTTCAAGATGGCAAATGTCAAAAATGTCAAATGACAAATGTCACAATGCTAAATGTCAAAAATGAAAAGTGTCACCATGAAAAATGTCAAAAATGACAAATTTCAAGATGGCAAATGTCAAAGATGTCAAATGACAAATGTCACAATGCTAAATGTCAAAAATGAAAAGTGTCACCATAAAATGTCAAAAATGACAAATTTCAAGATGGCAAATGTCAAAGATGTCAAATGACAAATAATGTCACAATGCTAAATGTCAAAAATGAAAAGTGTTACCATGAAAAATGTCAAAAATGACAAATTTCAAGATGGCAAATGTCAAAACTCACAAATGTCACAATGCTAAATGTCAAAAATGAAAAGTGTCACCAGGAAAAATGTCAAAAATAACAAATTTCAAGATGGCAAATGTCAAAGATGTCAAATGACAAATGTCACAATGCTTAATGTAACAAATGAAAAGTGTCACCATGAAAAATGTCAAAAATGACAAATTTCAAGATGGCAAATGTCAAAACTGACAAATGTCACAATGCTAAATGTCAAAAATAAAAAGTGTCACCATGAAAAATGTCAAAAATAACAAATTTCAAGATGGCAAATGCCAAAGATGTCAAATGACAAATGTCACAATGCTAAATGTCAAAAATGACAAATTTTAAGATGGCAAATGTCAAAGATGTCAAATGACAAATGTCACAATGCTAAATGTCAAAAATGAAAAGTGTCACCATGAAAAATGTCAAAAATGACAAATTTCAAGATGGCAAATGTCAAAGATGTCAAATGACAAATGTCACAATGCTAAATGTCAAAAATGAAAAGTGTCACCATGAAAAATGTCAAAAATGACAACTTTCAGGATGGCAAATGTCAAAGATGTTAAATGACAAATGTCACAATGCTAAATGTCAAAAATGAAAAGTGTCACCATGAAAAATGTCAAAAATGACAAATTTCAAGATGGCAAATGTCAAAGATGTCAAATGACAAATGTCACAATGCTAAATGTCAAAAATGAAATGTGTCAAAAACGACAAATTTCAAGATGGCACATGTCTAAGATGTCAAATGACAAATGTCAAAATGCTAAATGTCAAATGACAAATGTCACAATGCTAAATGTCAAAAATGAAAAGTGTCACCATGAAAAATGTCAAAAATAACAAATTTCAAGATGGCAAATGTCAAAGATGTCAAATGACAAATGTCACAATGCTAAATGTCAAAAATGAAAAGTGTCACCATGAAAAATGTCAAAAATGACAAATTTCAAGATGGCAAATGTCAAAGATGTCAAATGACAAATGTCACAATGCTAAATGTCAAAAATAAAAAGTGTCACCATGAAAAATGTCAAAAATAACAAATTTCAAGATGGCAAATGTCAAAGATGTCAAATGACAAATGTCACAATGCTAAATGTCAAAAATGAAAAGTGTCACCGTAAAAAATGTCAAAAATGACAAATTTCAAGATGGCAAATGTCAAAACTGACAAATGTCACAATGCTAAATGTCAAAAATGATAAGTGTCACCATGAAAAATGTCAAAAATGACAAATTTCAAGATGGCAAATGTCCAAGATGTCAAATGACAAATGTCACAATGCTAAATGTCAAAAATGAAATGTGTCAAAAACGACAAATTTCAAGATGGCACATGTCTAAGATGTCAAATGACAAATGTCAAAATGCTAAATGTCAAAGATGTCAAATGACAAATGTCACAATGCTAAATGTCAAAAATGAAAAGTGTCACCATGAAAAATGTCAAAAATAACAAATTTCAAGATGGCAAATGTCAAAGATGTCAAATGACAAATGTCACAATGCTAAATGTCAAAAATGAAAAGTGTCACCATGAAAAATGTCAAAAATGACAAATTTCAAGATGGCAAATGTCAAAGATGTCAAATGACAAATGTCACAATGCTAAATGTCAAAAATAAAAAGTGTCACCATGAAAAATGTCAAAAATAACAAATTTCAAGATGGCAAATGTCAAAGATGTCAAATAACAAATGTCACAATGCTAAATGTCAAAAGTGAAAAGTGTCACCGTAAAAAATGTCAAAAATGACAAATTTCAAGATGGCAAATGTCAAAACTGACAAATGTCACAATGCTAAATGTCAAAAATGAAAAGTGTCACCATGAAAAATGTCAAAAATGACAAATTTCAAGATGGCAAATGTCAAAGATGTCAAATAACAAATGTCACAATGCTAAATGTCAAAAATGAAAAGTGTCAAAAATGACAAATTTCAAGATGGCAAATGTCTAAGATGTCAAATGACAAATGTCACAATGCTAAATGTCAAAAATGAAAAGTGTCACCGTGAAAAATGTCAAAAATGACAAATTTCAAGATGGCAAATGTCAAAGATGTCAAATGACAAATGTCACAATGCTAAATGTCAAAAATGAAAAGTGTCACCATGAAAAATGTCAAAAATGACAAATTTCAAGATGGCAAATGTCAAAGATGTCAAATGTCAAATGTCAAAAATGAAAAGTGTCCCCATGAAAAATGTCAATAATGACAAATTTCAAGATGGCAAATGTCAAAGATGTTTAATGACAAATGTCACAATGCTAAATGTCAAAAATTAATAGTGTCACCATAAAAAATGTCAAAAATCACAAATTTCAAGATGGCAAATGTCAAAGATGTCGAATATGACAAATGTCACAATGCTAAATGTCAAAAATGAAAAGTGTCACCATGAAAAATGTCAAAAATGACAAATTTCAAGATGGCAAATGTCAAAGATGTTAAATGACAAATGTCACAATGCTAAATGTCAAAAATGAAAAGTGTCACCATGAAAAATGTCAAAAATGACAAATTTCAAGATGGCAAATATCAAAGATGTCAAATGACAAATGTCACAATGCTAAATGTCAAAAATGACAAATTTCAAGATGGCAAATGTCAAAGATGTCAAATGACAAATGTCACAATGCTAAATGTCAAAAATGAAAAGTGTCACCATGAAAAATGTCAAAAATCACAAATTTCAAGATGGCAAATGTCAAAGATGTCGAATATGACAAATGTCACAATGCTAAATGTCAAAAATGAAAAGTGTCGCCTTGAAAAATGTCAAAAATGACAAATTTCAAGATGGCAAATATCAAAGATGTCAAATGACAAATGTCACAATGCTAAATGTCAAAAATGACAAATTTCAAGATGGCAAATGTCAAAAATGCCAAATGACAAATGTCACAATGCTAAATGTCAAAAATGAAAAGTGTCACCATGAAAAATGTCAAAAATGACAAATTTCAAGATGGCAAATGTCAAAGATGTCAAATAACAAATGTCACAATGCTAAATGTCAAAAATGAAAAGTGTCACCATGAAAAATGTCAAAAATAACAAATTTCAAGATGGCAAATGTCAAAGATGTCAAATGACAAATGTCACAATGCTAAATGTCAAAAATGACAAATTTCAAGATGGCAAATGTCAAAAATGTCAAATGACAAATGTCACAATGCTAAATGTCAAAAATGAAAAGTGTCACCATGAAAAATGTCAAAAATGACAAATTTCAAGATGGCAAATGTCAAAGATGTCAAATGACAAATGTCACAATGCTAAATGTCAAAAATGAAAAGTGTCACCATGAAAAATGTCAAAAATGACAAATTTCAAGATGGCAAATGTCAAAACTGACAAATGTCACAATGCTAAATGTCAAAAATGATAAGTGTCACCATGAAAAATGTCAAAAATGACAAATTTCAAGATGGCACATGTCCAAAATATCAAATGACAAATGTCACAATGCTAAATGTCAAAAATGAAAAGTGTCACCATGAAAAATGTCAAAAGTGACAAATTTCAAGATGGCAAATGTCAAAGATGTCAAATGACAAATGTCACAATGCTAAATGTCAAAAATGAAAAGTGTCAAAAATGACAAATTTCAAGATGGCAAATGTCTAAGATGTCAAATGACAAATGTCACAATGCTAAATGTCAAAAATGAAAAGTGTCACCGTAAAAAATGTCAAAAATGACAAATTTCAAGATGGCAAATGTTAAAGATGTCAAATGACAAATGTCACAATGCTAAATGTCAAAAATGAAAAGTGTCACTATGAAAAATGTCAAAAATGACAAATTTCAAGATGGCAAATGTCAAAGATGTCAAATGACAAATGTCACAATGCTAAATGTCAAAAATTAAAAGTGTCCCCATAAAAAATGTCAATAATGACAAATTTCAAGATGGCAAATGTCAAAGATGTCAAATGACAAATGTCACAATGCTAAATGTCAAAAATGAAAAGTGTCACCATGAAAAATGTCAAAAATGACAAATTTCAAGATGGCAAATGTCAAAGATGTCGAATATGACAAATGTCACAATGCTAAATGTCAAAAATGAAAAGTGTCACCATGAAAAATGTCAAAAATGACAAATTTCAAGATGGCAAATGTCAAAGATATCAAATGACAAATGTCACAATGCTAAATGTCAAAAATGAAAAGTGTCACCATGAAAAATGTCAAAAATGACAAATTTCAAGATGGCAAATATCAAAGATGTCAAATGACAAATGTCACAATGCTAAATGTCAAAAATGACAAATTTCAAGATGGCAAATGTCAAAGATGTCAAATGACAAATGTCACAATGCTAAATGTCAAAAATAAAAAGTGTCACCATGAAAAATGTCAAAAATGACAAATTTCAAGATGGCAAATGTCAAAGATGTCAAATGACAAATGTCACAATGCTAATTGTCAAAAATGAAAAGTGTCACCATAAAAAATGTCAAAAATAACAAATTTCAAGATGGCAAATGTCAAAAATGTCAAATGACAAATGTCACAATGCTAAATGTCAAAAATGAAAAGTGTTACCATGAAAAATGTCAAAAATGGCAAATTTTAAGATGGCAAATGTCAAAGATGTCAAATGACAAATGTCACAATGCTAAATGTCAAAAATGAAAAGTGTCACAATGAAAAATGTCAAAAATAACAAATTTCAAGATGGCAAATGTCAAAGATGTCAAATGACAAATGTCACAATGCTAAATGTCAAAAATGAAAAGTGTCACCATGAAAAATGTCAAAAATAACAAATTTCAAGAATGCAAATGTCAAAGATGTCAAATGACAAATGTCACAATGCTAAATGTCAAAAATGAAAAGTGTCAAAAATGACAAATTTCAAGATGGCAAATATCAAAGATGTCAAATGACAAATGTCACAATGCTAAATGTCAAAAATGACAAATTTCAAGATGGCAAATGTCAAAACTGAGAAATGTCACAATGCTAAATGTCAAAAATGAAAAGTGTCACCATGAAAAATGTCAAAAATGACAAATTTCAAGATGGCAAATGTCAAAGATGTCAAATGACAAATGTCACAATGCTAAATGTCAAAAATGAAAAGTGTCACCATGAAAAATGTCAAAAATAACAAATTTCAAGATGGCAAATATCAAAGATGTCAAATGACAAATGTCACAATGCTAAATGTCAAAAATGAAAAGTGTCACCATGAAAAATGTCAAAAATGACAAATTTCAATATGGCAAATGTCAAAGATGTTAAATGACAAATGTCACAATGCTAAATGTCAAAAATGAAAAGTGTCACCATGAAAAATGTCAAAAATGACAAATTTCAAAATGGCAAATATCAAAGATGTCAAATGACAAATGTCACAATGCTAAATGTCAAAAATGACAAATTTCAAGATGGCAAATGTCAAAGATGTCAAATGACAAATGTCACAATGCTAAATGTCAAAAATGAAAAGTGTCACCATGAAAAATGTCGAAAATCACAAATTTCAAGATGGCAAATGTCAAAGATGTCGAATATGACAAATGTCACAATGCTAAATGTCAAAAATGAAAAGTGTCACCATGAAAAATGTCAAAAATGACAAATTTCAAGATGGCAAATATCAAAGATGTCAAATGACAAATGTCACAATGCTAAATGTCAAAAATGACAAATTTCAAGATAGCAAATGTCAAAAATGTCAAATGACAAATGTCACAATGCTAAATGTCAAAAATGAAAAGTGTCACCATGAAAAATGTCAAAAATGACAAATTTCAAGATGGCAAATGTCAAAGATGTCAAATGACAAATGTCACAATGCTAAATGTCAAAAAAGAAAAGTGTCACCATGAAAAATGTCAAAAATAACAAATTTCAAGATGGCAAATGTCAAAGATGTTAAATGACAAATGTCACAATGCTAAATGTCAAAAATGAAAAGTGTCATTATGAAAAATGTCAAAAATGACAAATTTCAAGATGGCAAATGTCAAAGATGTCAAATAACAAATGTCACAATGCTAAATGTCAAAAATGAAAAGTGTCACCATGAAAAATGTCAAAAATAACAAATTTCAAGATGGCAAATTTCAAAGATGTCAAATGACAAATGTCACAATGCTAAATGTCAAAAATGACAAATTTCAAGATGGCAAATGTCAAAGATGTCAAATGACAAATGTCACAATGCTAAATGTCAAAAATGAAAAGTGTCACCATGAAAAATGTCAAAAATGACAAATTTCAAGATGGCAAATGTCAAAGATGTCAAATGACAAATGTCACAATGCTAAATGTCAAAAATGAAAAGTGTTACCATGAAAAATGTCAAAAATGACAAATTTCAAGATGGCAAATGTCAAAACTCACAAATGTCACAATGCTAAATGTCAAAAATGAAAAGTGTCACCAGGAAAAATGTCAAAAATAACAAATTTCAAGATGGCAAATGTCAAAGATGTCAAATGACAAATGTCACAATGCTAAATGTAAAAAATGAAAAGTGTCACCATGAAAAATGTCAAAAATGACAAATTTCAAGATGGCAAATGTCAAAACTGACAAATGTCACAATGCTAAATGTCAAAAATGAAAAGTGTCACCATGAAAAATGTCAAAAATAACAAATTTCAAGATGGCAAATGCCAAAGATGTCAAATGACAAATGTCACAATGCTAAATGTCAAAAATGACAAATTTTAAGATGGCAAATGTCAAAGATGTCAAATGACAAATGTCACAATGCTAAATGTCAAAAATGAAAAGTGTCACCATGAAAAATGTCAAAAATGACAAATTTCAAGATGGCAAATGTCAAAGATGTCAAATGACAAATGTCACAATGCTAAATGTCAAAAATGAAAAGTGTCACCATAAAATGTCAAAAATGACAACTTTCAGGATGGCAAATGTCAAAGATGTTAAATGACAAATGTCACAATGCTAAATGTCAAAAATGAAAAGTGTCACCATGAAAAATGTCAAAAATGACAAATTTCAAGATGGCAAATGTCAAAGATGTCAAATGACAAATGTAACAATGCTAAATGTCAAAAATGAAATGTGTCAAAAACGACAAATTTCAAGATGGCACATGTCTAAGATGTCAAATGACAAATGTCAAAATGCTAAATGTCAAATGACAAATCTCACAATGCTAAATGTCAAAAATGAAAAGTGTCACCATGAAAAATGTCAAAAATAACAAATTTCAAGATGGCAAATGTCAAAGATGTCAAATGACAAATGTCACAATGCTAAATGTCAAAAATGAAAAGTGTCACCATGAAAAATGTCAAAAATGACAAATTTCAAGATGGCAAATGTCAAAGATGTCAAATGACAAATGTCACAATGCTAAATGTCAAAATAAAAAGTGTCACCATGAAAAATGTCAAAAATAACAAATTTCAAGATGGCAAATGTCAAAGATGTCAAATGACAAATGTCACAATGCTAAATGTCAAAAATGAAAAGTGTCACCGTAAAAAATGTCAAAAATGACAAATTTCAAGATGGCAAATGTCAAAACTGACAAATGTCACAATGCTAAATGTCAAAAATGATAAGTGTCACCATGAAAAATGTCAAAAATGACAAATTTCAAGATGGCAAATGTCCAAGATGTCAAATGACAAATGTCACAATGCTAAATGTCAAAAATGAAAAGTGTCACCATGAAAAATGTCAAAAATGACAAATTTCAAGATGGCAAATGTCAAAGATGTCAAATAACAAATGTCACAATGCTAAATGTCAAAAATGAAAAGTGTCAAAAATGACAAATTTCAAGATGGCAAATGTCTAAGATGTCAAATGACAAATGTCACAATGCTAAATGTCAAAAATGAAAAGTGTCACCGTGAAAAATGTCAAAAATGACAAATTTCAAGATGGCAAATGTCAAAGATGTCAAATGACAAATGTCACAATGCTAAATGTCAAAAATGAAAAGTGTCACCATGAAAAATGTCAAAAATGACAAATTTCAAGATGGCAAATGTCAAAGATGTCAAATGTCAAATGTCAAAAATGAAAAGTGTCCCCATGAAAAATGTCAATAATGACAAATTTCAAGATGGCAAATGTCAAAGATGTTAAATGACAAATGTCACAATGCTAAATGTCAAAAATTAAAAGTGTCACCATAAAAAATGTCAAAAATCACAAATTTCAAGATGGCAAATGTCAAAGATGTCGAATATGACAAATGTCACAATGCTAAATGTCAAAAATGAAAAGTGTCACCATGAAAAATGTCAAAAATGACAAATTTCAAGATGGCAAATGTCAAAGATGTTAAATGACAAATGTCACAATGCTAAATGTCAAAAATGAAAAGTGTCACCATGAAAAATGTCAAAAATGACAAATTTCAAGATGGCAAATATCAAAGATGTCAAATGACAAATGTCACAATGCTAAATGTCAAAAATGACAAATTTCAAGATGGCAAATGTCAAAGATGTCAAATGACAAATGTCACAATGCTAAATGTCAAAAATGAAAAGTGTCACCATGAAAAATGTCAAAAATCACAAATTTCAAGATGGCAAATGTCAAAGATGTCGAATATGACAAATGTCACAATGCTAAATGTCAAAAATGAAAAGTGTCGCCTTGAAAAATGTCAAAAATGACAAATTTCAAGATGGCAAATATCAAAGATGTCAAATGACAAATGTCACAATGCTAAATGTCAAAAATGACAAATTTCAAGATGGCAAATGTCAAAAATGCCAAATGACAAATGTCACAATGCTAAATGTCAAAAATGAAAAGTGTCACCATGAAAAATGTCAAAAATGACAAATTTCAAGATGGCAAATGTCAAAGATGTCAAATAACAAATGTCACAATGCTAAATGTCAAAAATGAAAAGTGTCACCATGAAAAATGTCAAAAATAACAAATTTCAAGATGGCAAATGTCAAAGATGTCAAATGACAAATGTCACAATGCTAAATGTCAAAAATGACAAATTTCAAGATGGCAAATGTCAAAAATGTCAAATGACAAATGTCACAATGCTAAATGTCAAAAATGAAAAGTGTCACCATGAAAAATGTCAAAAATGACAAATTTCAAGATGGCAAATGTCAAAGATGTCAAATGACAAATGTCACAATGCTAAATGTCAAAAATGAAAAGTGTCACCATGAAAAATGTCAAAAATGACAAATTTCAAGATGGCAAATGTCAAAACTGACAAATGTCACAATGCTAAATGTCAAAAATGATAAGTGTCACCATGAAAAATGTCAAAAATGACAAATTTTAAGATGGCACATGTCCAAGATATCAAATGACAAATGTCACAATGCTAAATGTCAAAAATGAAAAGTGTCACCATGAAAAATGTCAAAAATGACAAATTTCAAGATGGCAAATGTCAAAGATGTCAAATGACAAATGTCACAATGCTAAATGTCAAAAATGAAAAGTGTCAAAAATGACAAATTTCAAGATGGCAAATGTCTAAGATGTCAAATGACAAATGTCACAATGCTAAATGTCAAAAATGAAAAGTGTCACCGTGAAAAATGTCAAAAATGACAAATTTCAAGATGGCAAATGTTAAAGATGTCAAATGACAAATGTCACAATGCTAAATGTCAAAAATGAAAAGTGTCACTATGAAAAATGTCAAACATGACAAATTTCAAGATGGCAAATGTCAAAGATGTCAAATGACAAATGTCACAATGCTAAATGTCAAAAATTAAAAGTGTCCCCATGAAAAATGTCAATAATGACAAATTTCAAGATGGCAAATGTCAAAGATGTCAAATGACAAATGTCACAATGCTAAATGTCAAAAATGAAAAGTGTCACCATGAAAAATGTCAAAAATGACAAATTTCAAGATGGCAAATGTCAAAGATGTCGAATATGACAAATGTCACAATGCTAAATGTCAAAAATGAAAAGTGTCACCATGAAAAATGTCAAAAATGACAAATTTCAAGATGGCAAATGTCAAAGATATCAAATGACAAATGTCACAATGCTAAATGTCAAAAATGAAAAGTGTCACCATGAAAAATGTCAAAAATGACAAATTTCAAGATGGCAAATATCAAAGATGTCAAATGACAAATGTCACAATGCTAAATGTCAAAAATGACAAATTTCAAGATGGCAAATGTCAAAGATGTCAAATGACAAATGTCACAATGCTAAATGTCAAAAATAAAAAGTGTCACCATGAAAAATGTCAAAAATGACAAATTTCAAGATGGCAAATGTCAAAGATGTCAAATGACAAATGTCACAATGCTAAATGTCAAAAATGAAAAGTGTCATCATGAAAAATGTCAAAAATAACAAATTTCAAGAATGCAAATGTCAAAGATGTCAAATGACAAATGTCACAATGCTAAATGTCAAAAATGAAAAGTGTCAAAAATGACAAATTTCAAGATGGCAAATGTCAAAGATGTCAAATGTCAAATGTCACAATGCTAAATGTCAAAAATGAAAAGTGTCACCATAAAAAATGTCAAAAATAACAAATTTCAAGATGGCAAATGTCAAAAATGTCAAATGACAAATGTCACAATGCTAAATGTCAAAAATGAAAAGTGTCAAAAATGACAAATTTCAAGATGGCAAATGTCAAAGATGTCAAATGTCAAATGTCACAATGCTAAATGTCAAAAATGAAAAGTGTCACCATAAAAAATGTCAAAAATAACAAATTTTAAGATGGCAAATGTCAAAAATGTCAAATGACAAATGTCACAATGCTAAATGTCAAAAATGAAAAGTGTTACCATGAAAAATGTCAAAAATGGCAAATTTCAAGATGGCAAATGTCAAAGATGTCAAATGACAAATGTCACAATGCTAAATGTCAAAAATGAAAAGTGTCACAATGAAAAATGTCAAAAATAACAAATTTCAAGATGGCAAATGTCAAAGATGTCAAATGACAAATGTCACAATGCTAAATGTCCAAAATCGTGGTATGAGGATAATATTAAAATGTAGTAAATATAATTCTATAAATAATATGCTTAAATCGCTACAATGGCTTTCAGTGTATCAGAGATTATACTATTTGACAATGGTATTTGTGTATAAAATATTAAATAATTTAGCACCACCTTACTTTCAAGACTACATTCATTTTAACAATACCATTCATAATTACTCTACCAGATATAACAATAACTTACATATAGCCAGAACAAATAAACGAATGTCCATGAATTCCTTATTTTTTAAATGCTTTGACCATTATAATAAATTACCAATTTGTGTTAAATCTAGTTCGACAGTAAGGGTTTTTAAAAAGAAAATAATTGAACATATTAATGACAATGTATAATGAACAGTACCCATTTTTTTCTACTTGTGTATATTTTTTGTTGTCGTTTCTAATGCAAATTTTTAAATTGTAAATTGTATTTTTTTTTTAAAGGTTTAAATTATAAGAATGTTTTTTTTTTGTATATTTTGACATACTACTTTTTAAGTGTTGTTTTTTACATATTAAAAAAAAAATGTTTGTATATTAGGTGTTCCTATTTCAATAAAGAAATTTCATTTCAACAATTTCAAAAATGAAAAGTGTCACCATGAAAAATGTCAAAAATGACAAATTTCAAGATGGCAAATGTCAAAACTGACAGATGTCGCAATGCTAAATGTCAAAAATGAAAAGTGTCACCATGAAAAATGTCAAAAATAACAAATTTCAAGATGGCAAATGTCAAAGATGTCAAATGACAAATGTCACAATGCTAAATGTCAAAAATGACAAATTTCAAGATGGCAAATGTCAAAGATGTCAAATGACAAATGTCACAATGCTAAATGTCAAAAATGAAAAGTGTCACCATGAAAAATGTCAAAAAATGACAAATTTCAAGATGGCAAATGTCAAAGATGTCAAATGACAAATGTCACAATGCTAAATGTCAAAAATGAAAAGTGTCACCATAAAATGTCAAAAATGACAAATTTCAAGATGGCAAATGTCAAAGATGTCAAATGACAAATGTCACAATGCTAAATGTCAAAAATGAAAAGTTTCACCATGAAAAATGTCAAAAATGACAAATTTCAAGATGGCAAATATCAAAGATGTCAAATGACATATGTCACAATGCTAAATGTCAAAAATGACAAATTTCAAGATGGCAAATGTCAAAGATGTCAAATGACAAATGTCACAATGCTAAATGTCAAAAATGAAAAGTGTCACCATGAAAAATGTCAAAAATGACAAATTTCAAGATGGCAAATGTCAAAGATGTCAAATGACAAATGTCACAATGCTAAATGTCAAAAATGAAAAGTGTCATCATGAAAAATGTCAAAAATGACAAATTTCAAGATGGCAAATGTCAAAGATGTCAAATGACAAATGTCACAATGCTAAATGTCAAAAATGAAAAGTGTCAAAAATGACAAATTTCAAGATGGCAAATGTCTAAGATGTCAAATGACAAATGTCACAATGCTAAATGTCAAAAATGAAAAGTGTCACCGTGAAAAATGTCAAAAATAACAAATTTCAAGATGGAAAATGTCAAAGATGTCAAATGACAAATGTCACAATGCTAAATGTCAGAAATGAAAAGTGTCACCATGAAAAATGTCAATACTAACAAATTTCAAGATGGCAAATGTCAAAGATGTCAAATGACAAATGTCACAATGCTAAATCTCAAAAATGAAAAGTGTCACCATGAAAAATGTCAAAAATGACAAATTTCAAGAGGGCAAATGTCAAAGATGTCAAATGACAAATGTCACAATGCTAAATGTCAAAAATGAAAAGTGTCACCATGAAAAATGTCAAAAATAACAAATTTCAAGTTGGCAAATGTCAAAGATGTCAAATGACAAATGTCACAATGCTTAATGTCAAAAATGAAAAGTGTCACCATGAAAAATGTCAAAAATGACAAATTTCAAGATGGCAAATGTCAAAACTGACAAATGTCACAATGCTAAATGTCAAAAATAAAAAGTCTGACCATAAAAAATGTTAAAAATAACAAATTTCAAGATGGCAAGTGTCAAAGATGTCAAATCACAAATGTCACAATGCTAAATGTAAAAAATGACAAATTTCAAGATGGCAAATGTCTAAGATGTCAAATGACAAATGTCACAATGCTAAATGTCAAAAATGAAAAGTGTCACCATGAAAAATGTCAAAAATGACAAATTTCAAGATGGCAAATGTCCAAGATGTCAAATGACAAATGTCACAATGCTAAATGTCAAAAATGAAAAGTGTCACCATGAAAAATGTCAAAAATGACAAATTTCAAGATGGCAAATGTCAAAGATGTCAAATGACAAATGTCACAATGCTAAATGTCAAAAATAAAAAGTGTCAAAAATGACAAATTTCAAGATGGCAAATGTCTAAGATGTCAAATGACAAATGTCACAATGCTAAATGTCAAAAATGAAAAGTGTCACCGTAAAAAATGTCAAAAATGACAATTTTTAAGATGGCAAATGTCAAAGATGACAAATGTCACAATGCTAAATGTCAAAAATGAAAAGTGTCACCATGAAAAATGTCAAAAATAACCAATTTTAAGATGGCAAATGTCAAAGATGTCAAATGACAAATGTCACAATGCTAAATGTCAAAAATGAAAAGTGTCCCCATAAAAAATGTCAATAATGACAAATTTCAAGATGGCAAATGTCAAAGATGTCAAATGACAAATGTCACAATGCTAAATGTCAAAAATGAAAAGTGTCACCATGAAAAATGTCAAAAATGACAAATTTTAAGATGGCAAATGTAAAAAGATGTCGAATATGACAAATGTCACAATGCTAAATGTCAAAAATGAAAAGTGTCACCATGAAAAATGTCAAAAATGACAAATTTCAAGATGGCAAATGTCAAAGATGTCAAATGACAAATGTCACAATGCTAAATATCAAAAATGAAAAGTGTCAAAAATGACAAATTTCAAGATGGCAAATGTCTAAGATGTCAAATGACAAATGTCACAATGCTAAATGTCAAAAATGAAAAGTGTCACCATAAAAAATGTCAAAAATGACAAATTTCAAGATGGCAAATGTCAAAGATGTCAAATGACAAATGTCACAATGCTAAATGTCAAAAATGAAAAATGTCAAAAATGACAAATTTCAAGATGGCAAATGTCAAAGATGTTAAATGACAAATGTCACAATGCTAAATGTCAAAAATTAAAAGTGTCACCATGAAAAATGTCAAAAATGACAAATTTTAAGATGACAAATGTCCAAGATGTCAAATGACAAATGTCACAATGCTAAATGTCAAAAATGAAAAGTGTCACCATGAAAAATGTCAAAAATGACAAATTTCAAGATAGCAAATGTCAAAGATGTCAAAGGACAAATGTCACAATGCTAAATGTCAAAAATGAAAAGTGTAAAAAATGACAAATTTCAAGATGGCAAATGTCAAAGATGTCAAATGACAAATGTCACAATGCTAAATGTCAAAAATGAAAAGTGTCACCATGAAAAATGTCAAAAATGACAAATTTCAAGATGGCAAATGTCAAAACTGACAAATGTCACAATGCTAAATGTCAAAAATGAAAAGTGTCACCATGAAAAATGTCAAAAATAACAAATTTCAAGATGGCAAATGTCAAAGATGTTAAATGACAAATGTCACAATGCTAAATGTAAAAAATGACAAATTTCAAGATGGCAAATGTCAAAGATGTCAAATGACAAATGTCACAATGCTAAATGTCAAAAATGAAAAGTGTCACCATGAAAAAGTTCAAAAATGACAAATTTCAAGATGGCAAATGTCAAAGATGTCAAATGACAAATATCACAATGCTAAATGTCAAAAATGAAAAGTGTCACCATGAAAAATGTCAAAAATGACAAAATTCAAGATGGCAAATATCAAAACTGACAAATGTCACAATGCTAAATGTCAAAAATGATAAGTGTCACCATGAAAAATGTCAAAAATGACAAATTTAAAGATGGCAAATGTCCAAGATGTCAAATGACAAATGTCACAATGCTAAATGTCAAAAATGAAAAGTGTCACCATGAAAAATGTCAAAAATGACAATTTTTAAGATGGCAAATGTCAAAGATGTCAAATGACAAATGTCACAATGCTAAATGTCAAAAATGAAAAGTGTCAAAAATGACAAATTTCAAGATGGCAAATGTCTAAGATGTCAAATGACAAATGTCACAATGCTAAATGTTAAAAATGAAAAGTGTCACCATAAAAAATGTCAAAAATGACAAATTTCAAGATGGCAAATGTCAAAACTGACAAATGTCACAATGCTAAATGTCAAAAATGAAAAGTGTGACCATGAAAAATGTCAAAAATAACAAATTTCAAGATGGCAAATGTCAAAACTGACAAATGTCACAATGCTAAATGTCAAAAATGATAAGTGTCACCATGAAAAATGTCAAAAATAAAAAAATTTCAAGATGGCAAATGTCAAAGATGTCAAATGACAAATGTCACAATGCTAAATGTAAAAAATGACAAATTTTAAGATGGCAAATGTCAAAGATGTCAAATGACAAATGTCACAATGCTAAATATCAAAAATGACAAATTTTAAGATGGCAAATGTCAAAGATGTCAAATGACAAATGTCACAATGCTAAATGTCAAAAATGAAAAGTGTCACCATGAAAAATGTCAAAAATGACAAATTTCAAGATGGCAAATGTCAAAGATGTCAAATGACAAATGTCACAATGCTAAATGTCAAAAATGAAAAGTGTCACCATGAAAAATGTCAAAAATGACAACTTTCAGGATGGCAAATGTCAAAGATGTTAAATGACAAATGTCACAATGCTAAATGTCAAAAATGAAAAGTGTCACCATGAAAAATGTCAAAAATGACAAATTTCAAGATGGCAAATGTCAAAGATGTCAAATGACAAATGTAACAATGCTAAATGTCAAAAATGAAATGTGTCAAAAACGACAAATTTCAAGATGGCACATGTCTAAGATGTCAAATGACAAATGTCAAAATGCTAAATGTCAAATGACAAATCTCACAATGCTAAATGTCAAAAATGAAAAGTGTCACCATGAAAAATGTCAAAAATAACAAATTTCAAGATGGCAAATGTCAAAACTCACAAATGTCACAATGCTAAATGTCAAAAATGAAAAGTGTCACCAGGAAAAATGTCAAAAATAACAAATTTCAAGATGGCAAATGTCAAAGATGTCAAATGACAAATGTCACAATGCTAAATGTAAAAAATGAAAAGTGTTACCATGAAAAATGTCAAAAATGACAAATTTCAAGATGGCAAATGTCAAAACTCACAAATGTCACAATGCTAAATGTCAAAAATGAAAAGTGTCACCAGGAAAAATGTCAAAAATAACAAATTTCAAGATGGCAAATGTCAAAGATGTCAAATGACAAATGTCACAATGCTAAATGTAAAAAATGAAAAGTGTCACCATGAAAAATGTCAAAAATGACAAATTTCAAGATGGCAAATGTCAAAACTGACAAATGTCACAATGCTAAATGTCAAAAATGAAAAGTGTCACCATGAAAAATGTCAAAAATAACAAATTTCAAGATGGCAAATGCCAAAGATGTCAAATGACAAATGTCACAATGCTAAATGTCAAAAATGACAAATTTTAAGATGGCAAATGTCAAAGATGTCAAATGACAAATGTCACAATGCTAAATGTCAAAAATGAAAAGTGTCACCATGAAAAATGTCAAAAATGACAAATTTCAAGATGGCAAATGTCAAAGATGTCAAATGACAAATGTCACAATGCTAAATGTCAAAAATGAAAAGTGTCACCATGAAAAATGTCAAAAATGACAACTTTCAGGATGGCAAATGTCAAAGATGTTAAATGACAAATGTCACAATGCTAAATGTCAAAAATGAAAAGTGTCACCATGAAAAATGTCAAAAATGACAAATTTCAAGATGGCAAATGTCAAAGATGTCAAATGACAAATGTAACAATGCTAAATGTCAAAAATGAAATGTGTCAAAAACGACAAATTTCAAGATGGCACATGTCTAAGATGTCAAATGACAAATGTCAAAATGCTAAATGTCAAATGACAAATCTCACAATGCTAAATGTCAAAAATGAAAAGTGTCACCATGAAAAATGTCAAAAATAACAAATTTCAAGATGGCAAATGTCAAAGATGTCAAATGACAAATGTCACAATGCTAAATGTCAAAAATGAAAAGTGTCACCATGAAAAATGTCAAAAATGACAAATTTCAAGATGGCAAATGTCAAAGATGTCAAATGACAAATGTCACAATGCTAAATGTCAAAAATAAAAAGTGTCACCATGAAAAATGTCAAAAATAACAAATTTCAAGATGGCAAATGTCAAAGATGTCAAATGACAAATGTCACAATGCTAAATGTCAAAAATGAAAAGTGTCACCGTAAAAAATGTCAAAAATGACAAATTTCAAGATGGCAAATGTCAAAACTGACAAATGTCACAATGCTAAATGTCAAAAATGATAAGTGTCACCATGAAAAATGTCAAAAATGACAAATTTCAAGATGGCAAATGTCCAAGATGTCAAATGACAAATGTCACAATGCTAAATGTCAAAAATGAAAAGTGTCACCATGAAAAATGTCAAAAATGACAAATTTCAAGATGGCAAATGTCAAAGATGTCAAATAACAAATGTCACAATGCTAAATGTCAAAAATGAAAAGTGTCAAAAATGACAAATTTCAAGATGGCAAATGTCTAAGATGTCAAATGACAAATGTCACAATGCTAAATGTCAAAAATGAAAAGTGTCACCGTGAAAAATGTCAAAAATGACAAATTTCAAGATGGCAAATGTCAAAGATGTCAAATGACAAATGTCACAATGCTAAATGTCAAAAATGAAAAGTGTCACCATGAAAAATGTCAAAAATGACAAATTTCAAGATGGCAAATGTCAAAGATGTCAAATGTCAAATGTCAAAAATGAAAAGTGTCCCCATGAAAAATGTCAATAATGACAAATTTCAAGATGGCAAATGTCAAAGATGTTAAATGACAAATGTCACAATGCTAAATGTCAAAAATTAAAAGTGTCACCATAAAAAATGTCAAAAATCACAAATTTCAAGATGGCAAATGTCAAAGATGTCGAATATGACAAATGTCACAATGCTAAATGTCAAAAATGAAAAGTGTCACCATGAAAAATGTCAAAAATGACAAATTTCAAGATGGCAAATGTCAAAGATGTTAAATGACAAATGTCACAATGCTAAATGTCAAAAATGAAAAGTGTCACCATGAAAAATGTCAAAAATGACAAATTTCAAGATGGCAAATATCAAAGATGTCAAATGACAAATGTCACAATGCTAAATGTCAAAAATGACAAATTTCAAGATGGCAAATGTCAAAGATGTCAAATGACAAATGTCACAATGCTAAATGTCAAAAATGAAAAGTGTCACCATGAAAAATGTCAAAAATCACAAATTTCAAGATGGCAAATGTCAAAGATGTCGAATATGACAAATGTCACAATGCTAAATGTCAAAAATGAAAAGTGTCGCCTTGAAAAATGTCAAAAATGACAAATTTTAAGATGGCAAATATCAAAGATGTCAAATGACAAATGTCACAATGCTAAATGTCAAAAATGACAAATTTCAAGATGGCAAATGTCAAAAATGCCAAATGACAAATGTCACAATGCTAAATGTCAAAAATGAAAAGTGTCACCATGAAAAATGTCAAAAATGACAAATTTCAAGATGGCAAATGTCAAAGATGTCAAATAACAAATGTCACAATGCTAAATGTCAAAAATGAAAAGTGTCACCATGAAAAATGTCAAAAATAACAAATTTCAAGATGGCAAATGTCAAAGATGTCAAATGACAAATGTCACAATGCTAAATGTCAAAAATGACAAATTTCAAGATGGCAAATGTCAAAAATGTCAAATGACAAATGTCACAATGCTAAATGTCAAAAATGAAAAGTGTCACCATGAAAAATGTCAAAAATGACAAATTTCAAGATGGCAAATGTCAAAGATGTCAAATGACAAATGTCACAATGCTAAATGTCAAAAATGAAAAGTGTCACCATGAAAAATGTCAAAAATGACAAATTTCAAGATGACAAATGTCAAAACTGACAAATGTCACAATGCTAAATGTCAAAAATGATAAGTGTCACCATGAAAAATGTCAAAAATGACAAATTTTAAGATGGCACATGTCCAAGATATCAAATGACAAATGTCACAATGCTAAATGTCAAAAATGAAAAGTGTCACCATGAAAAATGTCAAAAATGACAAATTTCAAGATGGCAAATGTCAAAGATGTCAAATGACAAATGTCACAATGCTAAATGTCAAAAATGAAAAGTGTCAAAAATGACAAATTTCAAGATGGCAAATGTCTAAGATGTCAAATGACAAATGTCACAATGCTAAATGTCAAAAATGAAAAGTGTCACCGTGAAAAATGTCAAAAATGACAAATTTCAAGATGGCAAATGTTAAAGATGTCAAATGACAAATGTCACAATGCTAAATGTCAAAAATGAAAAGTGTCACTATGAAAAATGTCAAAAATGACAAATTTCAAGATGGCAAATGTCAAAGATGTCAAATGACAAATGTCACAATGCCAAATGTCAAAAATTAAAAGTGTCCCCATGAAAAATGTCAATAATGACAAATTTCAAGATGGCAAATGTCAAAGATGTCAAATGACAAATGTCACAATGCTAAATGTCAAAAATGAAAAGTGTCACCATGAAAAATGTCAAAAATGACAAATTTCAAGATGGCAAATGTCAAAGATGTCGAATATGACAAATGTCACAATGCTAAATGTCAAAAATGAAAAGTGTCACCATGAAAAATGTCAAAAATGACAAATTTCAAGATGGCAAATGTCAAAGATATCAAATGACAAATGTCACAATGCTAAATGTCAAAAATGAAAAGTGTCACCATGAAAAATGTCAAAAATGACAAATTTCAAGATGGCAAATATCAAAGATGTCAAATGACAAATGTCACAATGCTAAATGTCAAAAATGACAAATTTCAAGATGGCAAATGTCAAAGATGTCAAATGACAAATGTCACAATGCTAAATGTCAAAAATAAAAAGTGTCACCATGAAAAATGTCAAAAATGACAAATTTCAAGATGGCAAATGTCAAAGATGTCAAATGACAAATGTCACAATGCTAAATGTCAAAAATGAAAAGTGTCATCATGAAAAATGTCAAAAATAACAAATTTCAAGAATGCAAATGTCAAAGATGTCAAATGACAAATGTCACAATGCTAAATGTCAAAAATGAAAAGTGTCAAAAATGACAAATTTCAAGATGGCAAATGTCAAAGATGTCAAATGTCAAATGTCACAATGCTAAATGTCAAAAATGAAAAGTGTCACCATAAAAAATGTCAAAAATAACAAATTTCAAGATGGCAAATGTCAAAAATGTCAAATGACAAATGTCACAATGCTAAATGTCAAAAATGAAAAGTGTCAAAAATGACAAATTTCAAGATGGCAAATGTCAAAGATGTCAAATGTCAAATGTCACAATGCTAAATGTCAAAAATGAAAAGTGTCACCATAAAAAATGTCAAAAATAACAAATTTTAAGATGGCAAATGTCAAAAATGTCAAATGACAAATGTCACAATGCTAAATGTCAAAAATGAAAAGTGTTACCATGAAAAATGTCAAAAATGGCAAATTTCAAGATGGCAAATGTCAAAGATGTCAAATGACAAATGTCACAATGCTAAATGTCAAAAATGAAAAGTGTCACAATGAAAAATGTCAAAAATAACAAATTTCAAGATGGCAAATGTCAAAGATGTCAAATGACAAATGTCACAATGCTAAATGTCCAAAATCGTGGTATGAGGATAATATTAAAATGTAGTAAATATAATTCTATAAATAATATGCTTAAATCGCTACAATGGCTTTCAGTGTATCAGAGATTATACTATTTGACAATGGTATTTGTGTATAAAATATTAAATAATTTAGCACCACCTTACTTTCAAGACTACATTCATTTTAACAATACCATTCATAATTACTCTACCAGATATAACAATAACTTACATATAGCCAGAACAAATAAACGAATGTCCATGAATTCCTTATTTTTTAAATGCTTTGACCATTATAATAAATTACCAATTTGTGTTAAATCTAGTTCGACAGTAAGGGTTTTTAAAAAGAAAATAATTGAACATATTAATGACAATGTATAATGAACAGTACCCATTTTTTTCTACTTGTGTATATTTTTTGTTGTCGTTTCTAATGCAAATTTTTAAATTGTAAATTGTATTTTTTTTTTAAAGGTTTAAATTATAAGAATGTTTTTTTTTTGTATATTTTGACATACTACTTTTTAAGTGTTGTTTTTTACATATTAAAAAAAAAATGTTTGTATATTAGGTGTTCCTATTTCAATAAAGAAATTTCATTTCAACAATTTCAAAAATGAAAAGTGTCACCATGAAAAATGTCAAAAATGACAAATTTCAAGATGGCAAATGTCAAAACTGACAGATGTCGCAATGCTAAATGTCAAAAATGAAAAGTGTCACCATGAAAAATGTCAAAAATAACAAATTTCAAGATGGCAAATGTCAAAGATGTCAAATGACAAATGTCACAATGCTAAATGTCAAAAATGACAAATTTCAAGATGGCAAATGTCAAAGATGTCAAATGACAAATGTCACAATGCTAAATGTCAAAAATGAAAAGTGTCACCATGAAAAATGTCAAAAAATGACAAATTTCAAGATGGCAAATGTCAAAGATGTCAAATGACAAATGTCACAATGCTAAATGTCAAAAATGATAAGTGTCACCATGAAAAATGTCAAAAATGACAAATTTAAAGATGGCAAATGTCCAAGATGTCAAATGACAAATGTCACAATGCTAAATGTCAAAAATGAAAAGTGTCACCATGAAAAATGTCAAAAATGACAAATTTCAAGATGGCAAATATCAAAGATGTCAAATGACATATGTCACAATGCTAAATGTCAAAAATGACAAATTTCAAGATGGCAAATGTCAAAGATGTCAAATGACAAATGTCACAATGCTAAATGTCAAAAATGAAAAGTGTCACCATGAAAAATGTCAAAAATGACAAATTTCAAGATGGCAAATGTCAAAGATGTCAAATGACAAATGTCACAATGCTAAATGTCAAAAATGAAAAGTGTCATCATGAAAAATGTCAAAAATGACAAATTTCAAGATGGCAAATGTCAAAGATGTCAAATGACAAATGTCACAATGCTAAATGTCAAAAATGAAAAGTGTCAAAAATGACAAATTTCAAGATGGCAAATGTCTAAGATGTCAAATGACAAATGTCACAATGCTAAATGTCAAAAATGAAAAGTGTCACCGTGAAAAATGTCAAAAATAACAAATTTCAAGATGGAAAATGTCAAAGATGTCAAATGACAAATGTCACAATGCTAAATGTCAGAAATGAAAAGTGTCACCATGAAAAATGTCAATACTAACAAATTTCAAGATGGCAAATGTCAAAGATGTCAAATGACAAATGTCACAATGCTAAATCTCAAAAATGAAAAGTGTCACCATGAAAAATGTCAAAAATGACAAATTTCAAGAGGGCAAATGTCAAAGATGTCAAATGACAAATGTCACAATGCTAAATGTCAAAAATGAAAAGTGTCACCATGAAAAATGTCAAAAATAACAAATTTCAAGTTGGCAAATGTCAAAGATGTCAAATGACAAATGTCACAATGCTTAATGTCAAAAATGAAAAGTGTCACCATGAAAAATGTCAAAAATGACAAATTTCAAGATGGCAAATGTCAAAACTGACAAATGTCACAATGCTAAATGTCAAAAATAAAAAGTCTGACCATAAAAAATGTTAAAAATAACAAATTTCAAGATGGCAAGTGTCAAAGATGTCAAATCACAAATGTCACAATGCTAAATGTAAAAAATGACAAATTTCAAGATGGCAAATGTCTAAGATGTCAAATGACAAATGTCACAATGCTAAATGTCAAAAATGAAAAGTGTCACCATGAAAAATGTCAAAAATGACAAATTTCAAGATGGCAAATGTCCAAGATGTCAAATGACAAATGTCACAATGCTAAATGTCAAAAATGAAAAGTGTCACCATGAAAAATGTCAAAAATGACAAATTTCAAGATGGCAAATGTCAAAGATGTCAAATGACAAATGTCACAATGCTAAATGTCAAAAATAAAAAGTGTCAAAAATGACAAATTTCAAGATGGCAAATGTCTAAGATGTCAAATGACAAATGTCACAATGCTAAATGTCAAAAATGAAAAGTGTCACCGTAAAAAATGTCAAAAATGACAATTTTTAAGATGGCAAATGTCAAAGATGACAAATGTCACAATGCTAAATGTCAAAAATGAAAAGTGTCACCATGAAAAATGTCAAAAATAACCAATTTCAAGATGGCAAATGTCAAAGATGTCAAATGACAAATGTCACAATGCTAAATGTCAAAAATGAAAAGTGTCCCCATAAAAAATGTCAATAATGACAAATTTCAAGATGGCAAATGTCAAAGATGTCAAATGACAAATGTCACAATGCTAAATGTCAAAAATGAAAAGTGTCACCATGAAAAATGTCAAAAATGACAAATTTTAAGATGGCAAATGTAAAAAGATGTCGAATATGACAAATGTCACAATGCTAAATGTCAAAAATGAAAAGTGTCACCATGAAAAATGTCAAAAATGACAAATTTCAAGATGGCAAATGTCAAAGATGTCAAATGACAAATGTCACAATGCTAAATATCAAAAATGAAAAGTGTCAAAAATGACAAATTTCAAGATGGCAAATGTCTAAGATGTCAAATGACAAATGTCACAATGCTAAATGTCAAAAATGAAAAGTGTCACCATAAAAAATGTCAAAAATGACAAATTTCAAGATGGCAAATGTCAAAGATGTCAAATGACAAATGTCACAATGCTAAATGTCAAAAATGAAAAATGTCAAAAATGACAAATTTCAAGATGGCAAATGTCAAAGATGTCAAATGACTAATGTCACAATGCTAAATGTCAAAAATCAAAAGTGTCACCATGAAAAATGTCAAAAATGACAAATTTCAAGATAACAAATGTCAAAACTGACAAATGTCACAATGCTGAATGTCAAAAATGATAAGTGTCACCATGAAAAATGTCAAAAATGACAAATTTTAAGATGACAAATGTCCAAGATGTCAAATGACAAATGTCACAATGCTAAATGTCAAAAATGAAAAGTGTCACCATGAAAAATGTCAAAAATGACAAATTTCAAGATAGCAAATGTCAAAGATGTCAAAGGACAAATGTCACAATGCTAAATGTCAAAAATGAAAAGTGTAAAAAATGACAAATTTCAAGATGGCAAATGTCAAAGATGTCAAATGACAAATGTCACAATGCTAAATGTCAAAAATGAAAAGTGTCACCATGAAAAATGTCAAAAATGACAAATTTCAAGATGGCAAATGTCAAAACTGACAAATGTCACAATGCTAAATGTCAAAAATGAAAAGTGTCACCATGAAAAATGTCAAAAATAACAAATTTCAAGATGGCAAATGTCAAAGATGTTAAATGACAAATGTCACAATGCTAAATGTAAAAAATGACAAATTTCAAGATGGCAAATGTCAAAGATGTCAAATGACAAATGTCACAATGCTAAATGTCAAAAATGAAAAGTGTCACCATGAAAAAGTTCAAAAATGACAAATTTCAAGATGGCAAATGTCAAAGATGTCAAATGACAAATATCACAATGCTAAATGTCAAAAATGAAAAGTGTCACCATGAAAAATGTCAAAAATGACAAAATTCAAGATGGCAAATATCAAAACTGACAAATGTCACAATGCTAAATGTCAAAAATGATAAGTGTCACCATGAAAAATGTCAAAAATGACAAATTTAAAGATGGCAAATGTCCAAGATGTCAAATGACAAATGTCACAATGCTAAATGTCAAAAATGAAAAGTGTCACCATGAAAAATGTCAAAAATGACAATTTTTAAGATGGCAAATGTCAAAGATGTCAAATGACAAATGTCACAATGCTAAATGTCAAAAATGAAAAGTGTCAAAAATGACAAATTTCAAGATGGCAAATGTCTAAGATGTCAAATGACAAATGTCACAATGCTAAATGTTAAAAATGAAAAGTGTCACCATAAAAAATGTCAAAAATGACAAATTTCAAGATGGCAAATGTCAAAACTGACAAATGTCACAATGCTAAATGTCAAAAATGAAAAGTGTGACAATGAAAAATGTCAAAAATAACAAATTTCAAGATGGCAAATGTCAAAACTGACAAATGTCACAATGCTAAATGTCAAAAATGATAAGTGTCACCATGAAAAATGTCAAAAATAAAAAAATTTCAAGATGGCAAATGTCAAAGATGTCAAATGACAAATGTCACAATGCTAAATGTAAAAAATGACAAATTTTAAGATGGCAAATGTCAAAGATGTCAAATGACAAATGTCACAATGCTAAATGTCAAAAATGAAAAGTGTCACCATGAAAAAGGTCAAAAATGACAAATTTCAAGATGGCAAATGTCAAAGATGTCAAATGACAAATATCACAATGCTAAATGTCAAAAATAAAAAGTGTTACCATGAAAAATGTCAAAAATGACAAAATTCAAGATGGCAAATGTCAAAACGGACAAATGTCACAATGCTAAATGTCAAAAATGATAAGTGTCACCATGAAAAATGTCAAAAATGACAAATTTAAAGATGGCAAATGTCCAAGATGTCAAATGACAAATGTCACAATGCTAAATGTCAAAAATGAAAAGTGTCACCATAAAAAATGTCAAAAATGACAAATTTCAAGATGGCAAATGTCAAAGATGTCAAATGACAAATGTCACAATGCTAAATGTCAAAAATGAAAAGTGTCAAAAATGACAAATTTCAAGATGGCAAATGTCTAAGATGTCAAATGACAAATGTCACAATGCTAAATGTTAAAAATGAAAAGTGTCACCATGAAAAATGTCAAAAATGACAAATTTCAAGATGGCAAATGTCAAAACTAACAAATGTCACAATGCTAAATGTCAAAAATGAAAAGTGTGACCATGAAAAATGTCAAAAATAACAAATTTCAAGATAACAAATGTCAAAACTGACAAATGTCACAATGCTAAATGTCAAAAATGATAAGTGTCACCATGAAAAATGTCAAAAATAAAAAAATTTCAAGATGGCAAATGTCAAAGATGTCAAATGACAAATGTCACAATGCTAAATGTCAAAAATGACAAATTTCAAGATGGCAAATGTCAAAGATGTCAAATGACAAATGTCACAATGCTAAATGTCAAAAATGAAAAGTGTCACCATGAAAAATGTCAAAAATTACAAATTTCAAGATGGCAAATGTCAAAACTGACAAATGTCACAATGCTAAATGTCAAAAATGATAAGTGTCACCATGGAAAATGTCAAAAATAACAAATTTCAAGATGGCAAATGTCAAAGATGTCAAATGACAAATGTCACAATGCTTAATGTCAAAAATGAGAAATTTCAAGATGGCAAATGTCTAAGATGTCAAATGACAAATGTCACAATGCTAAATGTCAAAAATGAAAAGTGTCACCATAAAAAATGTCAAAAATGACAAATTTCAAGATGGCAAATGTCAAAGATGTCAAATGACAAATATCACAATGCTAAATGTCAAAAATCAAAAGTGTCACCATGAAAAATGTCAAAAATGACAAATTTCAAGATAACAAATGTCAAAACTGACAAATGTCACAATGCTAAATGTCAAAAATGATAAGTGTCACCATGAAAAATGTCAAAAATGACAAATTTTAAAATGGCAAATGTCCAAGATGTCAAATGACAAATGTCACAATGCTAAATGTCAAAAATGAAAAGTGTCACCATAAAAAATGTCAAAAATGAAAAATTTCAAGATGGCAAATGTCAAAGATGACAAATGACAAATGTCACAATGCTAAATGTCAAAAATGAAAAGTGTCAAAAATGACAAATTTCAAGATGGAAAATGTCAAAGATGTCAAATGACAAATGTCACAATGCTAAATGTCAAAAATGAAAAGTGTCACCATGAAAAATGTCAAAAATGACAAATTTCAAGATGGCAAATGTCAAAACTGACAAATGTCACAATGCTAAATGTCAAAAATGAAAAGTGTCACCATGAAAAATGTCAAAAATAACAAATTTCAAGATGGCAAATGTCAAAGATGTCAAATGACAAATGTCACATTGCTTAATGTAAAAAATGACAAATTTCAAGATGGCAAATGTCAAAAATGTCAAATGACAAATGTCACAATGCTAAATGTCAAAAATGAAAAGTGTCACCATGAAAAAGGTCAAAAATGACAAATTTCAAGATGGCAAATGTCAAAGATGTCAAATGACAAATGTCACAATGCTAAATGTCAAAAATGAAAAGTGTCACCATGAAAAATGTCAAAAATGACAAATTTCAAGATGGCAAATGTCAAAACTGACAAATGTCACAATGCTTAATGTCAAAAATGATAAGTGTCACCATGAAAAATGTCAAAAATGACAAATTTCAAGATGGCAAATGTCCAAGATGTCAAATGACAAATGTCACAATGATAAATGTCAAAAATGAAAAGTGTCACCATGAAAAATGTCAAAAATGACAAATTTCAAGATGGCAAATGTCAAAGATGTCAAATGACAAATGTCACAATGCTAAATGTCAAAAATGAAAAGTGTCAAAAATGACAAATTTCAAGATGGCAAATGTCTAAGATGTCAAATGACAAATGTCACAATGCTAAATGTCAAAAATGAAAAGTGTCACCATGAAAAATGTCAAAAATAACAAATTTCAAGATGGCAAATGTCAAAACTGATAAATGTCACAATGCTAAATGTCAAAAATGATAAGTGTCACCATGAAAAATGTCAAAAATAACAAATTTCAAGATGGCAAATGTCAAAGATGTCAAATGACAAATGTCACAATGCTAAATGTCAAAAATGACAAATTTCAAGATAGCAAATATCAAAGATGTCAAATGACAAATGTCACAATGCTAAATGTCAAAAATGAAAAGTGTCACCATGAAAAATGTCAAAAATGACAAATTTCAAGATGGCAAATGTCAAAGATGTCAAATGACAATTGTCAGAATGCTAAATGTCAAAAATGAAAAGTGTCCCCATGAAAAATGTCAATAATGACAAATTTCAAGATGGCAAATGTCAAAGATGTCAAATGACAAATGTCACAATGCTAAATGTCAAAAATGAAAAGTGTCACCATGAAAAATGTCAAAAATGACAAATTTCAAGATGGCAAATGTCAAAGATGTCAAATGACAAATGTCACAATGCTAAATGTCAAAAATGAAAAGTGTCACCATGAAAAATGTCAAAAATAACAAATTTTAAGATGGCAAATGTCAAAGATGTCAAATCACAATTGTCCTAATGCTAAATGTCAAAAATAAGAAGTGTCACCATGAAAAATGTCAACAATGACAAATTTCAAGCTGGCAAATGTCAAAACTGACAAATGTCACAATGCTAAATGTCAAAAATGAAAAGTGTCACCATGAAAAATGTCAAAAATAACAAATTTCAAGATGGCAAATGTCAAAGATGTCAAATGACAAATGTCACAATGCTAAATGTCAAAAATGGCAAATTTCAAGATGGCAAATGTCAAAGATGTCAAATGACAAATGTCACAATGCTAAATGTCAAAAATGAAAAGTGTCACCATGAAAAATGTCAAAAATAACAAATTTCAAGATGGCAAATGTCAAAGATGTCAAATGACAAATGTCACAATGCTAAATGTCAAAAATGAAAAGTGTCACTATGAAAAATGTCAAAAATGACAAATTTCAAGATGGCAAATGTCAAAGATGTCAAATGACAAATGTCACAATGCTTAATGTCAAAAATGAAAAGTGTCACCATAAAATGTCAAAAATAACAAATTTCAAGATTGCAAATGTCAAAGATGTCAAATGACAAATGTCACAATGCTAAATGTCAAAAATGAAAAGTGTCACCATAAAAAATTTCAAAAATGAAAAGTGTCACCATGAAAAATGTCAAAAATGACAAATTTCAAGATGGCAAATATCAAAGATGTCAAATGACAAATGTCACAATGCTTAATGTCAAAAATGACAAATTTCAAGATGGCAAATGTCAAAGATGTCAAATGACAAATGTCACAATGCTAAATGTCAAAAATGAAAAGTGTCACCATGAAAAATGTCAAAAATGACAAATTTCAAGATGGCAAATGTCAAAGATGTCAAATGACAAATGTCACAATGCTTAATGTCAAAAATGAAAAGTGTCACCATGAAAAATGTCAAAAATGACAAATTTCAAGATGGCAAATGTCAAAACTGACAAATGTCACAATGCTAAATGTCAAAAATAAAAAGTGTGACCATAAAAAATGTTAAAAATAACAAATTTCAAGATGGCAAGTGTCAAAGATGTCAAATCACAAATGTCACAATGCTAAATGTAAAAAATGACAAATTTCAAGATGGCAAATGTCTAAGATGTCAAATGACAAATGTCACAATGCTAAATGTCAAAAATGAAAAGTGTCACCATGAAAAATGTCAAAAATGACAAATTTCAAGATGGCAAATGTCCAAGATGTCAAATGACAAATGTCACAATGCTAAATGTCAAAAATGAAAAGTGTCACCATGAAAAATGTCAAAAATGACAAATTTCAAGATGGCAAATGTCAAAGATGTCAAATGACAAATGTCACAATGCTAAATGTCAAAAATAAAAAGTGTCAAAAATGACAAATTTCAAGATGGCAAATGTCTAAGATGTCAAATCACAAATGTCACAATGCTAAATGTCAAAAATGAAAAGTGTCACCGTAAAAAATGTCAAAAATGACAATTTTTAAGATGGCAAATGTCAAAGATGACAAAGGTCACAATGCTAAATGTCAAAAATGAAAAGTGTCACCATGAAAAATGTCAAAAATAACGAATTTCAAGATGGCAAATGTCAAAGATGTCAAATGACAAATGTCAAAATGCTAAATGTCAAAAATGAAAAGTGTCCCCATGAAAAATGTCAATAATGACAAATTTCAAGATGGCAAATGTCAAAGATGTCAAATGACAAATGTCACAATGCTAAATGTCAAAAATGAAAAGTGTCACCATGAAAAATGTCAAAAATGACAAATTTCAAGACGGCAAATGTAAAAAGATGTCGAATATGACAAATGTCACAATGCTAAATGTCAAAAATGAAAAGTGTCACCATGAAAAATGTCAAAAATGACAAATTTCAAGATGGCAAATGTCAAAGATGTCAAATGACAAATGTCACAATGCTAAATATCAAAAATGAAAAGTGTCAAAAATGACAAATTTCAAGATGGCAAATGTCTAAGATGTCAAATGACAAATGTCACAATGCTAAATGTCAAAAATGAAAAGTGTCACCATAAAAAATGTCAAAAATGACAAATTTCAATTTGGCAAATGTCAAAGATGTCAAATGACAAATGTCACAATGCTAAATGTCAAAAATGAAAAATGTCAAAAATGACAAATTTCAAGATGGCAAATGTCAAAGATGTCAAATGACTAATGTCACAATGCTAAATGTCAAAAATCAAAAGTGTCACCATGAAAAATGTCAAAAATGACAAATTTCAAGATAACAAATGTCAAAACTAACAAATGTCACAATGCTGAATGTCAAAAATGATAAGTGTCACCATGAAAAATGTCAAAAATGACAAATTTTAAGATGACAAATGTCCAAGATGTCAAATGACAAATGTCACAATGCTAAATGTCAAAAATGAAAAGTGTCACCATGAAAAATGTCAAAAATGACAAATTTCAAGATAGCAAATGTCAAAGATGTCAAAGGACAAATGTCACAATGCTAAATGTGAAAAATGAAAAGTGTAAAAAATGACAAATTTCAAGATGGCAAATGTCAAAGATGTCAAATGACAAATGTCACAATGCTAAATGTCAAAAATGAAAAGTGTCACCATGAAAAATGTCAAAAATGACAAATTTCAAGATGGCAAATGTCAAAACTGACAAATGTCACAATGCTAAATGTCAAAAATGAAAAGTGTCACCATGAAAAATGTCAAAAATAACAAATTTCAAGATGGCAAATGTCAAAGATGTTAAATGACAAATGTCACAATGCTAAATGTAAAAAATGACAAATTTCAAGATGGCAAATGTCAAAGATGTCAAATGACAAATGTCACAATGCTAAATGTCAAAAATGAAAAGTGTCACCATGAAAAAGGTCAAAAATGACAAATTTCAAGATGGCAAATGTCAAAGATGTCAAATGACAAATCTCACAATGCTAAATGTCAAAAATGAAAAGTGTCACCATGAAAAATGTCAAAAATGACAAAATTCAAGATGGCAAATGTCAAAACTGACAAATGTCACAATGCTAAATGTCAAAAATGATAAGTGTCACCATGAAAAATGTCAAAAATGACAAATTTAAAGATGGCAAATGTCCAAGATGTCAAATGACAAATGTCACAATGCTAAATGTCAAAAATGAAAAGTGTCACCATGAAAAATGTCAAAAATGACAAATTTCAAGATGGCAAATGTCAAAGATGTCAAATGACAAATGTCACAATGCTAAATGTCAAAAATGAAAAGTGTCAAAAATGACAAATTTCAAGATGGCAAATGTCTAAGATGTCAAATGACAAATGTCACAATGCTAAATGTTAAAAATGAAAAGTGTCACCATAAAAAATGTCAAAAATGACAAATTTCAAGATGGCAAATGTCAAAACTGACAAATGTCACAATGCTAAATGTCAAAAATGAAAAGTGTGACCATGAAAAATGTCAAAAATAACAAATTTCAAGATGGCAAATGTCAAAACTGACAAATGTCACAATGCTAAATGTCAAAAATGATAAGTGTCACCATGAAAAATGTCAAAAATAAAAAAATTTCAAGATGGCAAATGTCAAAGATGTCAAATGACAAATGTCACAATGCTAAATGTAAAAAATGACAAATTTTAAGATGGCAAATGTCAAAGATGTCAAATGACAAATGTCACAATGCTAAATGTCAAAAATGAAAAGTGTCACCATGAAAAAGGTCAAAAATGACAAATTTCAAGATGGCAAATGTCAAAGATGTCAAATGACAAATATCACAATGCTAAATGTCAAAAATAAAAAGTGTCACCATGAAAAATGTCAAAAATGACAAAATTCAAGATGGCAAATGTCAAAACGGACAAATGTCACAATGCTAAATGTCAAAAATGATAAGTGTCACCATGAAAAATGTCAAAAATGACAAATTTAAAGATGGCAAATGTCCAAGATGTCAAATGACAAATGTCACAATGCTAAATGTCAAAAATGAAAAGTGTCACCATGAAAAATGTCAAAAATGACAAATTTCAAGATGGCAAATGTCAAAGATGTCAAATGACAAATGTCACAATGCTAAATGTCAAAAATGAAAAGTGTCAAAAATGACAAATTTCAAGATGGCAAATGTCTAAGATGTCAAATGACAAATGTCACAATGCTAAATGTTAAAAATGAAAAGTGTCACCATGAAAAATGTCAAAAATGACAAATTTCAAGATGGCAAATGTCAAAACTGACAAATGTCACAATGCTAAATGTCAAAAATGAAAAGTGTGACCATGAAAAATGTCAAAAATAACAAATTTCAAGATAACAAATGTCAAAACTGACAAATGTCACAATGCTAAATGTCAAAAATGATAAGTGTCACCATGAAAAATGTCAAAAATAAAAAAATTTCAAGATGGCAAATGTCAAAGATGTCAAATGACAAATGTCACAATGCTAAATGTCAAAAATGACAAATTTCAAGATGGCAAATGTCAAAGATGTCAAATGACAAATGTCACAATGCTAAATGTCAAAAATGAAAAGTGTCACCATGAAAAATGTCAAAAATTACAAATTTCAAGATGGCAAATGTCAAAACTGACAAATGTCACAATGCTAAATGTCAAAAATGATAAGTGTCACCATGGAAAATGTCAAAAATAACAAATTTCAAGATGGCAAATGTCAAAGATGTCAAATGACAAATGTCACAATGCTTAATGTCAAAAATGACAAATTTCAAGATGGCAAATGTCTAAGATGTCAAATGACAAATGTCACAATGCTAAATGTCAAAAATGAAAAGTGTCACCATAAAAAATGTCAAAAATGACAAATTTCAAGATGGCAAATGTCAAAGATGTCAAATGACAAATATCACAATGCTAAATGTCAAAAATCAAAAGTGTCACCATGAAAAATGTCAAAAATGACAAATTTCAAGATAACAAATGTCAAAACTGACAAATGTCACAATGCTAAATGTCAAAAATGATAAGTGTCACCATGAAAAATGTCAAAAATGACAAATTTTAAAATGGCAAATGTCCAAGATGTCAAATGACAAATGTCACAATGCTAAATGTCAAAAATGAAAAGTGTCACCATAAAAAATGTCAAAAATGAAAAATTTCAAGATGGCAAATGTCAAAGATGTCAAATGACAAATGTCACAATGCTAAATGTCAAAAATGAAAAGTGTCAAAAATGACAAATTTCAAGATGGAAAATGTCAAAGATGTCAAATGACAAATGTCACAATGCTAAATGTCAAAAATGAAAAGTGTCACCATGAAAAATGTCAAAAATGACAAATTTCAAGATGGCAAATGTCAAAACTGACAAATGTCACAATGCTAAATGTCAAAAATGAAAAGTGTCACCATGAAAAATGTCAAAAATAACAAATTTCAAGATGGCAAATGTCAAAGATGTCAAATGACAAATGTCACATTGCTTAATGTAAAAAATGACAAATTTAAGATGGCAAATGTCAAAAATGTCAAATGACAAATGTCACAATGCTAAATGTCAAAAATGAAAAGTGTCACCATGAAAAAGGTCAAAAATGACAAATTTCAAGATGGCAAATGTCAAAGATGTCAAATGACAAATGTCACAATGCTAAATGTCAAAAATGAAAAGTGTCACCATGAAAAATGTCAAAAATGACAAATTTCAAGATGGCAAATGTCAAAACTGACAAATGTCACAATGCTAAATGTCAAAAATGATAAGTGTCACCATGAAAAATGTCAAAAATGACAAATTTCAAGATGGCAAATGTCCAAGATGTCAAATGACAAATGTCACAATGATAAATGTCAAAAATGAAAAGTGTCACCATGAAAAATGTCAAAAATGACAAATTTCAAGATGGCAAATGTCAAAGATGTCAAATGACAAATGTCAGAATGCTAAATGTCAAAAATGAAAAGTGTCCCCATGAAAAATGTCAATAATGACAAATTTCAAGATGGCAAATGTCAAAGATGTCAAATGACAAATGTCACAATGCTAAATGTCAAAAATGAAAAGTGTCACCATGAAAAATGTCAAAAATGACAAATTTCAAGATGGCAAATGTCAAAGATGTCAAATGACAAATGTCACAATGCTAAATGTCAAAAATGAAAAGTGTCACCATGAAAAATGTCAAAAATAACAAATTTTAAGATGGCAAATGTCAAAGATGTCAAATCACAATTGTCACAATGCTAAATGTCAAAAATAAGAAGTGTCACCATGAAAAATGTCAACAATGACAAATTTCAAGCTGGCAAATGTCAAAACTGACAAATGTCACAATGCTAAATGTCAAAAATGAAAAGTGTCACCATGAAAAATGTCAAAAATAACAAATTTCAAGATGGCAAATGTCAAAGATGTCAAATGACAAATGTCACAATGCTAAATGTCAAAAATGACAAATTTCAAGATGGCAAATGTCAAAGATGTCAAATGACAAATGTCACAATGCTAAATGTCAAAAATGAAAAGTGTCACCATGAAAAATGTCAAAAATAACAAATTTCAAGATGGCAAATGTCAAAGATGTCAAATGACAAATGTCACAATGCTAAATGTCAAAAATGAAAAGTGTCACTATGAAAAATGTCAAAAATGACAAATTTCAAGATGGCAAATGTCAAAGATGTCAAATGACAAATGTCACAATGCTTAATGTCAAAAATGAAAAGTGTCACCATAAAATGTCAAAAATAACAAATTTCAAGATTGCAAATGTCAAAGATGTCAAATGACAAATGTCACAATGCTACATGTCAAAAATGAAAAGTGTCACCATAAAAAATTTCAAAAATGAAAAGTGTCACCATGAAAAATGTCAAAAATGACAAATTTCAAGATGGCAAATATCAAAGATGTCAAATGACAAATGTCACAATGCTTAATGTCAAAAATGACAAATTTCAAGATGTCAAATGTCAAAGATGTCAAATGACAAATGTCACAATGCTAAATGTCAAAAATGAAAAGTGTCACCATGAAAAATGTCAAAAATGACAAATTTCAAGATGGCAAATGTCAAAGATGTCAAATGACAAATGTCACAATGCTAAATGTCAAAAATGAAAAGTGTCAAAAATGACAAATTTCAAGATGGCAAATGTCTAAGATGTCAAATGACAAATGTCACAATGCTAAATGTCAAAAATAAAAAGTGTCACCATGAAAAATGTCAAAAATGACAAATTTCAAGATAACAAATGTCAAAGATGTCAAATGACAAATGTCACAATGCTAAATGTCAAAAATGAAAAGTGTCACCATGAAAAATGTCAAAAATGCCAAATTTCAAGATGGCAAATGTCAAAGATGTCAAATGACAAATGTCACAATGCTAAATGTCAAAAATGAAAAGTGTCACCATGAAAAATGTCAAAAATGACAAATTTCAAGATGGCAAATGTCAAAGATATCAAATGACAAATGTCACAATGCTAAATGTCAAAAATGAAAAGTGTCACCATGAAAAATGTCAAAAATGACAAATTTTAAGATGGCAAATGTCAAAACTGGCAAATGTCACAATGCTAAATGTCAAAAATGATAAGTGTCACCATGAAAAATGTCAAAAATGACAAATTTCAAGATGGCAAATGTCCAAGATGTCAAATGACAAATGTCACAATGCTAAATGTCAAAAATGAAAAGTGTCACCATGAAAAATGTCAAGAATGACAAATTTCAAGATGGCAAATGTCAAAGATGTCAAATGACAAATGTCACAATGCTAAATGTCAAAAATGAAAAGTGTCAAAAATGACAAATTTCAAGATGGCAAATGTCAAAGATGTCAAATGACAAATGTCACAATGCTAAATGTCAAAAATGAAAAGTGTCACCATGAAAAATGTCAAAAATGACAAATTTCAAGATGGCAAATGTCAAAACTGACAAATGTCACAATGCTAAATGTCATAAATGATAAGTGTCACCATGAAAAATGTCAAAAATAACAAATTTCAAGATGGCAAATGTCAAAGATGTCAAATGACAAATGTCACAATGCTAAATGTCAAAAATGACAAATTTCAAGATGGCAAATGTCTAAGATGTCAAATGACAAATGTCACAATGCTAAATGTCAAAAATGAAAAGCGTCACCATGAAAAATGTCGAAAATGACAAATTTCAAGATGGCAAATGTCCAAGATGTTAAATGACAAATGTCACAATGCTAAATGTCAAAAATGAAAAGTGTCACCATGAAAAATGTCAAAAATGACAAATTTAAAAATGGCAAATATCAAAGATGTCAAATGACAAATGTCACAATGCTAAATGTCAAAAATAAAAAGTGTCAAAAATGACAAATTTCAAGATGGCAAATGTCTAAGATGTCAAATGACAAATGTCACAATGCTAAATGTCAAAAATGAAAAGTGTCACCGTGAAAAATGTCAAAACTGACAAATTTCAAGATGGCAAATATCAAAGATGTCAAATGACCAATGTCACAATGCTAAATGTCAAAAATGAAAAGTGTCACCATGAAAAATGTCAAAATTGACAAATTTCAAGATGGCAAATGTCAAAGATGTCAAATGACAAATCTCACAATGCTAAATGTCAAAAATGAAAAGTGTCAAAAATGACAAATTTCAAGATGGCACATGTCTAAGATGTCAAATGACAAATGTCAAAATGCTAAATGTCAAAGATGTCAAATGACAAATGTCACAATGCTAAATGTCAAAAATGAAAAGTGTCACCATGAAAAATGTCAAAAATAACAAATTTCAAGATGGCAAATGTCAAAGATGTCAAATGACAAATGTCACAATGCTAAATGTCAAAAATGAAAAGTGTCACCATGAAAAATGTCAAAAATGACAAATTTCAAGATGGCAAATGTCAAAGATGTCAAATGACAAATGTCACAATGCTAAATGTCAAAAATGAAAAGTGTCACCATGAAAAATGTCAAAAATAACAAATTTCAAGATGACAAATGTCAAAGATGTCAAATGTCACAATGCTAAATGTCAAAAATGAAAAGTGTCACTATGAAAAATGTCAAAAATGACAAATTTCAAGATGGCAAATGTCAAAACTGACAAATGTCACAATGCTAAATGTCAAAAATGATAAGTGTCACCATGAAAAATGTCAAAAATGACAAATTTCAAGATGGCAAATGTCCAAGATGTCAAATGACAAATGTCACAATGCTAAATGTCAAAAATGACAAATTTCAAGATGGCAAATGTCAAAGATGTCAAATGACAAATGTCACAATGCTAAATGTCAAAAATGAAAAGTGTCACCATGAAAAATGTCAAAAATGACAAATTTCAAGATGGCAAATGTCAAAGATGTCAAATGGCAAATGTCACAATGCTAAATGTCAAAAATAAAAAGTGTCACCATGAAAAATGTCAAAAATAACAAATTTCAAGATGGCAAATGTCAAAGATGTCAAATGACAAATGTCACAATGCTAAATGTCAAAACTGAAAAGTGTCACCATGAAAAATGTCAAAAATGACAACTTTCAAGATGGCAAATGTCAAAGATGTCAAATGACAAATGTCACAATGCTAAATGTCAAAAATGAAAAGTGTCACCATGAAAAATGTCAAAAATGACAAATTTCAAGATGGCAAATGTCAAAGATGTTAAATGACAAATGTCACAATGCTAAATGTCAAAAATGAAAAGTGTCACCATGAAAAATGTCAAAAATGACAAATTTCAAGATGGCAAATGTCAAAGATGTCAAATGACAAATGTCACAATGCTAAATGTCAAAAATGAAAAGTGTCACTATAAAAAATGTCAAAAATGACAAATTTCAAGATGGCAAATGTCAAAACTGACAAATGTCACAATGCTAAATGTCAAAAATGATAAGTGTCACCATGAAAAATGTCAAAAATGACAAATTTCAAGATGGCAAATGTCCAAGATGTCAAATGACAAATGTCACAATGCTAAATGTCAAAAATGAAAAGTGTCACCATGAAAAATGTCAAAAATGACAAATTTCAAGATGGCAAATGTCAAAGATGTCAAATAACAAATGTCACAATGCTAAATGTCAAAAATGAAAAGTGTCAAAAATGACAAATTTCAAGATGGCAAATTTCTAAGATGTCAAATGACAAATGTCACAATGCTAAATGTCAAAAATGAAAAGTGTCACCGTGAAAAATGTCAAAAATGACAAATTTCAAGATGGCAAATGTCAAAGATGTCAAATGACAAATGTCACAATGCTAAATGTCAAAAATGAAAAGTGTCACCATGAAAAATGTCAAAAATGACAAATTTCAAGATGGCAAATGTCAAAGATGTCAAATGTCAAATGTCAAAAATGAAAAGTGTCCCCATGAAAAATGTCAATAATGACAAATTTCAAGATGGCAAATGTCAAAGATGTTAAATGACAAATGTCACAATGCTAAATGTCAAAAATTAAAAGTGTCACCATGAAAAATGTCAAAAATCACAAATTTCAAGATGGCAAATGTCAAAGATGTCGAATATGACAAATGTCACAATGCTAAATGTCAAAAATGAAAAGTGTCACCATGAAAAATGTCAAAAATGACAAATTTCAAGATGGCAAATGTCAAAGATGTTAAATGACAAATGTCACAATGCTAAATGTCAAAAATAAAAAGTGTCACCATGAAAAATGTCAAAAATGACAAATTTCAAGATGGCAAATATCAAAGATGTCAAATGACAAATGTCACAATGCTAAATGTCAAAAATGACAAATTTCAAGATGGCAAATGTCAAAGATGTCAAATGACAAATGTCACAATGCTAAATGTCAAAAATGAAAAGTGTCACCATGAAAAATGTCAAAAATCACAAATTTCAAGATGGCAAATGTCAAAGATGTCGAATATGACAAATGTCACAATGCTAAATGTCAAAAATGAAAAGTGTCGCCTTGAAAAATGTCAAAAATGACAAATTTCAAGATGGCAAATATCAAAGATGTCAAATGACAAATGTCACAATGCTAAATGTCAAAAATGACAAATTTCAAGATGGCAAATGTCAAAAATGCCAAATGACAAATGTCACAATGCTAAATGTCAAAAATGAAAAGTGTCACCATGAAAAATGTCAAAAATGACAAATTTCAAGATGGCAAATGTCAAAGATGTCAAATGACAAATGTCACAATGCTAAATGTCAAAAATGAAAAGTGTCACCATGAAAAATGTCAAAACTAACAAATTTCAAGATGGCAAATGTCAAAGATGTCAAATGACAAATGTCATAATGCTAAATGTCAAAAATGAAAAGTGTCACCATGAAAAATGTCAAAAATGACAAATTTCAAGATGGCAAATGTCAAAGATGTCAAATAACAAATGTCACAATGCTAAATGTCAAAAATGAAAAGTGTCACCATAAAAAATGTCAAAAATAACAAATTTCAAGATGGCGAATGTCAAAGATGTCAAATGACAAATGTCACAATGCTAAATGTCAAAAATGACAAATTTCAAGATGGCAAATGTCAAAAATGTCAAATGACAAATGTCACAATGCTAAATGTCAAAAATGAAAAGTGTCACCATGAAAAATGTCAAAAATGACAAATTTCAAGATGGCAAATGTCAAAGATGTCAAATGACAAATGTCACAATGCTAAATGTCAAAAATGAAAAGTGTCACCATGAAAAATGTCAAAAATGACAAATTTCAAGATGGCAAATGTCAAAACTGACAAATGTCACAATGCTAAATGTCAAAAATGATAAGTGTCACCATGAAAAATGTCAAAAATGACAAATTTCAAGATAGCACATGTCCAAGATATCAAATGACAAATGTCACAATGCTAAATGTCAAAAATGAAAAGTGTCACCATGAAAAATGTCAAAAATGACAAATTTCAAGATGGCAAATGTCAAAGATGTCAAATGACAAATGTCACAATGCTAAATGTCAAAAATGAAAAGTGTCAAAAATGACAAATTTCAAGATGGCAAATGTCTAAGATGTCAAATGACAAATGTCACAATGCTAAATGTCAAAAATGAAAAGTGTCACCGTGAAAAATGTCAAAAATGACAAATTTCAAGATGGCAAATGTCAAAGATGTTAAATGACAAATGTCACAATGCTAAATGTCAAAAATGAAAAGTGTCACTATGAAAAATGTCAAAAATGACAAATTTCAAGATGGCAAATGTCAAAGATGTCAAATGACAAATGTCACAATGCTAAATGTCAAAAATGAAAAGTGTCCCCATGAAAAATGTCAATAATGACAAATTTCAAGATGGCAAATGTCAAAGATGTCAAATGACAAATGTCACAATGCTAAATGTCAAAAATGAAAAGTGTCACCATGAAAAATGTCAAAAATGACAAATTTCAAAATGGCAAATGTCAAAGATGTCGAATATGACAAATGTCACAATGCTAAATGTCAAAAATGAAAAGTGTCACCATGAAAAATGTCAAAAATGACAAATTTCAAGATGGCAAATGTCAAAGATATCAAATGACAAATGTCACAATGCTAAATGTCAAAAATGAAAAGTGTCACCATGAAAAATGTCAAAAATGACAAATTTCAAGATGGCAAATATCAAAGATGTCAAATGACAAATGTCACAATGCTAAATGTCAAAAATGACAAATTTCAAGATGGCAAATGTCAAAGATGTCAAATGACAAATGCCACAATGCTAAATGTCAAAAATGAAAAGTGTCACCATGAAAAATGTCAAAAATGACAAATTTCAAGATGGCAAATGTCAAAGATGTCAAATGACAAATGTCACAATGCTAAATGTCAAAAATGAAAAGTGTCATCATGAAAAATGTCAAAAATAACAAATTTCAAGAATGCAAATGTCAAAGATGTCAAATGACAAATGTCACAATGCTAAATGTCAAAAATGAAAAGTGTCAAAAATGACAAATTTCAAGATGGCAAATGTCAAAGATGTCAAATGTCAAATGTCACAATGCTAAATGTCAAAAATAAAAAGTGTCACCATAAAAAATGTCAAAAATAACAAATTTCAAGATGGCAAATGTCAAAAATGTCAAATGACAAATGTCACAATGCTAAATGTCAAAAATGAAAAGTGTTACCATGAAAAATGTCAAAAATGGCAAATTTCAAGATGGCAAATGTCAAAGATGTCAAATGACAAATGTCACAATGCTAAATGTCACAAATGAAAAGTGTCACAATGAAAAATGTCAAAAATAACAAATTTCAAGATGGCAAATGTCAAAGATGTCAAATGACAAATGTCACAATGCTAAATGTCAAAAATGAAAAGTGTCACCATGAAAAATGTCAAAAATAACAAATTTCAAGAATGCAAATGTCAAAGATGTCAAATGACAAATGTCACAATGCTAAATGTCAAAAATGAAAAGTGTCAAAAATGACAAATTTCAAGATGGCAAATGTCAAAGATGTCAAATGTCAAATGTCACAATGCTAAATGTCAAAAATGAAAAGTGTCACCATAAAAAATGTCAAAAATAACAAATTTCAAGATGGCGAATGTCAAAAATGTCAAATGACAAATGTCACAATGCTAAATGTCAAAAATGAAAAGTGTTACCATGAAAAATGTCAAAAATGGCAAATTTCAAGATGGCAAATGTCAAAGATGTCAAATGACAAATGTCACAATGCTAAATGTCAAAAATGAAAAGTGTCACAATGAAAAATGTCAAAAATAACAAATTTCAAGATGGCAAATGTCAAAGATGTCAAATGACAAATGTCACAATGCTAAATGTCCAAAATCGTGGTATGAGGATAATATTAAAATGTAGTAAATATAATTCTATAAATAATATGCTTAAATCGCTACAATGGCTTTCAGTGTATCAGAGATTATACTATTTGACAATGGTATTTGTGTATAAAATATTAAATAATTTAGCACCACCTTACTTTCAAGACTACATTCATTTTAACAATACCATTCATAATTACTCTACCAGATATAACAATAACTTACATATAGCCAGAACAAATAAACGAATGTCCATGAATTCCTTATTTTTTAAATGCTTTGACCATTATAATAAATTACCAATTTGTGTTAAATCTAGTTCGACAGTAAGGGTTTTTAAAAAGAAAATAATTGAACATATTAATGACAATGTATAATGAACAGTACCCATTTTTTTCTACTTGTGTATATTTTTTGTTGTCGTTTCTAATGCAAATTTTTAAATTGTAAATTGTATTTTTTTTTTATAGGTTTAAATTATAAGAGTGTTTTTTTTTTTGTATATTTTGACATACTACTTTTTAAGTGTTGTTTTTTACATATTAAAAAAAAAATGTTTGTATATTAGGTGTTCCTATTTCAATAAAGAAATTTCATTTCAACAATTTTAAAAATGAAAAGTGTCACCATGAAAAATGTCAAAAATGACAAATTTCAAGATGGCAAATGTCAAAACTGACAAATGTCGCAATGCTAAATGTCAAAAATGAAAAGTGTCACCATGAAAAATGTCAAAAATGACAAATTTCAAAATGGCAAATGTCAAAGATGTCGAATATGACAAATGTCACAATGCTAAATGTCAAAAATGAAAAGTGTCACCATGAAAAATGTCAAAAATGACAAATTTCAAGATGGCAAATGTCAAAGATATCAAATGACAAATGTCACAATGCTAAATGTCAAAAATGAAAAGTGTCACCATGAAAAATGTCAAAAATGACAAATTTCAAGATGGCAAATATCAAAGATGTCAAATGACAAATGTCACAATGCTAAATGTCAAAAATGACAAATTTCAAGATGGCAAATGTCAAAGATGTCAAATGACAAATGCCACAATGCTAAATGTCAAAAATGAAAAGTGTCACCATGAAAAATGTCAAAAATGACAAATTTCAAGATGGCAAATGTCAAAGATGTCAAATGACAAATGTCACAATGCTAAATGTCAAAAATGAAAAGTGTCATCATGAAAAATGTCAAAAATAACAAATTTCAAGAATGCAAATGTCAAAGATGTCAAATGACAAATGTCACAATGCTAAATGTCAAAAATGAAAAGTGTCAAAAATGACAAATTTCAAGATGGCAAATGTCAAAGATGTCAAATGTCAAATGTCACAATGCTAAATGTCAAAAATAAAAAGTGTCACCATAAAAAATGTCAAAAATAACAAATTTCAAGATGGCAAATGTCAAAAATGTCAAATGACAAATGTCACAATGCTAAATGTGAAAAATGAAAAGTGTTACCATGAAAAATGTCAAAAATGGCAAATTTCAAGATGGCAAATGTCAAAGATGTCAAATGACAAATGTCACAATGCTAAATGTCACAAATGAAAAGTGTCACAATGAAAAATGTCAAAAATAACAAATTTCAAGATGGCAAATGTCAAAGATGTCAAATGACAAATGTCACAATGCTAAATGTCAAAAATGAAAAGTGTCACCATGAAAAATGTCAAAAATAACAAATTTCAAGAATGCAAATGTCAAAGATGTCAAATGACAAATGTCACAATGCTAAATGTCAAAAATGAAAAGTGTCAAAAATGACAAATTTCAAGATGGCAAATGTCAAAGATGTCAAATGTCAAATGTCACAATGCTAAATGTCAAAAATGAAAAGTGTCACCATAAAAAATGTCAAAAATAACAAATTTCAAGATGGCAAATGTCAAAAATGTCAAATGACAAATGTCACAATGCTAAATGTCAAAAATGAAAAGTGTTACCATGAAAAATGTCAAAAATGGCAAATTTCAAGATGGCAAATGTCAAAGATGTCAAATGACAAATGTCACAATGCTAAATGTCAAAAATGAAAAGTGTCACAATGAAAAATGTCAAAAATAACAAATTTCAAGATGGCAAATGTCAAAGATGTCAAATGACAAATGTCACAATGCTAAATGTCCAAAATCGTGGTATGAGGATAATATTAAAATGTAGTAAATATAATTCTATAAATAATATGCTTAAATCGCTACAATGGCTTTCAGTGTATCAGAGATTATACTATTTGACAATGGTATTTGTGTATAAAATATTAAATAATTTAGCACCACCTTACTTTCAAGACTACATTCATTTTAACAATACCATTCATAATTACTCTACCAGATATAACAATAACTTACATATAGCCAGAACAAATAAACGAATGTCCATGAATTCCTTATTTTTTAAATGCTTTGACCATTATAATAAATTACCAATTTGTGTTAAATCTAGTTCGACAGTAAGGGTTTTTAAAAAGAAAATAATTGAACATATTAATGACAATGTATAATGAACAGTACCCATTTTTTTCTACTTGTGTATATTTTTTGTTGTCGTTTCTAATGCAAATTTTTAAATTGTAAATTGTATTTTTTTTTTATAGGTTTAAATTATAAGAGTGTTTTTTTTTTGTATATTTTGACATACTACTTTTTAAGTGTTGTTTTTTACATATTAAAAAAAAAATGTTTGTATATTAGGTGTTCCTATTTCAATAAAGAAATTTCATTTCAACAATTTTAAAAATGAAAAGTGTCACCATGAAAAATGTCAAAAATGACAAATTTCAAGATGGCAAATGTCAAAACTGACAAATGTCGCAATGCTAAATGTCAAAAATGAAAAGTGTCACCATGAAAAATGTCAAAAATAACAAATTTCAAGATGGCAAATGTCAAAGATGTCAAATGACAAATGTCACAATGCTAAATGTCAAAAATGACAAATTTCAAGATGGCAACTGTCAAAGATATCAAATGACAAATGTCACAATGCTAAATGTCAAAAATGAAAAGTGTCACCATGAAAAATGTCAGAAAATGACAAATTTCAAGATGGCAAATGTCAAAGATGTCAAATGACAAATGTCACAATGCTAAATGTCAAAAATGAAAAGTGTCACCATGAAAAATGTCAAAAATGACAAATTTCAAGATGGCAAATGTCAAAGATGTCAAATGACAAATGTCACAATGCTAAATGTCAAAAATGAAAAGTTTCACCATGAAAAATGTCAAAAATGACAAATTTCAAGATGGCAAATATCAAAGATGTCAAATGACATATGTCACAATGCTAAATGTCAAAAATGACAAATTTCAAGATGGCAAATGTCAAAGATGTCAAATGACAAATGTCACAATGCTAAATGTCAAAAATGAAAAGTGTCACCATGAAAAATGTCAAAAATGACAAATTTCAAGATGGCAAATGTCAAAGATGTCAAATGACAAATGTCACAATGCTAAATGTCAAAAATGAAAAGTGTCAAAAATGACAAATTTCAAGATGGCAAATGTCCAAGATGTCAAATGACAAATGTCACAATGCTAAATGTCAAAAATGAAAAGTGTCACCGTGAAAAATGTCAAAAATAACAAATTTCAAGATGGAAAATGTCAAAGATGTCAAATGACAAATGTCACAATGCTAAATGTCAGAAATGAAAAGTGTCACCATGAAAAATGTCAATAATAACAAATTTCAAGATGGCAAATGTCAAAGATGTCAAATGACAAATGTCACAATGCTAAATCTCAAAAATGAAAAGTGTCACCATGAAAAATGTCAAAAATGACAAATTTCAAGAGGGCAAATGTCAAAGATGTCAAATGACAAATGTCACAATGCTAAATGTCAAAAATGAAAAGTGTCACCATGAAAAATGTCAAAAATAACAAATTTCAAGTTGGCAAATGTCAAAGATGTCAAATGACAAATGTCACAATGCTTAATGTCAAAAATGAAAAGTGTCACCATAAAAAATGTCAAAAATGACAAATTTCAAGATGGCAAATGTCAAAACTGACAAATGTCACAATGCTAAATGTCAAAAATAAAAAGTGTGACCATACAAAATGTTAAAAATAACAAATTTCAAGATAGCAAGTGTCAAAGATGTCAAATCACAAATGTCACAATGCTAAATGTAAAAAATGACAAATTTCAAGATGGCAAATGTCTAAGATGTCAAATGACAAATGTCACAATGCTAAATGTCAAAAATGAAAAGTGTCACCATAAAAAATGTCAAAAATGACAAATTTCAAGATGGCAAATGTCCAAGATGTCAAATGACAAATGTCACAATGCTAAATGTCAAAAATGAAAAGTGTCACCATAAAAAATGTCAAAAATGACAAATTTCAAGATGGCAAATGTCAAAGATGTCAAATGACAAATGTCACAATGCTAAATGTCAAAAATAAAAAGTGTCAAAAATGACAAATTTCAAGATGGCAAATGTCTAAGATGTCAAATGACAAATGTCACAACGCTAAATGTCAAAAATGAAAAGTGTCACCGTAAAAAATGTCAAAAATGACAAATTTTAAGATGGCAAATGTCAAAGATGACAAATGTCACAATGCTAAATGTCAAAAATGAAAAGTGTCACCATGAAAAATGTCAAAAATAACCAATTTCAAGATGGCAAATGTCAAAGATGTCAAATGACAAATGTCACAATGCTAAATGTCAAAAATGAAAAGTGTCCCCATGAAAAATGTCAATAATGACAAATTTGAAGATGGCAAATGTCAAAGATGTCAAATGACAAATGTCACAATGCTAAATGTCAAAAATGAAAAGTGTCACCATGAAAAATGTCAAAAATGACAAATTTCAAGATGGCAAATGTAAAAAGATGTCGAATATGACAAATGTCACAATGCTAAATGTCAAAAATGAAAAGTGTCACCATGAAAAATGTCAAAAATGACAAATTTCAAGATGGCAAATGTCAAAGATGTCAAATGACAAATGTCACAATGCTAAATATCAAAAATGAAAAGTGTCAAAAATGACAAATTTCAAGATGGCAAATATCTAAGATGTCAAATGACAAATGTCACAATGCTAAATGTCAAAAATGAAAAGTGTCACCATAAAAAATGTCAAAAATGACAAATTTCAAGATGGCAAATGTCAAAGATGTCAAATGACAAATGTCACAATGCTAAATGTCAAAAATGAAAAATGTCAAAAATGACAAATTTCAAGATGGCAAATGTCAAAGATGTCAAATGACTAATGTCACAATGCTAAATGTCAAAAATCAAAAGTGTCACCATGAAAAATGTCAAAAATGACAAATTTCAAGATAACAAATGTCAAAACTGACAAATGTCACAATGCTGAATGTCAAAAATGATAAGTGTCACCATGAAAAATGTCAAAAATGACAAATTTTAAGATGACAAATGTCCAAGATGTCAAATGACAAATGTCACAATGCTAAATGTCAAAAATGAAAAGTGTCACCATGAAAAAGGTCAAAAATGACAAATTTCAAGATGGCAAATGTCAAAGATGTCAAAGGACAAATGTCACAATGCTAAATGTCAAAAATGAAAAGTGTAAAAAAAGACAAATTTCAAGATGGCAAATGTCAAAGATGTCAAATGACAAATGTCACAATGCTAAATGTCAAAAATGAAAAGTGTCACCATGAAAAATGTCAAAAATGACAAATTTCAAGATGGCAAATGTCAAAACTGACAAATGTCACAATGCTAAATGTCAAAAATGAAAAGTGTCACCATGAAAAATGTCAAAAATAACAAATTTCAAGATGGCAAATGTCAAAGATGTTAAGTGACAAATGTCACAATGCTAAATGTAAAAAATGACAAATTTCAAGATGGCAAATGTCAAAGATGTCAAATGACAAATGTCACAATGCTAAATGTCAAAAATGAAAAGTGTCACCATGAAAAAGGTCAAAAATGACAAATTTCAAGATGGCAAATGTCAAAGATGTCAAATGACAAATATCACAATGCTAAATGTCAAAAATGAAAAGTGTCACCATGAAAAATGTCAAAAATGACAAAATTCAAGATGGCAAATGTCAAAACTGACAAATGTCACAATGCTAAATGTCAAAAATGATAAGTGTCACCATGAAAAATGTCAAAAATGACAAATTTAAAGATGGCAAATGTCCAAGATGTCAAATGACAAATGTCAAAAATGAAAAGTGTCACCATGAAAAATGTCAAAAATGACAAATTTCAAGATGGCAAATGTCAAAGATGTCAAATGACAAATGTCACAATGCTAAATGTCAAAAATGAAAAGTGTCAAAAATGACAAATTTCAAGATGGCAAATGTCTAAGATGTCAAATGACAAATGTCACAATGCTAAATGTTAAAAATGAAAAGTGTCACCATGAAAAATGTCAAAAATGACAAATTTCAAGATGGCAAATGTCAAAACTGACAAATGTCACAATGCTAAATGTCAAAAATGAAAAGTGTGACCATGAAAAATGTCAAAAATAACAAATTTCAAGATGGCAAATGTCAAAACTGACAAATGTCACAATGCTAAATGTCAAAAATGATAAGTGTCACCATGAAAAATGTCAAAAATAAAAAAATTTCAAGATGGCAAATGTCAAAGATGTCAAATGACAAATGTCACAATGCTAAATGTAAAAAATGACAAATTTCAAGATGGCAAATGTCAAAGATGTCAAATGACAAATGTCACAATGCTAAATGTCAAAAATGAAAAGTGTCACCATAAAAAAGGTCAAAAATGACAAATTTCAAGATGGCAAATGTCAAAGATGTCAAATGACAAATATCACAATGCTAAATGTCAAAAATAAAAAGTGTCACCATGAAAAATGTCAAAAATGACAAAATTCAAGATGGCAAATGTCAAAACGGACAAATGTCACAATGCTAAATGTCAAAAATGATAAGTGTCACCATAAAAAATGTCAAAAATGACAAATTTAAAGATGGCAAATGTCCAAGATGTCAAATGACAAATGTCACAATGCTAAATGTCAAAAATGAAAAGTGTCACCATAAAAAATGTCAAAAATGACAAATTTCAAGATGGCAAATATCAAAGATGTCAAATGACAAATGTCACAATGCTAAATGTCAAAAATGAAAAGTGTCAAAAATGACAAATTTCAAGATGGCAAATGTCTAAGATGTCAAATGACAAATGTCACAATGCTAAATGTTAAAAATGAAAAGTGTCACCATGAAAAATGTCAAAAATGACAAATTTCAAGATGGCAAATGTCAAAACTGACAAATGTCACAATGCTAAATGTCAAAAATGAAAAGTGTGACCATGAAAAATGTCAAAAATAACAAATTTCAAGATGGCAAATGTCAAAACTGACAAATGTCACAATGCTAAATGTCAAAAATGATAAGTGTCACCATGAAAAATGTCAAAAATAAAAAAATTTCAAGATGGCAAATGTCAAAGATGTCAAATGACAAATGTCACAATGCTAAATGTCAAAAATGACAAATTTCAAGATGGCAAATGTCAAAGATGTCAAATGACAAATGTCACAATGCTAAATGTCAAAAATGAAAAGTGTCACCATGAAAAATGTCAAAAATTACAAATTTCAAGATGGCAAATGTCAAAACTGACAAATGTCACAATGCTAAATGTCAAAAATGATAAGTGTCACCATGAAAAATGTCAAAAATAACAAATTTCAAGATGGCAAATGTCAAAGATGTCAAATGACAAATGTCACAATGCTTAATGTCAAAAATGACAAATTTCAAGATGGCAAATGTCTAAGATGTCAAATGACAAATGTCACAATGCTAAATGTCAAAAATGAAAAGTGTCACCATGAAAAATGTCAAAAATGACAAATTTCAAGATGGCAAATGTCAAAGATGTCAAATGACAAATATCACAATGCTAAATGTCAAAAATCAAAAGTGTCACCATGAAAAATGTCAAAAATGACAAATTTCAAGATAACAAATGTCAAAACTGACAAATGTCACAATGCTAAATGTCAAAAATGATAAGTGTCACCATGAAAAATGTCAAAAATGACAAATTTTAAAATGGCAAATGTCCAAGATGTCAAATGACAAATGTCACAATGCTAAATGTCAAAAATGAAAAGTGTCACCATAAAAAATGTCAAAAATGAAAAATTTCAAGATGGCAAATGTCAAAGATGTCAAATGACAAATGTCACAATGCTAAATGTCAAAAATGAAAAGTGTCAAAAATGACAAATTTCAAGATGGAAAATGTCAAAGATGTCAAATGACAAATGTCACAATGCTAAATGTCAAAAATGAAAAGTGTCACCATGAAAAATGTCAAAAATGACAAATTTCAAGATGGCAAATGTCAAAACTGACAAATGTCACAATGCTAAATGTCAAAAATGAAAAGTGTCACCATGAAAAATGTCAAAAATAACAAATTTCAAGATGGCAAATGTCAAAGATGTCAAATGACAAATGTCACATTGCTTAATGTAAAAAATGACAAATTTCAAGATGGCAAATGTCAAAAATGTCAAATGACAAATGTCACAATGCTAAATGTCAAAAATGAAAAGTGTCACCATGAAAAAGGTCAAAAATGACAAATTTCAAGATGGCAAATGTCAAAGATGTCAAATGACAAATGTCACAATGCTAAATGTCAAAAATGAAAAGTGTCACCATGAAAAATGTCAAAAATGACAAATTTCAAGATGGCAAATGTCAAAACTGACAAATGTCACAATGCTAAATGTCAAAAATGATAAGTGTCACCATAAAAAATGTCAAAAATGACAAATTTCAAGATGGCAAATGTCCAAGATGTCAAATGACAAATGTCACCATGAAAAATGTCAAAAATAACAAATTTCAAGATGGCAAATGTCAAAACTGATAAATGTCACAATGCTAAATGTCAAAAATGATAAGTGTCACCATGAAAAATGTCAAAAATAACAAATTTCAAGATGGCAAATGTCAAAGATGTCAAATGACAAATGTCACAATGCTAAATGTCAAAAATGACAAATTTCAAGATAGCAAATATCAAAGATGTCAAATGACAAATGTCACAATGCTAAATGTCAAAAATGAAAAGTGTCACCATGAAAAATGTCAAAAATGACAAATTTCAAGATGGCAAATGTCAAAGATGTCAAATGACAAATGTCAGAATGCTAAATGTCAAAAATGAAAAGTGTCCCTATGAAAAATGTCAATAATGACAAATTTTAAGATGGCAAATGTCAAAGATGTCAAATGACAAATGTCACAATGCTAAATGTCAAAAATGAAAAGTGTCACCATGAAAAATGTCAAAAATGACAAAGTTCAAGATGGCAAATGTCAAAGATGTCAAATGACAAATGTCACAATGCTAAATGTCAAAAATGAAAAGTGTCACCATGAAAAATGTCAAAAATAACAAATTTTAAGATGGCAAATGTCAAAGATGTCAAATCACAATTGTCACAATGCTAAATGTCAAAAATAAGAAGTGTCACCATGAAAAATGTCAACAATGACAAATTTCAAGCTGGCAAATGTCAAAACTGACAAATGTCACAATGCTAAATGTCAAAAATGAAAAGTGTCACCATGAAAAATGTCAAAAATAACAAATTTCAAGATGGCAAATGTCAAAGATGTCAAATGACAAATGTCACAATGCTAAATGTCAAAAATGACAAATTTCAAGATGGCAAATGTCAAAGATGTCAAATGACAAATGTCACAATGCTAAATGTCAAAAATGAAAAGTGTCACCATGAAAAATGTCAAAAATAACAAATTTCAAGATGGCAAATGTCAAAGATGTCAAATGACAAATGTCACAATGCTAAATGTCAAAAATGAAAAGTGTCACCATGAAAAATGTCAAAAATGACAAATTTCAAGATGGCAAATGTCAAAGATGTCAAATGACAAATGTCACAATGCTTAATGTCAAAAATGAAAAGTGTCACCATAAAATGTCAAAAATAACAAATTTCAAGATTGCAAATGTCAAAGATGTCAAATGACAAATGTCACAATGCTAAATGTCAAAAATGAAAAGTGTCACCATAAAAAATTTCAAAAATGAAAAGTGTCACCATGAAAAATGTCAAAAATGACAAATTTCAAGATGGCAAATATCAAAGATGTCAAATGACAAATGTCACAATGCTTAATGTCAAAAATGACAAATTTCAAGATGGCAAATGTCAAAGATGTCAAATGACAAATGTCACAATGCTAAATGTCAAAAATGAAAAGTGTCACCATGAAAAATGTCAAAAATGACAAATTTCAAGATGGCAAATTTAAAGATGTCAAATGACAAATGTCACAATGCTAAATGTCAAAAATGAAAAGTGTCAAAAATGACAAATTTCAAGATGGCAAATGTCTAAGATGTCAAATGACAAATGTCACAATGCTAAATGTCAAAAATGAAAAGTGTCACCATGAAAAATGTCAAAAATGACAAATTTCAAGATGGCAAATGTTAAAGATGTCAAATGACAAATGTCACAATGCTAAATGTCAAAAATGAAAAGTGTCACCATGAAAAATGTCAAAAATGACAAATTTCAAGATGGCAAATGTCAAAGATATCAAATGACAAATGTCACAATGCTAAATGTCAAAAATGAAAAGTGTCACCATGAAAAATGTCAAAAATGACAAATTTTAAGATGGCAAATGTCAAAACTGGCAAATGTCACAATGCTAAATGTCAAAAATGATAAGTGTCACCATGAAAAATGTCAAAAATGACAAATTTCAAGATGGCAAATGTCCAAGATGTCAAATGACAAATGTCACAATGCTAAATGTCAAAAATGAAAAGTGTCACCATGAAAAATGTCAAGAATGACAAATTTCAAGATGGCAAATGTCAAAGATGTCAAATGACAAATGTCACAATGCTAAATGTCAAAAATGAAAAGTGTCAAAAATGACAAATTTCAAGATGGCAAATGTCAAAGATGTCAAATGACAAATGTCACAATGCTAAATGTCAAAAATGAAAAGTGTCACCATGAAAAATGTCAAAAATGACAAATTTTAAGATGGCAAATGTCAAAACTGACAAATGTCACAATGCTAAATGTCATAAATGATAAGTGTCACCATGAAAAATGTCAAAAATAACAAATTTCAAGATGGCAAATGTCAAAGATGTCAAATGCAAATGTCACAATGCTAAATGTCAAAAATGACAAATTTCAAGATGGCAAATGTCTAAGATGTCAAATGACAAATGTCACAATGCTAAATGTCAAAAATGAAAAGCGTCACCATGAAAAATGTCGAAAATGACAAATTTCAAGATGGCAAATGTCCAAGATGTCAAATGACAAATGTCACAATGCTAAATGTCAAAAATGAAAAGTGTCACCATGAAAAATGTCAAAAATGACAAATTTAAAAATGGCAAATATCAAAGATGTCAAATGACAAATGTCACAATGCTAAATGTCAAAAATAAAAAGTGTCAAAAATGACAAATTTCAAGATGGCAAATGTCTAAGATGTCAAATGACAAATGTCACAATGCTAAATGTCAAAAATGAAAAGTGTCACCGTAAAAAATGTCAAAACTGACAAATTTCAAGATGGCAAATATCAAAGATGTCAAATGACAAATGTCACAATGCTAAATGTCAAAAATGAAAAGTGTCACCATGAAAAATGTCAAAAATGACAAATTTCAAGATGGCAAATGTCAAAAATGTCAAATGACAAATGTCACAATGCTAAATGTCAAAAATGAAAAGTGTCCCCATGAAAACTGTCAATAATGACAAATTTCAAGATGGCAAATGTCAAAGATGTCAAATGACAAATGTCACAATGCTAAATGTCAAAAATGAAAAGTGTCACCATGAAAAATGTCAAAATTGACAAATTTCAAGATGGCAAATGTCAAAGATGTCAAATGACAAATCTCACAATGCTAAATGTCAAAAATGAAAAGTGTCACCATGAAAAATGTCAAAAATAACAAATTTTAAGATGGCAAATGTCAAAGATGCCAAATGACAAATGTCACAATGCTAAATGTCAAAAATAAAAAGTGTCACCATGAAAAATGTCAAAAATGACAAATTTCAAGATGGCAAATGTCAAAACTGACAAATGTCACAATGCTAAATGTCAAAAATGAAAAGTGTCAAAATGAAAAATGTCAAAAATAACAAATTTCAAGATGGCAAATGTCAAAGATGTCAAATGACAAATGTCACAATGCTAAATGTCAAAAATGACAAATTTCAAGATGGCAAATGTCAAAGATGTCAAATGACAAATGTCACAATGCTAAATGTTAAAAATGAAAAGTGTCACCATGAAAAATGTCAAAAATGACAAATTTCAAGATGGCAAATGTCAAAGATGTCAAATGACAAATGTCACAATGCTAAATGTCAAAAATGAAAAGTGTCACCATGAAAAATGTCAAAAATGACACATTTTAAGATGGCAAATGTCAAATGACAAATGTCACAATGCTAAATGTCAAAAATGAAAAGTGTCACCATGAAAAATGTCAAAAATGACAAATTTCAAGATGGCAATTATCAAAGATGTCAAATGACAAATGTCACAATGCTAAATGTCAAAAATGACAAATTTCAAGATGGCAAATGTCAAAGATGTCAAATGACAAATGTCACAATGCTAAATGTCAAAAATGAAAAGTGTCACCATAAAAAATGTCAAAAATGACAAATTTCAAGATGGCAAATGTCAAAGATGTCAAAAGACAAATGTCACAATGCTAAATGTCAAAAATGAAAAGTGTCAAAAATGACAAATTTCAAGATGGCAAATGTCTAAGATGTCAAATGACAAATGTCACAATGCTAAATGTCAAAAATGAAAAGTTTCACCATGAAAAATGTCAAAAATGACCAATTTCAAGATGGCAAATGTCAAAGATGTCAAATGACAAATGTCACAATGCTAAATGTCAAAAATGAAAAGTGTCAAAAATGACAAATTTCAAGATGGCAAATGTCAAAGATGTCAAATGACAAATGTCACAATGCTAAATGTCAAAAATGAAAAGTGTCACCATGAAAAATGTCAAAAATAACAAATTTCAAGATGGCAAATGTCAATGATATCAAATGACAAATGTCACAATGCTAAATGTCAAAAATAAAAAGTGTCACCATGAAAATGTCAAAAATGACAAATTTCAAGATGGCAAATGTCAAAACTGGCAAATGTCACAATGCTAAATGTCAAAAATGATAAGTGTCACCATAAAAAATGTCAAAAATGACAAATTTCAAGATGGCAAATGTCCAATATGTCAAATGACAAATGTCACAATGCTAAATGTCAAAAATGAAAAGTGTCACCATGAAAAATGTCAAAAATGACAAATTTCAAGATGGCAAATGTCAAAGATGTCAAATGACAAATGTCACAATGCTAAATGTCAAAAATGAAAAGTGTCACCATGAAAAATGTCAAAAATGACAAATTTCAAGATGGCAAATGTCAAAGATGTCAAATGACAAATGTCACAATGCTAAATTTCAAAAATGAAAAGTGTCAAAAATGACAAATTTCAAGATGGCAAATGTCTAAGATGTCAAATGACAAATGTCACAATGCTAAATGTCAAAAATGAAAAGTGTCAAAAATGACAAATTTCAAGATGGCAAATGTCTAAGATGTCAAATGACAAATGTCACAATGCTAAATGTCAAAAATGAAAAGTGTCACCATGAAAAATGTCAAAAATGACAAATTTCAAGATGGCAAATGTCAAAGATGTCAAATGACAAATGTCACAATGCTAAATGTCAAAAATGAAAAATGTCAAAAATGACAAATTTCAAGATGGCAAATGTCAAAGATGTCAAATGACTAATGTCACAATGCTAAATGTCAAAAATCAAAAGTGTCACCATGAAAAATGTCAAAAATGACAAATTTCAAGATAACAAATGTCAAAACTGAAATATGTCACAATGCTGAATGTCAAAAATGATAAGTGTCACCATGAAAAATGTCAAAAATGACAAATTTTAAGATGACAAATGTCCAAGATGTCAAATGACAACTGTCACAATGCTAAATGTCAAAAATGAAAAGTGTCACCATGAAAAATGTCAAAAATGACAAATTTAAAGATGGCAAATGTCAAAGATGTCAAAGGACAAATGTCACAATGCTAAATGTCAAAAATGAAAAGTGTCAAAAATGACAAATTTCAAGATGGCAAATGTCAAAGATGTCAAATGACAAATGTCACAATGCTAAATGTCAAAAATGAAAAGTGTCACCATGAAAAATGTCAAAAATGACAAATTTCAAGATGGCAAATGTCAAAACTGACAAATGTCACAATGCTAAATGTCAAAAATGAAAAGTGTCACCATGAAAAATGTCAAAAATAACAAATTTCAAGATGGCAAATGTCAAAGATGTTCAATGACAAATGTCACAATGCTAAATGTAAAAAATGACAAATTTCAAGATGACAAATGTCAAAGATGTCAAATGACAAATGTCACAATGCTAAATGTCAAAAATGAAAAGTGTCACCATGAAAAAGGTCAAAAATGACAAATTTCAAGATGGCAAATGTCAAAGATGTCAAATGACAAATATCACAATGCTAAATGTCAAAAATGAAAAGTGTCACAATGAAAAATGTCAAAAATGACAAAATTCAAGATGGCAAATGTCAAAACTGACAAATGTCACAATGCTAAATGTCAAAAATGATAAGTGTCACCATGAAAAATGTCAAAAATGACAAATTTAAAGATGGCAAATGTCCAAGATGTCAAATGACAAATGTCACAATGCTAAATGTCAAAAATGAAAAGTGTCACCATGAAAAATGTCAAAAATGACAAATTTCAAGATGGCAAATGTCAAAGATGTCAAATGACAAATGTCACAATGCTAAATGTCAAAAATGAAAAGTGTCAAAAATGACAAATTTCAAGATGGCAAATGTCTAAGATGTCAAATGACAAATGTCACAATGCTAAATGTTAAAAATGAAAAGTGTCACCATGAAAAATGTCAAAAATGACAAATTTCAAGATGGCAAATGTCAAAACTGACAAATGTCACAATGCTAAATGTCAAAAATGAAAAGTGTGACCATGAAAAATGTCAAAAATAACAAATTTCAAGATGGCAAATGTCAAAACTGACAAATGTCACAATGCTAAATGTCAAAAATGATAAGTGTCACCATGAAAAATGTCAAAAATAAAAAAATTTCAAGATGGCAAATGTCAAAGATGTCAAATGACAAATGTCACAATGCTAAATGTAAAAAATGACAAATTTCAAGATGGCAAATGTCAAAGATGTCAAATGACAAATGTCACAATGCTAAATGTCAAAAATGAAAAGTGTCACCATGAAAAAGGTCAAAAATGACAAATTTCAAGATGGCAAATGTCAAAGATGTCAAATGACAAATATCACAATGCTAAATGTCAAAAATGAAAAGTGTCACCATGAAAAATGTCAAAAATGACAAAATTCAAGATGGCAAATGTCAAAACTGACAAATGTCACAATGCTAAATGTCAAAAATGATAAGTGTCACCATGAAAAATGTCAAAAATGACAAATGTAAAGATGGCAAATGTCCAAGATGTCAAATGACAAATGTCACAATGCTAAATGTCAAAAATGAAAAGTGTCACCATGAAAAATGTCAAAAATGACAAATTTCAAGATGGCAAATGTCAAAGATGTCAAATGACAAATGTCACAATGCTAAATGTCAAAAATGAAAAGTGTCAAAAATGACAAATTTCAAGATGGCAAATGTCTAAGATGTCAAATGACAAATGTCACAATGCTAAATGTTAAAAATGAAAAGTGTCACCATGAAAAATGTCAAAAATGACAAATTTCAAGATGGCAAATGTCAAAACTGACAAATGTCACAATGCTAAATGTCAAAAATGAAAAGTGTCACCATGAAAAATGTCAAAAATGACAAATTTCAAGATGGCAAATGTCAAAGATGTCAAATGACAAATGTTACAATGCTAAATTTCAAAAATGAAAAGTGTCACCATGAAAAATGTCAAAAATGACAAATTTCAAGATGGCAAATGTCAAAGATGTCAAATGACAAATGTCACAATGCTAAATTTCAAAAATGAAAAGTGTCAAAAATGACAAATTTCAAGATGGCAAATGTCTAAGATGTCAAATGACAAATGTCACAATGCTAAATGTCAAAATTGAAAAGTGTCAAAAATGACAAATTTCAAGATGGCAAATGTCTAAGATGTCAAATGACAAATGTCACAATGCTAAATGTCAAAAATGAAAAGTGTCACCATGAAAAATGTCAAAAATGACAAATTTCAAGATGGCAAATGTCAAAGATGTCAAATGACAAATGTCACAATGCTAAATGTCAAAAATGAAAAATGTCAAAAATGACAAATTTCAAGATGGCAAATGTCAAAGATGTCAAATGACTAATGTCACAATGCTAAATGTCAAAAATCAAAAGTGTCACCATGAAAAATGTCAAAAATGACAAATTTCAAGATAACAAATGTCAAAACTGACAAATGTCACAATGCTGAATGTCAAAAATGATAAGTGTCACCATGAAAAATGTCAAAAATGACAAATTTTAAGATGACAAATGTCCAAGATGTCAAATGACAACTGTCACAATGCTAAATGTCAAAAATGAAAAGTGTCACCATGAAAAATGTCAAAAATGACAAATTTCAAGATGGCAAATGTCAAAGATGTCAAAGGACAAATGTCACAATGCTAAATGTCAAAAATGAAAAGTGTCAAAAATGACAAATTTCAAGATGGCAAATGTCAAAGATGTCAAATGACAAATGTCACAATGCTAAATGTCAAAAATGAAAAGTGTCACCATGAAAAATGTCAAAAATGACAAATTTCAAGATGGCAAATGTCAAAACTGACAAATGTCACAATGCTAAATGTCAAAAATGAAAAGTGTCACCATGAAAAATGTCAAAAATAACAAATTTCAAGATGGCAAATGTCAAAGATGTTAAATGACAAATGTCACAATGCTAAATGTAAAAAATGACAAATTTCAAGATGACAAATGTCAAAGATGTCAAATGACAAATGTCACAATGCTAAATGTCAAAAATGAAAAGTGTCACCATAAAAAAGGTCAAAAATGACAAATTTCAAGATGGCAAATGTCAAAGATGTCAAATGACAAATATCACAATGCTAAATGTCAAAAATAAAAAGTGTCACCATGAAAAATGTCAAAAATGACAAAATTCAAGATGGCAAATGTCAAAACGGACAAATGTCACAATGCTAAATGTCAAAAATGATAAGTGTCACCATAAAAAATGTCAAAAATGACAAATTTAAAGATGGCAAATGTCCAAGATGTCAAATGACAAATGTCACAATGCTAAATGTCAAAAATGAAAAGTGTCACCATAAAAAATGTCAAAAATGACAAATTTCAAGATGGCAAATATCAAAGATGTCAAATGACAAATGTCACAATGCTAAATGTCAAAAATGAAAAGTGTCAAAAATGACAAATTTCAAGATGGCAAATGTCTAAGATGTCAAATGACAAATGTCACAATGCTAAATGTTAAAAATGAAAAGTGTCACCATGAAAAATGTCAAAAATGACAAATTTCAAGATGGCAAATGTCAAAACTGACAAATGTCACAATGCTAAATGTCAAAAATGAAAAGTGTGACCATGAAAAATGTCAAAAATAACAAATTTCAAGATGGCAAATGTCAAAACTGACAAATGTCACAATGCTAAATGTCAAAAATGATAAGTGTCACCATGAAAAATGTCAAAAATAAAAAAATTTCAAGATGGCAAATGTCAAAGATGTCAAATGACAAATGTCACAATGCTAAATGTCAAAAATGACAAATTTCAAGATGGCAAATGTCAAAGATGTCAAATGACAAATGTCACAATGCTAAATGTCAAAAATGAAAAGTGTCACCATGAAAAATGTCAAAAATTACAAATTTCAAGATGGCAAATGTCAAAACTGACAAATGTCACAATGCTAAATGTCAAAAATGATAAGTGTCACCATGAAAAATGTCAAAAATAACAAATTTCAAGATGGCAAATGTCAAAGATGTCAAATGACAAATGTCACAATGCTTTATGTCAAAAATGACAAATTTCAAGATGGCAAATGTCTAAGATGTCAAATGACAAATGTCACAATGCTAAATGTCAAAAATGAAAAGTGTCACCATGAAAAATGTCAAAAATGACAAATTTCAAGATGGCAAATGTCAAAGATGTCAAATGACAAATATCACAATGCTAAATGTCAAAAATGAAAAGTGTCAAAAATGACAAATTTCAAGATGGCAAATGTCTAAGATGTCAAATGACAAATGTCACAATGCTAAATGTTAAAAATGAAAAGTGTCACCATGAAAAATGTCAAAAATGACAAAATTCAAGATGGCAAATGTCAAAACTGACAAATGTCACAATGCTAAATGTCAAAAATGATAAGTGTCACCATGAAAAATGTCAAAAATGACAAATTTAAAGATGGCAAATATCCAAGATGTCAAATGACAAATGTCACAATGCTAAATGTCAAAAATGAAAAGTGTCACCATGAAAAATGTCAAAAATGACAAATTTCAAGATGGCAAATGTCAAAGATGTCAAATGACAAATGTCACAATGCTAAATGTCAAAAATGAAAAGTGTCAAAAATGACAAATTTCAAGATGGCAAATGTCTAAGATGTCAAATGACAAATGTCACAATGCTAAATGTTAAAAATGAAAAGTGTCACCATGAAAAATGTCAAAAATGACAAATTTCAAGATGGCAAATGTCAAAACTGACAAATGTCACAATGCTAAATGTCAAAAATGAAAAGTGTGACCATGAAAAATGTCAAAAATAACAAATTTCAAGATGGCAAATGTCAAAACTGACAAATGTCTTAATGCTAAATGTCAAAAATGAAAAATGTCAAAAATGACAAATTTCAAGATGGCAAATGTCAAAGATGTCAAATGACTAATGTCACAATGCTAAATGTCAAAAATCAAAAGTGTCACCATGAAAAATGTCAAAAATGACAAATTTCAAGATAACAAATGTCAAAACTGACAAATGTCACAATGCTGAATGTCAAAAATGATAAGTGTCACCATGAAAAATGTCAAAAATGACAAATTTTAAGATGACAAATGTCCAAGATGTCAAATGACAAATGTCACAATGCTAAATGTCAAAAATGAAAAGTGTCACCATGAAAAAGGTCAAAAATGACAAATTTCAAGATGGCAAATGTCAAAGATGTCAAAGGACAAATGTCACAATGCTAAATGTCAAAAATGAAAAGTGTAAAAAAAGACAAATTTCAAGATGGCAAATGTCAAAGAGGTCAAATGACAAATGTCACAATGCTAAATGTCAAAAATGAAAAGTGTCACCATGAAAAATGTCAAAAATGACAAATTTCAAGATGGCAAATGTCAAAACTGACAAATGTCACAATGCTAAATGTCAAAAATGAAAAGTGTCACCATGAAAAATGTCAAAAATAACAAATTTCAAGATGGCAAATGTCAAAGATGTTAAGTGACAAATGTCACAATGCTAAATGTAAAAAATGACAAATTTCAAGATGGCAAATGTCAAAGATGTCAAATGACAAATGTCACAATGCTAAATGTCAAAAATGAAAAGTGTCACCATGAAAAAGGTCAAAAATGACAAATTTCAAGATGGCAAATGTCAAAGATGTCAAATGACAAATATCACAATGCTAAATGTCAAAAATGAAAAGTGTCACCATGAAAAATGTCAAAAATGACAAAATTCAAGATGGCAAATGTCAAAACTGACAAATGTCACAATGCTAAATGTCAAAAATGATAAGTGTCACCATGAAAAATGTCAAAAATGACAAATTTAAAGATGGCAAATGTCCAAGATGTCAAATGACAAATGTCAAAAATGAAAAGTGTCACCATGAAAAATGTCAAAAATGACAAATTTCAAGATGGCAAATGTCAAAGATGTCAAATGACAAATGTCACAATGCTAAATGTCAAAAATGAAAAGTGTCAAAAATGACAAATTTCAAGATGGCAAATGTCTAAGATGTCAAATGACAAATGTCACAATGCTAAATGTTAAAAATGAAAAGTGTCACCATGAAAAATGTCAAAAATGACAAATTTCAAGATGGCAAATGTCAAAACTGACAAATGTCACAATGCTAAATGTCAAAAATGAAAAGTGTGACCATGAAAAATGTCAAAAATAACAAATTTCAAGATGGCAAATGTCAAAACTGACAAATGTCACAATGCTAAATGTCAAAAATGATAAGTGTCACCATGAAAAATGTCAAAAATAAAAAAATTTCAAGATGGCAAATGTCAAAGATGTCAAATGACAAATGTCACAATGCTAAATGTAAAAAATGACAAATTTCAAGATGGCAAATGTCAAAGATGTCAAATGACAAATGTCACAATGCTAAATGTCAAAAATGAAAAGTGTCACCATAAAAAAGGTCAAAAATGACAAATTTCAAGATGGCAAATGTCAAAGATGTCAAATGACAAATATCACAATGCTAAATGTCAAAAATAAAAAGTGTCACCATGAAAAATGTCAAAAATGACAAAATTCAAGATGGCAAATGTCAAAACGGACAAATGTCACAATGCTAAATGTCAAAAATAATAAGTGTCACCATAAAAAATGTCAAAAATGACAAATTTAAAGATGGCAAATGTCCAAGATGTCAAATGACAAATGTCACAATGCTAAATGTCAAAAATGAAAAGTGTCACCATAAAAAATGTCAAAAATGACAAATTTCAAGATGGCAAATATCAAAGATGTCAAATGACAAATGTCACAATGCTAAATGTCAAAAATGAAAAGTGTCAAAAATGACAAATTTCAAGATGGCAAATGTCTAAGATGTCAAATGACAAATGTCACAATGCTAAATGTTAAAAATGAAAAGTGTCACCATGAAAAATGTCAAAAATGACAAATTTCAAGATGGCAAATGTCAAAACTGACAAATGTCACAATGCTAAATGTCAAAAATAAAAAGTGTGACCATGAAAAATGTCAAAAATAACAAATTTCAAGATGGCAAATGTCAAAACTGACAAATGTCACAATGCTAAATGTCAAAAATGATAAGTGTCACCATGAAAAATGTCAAAAATAAAAAAATTTCAAGATGGCAAATGTCAAAGATGTCAAATGACAAATGTCACAATGCTAAATGTCAAAAATGACAAATTTCAAGATGGCAAATGTCAAAGATGTCAAATGACAAATGTCACAATGCTAAATGTCAAAAATGAAAAGTGTCACCATGAAAAATGTCAAAAATTACAAATTTCAAGATGGCAAATGTCAAAACTGACAAATGTCACAATGCTAAATGTCAAAAATGATAAGTGTCACCATGAAAAATGTCAAAAATAACAAATTTCAAGATGGCAAATGTCAAAGATGTCAAATGACAAATGTCACAATGCTTAATGTCAAAAATGACAAATTTCAAGATGGCAAATGTCTAAGATGTCAAATGACAAATGTCACAATGCTAAATGTCAAAAATGAAAAGTGTCACCATGAAAAATGTCAAAAATGACAAATTTCAAGATGGCAAATGTCAAAGATGTCAAATGACAAATATCACAATGCTAAATGTCAAAAATCAAAAGTGTCACCATGAAAAATGTCAAAAATGACAAATTTCAAGATAACAAATGTCAAAACTGACAAATGTCACAATGCTAAATGTCAAAAATGATAAGTGTCACCATGAAAAATGTCAAAAATGACAAATTTTAAAATGGCAAATGTCCAAGATGTCAAATGACAAATGTCACAATGCTAAATGTCAAAAATGAAAAGTGTCACCATAAAAAATGTCAAAAATGAAAAATTTCAAGATGGCAAATGTCAAAGATGTCAAATGACAAATGTCACAATGCTAAATGTCAAAAATGAAAAGTGTCAAAAATGACAAATTTCAAGATGGAAAATGTCAAAGATGTCAAATGACAAATGTCACAATGCTAAATGTCAAAAATGAAAAGTGTCACCATGAAAAATGTCAAAAATGACAAATTTCAAGATGGCAAATGTCAAAACTGACAAATGTCACAATGCTAAATGTCAAAAATGAAAAGTGTCACCATGAAAAATGTCAAAAATAACAAATTTCAAGATGGCAAATGTCAAAGATGTCAAATGACAAATGTCACATTGCTTAATGTAAAAAATGACAAATTTCAAGATGGCAAATGTCAAAAATGTCAAATGACAAATGTCACAATGGTAAATGTCAAAAATGAAAAGTGTCACCATGAAAAAGGTCAAAAATGACAAATTTCAAGATGGCAAATGTCAAAGATGTCAAATGACAAATGTCACAATGCTAAATGTCAAAAATGAAAAGTGTCACCATGAAAAATGTCAAAAATGACAAATTTCAAGATGGCAAATGTCAAAACTGACAAATGTCACAATGCTAAATGTCAAAAATGATAAGTGTCACCATAAAAAATGTCAAAAATGACAAATTTCAAGATGGCAAATGTCCAAGATGTCAAATGACAAATGTCACCATGAAAAATGTCAAAAATAACAAATTTCAAGATGGCAAATGTCAAAACTGATAAATGTCACAATGCTAAATGTCAAAAATGATAAGTGTCACCATGAAAAATGTCAAAAATAACAAATTTCAAGATGGCAAATGTCAAAGATGTCAAATGACAAATGTCACAATGCTAAATGTCAAAAATGACAAATTTCAAGATAGCAAATATCAAAGATGTCAAATGACAAATGTCACAATGCTAAATGTCAAAAATGAAAAGTGTCACCATGAAAAATGTCAAAAATGACAAATTTCAAGATGGCAAATGTCAAAGATGTCAAATGACAAATGTCAGAATGCTAAATGTCAAAAATGAAAAATGTCCCTATGAAAAATGTCAATAATGACAAATTTTAAGATGGCAAATGTCAAAGATGTCAAATGACAAATGTCACAATGCTAAATGTCAAAAATGAAAAGTGTCACCATGAAAAATGTCAAAAATGACAAATTTCAAGATGGCAAATGTCAAAGATGTCAAATGACAAATGTCACAATGCTAAATGTCAAAAATGAAAAGTGTCACCATGAAAAATGTCAAAAATAACAAATTTTAAGATGGCAAATGTCAAAGATGTCAAATCACAATTGTCACAATGCTAAATGTCAAAAATAAGAAGTGTCACCATGAAAAATGTCAACAATGACAAATTTCAAGCTGGCAAATGTCAAAACTGACAAATGTCACAATGCTAAATGTCAAAAATGAAAAGTGTCACCATGAAAAATGTCAAAAATAACAAATTTCAAGATGGCAAATGTCAAAGATGTCAAATGACAAATGTCACAATGCTAAATGTCAAAAATGACAAATTTCAAGATGGCAAATGTCAAAGATGTCAAATGACAAATGTCACAATGCTAAATGTCAAAAATGAAAAGTGTCACCATGAAAAATGTCAAAAATAACAAATTTCAAGATGGCAAATGTCAAAGATGTCAAATGACAAATGTCACAATGCTAAATGTCAAAAATGAAAAGTGTCACCATGAAAAATGTCAAAAATGACAAATTTCAAGATGGCAAATGTCAAAGATGTCAAATGACAAATGTCACAATGCTTAATGTCAAAAATGAAAAGTGTCACCATAAAATGTCAAAAATAACAAATTTCAAGATTGCAAATGTCAAAGATGTCAAATGACAAATGTCACAATGCTAAATGTCAAAAATGAAAAGTGTCACCATAAAAAATTTCAAAAATGAAAAGTGTCACCATGAAAAATGTCAAAAATGACAAATTTCAAGATGGCAAATATCAAAGATGTCAAATGACAAATGTCACAATGCTTAATGTCAAAAATGACAAATTTTAAGATGGCAAATGTCAAAGATGTCAAATGACAAATGTCACAATGCTAAATGTCAAAAATGAAACGTGTCACCATGAAAAATGTCAAAAATGACAAATTTCAAGATGGCAAATTTAAAGATGTCAAATGACAAATGTCACAATGCTAAATGTCAAAAATGAAAAGTGTCAAAAATGACAAATTTCAAGATGGCAAATGTCTAAGATGTCAAATGACAAATGTCACAATGCTAAATGTCAAAAATGAAAAGTGTCACCATGAAAAATGTCAAAAATGACAAATTTCAAGATGGCAAATGTTAAAGATGTCAAATGACAAATGTCACAATGCTAAATGTCAAAAATGAAAAGTGTCACCATGAAAAATGTCAAAAATGACAAATTTCAAGATGGCAAATGTCAAAGATATCAAATGACAAATGTCACAATGCTAAATGTCAAAAATGAAAAGTGTCACCATGAAAAATGTCAAAAATGACAAATTTTAAGATGGCAAATGTCAAAACTGGCAAATGTCACAATGCTAAATGTCAAAAATGATAAGTGTCACCATGAAAAATGTCAAAAATGACAAATTTCAAGATGGCAAATGTCCAAGATGTCAAATGACAAATGTCACAATGCTAAATGTCAAAAATGAAAAGTGTCACCATGAAAAATGTCAAGAATGACAAATTTCAAGATGGCAAATGTCAAAGATGTCAAATGACAAATGTCACAATGCTAAATGTCAAAAATGAAAAGTGTCAAAAATGACAAATTTCAAGATGGCAAATGTCAAAGATGTCAAATGACAAATGTCACAATGCTAAATGTCAAAAATGAAAAGGGTCACCATGAAAAATGTCAAAAATGACAAATTTCAAGATGGCAAATGTCAAAGATGTCAAATGACAAATGTCAGAATGCTAAATGTCAAAAATGAAAAGTGTCCCTATGAAAAATGTCAATAATGACAAATTTTAAGATGGCAAATGTCAAAGATGTCAAATGACAAATGTCACAATGCTAAATGTCAAAAATGAAAAGTGTCACCATGAAAAATGTCAAAAATGACAAATTTCAAGATGGCAAATGTCAAAGATGTCAAATGACAAATGTCACAATGCTAAATGTCAAAAATGAAAAGTGTCACCATGACAAATGTCAAAAATAACAAATTTTAAGATGGCAAATGTCAAAGATGTCAAATCACAATTGTCACAATGCTAAATGTCAAAAATAAGAAGTGTCACCATGAAAAATGTCAACAATGACAAATTTCAAGCTGGCAAATGTCAAAACTGACAAATGTCACAATGCTAAATGTCAAAAATGAAAAGTGTCACCATGAAAAATGTCAAAAATAACAAATTTCAAGATGGCAAATGTCAAAGATGTCAAATGACAAATGTCACAATGCTAAATGTCAAAAATGACAAATTTCAAGATGGCAAATGTCAAAGATGTCAAATGACAAATGTCACAATGCTAAATGTCAAAAATGAAAAGTGTCACCATGAAAAATGTCAAAAATAACAAATTTCAAGATGGCAAATGTCAAAGATGTCAAATGACAAATGTCACAATGCTAAATGTCAAAAATGAAAAGTGTCACCATGAAAAATGTCAAAAATGACAAATTTCAAGATGGCAAATGTCAAAGATGTCAAATGACAAATGTCACAATGCTTAATGTCAAAAATGAAAAGTGTCACCATAAAATGTCAAAAATAACAAATTTCAAGATTGCAAATGTCAAAGATGTCAAATGACAAATGTCACAATGCTAAATGTCAAAAATGAAAAGTGTCACCATAAAAAATTTCAAAAATGAAAAGTGTCACCATGAAAAATGTCAAAAATGACAAATTTCAAGATGGCAAATATCAAAGATGTCAAATGACAAATGTCACAATGCTTAATGTCAAAAATGACAAATTTCAAGATGGCAAATGTCAAAGATGTCAAATGACAAATGTCACAATGCTAAATGTCAAAAATGAAACGTGTCACCATGAAAAATGTCAAAAATGACAAATTTCAAGATGGCAAATTTAAAGATGTCAAATGACAAATGTCACAATGCTAAATGTCAAAAATGACAAATTTCAAGATGGCAAATGTCTAAGATGTCAAATGACAAATGTCACAATGCTAAATGTCAAAAATGAAAAGTGTCACCATGAAAAATGTCAAAAATGACAAATTTCAAGATGGCAAATGTTAAAGATGTCAAATGACAAATGTCACAATGCTAAATGTCAAAAATGAAAAGTGTCACCATGAAAAATGTCAAAAATGACAAATTTCAAGATGGCAAATGTCAAAGATATCAAATGACAAATGTCACAATGCTAAATGTCAAAAATGAAAAGTGTCACCATGAAAAATGTCAAAAATGACAAATTTTAAGATGGCAAATGTCAAAACTGGCAAATGTCACAATGCTAAATGTCAAAAATGATAAGTGTCACCATGAAAAATGTCAAAAATGACAAATTTCAAGATGGCAAATGTCCAAGATGTCAAATGACAAATGTCACAATGCTAAATGTCAAAAATGAAAAGTGTCACCATGAAAAATGTCAAGAATGACAAATTTCAAGATGGCAAATGTCAAAGATGTCAAATGACAAATGTCACAATGCTAAATGTCAAAAATGAAAAGTGTCAAAAATGACAAATTTCAAGATGGCAAATGTCAAAGATGTCAAATGACAAATGTCACAATGCTAAATGTCAAAAATGAAAAGTGTCACCATGAAAAATGTCAAAAATGACAAATTTTAAGATGGCAAATGTCAAAACTGACAAATGTCACAATGCTAAATGTCATAAATGATAAGTGTCACCATGAAAAATGTCAAAAATAACAAATTTCAAGATGGCAAATGTCAAAGATGTCAAATGCAAATGTCACAATGCTAAATGTCAAAAATGACAAATTTCAAGATGGCAAATGTCTAAGATGTCAAATGACAAATGTCACAATGCTAAATGTCAAAAATGAAAAGCGTCACCATGAAAAATGTCGAAAATGACAAATTTCAAGATGGCAAATGTCCAAGATGTCAAATGACAAATGTCACAATGCTAAATGTCAAAAATGAAAAGTGTCACCATGAAAAATGTCAAAAATGACAAATTTAAAAATGGCAAATATCAAAGATGTCAAATGACAAATGTCACAATGCTAAATGTCAAAAATAAAAAGTGTCAAAAATGACAAATTTCAAGATGGCAAATGTCTAAGATGTCAAATGACAAATGTCACAATGCTAAATGTCAAAAATGAAAAGTGTCACCGTAAAAAATGTCAAAACTGACAAATTTCAAGATGGCAAATATCAAAGATGTCAAATGACAAATGTCACAATGCTAAATGTCAAAAATGAAAAGTGTCACCATGAAAAATGTCAAAAATGACAAATTTCAAGATGGCAAATGTCAAAAATGTCAAATGACAAATGTCACAATGCTAAATGTCAAAAATGAAAAGTGTCCCCATGAAAACTGTCAATAATGACAAATTTCAAGATGGCAAATGTCAAAGATGTCAAATGACAAATGTCACAATGCTAAATGTCAAAAATGAAAAGTGTCACCATGAAAAATGTCAAAATTGACAAATTTCAAGATGGCAAATGTCAAAGATGTCAAATGACAAATCTCACAATGCTAAATGTCAAAAATGAAAAGTGTCACCATGAAAAATGTCAAAAATAACAAATTTTAAGATGGCAAATGTCAAAGATGCCAAATGACAAATGTCACAATGCTAAATGTCAAAAATAAAAACTGTCACCATGAAAAATGTCAAAAATGACAAATTTCAAGATGGCAAATGTCAAAACTGACAAATAACACAATGCTAAATGTCAAAAATGAAAAGTGTCAAAATGAAAAATGTCAAAAATAACAAATTTCAAGATGGCAAATGTCAAAGATGTCAAATGACAAATGTCACAATGCTAAATGTCAAAAATGACAAATTTCAAGATGGCAAATGTCAAAGATGTCAAATGACAAATGTCACAATGCTAAATGTTAAAAATGAAAAGTGTCACCATGAAAAATGTCAAAAATGACAAATTTCAAGATGGCAAATGTCAAAGATGTCAAATGACAAATGTCACAATGCTAAATGTCAAAAATGAAAAGTGTCACCATGAAAAATGTCAAAAATGACACATTTTAAGATGGCAAATGTCAAATGACAAATGTCACAATGCTAAATGTCAAAAATGAAAAGTGTCACCATGAAAAATGTCAAAAATGACAAATTTCAAGATGGCAATTATCAAAGATGTCAAATGACAAATGTCACAATGCTAAATGTCAAAAATGACAAATTTCAAGATGGCAAATGTCAAAGATGTCAAATGACAAATGTCACAATGCTAAATGTCAAAAATGAAAAGTGTCACCATGAAAAATGTCAAAAATGACAAATTTCAAGATGGCAAATGTCAAAGATGTCAAAAGACAAATGTCACAATGCTAAATGTCAAAAATGAAAAGTGTCAAAAATGACAAATTTCAAGATGGCAAATGTCTAAGATGTCAAATGACAAATGTCACAATGCTAAATGTCAAAAATGAAAAGTTTCACCATGAAAAATGTCAAAAATGACAAATTTCAAGATGGCAAATGTCAAAGATGTCAAATGACAAATGTCACAATGCTAAATGTCAAAAATGAAAAGTGTCAAAAATGACAAATTTCAAGATGGCAAATGTCAAAGATGTCAAATGACAAATGTCACAATGCTAAATGTCAAAAATGAAAAGTGTCACCATGAAAAATGTCAAAAATAACAAATTTCAAGATGGCAAATGTCAATGATATCAAATGACAAATGTCACAATGCTAAATGTCAAAAATAAAAAGTGTCACCATGAAAATGTCAAAAATGACAAATTTCAAGATGGCAAATGTCAAAACTGGCAAATGTCACAATGCTAAATGTCAAAAATGATAAGTGTCACCATAAAAAATGTCAAAAATGACAAATTTCAAGATGGCAAATGTCCAATATGTCAAATGACAAATGTCACAATGCTAAATGTCAAAAATGAAAAGTGTCACCATGAAAAATGTCAAAAATGACAAATTTCAAGATGGCAAATGTCAAAGATGTCAAATGACAAATGTCACAATGCTAAATGTCAAAAATGAAAAGTGTCACCATGAAAAATGTCAAAAATGACAAATTTCAAGATGGCAAATGTCAAAGATGTCAAATGACAAATGTCACAATGCTAAATTTCAAAAATGAAAAGTGTCAAAAATGACAAATTTCAAGATGGCAAATGTCTAAGATGTCAAATGACAAATGTCACAATGCTAAATGTCAAAAATGAAAAGTGTCAAAAATGACAAATTTCAAGATGGCAAATGTCTAAGATGTCAAATGACAAATGTCACAATGCTAAATGTCAAAAATGAAAAGTGTCACCATGAAAAATGTCAAAAATGACAAATTTCAAGATGGCAAATGTCAAAGATGTCAAATGACAAATGTCACAATGCTAAATGTCAAAAATGAAAAATGTCAAAAATGACAAATTTCAAGATGGCAAATGTCAAAGATGTCAAATGACTAATGTCACAATGCTAAATGTCAAAAATCAAAAGTGTCACCATGAAAAATGTCAAAAATGACAAATTTCAAGATAACAAATGTCAAAACTGACAAATGTCACAATGCTGAATGTCAAAAATGATAAGTGTCACCATGAAAAATGTCAAAAATGACAAATTTTAAGATGACAAATGTCCAAGATGTCAAATGACAACTGTCACAATGCTAAATGTCAAAAATGAAAAGTGTCACCATGAAAAATGTCAAAAATGACAAATTTCAAGATGGCAAATGTCAAAGATGTCAAAGGACAAATGTCACAATGCTAAATGTCAAAAATGAAAAGTGTCAAAAATGACAAATTTCAAGATGGCAAATGTCAAAGATGTCAAATGACAAATGTCACAATGCTAAATGTCAAAAATGAAAAGTGTCACCATGAAAAATGTCAAAAATGACAAATTTCAAGATGGCAAATGTCAAAACTGACAAATGTCACAATGCTAAATGTCAAAAATGAAAAGTGTCACCATGAAAAATGTCAAAAATAACAAATTTCAAGATGGCAAATGTCAAAGATGTTAAATGACAAATGTCACAATGCTAAATGTAAAAAATGACAAATTTCAAGATGACAAATGTCAAAGATGTCAAATGACAAATGTCACAATGCTAAATGTCAAAAATGAAAAGTGTCACCATGAAAAAGGTCAAAAATGACAAATTTCAAGATGGCAAATGTCAAAGATGTCAAATGACAAATATCACAATGCTAAATGTCAAAAATGAAAAGTGTCACAATGAAAAATGTCAAAAATGACAAAATTCAAGATGGCAAATGTCAAAACTGACAAATGTCACAATGCTAAATGTCAAAAATGATAAGTGTCACCATGAAAAATGTCAAAAATGACAAATTTAAAGATGGCAAATGTCCAAGATGTCAAATGACAAATGTCACAATGCTAAATGTCAAAAATGAAAAGTGTCACCATGAAAAATGTCAAAAATGACAAATTTCAAGATGGCAAATGTCAAAGATGTCAAATGACAAATGTCACAATGCTAAATGTCAAAAATGAAAAGTGTCAAAAATGACAAATTTCAAGATGGCAAATGTCTAAGATGTCAAATGACAAATGTCACAATGCTAAATGTCAAAAATGAAAAGCGTCACCATGAAAAATGTCGAAAATGACAAATTTCAAGATGGCAAATGTCCAAGATGTCAAATGACAAATGTCACAATGCTAAATGTCAAAAATGAAAAGTGTCACCATGAAAAATGTCAAAAATGACAAATTTAAAAATGGCAAATATCAAAGATGTCAAATGACAAATGTCACAATGCTAAATGTCAAAAATAAAAAGTGTCAAAAATGACAAATTTCAAGATGGCAAATGTCTAAGATGTCAAATGACAAATGTCACAATGCTAAATGTCAAAAATGAAAAGTGTCACCGTAAAAAATGTCAAAACTGACAAATTTCAAGATGGCAAATATCAAAGATGTCAAATGACAAATGTCACAATGCTAAATGTCAAAAATGAAAAGTGTCACCATGAAAAATGTCAAAAATGACAAATTTTAAGATGGCAAATGTCAAAAATGTCAAATGACAAATGTCACAATGCTAAATGTCAAAAATGAAAAGTGTCCCCATGAAAACTGTCAATAATGACAAATTTCAAGATGGCAAATGTCAAAGATGTCAAATGACAAATCTCACAATGCTAAATGTCAAAAATGAAAAGTGTCACCATGAAAAATGTCAAAAATAACAAATTTTAAGATGGCAAATGTCAAAGATGCCAAATGACAAATGTCACAATGCTAAATGTCAAAAATAAAAACTGTCACCATGAAAAATGTCAAAAATGACAAATTTCAAGATGGCAAATGTCAAAACTGACAAATAACACAATGCTAAATGTCAAAAATGAAAAGTGTCAAAATGAAAAATGTCAAAAATAACAAATTTCAAGATGGCAAATGTCAAAGATGTCAAATGACAAATGTCACAATGCTAAATGTCAAAAATGACAAATTTCAAGATGGCAAATGTCAAAGATGTCAAATGACAAATGTCACAATGCTAAATGTTAAAAATGAAAAGTGTCACCATGAAAAATGTCAAAAATGACAAATTTCAAGATGGCAAATGTCAAAGATGTCAAATGACAAATGTCACAATGCTAAATGTCAAAAATGAAAAGTGTCACCATGAAAAATGTCAAAAATGACACATTTTAAGATGGCAAATGTCAAATGACAAATGTCACAATGCTAAATGTCAAAAATGAAAAGTGTCACCATGAAAAATGTCAAAAATGACAAATTTCAAGATGGCAATTATCAAAGATGTCAAATGACAAATGTCACAATGCTAAATGTCAAAAATGACAAATTTCAAGATGGCAAATGTCAAAGATGTCAAATGACAAATGTCACAATGCTAAATGTCAAAAATGAAAAGTGTCACCATGAAAAATGTCAAAAATGACAAATTTCAAGATGGCAAATGTCAAAGATGTCAAAAGACAAATGTCACAATGCTAAATGTCAAAAATGAAAAGTGTCAAAAATGACAAATTTCAAGATGGCAAATGTCTAAGATGTCAAATGACAAATGTCACAATGCTAAATGTCAAAAATGAAAAGTTTCACCATGAAAAATGTCAAAAATGACAAATTTCAAGATGGCAAATGTCAAAGATGTCAAATGACAAATGTCACAATGCTAAATGTCAAAAATGAAAAGTGTCAAAAATGACAAATTTCAAGATGGCAAATGTCAAAGATGTCAAATGACAAATGTCACAATGCTAAATGTCAAAAATGAAAAGTGTCACCATGAAAAATGTCAAAAATAACAAATTTCAAGATGGCAAATGTCAATGATATCAAATGACAAATGTCACAATGCTAAATGTCAAAAATAAAAAGTGTCACCATGAAAATGTCAAAAATGACAAATTTCAAGATGGCAAATGTCAAAACTGGCAAATGTCACAATGCTAAATGTCAAAAATGATAAGTGTCACCATAAAAAATGTCAAAAATGACAAATTTCAAGATGGCAAATGTCCAATATGTCAAATGACAAATGTCACAATGCTAAATGTCAAAAATGAAAAGTGTCACCATGAAAAATGTCAAAAATGACAAATTTCAAGATGGCAAATGTCAAAGATGTCAAATGACAAATGTCACAATGCTAAATGTCAAAAATGAAAAGTGTCACCATGAAAAATGTCAAAAATGACAAATTTCAAGATGGCAAATGTCAAAGATGTCAAATGACAAATGTCACAATGCTAAATTTCAAAAATGAAAAGTGTCAAAAATGACAAATTTCAAGATGGCAAATGTCTAAGATGTCAAATGACAAATGTCACAATGCTAAATGTCAAAAATGAAAAGTGTCAAAAATGACAAATTTCAAGATGGCAAATGTCTAAGATGTCAAATGACAAATGTCACAATGCTAAATGTCAAAAATGAAAAGTGTCACCATGAAAAATGTCAAAAATGACAAATTTCAAGATGGCAAATGTCAAAGATGTCAAATGACAAATGTCACAATGCTAAATGTCAAAAATGAAAAATGTCAAAAATGACAAATTTCAAGATGGCAAATGTCAAAGATGTCAAATGACTAATGTCACAATGCTAAATGTCAAAAATCAAAAGTGTCACCATGAAAAATGTCAAAAATGACAAATTTCAAGATAACAAATGTCAAAACTGACAAATGTCACAATGCTGAATGTCAAAAATGATAAGTGTCACCATGAAAAATGTCAAAAATGACAAATTTTAAGATGACAAATGTCCAAGATGTCAAATGACAACTGTCACAATGCTAAATGTCAAAAATGAAAAGTGTCACCATGAAAAATGTCAAAAATGACAAATTTCAAGATGGCAAATGTCAAAGATGTCAAAGGACAAATGTCACAATGCTAAATGTCAAAAATGAAAAGTGTCAAAAATGACAAATTTCAAGATGGCAAATGTCAAAGATGTCAAATGACAAATGTCACAATGCTAAATGTCAAAAATGAAAAGTGTCACCATGAAAAATGTCAAAAATGACAAATTTCAAGATGGCAAATGTCAAAACTGACAAATGTCACAATGCTAAATGTCAAAAATGAAAAGTGTCACCATGAAAAATGTCAAAAATAACAAATTTCAAGATGGCAAATGTCAAAGATGTTAAATGACAAATGTCACAATGCTAAATGTAAAAAATGACAAATTTCAAGATGACAAATGTCAAAGATGTCAAATGACAAATGTCACAATGCTAAATGTCAAAAATGAAAAGTGTCACCATGAAAAAGGTCAAAAATGACAAATTTCAAGATGGCAAATGTCAAAGATGTCAAATGACAAATATCACAATGCTAAATGTCAAAAATGAAAAGTGTCACAATGAAAAATGTCAAAAATGACAAAATTCAAGATGGCAAATGTCAAAACTGACAAATGTCACAATGCTAAATGTCAAAAATGATAAGTGTCACCATGAAAAATGTCAAAAATGACAAATTTAAAGATGGCAAATGTCCAAGATGTCAAATGACAAATGTCACAATGCTAAATGTCAAAAATGAAAAGTGTCACCATGAAAAATGTCAAAAATGACAAATTTCAAGATGGCAAATGTCAAAGATGTCAAATGACAAATGTCACAATGCTAAATGTCAAAAATGAAAAGTGTCAAAAATGACAAATTTCAAGATGGCAAATGTCTAAGATGTCAAATGACAAATGTCACAATGCTAAATGTTAAAAATGAAAAGTGTCACCATGAAAAATGTCAAAAATGACAAATTTCAAGATGGCAAATGTCAAAACTGACAAATGTCACAATGCTAAATGTCAAAAATGAAAAGTGTGACCATGAAAAATGTCAAAAATAACAAATTTCAAGATGGCAAATGTCAAAACTGACAAATGTCACAATGCTAAATGTCAAAAATGATAAGTGTCACCATGAAAAATGTCAAAAATAAAAAAATTTCAAGATGGCAAATGTCAAAGATGTCAAATGACAAATGTCACAATGCTAAATGTAAAAAATGACAAATTTCAAGATGGCAAATGTCAAAGATGTCAAATGACAAATGTCACAATGCTAAATGTCAAAAATGAAAAGTGTCACCATGAAAAAGGTCAAAAATGACAAATTTCAAGATGGCAAATGTCAAAGATGTCAAATGACAAATATCACAATGCTAAATGTCAAAAATGAAAAGTGTCACCATGAAAAATGTCAAAAATGACAAAATTCAAGATGGCAAATGTCAAAACTGACAAATGTCACAATGCTAAATGTCAAAAATGATAAGTGTCACCATGAAAAATGTCAAAAATGACAAATGTAAAGATGGCAAATGTCCAAGATGTCAAATGACAAATGTCACAATGCTAAATGTCAAAAATGAAAAGTGTCACCATGAAAAATGTAAAAATGACAAATTTCAAGATGGCAAATGTCAAAGATGTCAAATGACAAATGTCACAATGCTAAATGTCAAAAATGAAAAGTGTCAAAAATGACAAATTTCAAGATGGCAAATGTCTAAGATGTCAAATGACAAATGTCACAATGCTAAATGTTAAAAATGAAAAGTGTCACCATGAAAAATGTCAAAAATGACAAATTTCAAGATGGCAAATGTCAAAACTGACAAATGTCACAATGCTAAATGTCAAAAATGAAAAGTGTCACCATGAAAAATGTCAAAAATGACAAATTTCAAGATGGCAAATGTCAAAGATGTCAAATGACAAATGTCACAATGCTAAATTTCAAAAATGAAAAGTGTCACCATGAAAAATGTCAAAAATGACAAATTTCAAGATGGCAAATGTCAAAGATGTCAAATGACAAATGTCACAATGCTAAATTTCAAAAATGAAAAGTGTTAAAAATGACAAATTTCAAGATGGCAAATGTCTAAGATGTCAAATGACAAATGTCACAATGCTAAATGTCAAAATTGAAAAGTGTCAAAAATGACAAATTTCAAGATGGCAAATGTCTAAGATGTCAAATGACAAATGTCACAATGCTAAATGTCAAAAATGAAAAGTGTCACCATGAAAAATGTCAAAAATGACAAATTTCAAGATGGCAAATGTCAAAGATGTCAAATGACAAATGTCACAATGCTAAATGTCAAAAATGAAAAATGTCAAAAATGACAAATTTCAAGATGGCAAATGTCAAAGATGTCAAATGACTAATGTCACAATGCTAAATGTCAAAAATCAAAAGTGTCACCATGAAAAATGTCAAAAATGACAAATTTCAAGATAACAAATGTCAAAACTGACAAATGTCACAATGCTGAATGTCAAAAATGATAAGTGTCACCATGAAAAATGTCAAAAATGACAAATTTTAAGATGACAAATGTCCAAGATGTCAAATGACAACTGTCACAATGCTAAATGTCAAAAATGAAAAGTGTCACCATGAAAAATGTCAAAAATGACAAATTTCAAGATGGCAAATGTCAAAGATGTCAAAGGACAAATGTCACAATGCTAAATGTCAAAAATGAAAAGTGTCAAAAATGACAAATTTCAAGATGGCAAATGTCAAAGATGTCAAATGACAAATGTCACAATGCTAAATGTCAAAAATGAAAAGTGTCACCATGAAAAATGTCAAAAATGACAAATTTCAAGATGGCAAATGTCAAAACTGACAAATGTCACAATGCTAAATGTCAAAAATGAAAAGTGTCACCATGAAAAATGTCAAAAATAACAAATTTCAAGATGGCAAATGTCAAAGATGTTAAATGACAAATGTCACAATGCTAAATGTAAAAAATGACAAATTTCAAGATGACAAATGTCAAAGATGTCAAATGACAAATGTCACAATGCTAAATGTCAAAAATGAAAAGTGTCACCATAAAAAAGGCCAAAAATGACAAATTTCAAGATGGCAAATGTCAAAGATGTCAAATGACAAATATCACAATGCTAAATGTCAAAAATGAAAAGTGTCACCATGAAAAATGTCAAAAATGACAAAATTCAAGATGGCAAATGTCAAAACTGACAAATGTCACAATGCTAAATGTCAAAAATGATAAGTGTCACCATGAAAAATGTCAAAAATGACAAATTTAAAGATGGCAAATATCCAAGATGTCAAATGACAAATGTCACAATGCTAAATGTCAAAAATGAAAAGTGTCACCATGAAAAATGTTAAAATGACAAATTTCAAGATGGCAAATGTCAAAGATGTCAAATGACAAATGTCACAATGCTAAATGTCAAAAATGAAAAGTGTCAAAAATGACAAATTTCAAGATGGCAAATGTCTAAGATGTCAAATGACAAATGTCACAATGCTAAATGTTAAAAATGAAAAGTGTCACCATGAAAAATGTCAAAAATGACAAATTTCAAGATGGCAAATGTCAAAACTGACAAATGTCACAATGCTAAATGTCAAAAATGAAAAGTGTGACCATGAAAAATGTCAAAAATAACAAATTTCAAGATGGCAAATGTCAAAACTGACAAATGTCACAATGCTAAATGTCAAAAATGATAAGTGTCACCATGAAAAATGTCGAAAATAAAAAAATTTCAAGATGGCAAATGTCAAAGATGTCAAATGACAAATGTCACAATGCTAAATGTAAAAAATGACAAATTTCAAGATGGCAAATGTCAAAGATGTCAAATGACAAATGTCACAATGCTAAATGTCAAAAATGAAAAGTGTCACCATGAAAAAGGTCAAAAATGACAAATTTCAAGATGGCAAATGTCAAAGATGTCAAATGACAAATATCACAATGCTAAATGTCAAAAATGAAAAGTGTCACCATGAAAAATGTCAAAAATGACAAAATTCAAGATGGCAAATGTCAAAACTGACAAATGTCACAATGCTAAATGTCAAAAATGATAAGTGTCACCATGAAAAATGTCAAAAATGACAAATGTAAAGATGGCAAATGTCCAAGATGTCAAATGACAAATGTCACAATGCTAAATGTCAAAAATGAAAAGTGTCACCATGAAAAATGTCAAAAATGACAAATTTCAAGATGGCAAATGTCAAAGATGTCAAATGACAAATGTCACAATGCTAAATGTCAAAAATGAAAAGTGTCAAAAATGACAAATTTCAAGATGGCAAATGTCTAAGATGTCAAATGACAAATGTCACAATGCTAAATGTTAAAAATGAAAAGTGTCACCATGAAAAATGTCAAAAATGACAAATTTCAAGATGGCAAATGTCAAAACTGACAAATGTCACAATGCTAAATGTCAAAAATGAAAAGTGTGACCATGAAAAATGTCAAAAATAACAAATTTCAAGATGACAAATGTCAAAACTGACAAATGTCACAATGCTCAATGTCAAAAATGATAAGTGTCACCATGAAAAATGTCAAAAATAAAAAAATTTCAAGATGGCAAATGTCAAAGATGTCAAATGACAAATGTCACAATGCTAAATGTCAAAAATGACAAATTTCAAGATGGCAAATGTCAAAGATGTCAAATGACAAATGTCACAATGCTAAATGTCAAAAATGAAAAGTGTCACCATGAAAAATGTCAAAAATTACAAATTTCAAGATGGCAAATGTCAAAACTGACAAATGTCACAATGCTAAATGTCAAAAATGATAAGTGTCACCATGAAAAATGTCAAAAATAACAAATTTCAAGATGGCAAATGTCAAAGATGTCAAATGACAAATGTCACAATGCTTAATGTCAAAAATGACAAATTTCAAGATGGCAAATGTCTAAGATGTCAAATGACAAATGTCACAATGCTAAATGTCAAAAATGAAAAGTGTCACCATGAAAAATGTCAAAAATGACAAATTTCAAGATGGCAAATGTCAAAGATGTCAAACGACAAATATCACAATGCTAAATGTCAAAAATCAAAAGTGTCACCATGAAAAATGTCAAAAATGACAAATTTCAAGATAACAAATGTCAAAACTGACAAATGTCACAATGCTAAATGTCAAAAATGATAAGTGTCACCATGAAAAATGTCAAAAATGACAAATTTTAAAATGGCAAATGTCCAAGATGTCAAATGACAAATGTCACAATGCTAAATGTCAAAAATGAAAAGTGTCACCATAAAAAATGTCAAAAATGACAAATTTCAAGATGGCAAATGACAAATGTCACAATGCTAAATGTCAAAAATGAAAAGTGTCAAAAATGACAAATTTCAAGATGGCAAATGTCAAAGATGTCAAATGACAAATGTCACAATGCTAAATGTCAAAAATGAAAAGTGTCACCATGAAAAATGTCAAAAATGACAAATTTCAAGATGGCAAATGTCAAAACTGACAAATGTCACAATGCTAAATGTCAAAAATGAAAAGTGTCACCATGAAAAATGTCAAAAATAACAAATTTCAAGATGGCAAATGTCAAAGATGTCAAATGACAAATGTCACATTGCTTAATGTAAAAAATGACAAATTTCAAGATGGCAAATGTCAAAAATGTCAAATGACAAATGTCACAATGCTAAATGTCAAAAATGATAAGTGTCACCATGAAAAATGTCAAAAATGACAAATTTCAAGATGGCAAATGTCCGAGATGTCAAATGACAAATGTCACAATGATAAATGTCAAAAATGAAAAGTGTCACCATGAAAAATGTCAAAAATGACAAATTTCAAGATTGCAAATGTCAAAGATGTCAAATGACAAATGTCACAATGCTAAATGTCAAAAATGAAAAGTGTCAAAAATGACAAATTTCAAGATGGCAAATGTCTAAGATGTCAAATGACAAATGTCACAATGCTAAATGTCAAAAATGAAAAGTGTCACCATGAAAAATGTCAAAAATAACAAATTTCAAGATGGCAAATGTCAAAACTGATAAATGTCACAATGCTAAATGTCAAAAATGATAAGTGTCACCATGAAAAATGTCAAAAATAACAAATTTCAAGATGGCAAATGTCAAAGATGTCAAATGACAAATGTCACAATGCTAAATGTCAAAAATGACAAATTTCAAGATAGCAAATATCAAAGATGTCAAATGATAAATGTCACAATGCTAAATGTCAAAAATGAAAAGTGTCACCATGAAAAATGTCAAAAATGACAAATTTCAAGATGGCAAATGTCAAAGATGTCAAATGACAAATGTCAGAATGCTAAATGTCAAAAATGAAAAGTGTCCCCATGAAAAATGTCAATAATGACAAATTTCAAGATGGCAAATGTCAAAGATGTCAAATGACAAATGTCACAATGCTAAATGTCAAAAATGAAAAGTGTCACCATGAAAAATGTCAAAAATGACAAATTTCAAGATGGCAAATGTCAAAGATGTCAAATGACAAATGTCACAATGCTAAATGTCAAAAATGAAAAGTGTCACCATGAAAAATGTCAAAAATAACAAATTTTAAGATGGCAAATGTCAAAGATGTCAAATCACAATTGTCACAATGCTAAATGTCAAAAATAAGAAGTGTCACCATGAAAAATGTCAACAATGACAAATTTCAAGATGGCAAATGTCAAAACTGACAAATGTCACAATGCTAAATGTCAAAAATGAAAAGTGTCACCATGAAAAATGTCAAAAATAACAAATTTCAAGATGGCAAATGTCAAAGATGTCAAATGACAAATGTCACAATGCTAAATGTCAAAAATGACAAATTTCAAGATGGCAAATGTCAAAGATGTCAAATGACAAATGTCACAATGCTAAATGTCAAAAATGAACAGTGTCACCATGAAAAATGTCAAAAATAACAAATTTCAAGATGGCAAATGTCAAAGATGTCAAATGACAAATGTCACAATGCTAAATGTCAAAAATGAAAAGTGTCACCATAAAAAATGTCAAAAATGACAAATTTCAAGATGGCAAATGTCAAAGATGTCAAATGACAAATGTCACAATGCTTAATGTCAAAAATGAAAAGTGTCACCATAAAATGTCAAAAATAACAGATTTCAAGATTGCAAATGTCAAAGATGTCAAATGCCAAATGTCACAATGCTAAATGTCAAAAATGAAAAGTGTCACCATAAAAAATTTCAAAAATGAAAAGTGTCACCATGAAAAATGTCAAAAATGACAAATTTCAAGATGGCAAATATCAAAGATGTCAAATGACAAATGTCACAATGCTTAATGTCAAAAATGACAAATTTCAAGATGGCAAATGTCAAAGATGTCAAATGACAAATGTCACAATGCTAAATGTCAAAAATGAAAAGTGTCACCATGAAAAATGTCAAAAATGACAAATTTCAAGATGGCAAATGTCAAAGATGTCAAATGACAAATGTCACAATGCTAAATGTCAAAAATGAAAAGTGTCAAAAATGACAAATTTCAAGATGGCAAATGTCTAAGATGTCAAATGACAAATGTCACAATGCTAAATGTCAAAAATGAAAAGTGTCACCATAAAAAATGTCAAAAATGACAAATTTCAAGATAACAAATGTCAAAGATGTCAAATGACAAATGTCACAATGCTAAATGTCAAAAATGAAAAGTGTCACCATGAAAAATGTCAAAAATGCCAAATTTCAAGATGGCAAATGTCAAAGATGTCAAATGACAAATGTCACAATGCTAAATGTCAACAATGAAAAGTGTAACCATGAAAAATGTCAAAAATGACAAATTTCAAGATGGCAAATGTCAAAGATATCAAATGACAAATGTCACAATGCTAAATGTCAAAAATGAAAAGTGTCACCATGAAAAATGTCAAAAATGACAAATTTTAAGATGGCAAATGTCAAAACTGGCAAATGTCACAATGCTAAATGTCAAAAATGATAAGTGTCACCATGAAAAATGTCAAAAATAACAAATTTCAAGATGGCAAATGTCAAAGATGTCAAATGACAAATGTCAGAATGCTAAATGTCAAAAATGAAAAGTGTCAAAAATGACAAATTTCAAGATGGCAAATGTCTAAGATGTCAAATGACAAATGTCACAATGCTAAATGTCAAAAATGAAAAGTGTCACCATGAAAAATGTCAAAAATGACAAATTTCAAGATGGCAAATGTCCAAGATGTCAAATGACAAATGTCACAATGCTAAATGTCAAAAATGAAAAGTGTCACCATGAAAAATGTCAAGAATGACAAATTTCAAGATGGCAAATGTCAAAGATGTCAAATGACAAATGTCACAATGCTAAATGTCAAAAATGAAAAGTGTCAAAAATGACAAATTTCAAGATGGCAAATGTCAAAGATGTCAAATGACAAATGTCACAATGCTAAATGTCAAAAATGAAAAGTGTCACCATGAAAAATGTCAAAAATGACAAATTTCAAGATGGCAAATGTCAAAACTGACAAATGTCACAATGCTAAATGTCATAAATGATAAGTGTCACCATGAAAAATGTCAAAAATAACAAATTTCAAGATGGCAAATGTCAAAGATGTCAAATGACAAATGTCACAATGCTAAATGTCAAAAATAAAAAGTGTCACCATGAAAAATGTCAAAAATGACAAATTTCAAGATGGCAAATGTCAAAGATGTCAAATGACAAATGTCACAATGCTTAATGTCAAAAATGAAAAGTGTCACCATAAAATGTCAAAAATAACAAATTTCAAGATTGCAAATGTCAAAGATGTCAAATGACAAATGTCACAATGCTAAATGTCAAAAATGAAAAGTGTCACCATAAAAAATTTCAAAAATGAAAAGTGTCACCATGAAAAATGTCAAAAATGACAAATTTCAAGATGGCAAATATCAAAGATGTCAAATGACAAATGTCACAATGCTTAATGTCAAAAATGACAAATTTCAAGATGGCAAATGTCAAAGATGTCAAATGACAAATGTCACAATGCTAAATGTCAAAAATGAAAAGTGTCACCATGAAAAATGTCAAAAATGACAAATTTCAAGATGGCAAATGTCAAAGATGTCAAATGACAAATGTCACAATGCTAAATGTCAAAAATGAAAAGTGTCAAAAATGACAAATTTCAAGATGGCAAATGTCTAAGATGTCAAATGACAAATGTCACAATGCTAAATGTCAAAAATGAAAAGTGTCACCATGAAAAATGTCAAAAATGACAAATTTCAAGATGGCAAATGTCCAAGATGTCAAATGACAAATGTCACAATGCTAAATGTCAAAAATGAAAAGTGTCACCATGAAAAATGTCAAGAATGACAAATTTCAAGATGGCAAATGTCAAAGATGTCAAATGACAAATGTCACAATGCTAAATGTCAAAAATGAAAAGTGTCAAAAATGACAAATTTCAAGATGGCAAATGTCAAAGATGTCAAATGACAAATGTCACAATGCTAAATGTCAAAAATGAAAAGTGTCACCATGAAAAATGTCAAAAATGACAAATTTCAAGATGGCAAATGTCAAAACTGACAAATGTCACAATGCTAAATGTCATAAATGATAAGTGTCACCATGAAAAATGTCAAAAATAACAAATTTCAAGATGGCAAATGTCAAAGATGTCAAATGACAAATGTCACAATGCTAAATGTCAAAAATGACAAATTTCAAGATGGCAAATGTCTAAGATGTCAAATGACAAATGTCACAATGCTAAATGTCAAAAATGAAAAGCGTCACCATGAAAAATGTCGAAAATGACAAATTTCAAGATGGCAAATGTCCAAGATGTCAAATGACAAATGTCACAATGCTAAATGTCAAAAATGAAAAGTGTCACCATGAAAAATGTCAAAAATGACAAATTTAAAAATGGCAAATATCAAAGATGTCAAATGACAAATGTCACAATGCTAAATGTCAAAAATAAAAAGTGTCAAAAATGACAAATTTCAAGATGGCAAATGTCTAAGATGTCAAATGACAAATGTCACAATGCTAAATGTCAAAAATGAAAAGTGTCACCGTGAAAAATGTCAAAACTGACAAATTTCAAGATGGCAAATATCAAAGATGTCAAATGACAAATGTCACAATGCTAAATGTCAAAAATGAAAAGTGTCACCATGAAAAATGTCAAAAATGACAAATTTCAAGATGGCAAATGTCAAAAATGTCAAATGACAAATGTCACAATGCTAAATGTCAAAAATGAAAAGTGTCCCCATGAAAACTGTCAATAATGACAAATTTCAAGATGGCAAATGTCAAAGATGTCAAATGACAAATGTCACAATGCTAAATGTCAAAAATGAAAAGTGTCACCATGAAAAATGTCAAAATTGACAAATTTCAAGATGGCAAATGTCAAAGATGTCAAATGACAAATCTCACAATGCTAAATGTCAAAAATGAAAAGTGTCACCATGAAAAATGTCAAAAATAACAAATTTTAAGATGGCAAATGTCAAAGATGCCAAATGACAAATGTCACAATGCTAAATGTCAAAAATAAAAAGTGTCACCATGAAAAATGTCAAAAATGACAAATTTCAAGATGGCAAATGTCAAAACTGACAAATGTCACAATGCTAAATGTCAAAAATGAAAAGTGTCACCATGAAAAATGTCAAAAATAACAAATTTCAAGATGGCAAATGTCAAAGATGTCAAATGACAAATGTCACAATGCTAAATGTCAAAAATGACAAATTTCAAGATGGCAAATGTCAAAGATGTCAAATGACAAATGTCACAATGCTAAATGTTAAAAATGAAAAGTGTCACCATGAAAAATGTCAAAAATGACAAATTTCAAGATGGCAAATGTCAAAGATGTCAAATGACAAATGTCACAATGCTAAATGTCAAAAATGAAAAGTGTCAAAAATGACAAATTTCAAGATGGCAAATGTCTAAGATGTCAAATGACAAATGTCACAATGCTAAATGTCAAAAATGAAAAGTGTCACCATGAAAAATGTCAAAAATGACAAATTTCAAGATGGCAAATGTCAAAGATGTCAAATGACAAATGTCACAATGCTAAATGTCAAAAATGAAAAGTGTCAAAAATGACAAATTTCAAGATGGCAAATGTCAAAGATGTCAAATGACAAATGTCACAATGCTAAATGTCAAAAATGAAAAGTGTCACCATGAAAAATGTCAAAAATAACAAATTTCAAGATGGCAAATGTCAATGATATCAAATGACAAATGTCACAATGCTAAATGTCAAAAATGAAAAGTGTCACCATGAAAAATGTCAAAAATGACAAATTTCAAGATGGCAAATGTCAAAACTGGCAAATGTCACAATGCTAAATGTCAAAAATGATAAGTGTCACTATGAAAAATGTCAAAAATGACAAATTTCAATATGGCAAATGTCCAATATGTCAAATGACAAATGTCACAATGCTAAATGTCAAAAATGAAAAGTGTCACCATGAAAAATGTCAAAAATGACAAATTTCAAGATGGCAAATGTCAAAGATGTCAAATGACAAATGTCACAATGCTAAATGTCAAAAATGAAAAGTGTCAAAAATGACAAATTTCAAGATGGCAAATGTCTAAGATGTCAAATGACAAATGTCACAATGCTAAATGTCAAAAATGAAAAGTGTCACCATGAAAAATGTCAAAAATGACAAATTTCAAGATGGCAAATGTCAAAGATGTCAAATGACAAATGTCACAATGCTAAATGTCAAAAATGAAAAATGTCACCATGAAAAATGTCAAAAATGACAAATTTCAAGATGGCAAATGTCAAAGATGTCAAATGACAAATGTCACAATGCTAAATTTCAAAAATGAAAAGTGTCAAAAATGACAAATTTCCAGATGGCAAATGTCTAAGATGTCAAATGACAAATGTCACATTGCTAAATGTCAAAAATGAAAAGTGTCACCATGAAAAATGTCAAAAATGACAAATTTCAAGATGGCAAATGTCAAAGATGTCAAATGACAAATGTCACAATGCTAAATGTCAAAAATGAAAAGTGTCACCATGAAAAATGTCAAAAATGACAAATTTCAAGATGGCAAATGTCAAAGATGTCAAATGACAAATGTCACAATGCTAAATGTCAAAAATGAAAAGTGTCAAAAATGACAAATTTCAAGATGGCAAATGTCTAAGATGTCAAATGACAAATGTCACAACGCTAAATGTCAAACTTGAAAAGTGTCACCATGAAAAATGTCAAAAATGACAAATTTCAAGATGGCAAATGTCAAAGATGTCAAATGACAAATGTCACAATGCTAAATGTCAAAAATGAAAAGTGTCACCATGAAAAATGTCAAAAATGACACATTTCAAGATGGCAAATGTCAAAGATGTCAAATGACAAATGTCACAATGCTAAATGTCAAAAATGAAAAGTGTCACCATGAAAAATGTCAAAAATGACAAATTTCAAGATGGCAATTATCAAAGATGTCAAATGACAAATGTCAAAATGCTAAATGTCAAAAATGACAAATTTCAAGATGGCAAATGTCAAAGATGTCAAATGACAAATGTCACAATGCTAAATGTCAAAAATGAAAAGCGTCACCATGAAAAATGTCAAAAATGACAAATTTCAAGATGGCAAATGTCAAAGATGTCAAATGACAAATGTCACAATGCTAAATGTCAAAAATGAAAAGTGTCAAAAATGACAAATTTCAAGATGGCAAATGTCTAAGATGTCAAATGACAAATGTCACAATGCTAAATGTCAAAAATGAAAAGTGTCACCATGAAAAATGTCAAAAATGACAAATTTCAAGATGGCAAATGTCAAAGATGTCAAATGTCACAATGCTAAATGTCAAAAATGAAAAGTGTCAAAAATGACAAATTTCAAGATGGCAAATGTCAAAGATGTCAAATGACAAATGTCACAATGCTAAATGTCAAAAATAAAAAGTGTCACCATGAAAAATGTCAAAAATAACAAATTTTAAGATGGCAAATGTCAATGATATCAAATGACAAATGTCACAATGCTAAATGTCAAAAATGAAAAGTGTCACCATGAAAAATGTCAAAAATGACAAAGTTTAAGATGGCAAATGTCAAAACTGGCAAATGTCACAATGCTAAATGTCAAAAATGATAAGTGTCACCATGAAAAATGACAAATTTCAAGATGGCAAATGTCCAATATGTCAAATGACAAATGTCACAATGCTAAATGTCAAAAATGAAAAGTGTCACCATGAAAAATGTCAAAAATGACAAATTTCAAGATGGCAAATGTCTAAGATGTCAAATGACAAATGTCACAATGCTAAATGTCAAAAATGAAAAGTGTCAAAAATGACAAATTTCAAGATGGCAAATGTCTAAGATGTCAAATGACAAATGTCACAATGCTAAATGTCAAAAATAAAAAGTGTCACCATGAAAAATGTCAAAAATGACAAATTTCAAGATGGCAAATGTCAAAGATGTCAAATGACAAATGTCACAATGCTAAATGTCAAAAATAAAAAGTGTCACCATGAAAAATGTCAAAAATGACAAATTTCAAGATGGCAAATGTCAAAGATGTCAAATGACAAATGTCACAATGCTAAATTTCAAAAATGAAAAGTGTCAAAAATGACAAATTTCAAGATGGCAAATGTCTAAGATGTCAAATGACAAATGTCACAATGCTAAATGTTAAAAATGAAAAGTGTCAAAAATGACAAATTTCAAGATGGCAAATGTCTAAGATGTCAAATGACAAATGTCACAATGCTAAATGTCAAAAATGAAAAGTGTCACCATGAAAAATGTCAAAAATGACAAATTTCAAGATGGCAAATGTCAAAGATGTCAAATGACAAATGTCACAATGCTAAATGTCAAAAATGAAAAGTGTCACCATGAAAAATGTCAAAAATGACAAATTTCAAGATGGCAAATGTCAAAGATGTCAAATGACAAATGTCACAATGCTAAATGTCAAAAATGAAAAGTGTCAAAAATGACAAATTTCAAGATGGCAAATGTCTAAGATGTCAAATGACAAATGTCACAATGCTAAATGTCAAAAATGAAAAGTGACACCATGAAAAATGTCAAAAATAACAAATTTCAAGATGGCAAATGTCAAAGATGGCAAATGTCAAAGATGTCAAATGACAAATGTCACAATGCTAAATGTCAAAAATGAAAAGTGTCACCATGAAAAATGTCAAAAATGACAAATTTCAAGGTGGCAAATGTCAAAGATGTCAAATGACAAATGTCACAATGCTAAATTTCAAAAATGAAAAGTGTCAAAAATGACAAATTCAAAGATGGCAAATGTCTAAGATGTCAAATGACAAATGTCACAATGCTAAATGTCAAAAATGAAAAGTGTCACAATGCTAAATGTCAAAAATGACAAATTTCAAGATGGCAAATGTCAAAGATGTCAAATGACAAATGTCACAATGCTAAATGTCAAAGATGAAAAGTGTCACCATGAAAAATGTCAAAAATAACAAATTTCAAGATGGCAAATGTCAAATGACAAATGTCACAATGCTAAATGTCAAAAACGAAAAGTGTCACCATGAAAAATGTCAAAAATGACAAATTTCAAGATGGCAAATGTCGAAGATGTCAAATGACAAATGTCACAATGCTAAATGTTAAAAATGAAAAGTGTCACCATGAAAAATATCAAAAATAACAAATTTCAAGATGGCAAATGTCAAAGATGTCAAATGACAAATGTCACAATGCTAAATGTCAAAAATGAAAAGTGTCACTATGCAAAATGTCAAAAATGACAAATTTCAAGATGGCAAATGTCAAAGATGTCAAATGACAAATGTCACAATGCTAAATGTTAAAAACAAAAAGTGTCAAAAATGACAAATTTCAAGATGGCAAATGTCTACGATGTCAAATGACAAATGTCACAATGCTAAATGTCAAAAATGAAAAGTGTCACCGTGAAAAATGTCAAAAATGACAAATTTCAAGATGGCAAATGTCAAAGATGTCAAATGACCAATGTCACAATGCTAAATGTCAAAAATGAAAAGTGTCACCATGAAAAATGTCAAAAATGACAAATTTCAAGATGGCAAATGTCAAAGATGTCAAATGACAAATGTCACAATGCTACATGTCAAAAATGAAAAGTGTCCCCATGAAAAATGTCAATAATGACAAATTTCAAGATGGCAAATGTCAAAGATGTCAAATGACAAATGTCAGAATGCTAAATGTCAAAAATGAAAAGTGTTACCATGAAAAATCTCAAAAATAAGAAATTTCAAGATGGCAAATGTCAAAGATGTCAAATGACAAATGTCACAATGCTAAATGTCAAAAATGAAAAGTGTCACCATGGAAAATGTCAAAAATGACAAATTTCAAGATGGCAAATGTCAAAGATGTCAAATGACGAATGTCACAATGCTAAATGTCAAAAATAAAAAGTGTCACCATGAAATGTCAAAAATAACAAATTTCAAGATTGCAAATGTCAAAGATGTCAAATGACAAATGTCACAATGCTAAATGTCAAAAATGAAAAGTGTCACCATAAAAAATGTCAAAAATGAAAAGTGTCACCATAAAATGTCAAAAATGACAAATTTCAAAATGGCAAATGTCAAAACTGACAAATGTCACAATGCTAAATGTCAAAAATGAAAAGTGTCACCATGAAAAATGTCAAAAATAACAAATTTCAAGATGGCAAATGTCAAAGATGTCAAATGACAAATGTCACAATGGTAAATGTCAAAAATGACAAATTTCAAGATGGCAAATGTCAAAGATTTCAAATGACAAATGTCACAATGCTAAATGTCAAAAATGAAAAGTGTCACCATGAAAAATGTCAAAAATGACAAATTTCAAGATGGCAAATGTCAAAGATGTCAAATGACAAATGTCACAATGCTAAATGTCAAAAATGAAAAGTGTTACCATGAAAAATGTCAAAAATGACCAATTTCAAGATGGCAAATGTCAAAGATGTCAAATGACAAATGTCACAATGCTAAATGTCAAAAATGAAAAGTGTCACCATGAAAAATGTCAAAAATGACAAATTTCAAGATGGCAAATATCAAAGATGTCAAATGACAAATGTCACAATGCTAAATGTCAAAAATGACAAATTTCAAGATGGCAAATGTCAAAGATGTCAAATGACAAATGTCACAATGCTAAATGTCAAAAATGAAAAGTGTCACCATGAAAAATGTCAAAAATGACAAATTTCAAGATGGCAAATGTCAAAGATGTCAAATGACAAATGTCACAATGCTCAATGTCAAAAATGAAAAGTGTCAAAAATGACAAATTTCAAGATGGCAAATGTCAAAGATGTCAAATGACAAATGTCACAATGCTAAATGTCAAAAATGACAAATTTTAAGATGGCAAATGTCAAAGATGTCAAATGACAAATGTCACAATGCTAAATGTCAAAAATGAAAAGTGGCACCATGAAAAATGTCAAAAATGACAAATTTCAAGATGGCAAATGTCAAAGATGTCAAATGACAAATGTCACAATGCTAAATGTCAAAAATGAAAAGTGTCACCATGAAAAATGTTAAAAATGACAAATTTTAAGATGGCAAATGTCAAAGATGTGAAATGACAAATGTCACAATGCTAAATGTCAAAAATGAAAAGTGTCACCATGAAAAATGTCAAAAATGACAAATTTCAAGATGGCAAATATCAAAGATGTCAAATGACAAATGTCACAATGCAAAATGTCAAAAATGACAAATTTCAAGATTGCAAATGTCAAAGATGTCAAATGACAAATGTCACAATGCTAAATGTCAAAAATGAAAAGTGTCACCATAAAAAATGTCAAAAATGAAAAGTGTCACCATAAAAAATGTCAAAAATGACAAATTTCAAAATGGCAAATGTCAAAACTGACAAATGTCACAATGCTAAATGTCAAAAATGAAAAATGTCAAAAATAACAAATTTCAAGATGGCAAATGTCAAAGATGTCAAATGACAAATGTCACAATGGTAAATGTCAAAAATGACAAATTTCAAGATGGCAAATGTCAAAGATTTCAAATGACAAATGTCACAATGCTAAATGTCAAAAACGAAAAGTGTCACCATGAAAAATGTCAAAAATGACAAATTTCAAGATGGCAAATGTCGAAGATGTCAAATGACAAATGTCACAATGCTAAATGTTAAAAATGAAAAGTGTCACCATGAAAAATGTCAAAAATAACAAATTTCAAGATGGCAAATGTCAAAGATGTCAAATGACAAATGTCACAATGCTAAATGTCAAAAATGAAAAGTGTCACTATGCAAAATGTCAAAAATGACAAATTTCAAGATGGCAAATGTCAAAGATGTCAAATGACAAATGTCACAATGCTAAATGTTAAAAACGAAAAGTGTCAAAAATGACAAATTTCAAGATGGCAAATGTCTAAGATGTCAAATGACAAATGTCACAATGCTAAATGTCAAAAATGAAAAGTGTCACCGTGAAAAATGTCAAAAATGACAAATTTCAAGATGGCAAATGTCAAAGATGTCAAATGACCAATGTCACAATGCTAAATGTCAAAAATGAAAAGTGTCACCATGAAAAAGGTCAAAAATGACAAATTTCAAGATGGCAAATGTCAAAGATGTCAAATGACAAATGTCACAATGCTACATGTCAAAAATGAAAAGTGTCCCCATGAAAAATGTCAATAATGACAAATTTCAAGATGGCAAATGTCAAAGATGTCAAATGACAAATGTCACAATGCTAAATGTCAAAAATGAAAAGTGTCACCATGAAAAATGTCAAAAATAACAAATTTCAAGATGGCAAATGTCAAAGATGTCAAATGACAAATGTCACAATGCTAAATGTCAAAAATGAAAAGTGTCACCATGAAAAATGTCAAAAATGACAAATTTCAAGATGGCAAATGTCAAAGATGTCAAATGACAAATGTCACAATGCTAAATGTCAAAAATGAAAAGTGTCACCATGAAATGTCAAAAATAACAAATTTCAAGATTGCAAATGTCAAAGATGTCAAATGACAAATGTCACAATGCTAAATGTCAAAAATGAAAAGTGTCACCATAAAAAATGTCAAAAATGAAAAGTGTCACCATAAAAAATGTCAAAAATGACAAATTTCAAAATGGCAAATGTCAAAACTGACAAATGTCACAATGCTAAATGTCAAAAATGAAAAGTGTCACCATGAAAAATGTCAAAAATAACAAATTTCAAGATGGCAAATGTCAAAGATGTCAAATGACAAATGTCACAATGCTAAATGTCAAAAATGAAAAGTGTCACCATGAAAAATGTCAAAAATGACAAATTTCAAGATGGCAAATGTCAAAGATGTCAAATGACCAATGTCACAATGCTAAATGTCAAAAATGAAAAGTGTCACCATGAAAAATGTCAAAAATGACAAATTTCAAGATGGCAAATGTCAAAGATGTCAAATGACAAATGTCACAATGCTACATGTCAAAAATGAAAAGTGTCCCCATGAAAAATGTCAATAATGACAAATTTCAAGATGGCAAATGTCAAAGATGTCAAATGACAAATGTCAGAATGCTAAATGTCAAAAATGAAAAGTGTTACCATGAAAAATCTCAAAAATAAGAAATTTCAAGATGGCAAATGTCAAAGATGTCAAATGACAAATGTCACAATGCTAAATGTCAAAAATGAAAAGTGTCACCATGGAAAATGTCAAAAATGACAAATTTCAAGATGGCAAATGTCAAAGATGTCAAATGACGAATGTCACAATGCTAAATGTCAAAAATAAAAAGTGTCACCATGAAATGTCAAAAATAACAAATTTCAAGATTGCAAATGTCAAAGATGTCAAATGACAAATGTCACAATGCTAAATGTCAAAAATGAAAAGTGTCACCATAAAAAATGTCAAAAATGAAAAGTGTCACCATAAAATGTCAAAAATGACAAATTTCAAAATGGCAAATGTCAAAACTGACAAATGTCACAATGCTAAATGTCAAAAATGAAAAGTGTCACCATGAAAAATGTCAAAAATAACAAATTTCAAGATGGCAAATGTCAAAGATGTCAAATGACAAATGTCACAATGGTAAATGTCAAAAATGACAAATTTCAAGATGGCAAATGTCAAAGATTTCAAATGACAAATGTCACAATGCTAAATGTCAAAAATGAAAAGTGTCACCATGAAAAATGTCAAAAATGACAAATTTCAAGATGGCAAATGTCAAAGATGTCAAATGACAAATGTCACAATGCTAAATGTCAAAAATGAAAAGTGTTACCATGAAAAATGTCAAAAATGACCAATTTCAAGATGGCAAATGTCAAAGATGTCAAATGACAAATGTCACAATGCTAAATGTCAAAAATGAAAAGTGTCACCATGAAAAATGTCAAAAATGACAAATTTCAAGATGGCAAATATCAAAGATGTCAAATGACAAATGTCACAATGCTAAATGTCAAAAATGACAAATTTCAAGATGGCAAATGTCAAAGATGTCAAATGACAAATGTCACAATGCTAAATGTCAAAAATGAAAAGTGTCACCATGAAAAATGTCAAAAATGACAAATTTCAAGATGGCAAATGTCAAAGATGTCAAATGACAAATGTCACAATGCTCAATGTCAAAAATGAAAAGTGTCAAAAATGACAAATTTCAAGATGGCAAATGTCAAAGATGTCAAATGACAAATGTCACAATGCTAAATGTCAAAAATGACAAATTTTAAGATGGCAAATGTCAAAGATGTCAAATGACAAATGTCACAATGCTAAATGTCAAAAATGAAAAGTGGCACCATGAAAAATGTCAAAAATGACAAATTTCAAGATGGCAAATGTCAAAGATGTCAAATGACAAATGTCACAATGCTAAATGTCAAAAATGAAAAGTGTCACCATGAAAAATGTTAAAAATGACAAATTTTAAGATGGCAAATGTCAAAGATGTGAAATGACAAATGTCACAATGCTAAATGTCAAAAATGAAAAGTGTCACCATGAAAAATGTCAAAAATGACAAATTTCAAGATGGCAAATATCAAAGATGTCAAATGACAAATGTCACAATGCAAAATGTCAAAAATGACAAATTTCAAGATTGCAAATGTCAAAGATGTCAAATGACAAATGTCACAATGCTAAATGTCAAAAATGAAAAGTGTCACCATAAAAAATGTCAAAAATGAAAAGTGTCACCATAAAAAATGTCAAAAATGACAAATTTCAAAATGGCAAATGTCAAAACTGACAAATGTCACAATGCTAAATGTCAAAAATGAAAAATGTCAAAAATAACAAATTTCAAGATGGCAAATGTCAAAGATGTCAAATGACAAATGTCACAATGGTAAATGTCAAAAATGACAAATTTCAAGATGGCAAATGTCAAAGATTTCAAATGACAAATGTCACAATGCTAAATGTCAAAAACGAAAAGTGTCACCATGAAAAATGTCAAAAATGACAAATTTCAAGATGGCAAATGTCGAAGATGTCAAATGACAAATGTCACAATGCTAAATGTTAAAAATGAAAAGTGTCACCATGAAAAATGTCAAAAATAACAAATTTCAAGATGGCAAATGTCAAAGATATCAAATGACAAATGTCACAATGCTAAATGTCAAAAATGAAAAGTGTCACTATGCAAAATGTCAAAAATGACAAATTTCAAGATGGCAAATGTCAAAGATGTCAAATGACAAATGTCACAATGCTAAATGTTAAAAACGAAAAGTGTCAAAAATGACAAATTTCAAGATGGCAAATGTCTAAGATGTCAAATGACAAATGTCACAATGCTAAATGTCAAAAATGAAAAGTGTCACCGTGAAAAATGTCAAAAATGACAAATTTCAAGATGGCAAATGTCAAAGATGTCAAATGACCAATGTCACAATGCTAAATGTCAAAAATGAAAAGTGTCACCATGAAAAAGGTCAAAAATGACAAATTTCAAGATGGCAAATGTCAAAGATGTCAAATGACAAATGTCACAATGCTACATGTCAAAAATGAAAAGTGTCCCCATGAAAAATGTCAATAATGACAAATTTCAAGATGGCAAATGTCAAAGATGTCAAATGACAAATGTCACAATGCTAAATGTCAAAAATGAAAAGTGTCACCATGAAAAATGTCAAAAATAACAAATTTCAAGATGGCAAATGTCAAAGATGTCAAATGACAAATGTCACAATGCTAAATGTCAAAAATGAAAAGTGTCACCATGAAAAATGTCAAAAATGACAAATTTCAAGATGGCAAATGTCAAAGATGTCAAATGACAAATGTCACAATGCTAAATGTCAAAAATGAAAAGTGTCACCATGAAATGTCAAAAATAACAAATTTCAAGATTGCAAATGTCAAAGATGTCAAATGACAAATGTCACAATGCTAAATGTCAAAAATGAAAAGTGTCACCATAAAAAATGTCAAAAATGAAAAGTGTCACCATAAAAAATGTCAAAAATGACAAATTTCAAAATGGCAAATGTCAAAACTGACAAATGTCACAATGCTAAATGTCAAAAATGAAAAGTGTCACAATGAAAAATGTCAAAAATAACAAATTTCAAGATGGCAAATGTCAAAGATGTCAAATGACAAATGTCACAATGCTAAATGTCAAAAATGAAAAGTGTCACCATGAAAAATGTCAAAAATGACAAATTTCAAGATGGCAAATGTCAAAGATGTCAAATGACAAATGTCACAATGCTAAATGTCAAAAATGAAAAGTGTTACCATGAAAAATGTCAAAAATGACCAATTTCAAGATGGCAAATGTCAAATGACAAATGTCACAATGCTAAATGTCAAAAATGAAAAGTGTCACCATGAAAAATGTCAAAAATGACAAATTTCAAGATGGCAAATATCAAAGATGTCAAATGACAAATGTCACAATGCTAAATGTCAAAAATGACAAATTTCAAGATGGCAAATGTCAAAGATGTCAAATGACAAATGTCACAATGCTAAATGTCAAAAATGAAAAGTGTCACCATGAAAAATGTCAAAAATGACAAATTTCAAGATGGCAAATGTCAAAGATGTCAAATGACAAATGTCACAATGCTCAATGTCAAAAATGAAAAGTGTCAAAAATGACAAATTTCAAGATGGCAAATGTCAAAGATGTCAAATGACAAATGTCACAATGCTAAATGTCAAAAATGACAAATTTCAAGATGGCAAATGTCAAAAATGTCAAATGACAAATGTCACAATGCTAAATGTCAAAAATGAAAAGTGGCACCATGAAAAATGTCAAAAATGACAAATTTCAAGATGGCAAATATCAAAGATGTCAAATGACAAATGTCACAATGCTAAATGTCAAAAATGAAAAGTGTCACCATGAAAAATGTTAAAAATGACAAATTTTAAGATGGCAAATGTCAAAGATGTCAAATGACAAATGTCACAATGCTAAATGTCAAAAATGAAAAGTGTCACCATGAAAAATGTCAAAAATGACAAATTTCAAGATGGCAAATATCAAAGATGTCAAATGACAAATGTCACAATGCAAAATGTCAAAAATGACAAATTTCAAGATTGCAAATGACAAAGCTGTCAAATGACAAATGTTACAATGCTAAATGTCAAAAATGAAAAGTGTCACCATAAAAAATGTCAAAAATGAAAAGTGTCACCATAAAAAATGTCAAAAATGACAAATTTCAAAATGGCAAATGTCAAAACTGACAAATGTCACAATGCTAAATGTCAAAAATGAAAAGTGTCACCATGAAAAATGTCAAAATAACAAATTTCAAGATGGCAAATGTCAAAGATGTCAAATGACAAATGTCACAATGGTAAATGTCAAAAATGACAAATTTCAAGATGGCAAATGTCAAAGATTTCAAATGACAAATGTCACAATGCTAAATGTCAAAAATGAAAAGTGTCACCATGAAAAATGTCAAAAATGACAAATTTCAAGATGGCAAATGTCAAAGATGTCAAATGACAAATGTCACAATGCTAAATGTCAAAAATGAAAAGTGTTACCATGAAAAATGTCAAAAATGACCAATTTCAAGATGGCAAATGTCAAAGATGTCAAATGACAAATGTCACAATGCTAAATGTCAAAAATGAAAAGTGTCACCATGAAAAATGTCAAAAATGACAAATTTCAAGATGGCAAATATCAAAGATGTCAAATGACAAATGTCACAATGCTAAATGTCAAAAATGAAAAGTGTCACCATGAAAAATATCAAAAATGACAAATTTCAAGATGGCAAATGTCAAAGATGTCAAATGACAAATGTCACAATGCTCAATGTCAAAAATGAAAAGTGCCAAAAATGACAAATTTCAAGATGGCAAATGTCAAAGATGTCAAATGACAAATGTCACAATGCTAAATGTCAAAAATGACAAATTTGAAGATGGCAAATGTCAAAGATGTCAAATGACAAATGTCACAATGCTAAATGTCAAAAATGAAAAGTGGCACCATGAAAAATGTCAAAAATGACAAATTTCAAGATGGCAAATGTCAAAGATGTCAAATGACAAATGTCACAATGCTAAATGTCAAAAATGAAAAGTGTCACCATGAAAAATGTTAAAAATGACAAATTTTAAGATGACAAATGTCAAAGATGTCAAATGACAAATGTCACAATGCTAAATGTCAAAAATGAAAAGTGTCACCATGAAAAATGTCAAAAATGACAAATTTTAAGATGGCAAATATCAAAGATGTCATATGACAAATGTCACAATGCAAAATGTCAAAAATGACAAATTTCAAGATGGCAAATGTCAAAGATGTCAAATGACAAATGTCACAATGCTAAATGTCAAAACTGAAAAGTGTCACCATGAAAAATGTCAAAAATGACAAATTTCAAGATGGCAAATGTCAAAGATGTCAAATCACAAATGTCACAATGCTAAATATCAAAAATGAAAAGTGTCAAAAATGACAAATTTCAAGATGGCAAATGTCTAAGATGTCAAATGACAAATGTCACAATGCTAAATGTCAAAAATAAAAAGTGTCACCATGAAAAATGTCAAAAATGACAAATTTCAAGATGGCAAATGTCAAAGATGTCAAATGACAAATGTCACAATGCTAAATGTCAAAAATGAAAAGTGTCACCATAAAAAATGTCAAAAATGACAAATTTCAAGATGGCAAATGTCAAAGATGTCAAATGACAAATGTCACAATGCTAAATGTCAAAAATGAAAAGTGTCACCATGAAAAATGTCAAAAATGACAAATTTCAAGATGGCAAATGTCAAAGATGTCAAATGACAAATGTCACAATGCTAAATGTCAAAAATGAAAAGTGTCAAAAATGACAAATTTCAAGATGGCATATGTCAAAGATGTCAAATGACAAATGTCACAATGCTAAATGTCAAAAATGACAAATTTCAAGATGGCAAATGTCAAAGATGTCAAATGACAAATGTCACAATGCTAAATGTCAAAAATGAAAAGTGTCACCATGAAAAATGTCAAAAATGACAAATTTCAAGATGGCAAATGTCAAAGATGTCAAATGACAAATGTCACAATGCTAAATGTCAAAAATGACAAATTTCAAGATGGCAAATGTCAAAACTGACAAATGTCACAATGCTAAATGTCAAAAATGATAAGTGTCACCATGAAAAATGTCAAAAATGACAAATTTCAAGATGGCGAATGTCCAAGATGTCAAATGACAAATGTCACAATGCTAAATGTCAAAAATGAAAAGTGTCACCATGAAAAATGTCAAAAATGACAAATTTCAAGATGGCAAATGTCAAAGATGTCAAATGACAAATTTCAAGATGGCAAATGTCTAATATGTCAAATGACAAATGTCACAATGCTAAATGTCAAAAATGAAAAGTGTCACCATGAAAAATGTCAAAAATGACAAGTTTCAAGATGGCAAATGTCAAAGATGTCAAATGACAAATGTCACAATGCTAAATGTCAAAAATGAAAAGTGTCAAAAATGACAAATTTCAAGATGGCAAATGTCTAAGATGTCAAATGACAAATGTCACAATGCTAAATGTCAAAAATGAAAAGTGTCACCATGAAAAATGTCAAAAATGACAAATTTTAAGATGGCAAATGTCAAAGATGTCAAATGACAAATGTCACAATGCTAAAAGTCAAAAATGAAAAGTGTCACCATGAAAAATGTCAAAAATGACAAATATCAAGATGGCAAATGTCAAAGATGTCAAATGACAAATGTCACAATGCTAAATGTCAAAAATGAAAAGTGTCAAAAATGACAAATTTCAAGATGGCAAATGTCTAAGATGTCAAATGACAAATGTCACAATGCTAAATGTCAAAAATGAAAAGTGTCACAATGCTAAATGTCAAAAATGACAAATTTGAAGATGGCAAATGTCAAAGATGTCAAATGACAAATGTCACAATGCTAAATGTCAAAAATGAAAAGTGTCACCATGAAAAATGTCAAAAATAACAAATTTCAAGATGGCAAATGTCAAAGATGTCAAATGACAAATGTCACAATGCTTAATGTCAAAAATGAAAAGTGTCACCATAAAATGTCAAAAATAACAAATTTCAAGATGGCAAATGTCAAAGATGTCAAATGACAAATGTCACAATGCTAAATGTCAAAAATGAAAAGTGTCATAAATGACAAATTTTAAGATGGCAAATGTCAAAGATGTCAAATGACAAATGTCACAATGCTAAATGTCAAAAATGAAAAGTGTCAAAAATGACAAATTTCAAGATGGCATATGTCAAAGATGTCAAATGACAAATGTCACAATGCTAAATGTCAAAAATGACAAATTTCAAGATGGCAAATGTCAAAGATGTCAAATGACAAATGTCACAATGCTAAATGTCAAAAATGAAAAGTGTCACCATGAAAAATGTCAAAAATGACAAATTTCAAGATGGCAAATGTCAAAGATGTCAAATGACAAATGTCACAATGCTAAATGTCAAAAATGACAAATTTCAAGATGGCAAATGTCAAAACTGACAAATGTCACAATGCTAAATGTCAAAAATGATAAGTGTCACCATGAAAAATGTCAAAAATGACAAATTTCAAGATGGCAAATGTCCAAGATGTCAAATGACGAATGTCACAATGCTAAATGTCAAAAATGAAAAGTGTCACCATGAAAAATGTCAAAAATGACAAATTTCAAGATGGCAAATGTCAAAGATGTCAAATGACAAATTTCAAGATGGCAAATGTCTAATATGTCAAATGACAAATGTCACAATGCTAAATGTCAAAAATGAAAAGTGTCACCATGAAAAATGTCAAAAATGACAAATTTCAAGATGGCAAATGTCAAAGATGTCAAATGACAAATGTCACAATGCTAAATGTCAAAAATGAAAAGTGTCAAAAATGACAAATTTCAAGATGGCAAATGTCTAAGATGTCAAATGACAAATGTCACAATACTAAATGTCAAAAATGAAAAGTGTCACCATGAAAAATGTCAAAAATGACAAATTTCAAGATGGCAAATGTCAAAGATGTCAAATGACAAATGTCACAATGCTAAATGTCAAAAATGAAAAGTGTCACCATGAAAAATGTCAAAAATGACAAATATCAAGATGGCAAATGTCAAAGATGTCAAATGACAAATGTCACAATGCTAAATGTCAAAAATGAAAAGTGTCAAAAATGACAAATTTCAAGATGGCAAATGTCTAAGATGTCAAATGACAAATGTCACAATGCTAAATGTCAAAAATGAAAAGTGTCACAATGCTAAATGTCAAAAATGACAAATTTGAAGATGGCAAATGTCAAAGATGTCAAATGACAAATGTCACAATGCTAAATGTCAAAAATGAAAAGTGTCAAAAATGACAAATTTCAAGATGGCAAATGTCTAAGATGTCAAATGACAAATGTCACAATGCTAAATGTCAAAAATGAAAAGTGTCACAATGCTAAATGTCAAAAATGACAAATTTGAAGATGGCAAATGTCAAAGATGTCAAATGACAAATGTCAAAATGCTAAATGTCAAAAATGAAAAGTGTCACCATAAAATGTCAAAAATAACAAATTTCAAGATGGCAAATGTCAAAGATGTCAAATGACAAATGTCACAATGCTAAATGTCAAAAATGAAAAGTGTCATAAATGACAAATTTTAAGATGGCAAATGTCTAAGATGTCAAATGACAAATGTCACAATGCTAAATGTCAAAAATGAAAAGTGTCACAATGCTAAATGTCAAAAATGACAAATTTCAAGATGGCAAATGTCAAAGATGTCAAATGACAAATGTCACAATGCTAAATGTCAAAAACGAAAAGTGTCACCATGAAAAATGTCAAAAATAACAAATTTCAAGATGGCAAATGTCAAAGATGTCAAATGACAAATGTCACAATGCTAAATGTCAAAAATGAAAAGTGTCACCATAAAATGTCAAAAATAACAAATTTCAAGATGGCAAATGTCAAAGATGTCAAATGACAAATGTCACAATGCTAAATGTCCAAATGAAAAGTGTCACCATGAAAAATGTCAAAAATGACAAATTTCAAGATGACAAATGTCAAAACTGACAAATGTCACAATGCTAAATGTCAAAAATGAAAAGTGTCACCATGAAAAATGTTAAAAATAACAAATTTCAAGATGGCAAATGTCAAAGATGTCAAATGACAAATGTCACAATGCTAAATGTCAAAAATGTTAAGTGTCAAAAATGACAAATTTCAAGATGGCAAATATCTAAGATGTCAAATGACAAATGTCACAATGCTAAATGTCAAAAATGAAAAGTGTCACCATGAAAAATGTCAAAAATGACAAATTTCAAGATGGCAAATGTCAAAGATGTCAAATGACAAATGTCACAATGCTAAATGTCAAAAATGAAAAGTGTCACCATGAAAAATGTCAAAAATGACAAATTTCAAGATGGCAAATGTCAAAGATGTCAAATGACAAATGTCACAATGCTAAATGTCAAAAATAAAAAGTGTCAAAAATGACAAATTTCAAGATGGCAAATGTCTAAGATGTCAAATGACAAATGTTAAAAATGAAAAGTGTCACCATGAAAAATGTCAAAAATGACAAATTTCAAGATGGCAAATGTCAAAGATGTCAAATGACAAATGTCACAATGCTAAATGTCAAAAATGAAAAGTGTCACCATGAAAAATGTCAAAAATGACAAATTTCAAGATGGCAAATGTCAAAGATGTCAAATTACAAATGTCACAATGCTAAATGTCAAAAATGAAAAGTGTCAAAAATGACAAATTTCAAGATGGCAAATGTCTAAGATGTCAAATGACAAATGTCACAATGCTAAATGTCAAAAATGAAAAGTGTCACAATGCTAAATGTCAAAAATGACAAATTTCAAGATGGCAAATGTCAAAGATGTCAAATGACAAATGTCACAATGCTAAATGTCAAAAATGAAAAGTGTCACCATAAAAAATGTCAAAAATAACAAATTTCAAGATGGCAAATGTCAAAGATGTCAAATGACAAATGTCACAATGCTAAATGTCAAAAACGAAAAGTGTCACCATGAAAAATGTCAAAAATGACAAATTTCAAGATGGCAAATGTCAAAGATGTCAAATGACAAATGTCACAATGCTAAATGTCAAATATGAAAAGTGTCACCATGAAAAATGTCAAAAATAACAAATTTCAAGATGGCAAATGTCAAAGATGTCAAATGACAAATGTCACAATGCTAAATGTCAAAAATGAAAAGTGTCACCATGAAAAATGTCAAAAATGACAAATTTCAAAATGGCAAATGTCAAAACTGACAAATGTCACAATGCTAAATGTCAAAAATTAAAAGTGTCACCATAAAAAATGTCAAAAATAACAAATTTCAAGATGGCAAATGTCAAAGATGTCAAATGACAAATGTCACAATGCTAAATGTCAAAAATAAAAAGTGTCACCATGAACAATGTCAAAAATGACAAATTTCAAGATGGCAAATGTCAAAACTGACAAATGTCACAATGCTAAATGTCAAAAATGAAAAGTGTCACCATGAAAAATGTCAAAAATAACAAATTTTAAGATGGCAAATGTCAAAGATGTCAAATGACAAATGTCACAATGCTAAATGTAAAAAATGACAAATTTCAAGATGGCAAATGTCAAAGATGTCAAATGACAAATGTCACAATGCTAAATGTCAAAAATGAAAAGTGTCACCATGAAAAATGTCAAAAATGACAAATTTCAAGATGGCAAATGTCAAAGATGTCAAATGACAAATGTCACAATGCTAAATGTCAAAAATGAAAAGTGCCACCATGAAAAATGTCAAAAATGACAAATTTCAAGATGCCAAATGTCAAAGATGTCAAATGACAAATGTCACAATGCTAAATGTCAAAAATAAAAAGTGTTACCATGAAAAATGTCAAAAATGACAAATTTCAAGATGGCAAATGTCAAAGATGTCAAATGACAAATGTCACAATGCTAAATGTCAAAAATGAAATGTGTCAAAAATGACAAATTTCAAGATGGCAAATGTCTAAGATGTCAAATGACAAATGTCACAATGCTAAATGTCAAAAATGAAAAGTGTCACAATGCTAAATGTCAAAAATGACAAATTTCAAGATGGCAAATGTCAAAGATGTCAAATGACAAATGTCACAATGCTAAATGTCAAAAATGAAAAGTGTCACCATGCAAAATGTAAAAAATAACAAATTTCAAGATGGCAAATGTCAAAGATCTTAAATGACAAATGTCACAATGCTAAATGTCAAAAACGAAAAGTGTCACCATGAAAAATGTCAAAAATGACAAATTTCAAGATGGCAAATGTCAAAGATGTCAAATGACAAATGTCACAATGCTAAATGTCAAAAATGAAAAGTGTCACCATGAAAAATGTCAAAAATAACAAATTTCAAGATGGCAAATGTCAAAGATGTCAAATGACAAATGTCACAATGCTAAATGTCAAAAATAAAAAGTGTCAAAAATGACAAATTTCAAGATGGCAAATGTCTAAGATGTCAAATGACAAATGTCACAATGCTAAATGTCAAAAATGAAAAGTGTCACCATGAAAAATGTCAAAAATGACAAATTTCAAGATGGCAAATGTCAAAGATGTCAAATGACAAATGTCACAATGCTAAATGTCAAAAATGAAAAGTGTCACCATGAAAAATGTCAAAAATGACAAATTTCAAGATGGCAAATGTCAAAGATGTCAAATGACAAATGTCACAATGCTAAATGTCAAAAATGAAAAGTGTCAAAAATGACAAATTTCAAGATGGCAAATGTCTAAGATGTCAAATGACAAATGTCACAATGCTAAATGTTAAAAATGAAAAGTGTAACCATGAAAAATGTCAAAAATGACAAATTTCAAGATGGCAAATGTCAAAGATGTCAAATGACAAATGTCACAATGCTAAATTTCAAAAGTGAAAAGTGTCACCATGAAAAATGTCAAAAATGACAAATTTCAAGATAGCAAATGTCAAAGATGTCAAATTACAAATGTCACAATGCTAAATGTCAAAAATGAAAAGTGTCAAAAATGACAAATTTCAAGATGGCAAATGTCTAAGATGTCAAATGACAAATGTCACAATGCTAAATGTCAAAAATGAAAAGTGTCACAATGCTAAATGTCAAAAATGACAAATTTCAAGATGGCAAATGTCAAAGATGTCAAACGACAAATGTCACAATGCTAAATGTCAAAAATGAAATGTGTCAAAAATGACAAATTTCAAGATGGCAAATGTCTAAGATGTCAAATGACAAATGTCACAATGCTAAATGTCAAAAATGAAAAGTGTCACAATGCTAAATGTCAAAAATCACAAATTTCAAGATGGCAAATGTCAACGATGTCAAATGACAAATGTCACAATGCTAAATGTCAAAAATGAAAAGTGTCACCATGAAAAATGTCAAAAATAACAAATTTCAAGATGGCAAATGTCAAAGATCTCAAATGACAAATGTCACAATGCTAAATGTCAAAAACGAAAAGTGTCACCATGAAAAATGTCAAAAATGACAAATTTCAAGATGGCAAATGTCAAAGATGTCAAATGACAAATGTCACAATGCTAAATGTCAAAAATGAAAAGTGTCACCATGAAAAATGTCAAAAATAACAAATTTCAAGATGGCAAATGTCAAAGATGTCAAATGACAAATGTCACAATGCTAAATGTCAAAAATGAAAAGTGTCACCATGAAAAATGTCAAAAATGACAAATTTCAAGATGACAAATGTCAAAACTGACAAATGTCACAATGCTAAATGTCAAAAATGAAAAGTGACACCATGAAAAATGTCAAAAATAACAAATTTCAAGATGGCAAATGTCAAAGATGTCAAATGACAAATGTCACAATGCTAAATGTCAAAAATGAAAAGTGTCAAAAATGACAAATTTCAAGATGGCAAATGTCTAAGATGTCAAATAACAAATGTCACAATGCTAAATGTCAAAAATGAAAAGTGTCACCATGAAAAATGTCAAAAATGACAAATTTCAAGATGGCAAATGTCAAAGATGTTAAATGACAAATGTCACAATGCTAAATGTCAAAAATGAAAAGTGTCACAATGAAAAATGTCAAAAATGACAAATTTCAAGATGGCAAATGTCAAAGATGTCAAATGACAAATGTCACAATGCTAAATGTCAAAAATGAAAAGTGTCAAAAATGACAAATTTCAAGATGGCAAATGTCTAAGATGTCAAATGACAAATGTCACAATGCTAAATGTTAAAAATGAAAAGTGTCACCATGAAAAATGTCAAAAATGACAAATTTCAAGATGGCAAATGTCAAAGATGTCAAATGACAAATGTCACAATGCTAAATGTCAAAAATGAAAAGTGTCACCATGAAAAATGTCAAAAATGACAAATTTCAAGATGGCAAATGTCAAAGATGTCAAATTACAAATGTCACAATGCTAAATGTCAAAAATGAAAAGTGTCAAAAATGACAAATTTCAAGATGGCAAATGTCTAAGATGTCAAATGACAAATGTCACAATGCTAAATGTCAAAAATGAAAAGTGTCACAATGCTAAATGTCAAAAATGACAAATTTCAAGATGGCAAATGTCAAAGATGTCAAATGACAAATGTCACAATGCTAAATGTCAAAAATGAAAAGTGTCACCATGAAAAATGTCAAAAATGACAAATTTCAAGATGGCAAATGTCAAAGATGTCAAATGACAAATGTCACAATGCTAAATGTCAAAAATGAAAAGTGTCACCATGAAAAATGTCAAAAATAACAAATTTCAAGATGACAAATGTCAAAGATGTCAAATGACAAATGTCACAATGCTAAATGTCAAAAATGAAAAGTGTCACCATAAAAAATTTCAAAAATGACAAATTTCAAAATGCAAATGTCAAAACTGACAAATGTCACAATGCTAAATGTCAAAAATGAAAAGTGTCACCATAAAAAATGTCAAAAATAACAAATTTTAAGATGGCAAATGTCAAAGATGTCAAATGACAAATGTCACAATGCTAAATGTCAAAAATAAAAAGTGTCACCATGAACAATGTCAAAAATGACAAATTTTAAGATGGCAAATGTCAAAACTGACAAATGTCACAATGCTAAATGTCAAAAATAAAAAGTGTCACCATGAAAAATGTCAAAAATAACAAATTTTAAGATGGCAAATGTCAAAGATGTCAAATGACAAATGTCACAATGCTAAATGTCAAAAATGACAAATTTCAAGATCACAAATGTCAAAGATGTCAAATGACAAATGTCACAATGCTAAATGTCAAAAATGAAAAGTGTCACCATGAAAAATGTCAAAAATGACAAATTTCAAGATGGCAAATGTCAAAGATGTCAAATGACAAATGTCACAATGCTAAATGTCAAAAATAAAAAGTGTTACCATGAAAAATGTCAAAAATGACAAATTTCAAGATGGCAAATGTCAAAGATGTCAAATGACAAATGTCACAATGCTAAATGTCAAAAATGAAATGTGTCAAAAATGACAAATTTCAAGATGGCAAATGTCTAAGATGTCAAATGACAAATGTCACAATGCTAAATGTCAAAAATGAAAAGTGTCACAATGCTAAATGTCAAAAATGACAAATTTTAAGATGGCAAATGTCAAAGATGTCAAATGACAAATGTCACAATGCTAAATGTCAAAAATGAAAAGTGTCACCATAAAAAATGTCAAAAATAACAAATTTCAAGATGGCAAATGTCAAAGATGTCAAATGACAAATGTCACAATGCTAAATGTCAAAAATGAAAAGTGTCACCATGAAAAATGTCAAAAATCACAAATTTCAAGATGGCATATGTCAAAGATGTCAAATGACAAATGTCACAATGCTAAATGTCAAAAATGAAAAGTGACACCATGAAAAATGTCAAAAATAACAAATTTCAAGATGGCAAATGTCAAAGATGTCAAATGACAAATGTCACAATGCTAAATGTCAAAAATGAAAAGTGTCACCATGAAAAATGTCAAAAATGACAAATTTCAAGATGGCAAATGTCAAAACTGACAAATGTCAAAAATGAAAATTGTCACCATGAAAAATGGCACAAATAACAAATTTCAAGATGGCAAATGTCAAAGATGTCAAATGACAAATGTCACAATGCTAAATGTCAAAAATGAAAAGTGTCACCATGAAAAATGTCAAAAATGACAAATTTCAAGATGGCAAATGTCAAAACTGACAAATGTCACAATGCTAAATGTCAAAAATGAAAAGTGTCACCATAAAAAAGTCAAAAATCACAAATTTTAAGATGGCAAATGTCAAAGATGTCAAATGACAAATGTCACAATGCTAAATGTCAAAAATGACAAATTTCAAGATGGCAAATGTCAAAGATGTCAAATGACAAATGTCACAATGCTAAATGTCAAAAATAAAAAGTGTCACCATGAAAAATGTCAAAAATGACCAATTTCAAGATGGCAAATGTCAAAGATGTCAAATGACAAATGTCACAATGCTAAATGTCAAAAATGACAAATTTCACGATGGCAAATGTCACAATGCTAAATGTCAAAAATGATAAGTGTCACCATGAAAAATGTCAAAAATGACAAATTTCAAGATGGCAAATGTCAAAGATGTCAAATGACAAATGTCACAATGCTAAATGTCAAAAATGAAAAGTGTCACCATGAAAAATGTCAAAAATGACAAATTTCAAGATGGCAAATGTCAAAGATGTCAAATGACAAATGTCACAATGCTACATGTCAAAAATGAAAAGTGTCACCATAAAAAATGTCAAAAATGACAAATTTCAAGATGGCAAATGTCAAAACTGACAAATGTCACAATGCTAAATGTCAAAAATGAAAAGTGTCACCATAAAAAATGTCAAAAATAACAAATTTTAAGATGGCAAATGTCAAAGATGTCAAATGACAAATGTCACAATGCTAAATGTCAAAAATAAAAAGTGTCACCATGAACAATGTCAAAAATGACAAATTTTAAGATGGCAAATGTCAAAACTGACAAATGTCACAATGCTAAATGTCAAAAATGAAAAGTGTCACCATGAAAAATGTCAAAAATAACAAATTTTAAGATGGCAAATGTCAAAGATGTCAAATGACAAATGTCACAATGCTAAATGTCAAAAATGACAAATTTCAAGATCACAAATGTCAAAGATGTCAAATGACAAATGTCACAATGCTAAATGTCAAAAATGAAAAGTGTCACCATGAAAAATGTCAAAAATGACAAATTTCAAGATGGCAAATGTCAAAGATGTCAAATGACAAATGTCACAATGCTAAATGTCAAAAATGAAAAGTGCCACTATAAAAAATGTCAAAAATGACAAATTTCAAGATGGCAAATGTCAAAGATGTCAAATGACAAATGTCACAATGCTAAATGTCAAAAATAAAAAGTGTTACCATGAAAAATGTCAAAAATGACAAATTTCAAGATGGCAAATGTCAAAGATGTCAAATGACAAATGTCACAATGCTAAATGTCAAAAATGAAATGTGTCAAAAATGACAAATTTCAAGATGGCAAATGTCTAAGATGTCAAATGACAAATGTCACAATGCTAAATGTCAAAAATGAAAAGTGTCACAATGCTAAATGTCAAAAATGACAAATTTTAAGATGGCAAATGTCAAAGATGTCAAATGACAAATGTCACAATGCTAAATGTCAAAAATGAAAAGTGTCACCATAAAAAATGTCAAAAATAACAAATTTCAAGATGGCAAATGTCAAAGATGTCAAATGACAAATGTCACAATGCTAAATGTCAAAAATGAAAAGTGTCACCATGAAAAATGTCAAAAATCACAAATTTCAAGATGGCATATGTCAAAGATGTCAAATGACAAATGTCACAATGCTAAATGTCAAAAATGAAAAGTGACACCATGAAAAATGTCAAAAATAACAAATTTCAAGATGGCAAATGTCAAAGATGTCAAATGACAAATGTCACAATGCTAAATGTCAAAAATGAAAAGTGTCACCATGAAAAATGTCAAAAATGACAAATTTCAAGATGGCAAATGTCAAAACTGACAAATGTCAAAAATGAAAATTGTCACCATGAAAAATGTCACAAATAACAAATTTCAAGATGGCAAATGTCAAAGATGTCAAATGACAAATGTCACAATGCTAAATGTCAAAAATGAAAAGTGTCACCATGAAAAATGTCAAAAATGACAAATTTCAAGATGGCAAATGTCAAAACTGACAAATGTCACAATGCTAAATGTCAAAAATGAAAAGTGTCACCATAAAAAAGTCAAAAATCACAAATTTTAAGATGGCAAATGTCAAAGATGTCAAATGACAAATGTCACAATGCTAAATGTCAAAAATGACAAATTTCAAGATGGCAAATGTCAAAGATGTCAAATGACAAATGTCACAATGCTAAATGTCAAAAATAAAAAGTGTCACCATGAAAAATGTCAAAAATGACCAATTTCAAGATGGCAAATGTCAAAGATGTCAAATGACAAATGTCACAATGCTAAATGTCAAAAATGACAAATTTCACGATGGCAAATGTCACAATGCTAAATGTCAAAAATGATAAGTGTCACCATGAAAAATGTCAAAAATGACAAATTTCAAGATGGCAAATGTCAAAGATGTCAAATGACAAATGTCACAATGCTAAATGTCAAAAATGAAAAGTGTCACCATGAAAAATGTCAAAAATGACAAATTTCAAGATGGCAAATGTCAAAGATGTCAAATGACAAATGTCACAATGCTACATGTCAAAAATGAAAAGTGTCACCATAAAAAATGTCAAAAATGACAAATTTCAAGATGGCAAATGTCAAAGATGTCAAATTACAAATGCCACAATGCTAAATGTCAAAAATGAAAAGTGTCAAAAATGACAAATTTCAAGATGGCAAATGTCTAAGATGTCAAATGACAAATGTCACAATGCTAAATGTCAAAAATGAAAAGTGTCACAATGCTAAATGTCAAAAATGACAAATTTCAAGATGGCAAATGTCAAAGATGTCAAATGACAAATGTCACAATGCTAAATGTCAAAAATGAACAGTGTCACCATGAAAAATGTCAAAAATAACAAATTTCAAGATGGCAAATGTCAAAGATGTCAAATGACAAATGTCACAATGCTAAATGTCAAAAATGAAAAGTGTCACCATGAAAAATGTCAAAAATAACAAATTTCAAGATGGCAAATGTCAAAGATGTCAAATGACAAATGTCACAATGCTAAATGTTAAAAATGAAAAGTGTCACCATGAAAAATGTCAAAAATGACAAATTTCAAGATGGCATATGTCAAAGATGTCAAATGACAAATGTCACAATGCTAAATGTCAAAAACGAAAAGTGTCACCATGAAAAATGTCAAAAATGACAAATTTCAAGATGGCAAATGTCAAAGATGTCAAATGACAAATGTCACAATGCTAAATGTCAAAAATGAAAAGTGTCACCATGAAAAATGTCAAAAATAACAAATTTCAAGGTGGCAAATGTCAAAGATGTCAAATGACAAATGTCACAATGCTAAATGTCAAAAACGAAAAGTGTCACTATGAAAAATGTCAAAAATGACAAATTTGAAGATGGCAAATGTCAAAGATGTCAAATGACAAATGTCACAATGCTAAATGTCAAAAATGAAAAGTGTCACCATGAAAAATGTCAAAATAACAAATTTCAAGATGGCAAATGTCAAAGATGTCAAATGACAAATGTCACAATGCTAAATGTCAAAAATGATAAGTGTCACCATGAAAAATGTCAAAAATGACATATTTCAAAATGGCAAATGTCAAAACTGACAAATGTCACAATGCTAAATGTAAAAAATGACAAATTTCAAGATGGCAAATGTCAAAGATGTCAAATGACAAATGTCACAATGCTAAATGTCAAAAATGAAAAGTGTCACCATGAAAAAGGTCAAAAATGACAAATTTCAAGATGGCAAATGTCAAAGATGTCAAATGACAAATATCACAATGCTAAATGTCAAAAATGAAAAGTGTCACCATGAAAAATGTCAAAAATGACAAAATTCAAGATGGCAAATGTCAAAACTGACAAATGTCACAATGCTAAATGTCAAAAATGATAAGTGTCACCATGAAAAATGTCAAAAATGACAAATTTAAAGATGGCAAATGTCCAAGATGTCAAATGACAAATGTCACAATGCTAAATGTCAAAAGTGTCACCATGAAAAATGTCAAAAATGACAAATTTCAAGATGGCAAATGTCAAAGATGTCAAATGACAAATGTCACAATGCTAAATGTCAAAAATGAAAAGTGTCAAAAATGACAAATTTCAAGATGGCAAATGTCTAAGATGTCAAATGACAAATGTCACAATGCTAAATGTTAAAAATGAAAAGTGTCACCATGAAAAATGTCAAAAATGACAAATTTCAAGATGGCAAATGTCAAAACTGACAAATGTCACAATGCTAAATGTCAAAAATGAAAAGTGTGACCATGAAAAATGTCAAAAATAACAAATTTCAAGATGGCAAATGTCAAAACTGACAAATGTCACAATGCTAAATGTCAAAAATGATAAGTGTCACCATAAAAAATGTCAAAAATAAAAAAATTTTAAGATGGCAAATGTCAAAGATGTCAAATGACAAATGTCACAATGCTAAATGTCAAAAATGACAAATTTCAAGATGGGAAATGTCAAAGATGTCAAATGACAAATGTCACAATGCTAAATGTCAAAAATGAAAAGTGTCACCATGAAAAATGTCAAAAATTACAAATTTCAAGATGGCAAATGTCAAAACTGACAAATGTCACAATGCTAAATGTCAAAAATGAAAAATGTCACCATGAAAAATGTCAAAATTGACAAATTTCAAGATGGCAAATGTCAAAGATGTCAAATGACAAATCTCACAATGCTAAATGTCAAAAATGAAAAGTGTCACCATGAAAAATGTCAAAAATAACAAATTTTAAGATGGCAAATGTCAAAGATGTCAAATGATAAATGTCACAATGCTAAATGTCAAAAATAAAAAGTGTCACCATGAAAAATGTCAAAAATGACAAATTTCAAGATGGCAAATGTCAAAACTGACAAATGTCACAATGCTAAATGTCAAAAATGAAAAGTGTCACCATGAAAAATGTCAAAAATAACAAATTTCAAGATGGCAAATGTCAAAGATGTCAAATGACAAATGTCACAATGCTAAATGTCAAAAATGACAAATTTCAAGATGGCAAATGTCAAAGATGTCAAATGACAAATGTCACAATGCTAAATGTCAAAAATGAAAAGTTTCACCATGAAAAATGTCAAAAATGACAAATTTCAAGATGGCAAATGTCAAAGATGTCAAATGACAAATGTCACAATGCTAAATGTCAAAAATGAAAAGTGTCACCATGAAAAATGTCAAAAATGACACATTTTAAGATGGCAAATGTCAAAGATGTCAAATGACAAATGTCACAATGCTAAATGTCAAAAATGAAAAGTGTCACCATGAAAAATGTCAAAAATGACAAATTTCAAGATGGCAATTATCAAAGATGTTAAATGACAAATGTCACAATGCTAAATGTCAAAAATGACAAATTTCAAGATGGAAAATGTCAAAGATGTCAAATGACAAATGTCACAATGCTAAATGTCAAAAATGAAAAGTGTCACCATGAAAAATGTCAAAAATGACAAATATCAAGATGGCAAATGTCAAAGATGTCAAATGACAAATGTCACAATGCTGAATGTCAAAAATGGAAAGTGTCAAAAATGACAAATTTCAAGATGGCAAATGTCAAAGATGTCAAATGACAAATAACACAATGCTAAATGTCAAAAATGAAAAGTGTCACCATGAAAAATGTCAAAAATAACAAATTTCAAGATGGCAAATGTCAATGATATCAAATGACAAATGTCACAATGCTAAATGTCAAAAATGAAAAGTGTTACCATGAAAAATGTCAAAAATGACAAATTTCAAGATGGCAAATGTCCAATATGTCAAATGACAAATGTCACAATGCTAAATGTCAAAAATGAAAAGTGTCACCATGAAAAATGTCAAAAATGACAAATTTCAAGATGGCAAATGTCAAAGATGTCAAATGACAAATGTCACAATGCTAAATGTCAAAAATGAAAAGTGTCAAAAATGACAAATTTCAAGATGGCAAATGTCTAAGATGTCAAATGACAAATGTCACAATGCTAAATGTCAAAAATGAAAAGTGTCACCATGAAAAATGTCAAAAATGACAAATTTCAAGATGGCAAATGTCAAAGATGTCAAATGACAAATGTCACAATGCTAAATGTCAAAAATGAAAAGTGTCACCATGAAAAATGTCAAAAATGACAAATTTCAAGATGGCAAATGTCAAAGATGTCAAATGACAAATGTCACAATGCTAAATTTCAAAAATGAAAAGTGTCAAAAATGACAAATTTCAAGATGGCAAATGTCTAAGATGTCAAATGACAAATGTCACAATGCTAAATGTCAAAAATGAAAAGTGTCAAAAATGACATATTTTAAGATGGCAAATGTCTAAGATGTCAAATGACAAATGTCACAATGCTAAATGTCAAAAATGAAAAGTGTCACCATGAAAAATGTCAAAAATGACAAATTTCAAGATGGCAAATGTCAAAGATGTCAAATGACAAATGTCACAATGCTAAATGTCAAAAATGAAAAGTGTCACCATGAAAAATGTCAAAAATGACAAATTTCAAGATGGCAAATGTCAAAGATGTCAAATGACAAATGTCACAATGCTAAATGTCAAAAATGAAAAGTGTCAAAAATGACAAATTTCAAGATGGCAAATGTCTAAGATGTCAAATGACAAATGTCACAATGCTAAATGTCAAAAATTAAAAGTGTCACCATGAAAAATGTCAAAAATGACAAATTTCAAGATGGCAAATGTCAAAGATGTCAAATGACAAATGTCACAATGCTAAATGTCAAAAATGAAAAGTGTCACCATGAAAAATGTCAAAAATGACACATTTCAAGATAGCAAATGTCAAAGATGTCAAATGACAAATGTCACAATGCTAAATGTCAAAAATGAAAAGTGGCACCATGAAAAATGTCAAAAATGACAAATTTCAAGATGGCAAATGTCAAAGATGTCGAATGACAAATGTCACAATGCTAAATGTCAAAAATGAAAAGTGTCACCATAAAAAATGTTAAAAATGACAAATTTTAAGATGGCAAATGTCAAAGATGTCAAATGACAAATGTCACAATGCTAAATGTCAAAAATGAAAAGTGTCACCATGAAAAATGTCAAAAATGACAAATTTCAAGATGGCAAATATCAAAGATGTCAAATGACAAATGTCACAATGCAAAATGTCAAAAATGACAAATTTCAAGATGGCAAATGTCAAAGATGTCAAATGACAAATGTCACAATGCTAAATGTCAAAACTGAAAAGTGTCACCATGAAAAATGTCAAAAATGACAAATTTCAAGATGGCAAATGTCAAAGATGTCAAATCACAAATGTCACAATGCTAAATATCAAAAATGAAAAGTGTCAAAAATGACAAATTTTAAGATGGCAAATGTCTAAGATGTCAAATGACAAATGTCACAATGCGAAATGTCAAAAATAAAAAGTGTCACCATGAAAAATGTCAAAAATGACAAATTTCAAGATGGCAAATGTCAAAGATGTCAAATGACAAATGTCACAATGCTAAATGTCAAAAATGAAAAGTGTCACCATGAAAAATGTCAAAAATGACAAATTTCAAGATGGCAAATGTCAAAGATGTCAAATGACAAATGTCACAATGCTAAATGTCAAAAATGAAAAGTGTCAAAAATGACAAATTTCAAGATGGCATATGTCAAAGATGTCAAATGACAAATGTCACAATGCTAAATGTCAAAAATGACAAATTTTAAGATGGCAAATGTCAAAGATGTCAAATGACAAATGTCACAATGCTAAATGTCAAAAATGAAAAGTTTCACCATGAAAAATGTCAAAAATGACAAATTTCAAGATGGCAAATGTCAAAGATGTCAAATGACAAATGTCACAATGCTAAATGTCAAAGATGACAAATTTCAAGATGGCAAATGTCAAAACTGACAAGTGTCACAATGCTAAATGTCAAAAATGATAAGTGTCACCATGAAAAATGTCAAAAATGACAAATTTCAAGATGGCAAATGTCCAAGATGTCAAATGACAAATGTCACAATGCTAAATGTCAAAAATGAAAAGTGTCACCATGAAAAATGTCAAAAATGACAAATTTCAAGATGGCAAATGTCAAAGATGTCAAATGACAAATTTCAAGATGGCAAATGTCTAATATGTCAAATGACAAATGTCACAATGCTAAATGTCAAAAATGAAAAGTGTCACCATGAAAAATGTCAAAAATGACAAATTTCAAGATGGCAAATGTCAAAGATGTCAAATGACAAATGTCACAATGCTAAATGTCAAAAATGAAAAGTGTCAAAAATGACAAATTTCAAGATGGCAAATGTCTAAGATGTCAAATGACAAATGTCACAATGCTAAATGTCAAAAATGAAAAGTGTCACCATGAAAAATGTCAAAAATGACAAATTTCAAGATGGCAAATGTCAAAGATGTCAAATGACAAATGTCACAATGCTAAATGTCAAAAATGAAAAGTGTCACCATGAAAAATGTCAAAAATGACAAATTTCAAGATGGCAAATGTCAAAGATGTCAAATGACAAATCTCACAACGCTAAATGTCAAAAATGAAAAGTGTCAAAAATGACAAATTTCAAGATGGCAAATGTCTAAGATGTCAAATGACAAATGTCACAATGCTAAATGTCAAAAATGAAAAGTGTCACAATGCTAAATGTCAAAAATGACAAATTTCAAGATGGCAAATGTCAAAGATGTCAAATGACAAATGTCACAATGCTAAATGTCAAAAATGAAAAGTTTCACCATGAAAAATGTCAAAAATGACAAATTTCAAGATGGCAAATGACAAATGTCACAATGCTAAATGTCAAAAATGACAAATTTTAAGATGGCAAATGTCAAAGATGTCAAATGACAAATGTCACAATGCTAAATGTCAAAAATGACAAATTTTAAGATGGCAAATGTCAAAGATGTCAAATGACAAATGTCACAATGCTAAATGTCAAAAATGAAAAGTTTCACCATGAAAAATGTCAAAAATGACAAATTTCAAGATGGCAAATGTCAAAGATGTCAAATGACAAATGTCACAATGCTAAATGTCAAAGATGACAAATTTCAAGATGGCAAATGTCAAAACTGACAAGTGTCACAATGCTAAATGTCAAAAATGATAAGTGTCACCATGAAAAATGTCAAAAATGACAAATTTCAAGATGGCAAATGTCCAAGATGTCAAATGACAAATGTCACAATGCTAAATGTCAAAAATGAAAAGTGTCACCATGAAAAATGTCAAAAATGACAAATTTCAAGATGGCAAATGTCAAAGATGTCAAATGACAAATTTCAAGATGGCAAATGTCTAATATGTCAAATGACAAATGTCACAATGCTAAATGTCAAAAATGAAAAGTGTCACCATGAAAAATGTCAAAAATGACAAATTTCAAGATGGCAAATGTCAAAGATGTCAAATGACAAATGTCACAATGCTAAATGTCAAAAATGAAAAGTGTCAAAAATGACAAATTTCAAGATGGCAAATGTCTAAGATGTCAAATGACAAATGTCACAATGCTAAATGTCAAAAATGAAAAGTGTCACCATGAAAAATGTCAAAAATGACAAATTTCAAAATGGCAAATGTCAAAGATGTCAAATGACAAATGTCACAATGCTAAATGTCAAAAATGAAAAGTGTCACCATGAAAAATGTCAAAAATGACAAATTTCAAGATGGCAAATGTCAAAGATGTCAAATGACAAATCTCACAACGCTAAATGTCAAAAATGAAAAGTGTCAAAAATGACAAATTTCAAGATGGCAAATGTCTAAGATGTCAAATGACAAATGTCACAATGCTAAATGTCAAAAATGAAAAGTGTCACAATGCTAAATGTCAAAAATGACAAATTTCAAGATGGCAAATGTCAAAGATGTCAAATGACAAATGTCACAATGCTAAATGTCAAAAATGAAAAGTGTCACCATGAAAAATGTCAAAAATAACAAATTTCAAGATGGCAAATGTCAAAGATGTCAAATGACAAATGTCACAATGCTAAATGTCAAAAATGAAAAGTGTCACCATAAAATGTCAAAAATAACAAATTTCAAGATGGCAAATGTCAAAGATGTCAAATGACAAATGTCACAATGCTAAATGTCAAAAATGAAAAGTGTCATAAATGACAAATTTTAAGATGGCAAATGTCTAAGATGTCAAATGACAAATGTCACAATGCTAAATGTCAAAAATGAAAAGTGTCACAATGCTAAATGTCAAAAATGACAAATTTCAAGATGGCAAATGTCAAAGATGTCAAATGACAAATGTCACAATGCTAAATGTCAAAAACGAAAAGTGTCACCATGAAAAATGTCAAAAATAACAAATTTCAAGATGGCAAATGTCAAAGATGTCAAATGACAAATGTCACAATGCTAAATGTCAAAAATGAAAAGTGTCACCATAAAATGTCAAAAATAACAAATTTCAAGATGGCAAATGTCAAAGATGTCAAATGACAAATGTCACAATGCTAAATGTCCAAATAAAAAGTGTCACCATGAAAAATGTCAAAAATGACAAATTTCAAGATGACAAATGTCAAAACTGACAAATGTCACAATGCTAAATGTCAAAAATGAAAAGTGTCACCATGAAAAATGTCAAAAATAACAAATTTCAAGATGGCAAATGTCAAAGATGTCAAATGACAAATGTCACAATGCTAAATGTCAAAAATGTAAAGTGTCAAAAATGACAAATTTCAAGATGGCAAATGTCTAAGATGTCAAATGACAAATGTCACAATGCTAAATGTCAAAAATGAAAAGTGTCACCATGAAAAATGTCAAAAATGACAAATTTCAAGATGGCAAATGTCAAAGATGTCAAATGACAAATGTCACAATGCTAAATGTCAAAAATGAAAAGTGTCACCATGAAAAATGTCAAAAATGACAAATTTCAAGATGGCAAATGTCAAAGATGTCAAATGACAAATGTCACAATGCTAAATGTCAAAAATGAAAAGTGTCAAAAATGACAAATTTCAAGATGGCAAATGTCTAAGATGTCAAATGACAAATGTTAAAAATGAAAAGTGTCACCATGAAAAATGTCAAAAATGACAAATTTCAAGATGGCAAATGTCAAAGATGTCAAATGACAAATGTCACAATGCTAAATGTCAAAAATGAAAAGTGTCACCATGAAAAATGTCAAAAATGACAAATTTCAAGATGGCAAATGTCAAAGATGTCAAATTACAAATGTCACAATGCTAAATGTCCAAATGAAAAGTGTCACTATGAAAAATGTCAAAAATGACAAATTTCAAGATGACAAATGTCAAAACTGACAAATGTCACAATGCTAAATGTCAAAAATGAAAAGTGTCACCATGAAAAATGTCAAAAATAACAAATTTCAAGATGGCAAATGTCAAAGATGTCAAATGACAAATGTCACAATGCTAAATGTCAAAAATGTAAAGTGTCAAAAATGACAAATTTCAAGATGGCAAATGTCTAAGATGTCAAATGACAAATGTCACAATGCTAAATGTCAAAAATGAAAAGTGTCACCATGAAAAATGTCAAAAATGACAAATTTCAAGATGGCAAATGTCAAAGATGTCAAATGACAAATGTCACAATGCTAAATGTCAAAAATGAAAAGTGTCACCATGAACAATGTCAAAAATGACAAATTTCAAGATGGCAAATGTCAAAACTGACAAATTTCAAAATGGCAAATGTCAAAACTGACAAATGTCACAATGCTTAATGTCAAAAATGAAAAGTGTCACCATAAAAAATGTCAAAAATAACAAATTTTAAGATGGCAAATGTCAAAGATGTCAAATGACAAATGTCACAATGCTAAATGTCAAAAATAAAAAGTGTCACCATGAACAATGTCAAAAATGACAAATTTCAAGATGGCAAATGTCAAAACTGACAAATGTCACAATGCTAAATGTCAAAAATGAAAAGTGTCACCATGAAAAATGTCAAAAATAACAAATTTTAAGATGGCAAATGTCAAAGATGTCAAATGACAAATGTCACAATGCTAAATGTAAAAAATGACAAATTTCAAGATGGCAAATGTCAAAGATGTCAAATGACAAATGTCACAATGCTAAATGTCAAAAATGAAAAGTGTCACCATGAAAAATGTCAAAAATGACAAATTTCAAGATGGCAAATGTCAAAGATGTCAAATGACAAATGTCACAATGCTTAATGTCAAAAATGAAAAGTGCCACCATGAAAAATGTCAAAAATGACAAATTTCAAGATGGCAAATGTCAAAGATGTCAAATGACAAATGTCACAATGCTAAATGTCAAAAATGAAAAGTGTCACCATGAAAAATGTTAAAAATGACAAATTTCAAGATGGCAAATGTCAAAGATGTCAAATGACAAATGTCACAATGCTAAATGTCAAAAATGAAAAGTGTCAAAAATGACAAATTTCAAGATGGCAAATGTCTAAGATGTCAAATGACAAATGTTAAAAATGAAAAGTGTCACCATGAAAAATGTCACAAATGACAAATTTCAAGATGGCAAATGTCAAAGATGTCAAATGACAAATGTCACAATGCTAAATGTCAAAAATGAAAAGTGTCACCATGAAAAATGTCAAAAATGACAAATTTCAAGATGGCAAATGTCAAAGATGTCAAATTACAAATGTCACAATGCTAAATGTCAAAAATGAAAAGTGTCAAAAATGACAAATTTCAAGATGGCAAATGTCTAAGATGTCAAATGACAAATGTCACAATGCTAAATGTCAAAAATGAAAAGTGTCACAATGCTAAATGTCAAAAATGACAAATTTCAAGATGGCAAATGTCAAAGATGTCAAATGACAAATGTCACAATGCTAAATGTCAAAAATGAAAAGTGACACCATGAAAAATGTCAAAAATAACAAATTTCAAGATGGCAAATGTCAAAGATGTCAAATGACAAATGTCACAATGCTAAATGTCAAAAACGAAAAGTGTCACCATGAAAAATGTCAAAAATGACAAATTTCAAGATGGCAAATGTCAAAGATGTCAAATGACAAATGTCACAATGCTAAATGTCAAATATGAAAAGTGTCACCATGAAAAATGTCAAAAATAACAAATTTCAAGATGGCAAATGTCAAAGATGTCAAATGACAAATGTCACAATGCTAAATGTCAAAAATGAAAAGTGTCACCATGAAAAATGTCAAAAATGACAAATTTCAAAATGGCAAATGTCAAAACTGACAAATGTCACAATGCTAAATGTCAAAAATGAAAAGTGTCACCATAAAAAATGTTAAAAATAACAAATTTTAAGATGGCAAATGTCAAAGATGTCAAATGACAAATGTCACAATGCTAAATGTCAAAAATAAAAAGTGTCACCATGAACAATGTCAAAAATGACAAATTTCAAGATGGCAAATGTCAAAACTGACAAATGTCACAATGCTAAATGTCAAAAATGAAAAGTGTCACCATGAAAAATGTCAAAAATAACAAATTTTAAGATGGCAAATGTCAAAGATGTCAAATGACAAATGTCACAATGCTAAATGTAAAAAATGACAAATTTCAAGATGGCAAATGTCAAAGATGTCAAATGACAAATGTCACAATGCTAAATGTCAAAAATGAAAAGTGTCACCATGAAAAATGTCAAAAATGACAAATTTCAAGATGGCAAATGTCAAAGATGTCAAATGACAAATGTCACAATGCTAAATGTCAAAAATGAAAAGTGCCACCATGAAAAATGTCAAAAATGACAAATTTCAAGATGCCAAATGTCAAAGATGTCAAATGACAAATGTCACAATGCTAAATGTCAAAAATAAAAAGTGTTACCATGAAAAATGTCAAAAATGACAAATTTCAAGATGTCAAATGTCAAAGATGTCAAATGACAAATGTCACAATGCTAAATGTCAAAAATGAAATGTGTCAAAAATGACAAATTTCAAGATGGCAAATGTCTAAGATGTCAAATGACAAATGTCACAATGCTAAATGTAAAAAGTGAAAAGTGTCACAATGCTAAATGTCAAAAATGACAAATTTCAAGATGGCAAATGTCAAAGATGTCAAATGACAAATGTCACAATGCTAAATGTCAAAAATGAAAAGTGTCACCATGAAAAATGTCAAAAATAACAAATTTCAAGATGGCAAATGTCAAAGATCTCAAATGACAAATGTCACAATGCTAAATGTCAAAAACGAAAAGTGTCACCATGAAAAATGTCAAAAATGACAAATTTCAAGATGGCAAATGTCAAAGATGTCAAATGACAAATGTCACAATGCTAAATGTCAGAAATGAAAAGTGTCACCATGAAAAATGTCAAAAATAACAAATTTCAAGATGGCAAATGTCAAAGATGTCAAATGACAAATGTCACAATGCTAAATGTCAAAAATGAAAAGTGTCAAAAATGACAAATTTCAAGATGGCAAATGTCTAAGATGTCAAATGACAAATGTCACAATGCTAAATGTCAAAAATGAAAAGTGTCACCATGAAAAATGTCAAAAATGACAAATTTCAAGATGGCAAATGTCAAAGATGTCAAATGACAAATGTCACAATGCTAAATGTCAAAAATGAAAAGTGTTACCATGAAAAATGTCAAAAATGACAAATTTCAAGATGGCAAATGTCAAAGATGTCAAATGACAAATGTCACAATGCTAAATGTCAAAAATGAAAAGTGTCAAAAATGACAAATTTCAAGATGGCAAATGTCTATATTGTCAAATGACAAATGTCACAATGCTAAATGTTAAAAATGAAAAGTGTCACCATGAAAAATAACAAAAATGACAAATTTCAAGATGGCAAATATCAAAGATGTCAAATGACAAATGTCACAATGCTAAATGTCAAAAATGAAAAGTGTTACCATGAAAAATGTCAAAAATGACAAATTTCAAGATGGCAAATGTCAAAGATGTCAAATTACAAATGTCACAATGCTAAATGTCAAAAATGAAAAGTGTCAAAAATGACAAATTTCAAGATGGCAAATGTCTAAGATGTCAAATGACAAATGTCACAATGCTAAATGTCAAAAATGAAAAGTGTCACAATGCTAAATGTCAAAAATGACAAATTTCAAGATGGCAAATGTCAAAGATGTCAAATGACAAATGTCACAATGCTAAATGTCAAAAATGAAATGTGTCAAAAATGACAAATTTCAAGATGGCAAATGTCTAAGATGTCAAATGACAAATGTCACAATGCTAAATGTCAAAAATGAAAAGTGTCACAATGCTAAATGTCAAAAATGACAAATTTCAAGATGGCAAATGTCAAAGATGTCAAATGACAAATGTCACAATGCTAAATGTCAAAAATGAAAAGTGTCACCATGAAAAATGTCAAAAATAACAAATTTCAAGATGGCAAATGTCAAAGATCTCAAATGACAAATGTCACAATGCTAAATGTCAAAAACGAAAAGTGTCACCATGAAAAATGTCAAAAATGACAAATTTCAAGATGGCAAATGTCAAAGATGTCAAATGACAAATGTCACAATGCTAAATGTCAAAAATAAAAAGTGTCACCATGAAAAATGTCAAAAATAACAAATTTCAAGATGGCAAATGTCAAAGATGTCAAATGACAAATGTCACAATGCTAAATGTCAAAAATGAAAAGTGTCACCATGAAAAATGTCAAAAATGACAAATTTCAAGATGACAAATGTCAAAACTGACAAATGTCACAATGCTAAATGTCAAAAATGAAAAGTGTCACCATGAAAAATGTCAAAAATAACAAATTTCAAGATGGCAAATGTCAAAGATGTCAAATGACAAATGTCACAATGCTAAATGTCAAAAATGAAAAGTGTCAAAAATGACAAATTTCAAGATGGCAAATGTCTAAGATGTCAAATGACAAATGTCACAATGCTAAATGTCAAAAATGAAAAGTGTCACCATGAAAAATGTCAAAAATGACAAATTTCAAGATGGCAAATGTCAAAGATGTTAAATGACAAATGTCACAATGCTAAATGTCAAAAATGAAAAGTGTCACCATGAAAAATGTCAAAAATGACAAATTTCAAGATGGCAAATGTCAAAGATGTCAAATGACAAATGTCACAATGCTAAATGTCAAAAATGAAAAAAGTCAAAAATGACAAATTTCAAGATGGCAAATGTCTAAGATGTCAAATGACAAATGTCACAATGCTAAATGTTAAAAATGAAAAGTGTCACCATGAAAAATGTCAAAAATGACAAATTTCAAGATGGCAAATGTCAAAGATGTCAAATGACAAATGTCACAATGCTAAATGTCAAAAATGAAAAGTGTCACCATGAAAAATGTCAAAAATGACAAATTTCAAGATGGCAAATGTCAAAGGTGTCAAATTACAAATGTCACAATGCTAAATGTCAAAAATGAAAAGTGTCAAAAATGACAAATTTCAAGATGGCAAATGTCTAAGATGTCAAATGACAAATGTCACAATGCTAAATGTCAAAAATGAAAAGTGTCACAATGCTAAATGTCAAAAATGACAAATTTCAAGATGGCAAATGTCAAAGATGTCAAATGACAAATGTCACAATGCTAAATGTCAAAAATGAAAAGTGTCACCATGAAAAATATCAAAAATGACAAATTTCAAGATGGCAAATGTCAAAGATGTCAAATGACAAATGCCACAATGCTAAATGTCAAAAATGAAAAGTGTCACCATGAAAAATGTCAAAAATAACAAATTTCAAGATGACAAATGTCAAAGATGTCAAATGACAAATGTCACAATGCTAAATGTCAAAAATGAAAAGTGTCACCATAAAAAATGTCAAAAATGACAAATTTCAAAATGCAAATGTCAAAACTGACAAATGTCACAATGCTAAATGTCAAAAATGAAAAGTGTCACCATAAAAAATGTCAAAAATAACAAATTTCAAGATGGCAAATTTCAAAGATGTCAAATGACAAATGTCACAATGCTAAATGTCAAAAATAAAAAGTGTCACCATGAACAATGTCAAAAATGACAAATTTCAAGATGGCAAATGTCAAAACTGACAAATGTCACAATGCTAAATGTCAAAAATGAAAAGTGTCACCATGAAAAATGTCAAAAATAACAAATTTTAAGATGGCAAATGTCAAAGATGTCAAATGACAAATGTCACAATGCTAAATGTCAAAAATGACAAATTTCAAGATCACAAATGTCAAAGATGTCAAATGACAAATGTCACAATGCTAAATGTCAAAAATGAAAAGTGTCACCATGAAAAATGTCAAAAATGACAAATTTCAAGATGGCAAATGTCAAAGATGTCAAATGACAAATGTCACAATGCTAAATGTCAAAAATGAAAAGTGCCACTATGAAAAATGTCAAAAATGACAAATTTCAAGATGGCAAATGTCAAAGATGTCAAATGACAAATGTCACAATGCTAAATGTCAAAAATAAAAAGTGTTACCATGAAAAATGTCAAAAATGACAAATTTCAAGATGGCAAATGTCAAAGATGTCAAATGACAAATGTCACAATGCTAAATGTCAAAAATGAAATGTGTCAAAAATGACAAATTTCAAGATGGCAAATGTCTAAGATGTCAAATGACAAATGTCACAATGCTAAATGTCAAAAATGAAAAGTGTCACAATGCTAAATGTCAAAAATGACAAATTTTAAGATGGCAAATGTCAAAGATGTCAAATGACAAATGTCACAATGCTAAATGTCAAAAATGAAAAGTGTCACCATGAAAAATGTCAAAAATAACAAATTTCAAGATGGCAAATGTCAAAGATGTCAAATGCCAAATGTCACAATGCTAAATGTCAAAAATGAAAAGTGTCACCATGAAAAATGTCAAAAATGACAAATTTCAAGATGGCATATGTCAAAGATGTCAAATAACAAATGTCACAATGCTAAATGTCAAAAATGAAAAGTGTCACCATGAAAAATGTCAAAAATAACAAATTTCAAGATGGCAAATGTCAAAGATGTCAAATGACAAATGTCACAATGATAAATGTCAAAAATGAAAAGTGTCACCATGAAAAATGTCAAAAATGACAAATTTCAAGATGGCAAATGTCAAAACTGACAAATGTCACAACGCTAAATGTCAAAAATGAAAATTGTCACCATGAAAAATGTCACAAATAACAAATTTCAAGATGGCAAATGTCAAAGATGTCAAATGACAAATGTCACAATGCTAAATGTCAAAAATGAAAAGTGTCACCATGAAAAATGTCAAAAATGACAAATTTCAAGATGGCAAATGTCAAAACTGACAAATGTCACAATGCTAAATGTCAAAAATGAAAAGTGTCACCATAAAAAAGTCAAAAATCACAAATTTTAAGATGGCAAATGTCAAAGATGTCAAATGACAAATGTCACAATGCTAAATGTCAAAAATGACAAATTTCAAGATGGCAAATGTCAAAGATGTCAAATGACAAATGTCACAATGCTAAATGTCAAAAATAAAAAGTGTCACCATGAAAAATGTCAAAATGACCAATTTCAAGATGGCAAATGTCAAAGATGTCAAATGACAAATGTCACAATGCTAAATGTCAAAAATGAAAAATGTCAAAAATGACAAATTTCACGATGGCAAATGTCACAATGCTAAATGTCAAAAATGATAAGTGTCACCATGAAAAATGTCAAAAATGACAAATTTCAAGATGGCAAATGTCAAAGATGTCAAATGACAAATGTCACAATGCTAAATGTCAAAAATGAAAAGTGTCACCATGAAAAATGTCAAAAATGACAAATTTCAAGATGGCAAATGTCAAAGATGTCAAATGACAAATGTCACAATGCTATATGTCAAAAATGAAAAGTGTCAAAAATGACAAATTTCAAGATGGCATATGTCAAAGATGTCAAATGACAAATGTCACAATGCTAAATGTCAAAAATGACAAATTTCAAGATGGCAAATGTCAAAGATGTCAAATGACAAATGTCACAATGCTAAATGTCAAAAATGAAAAGTGTCACCATGAAAAATGTCAAAAATGACAAATTTCAAGATGGCAAATGTCAAAGATGTCAAATGACAAATGTCACAATGCTAAATGTCAAAGATGACAAATTTCAAGATGGCAAATGTCAAAACTGACAAATGTCACAATGCTAAATGTCAAAAATGATAAGTGTCACCATGAAAAATGTCAAAAATGACAAATTTCAAGATGGCAAATGTCCAAGATGTCAAATGACAAATGTCACAATGCTAAATGTCAAAAATGAAAAGTGTCACCATGAAAAATGTCAAAAATGACAAATTTCAAGATGGCAAATGTCAAAGATGTCAAATGACAAATTTCAAGATGGCAAATGTCTAATATGTCAAATGACAAATGTCACAATGCTAAATGTCAAAAATGAAAAGTGTCACCATGAAAAATGTCAAAAATGACAAATTTCAAGATGGCAAATGTCAAAGATGTCAAATGACAAATGTCACAATGCTAAATGTCAAAAATGAAAAGTGTCAAAAATGACAAATTTCAAGATGGCAAATGTCTAAGATGTCAAATGACAAATGTCACAATGCTAAATGTCAAAAATGAAAAGTGTCACCATGAAAAATGTCAAAAATGACAAATTTCAAGATGGCAAATGTCAAAGATGTCAAATGACAAATGTCACAATGCTAAATGTCAAAAATGAAAAGTGTCACCATGAAAAATGTCAAAAATGACAAATTTCAAGATGGCAAATGTCAAAGATGTCAAATGACAAATGTCACAATGCTAAATGTCAAAAATGAAAAGTGTCAAAAATGACAAATTTCAAGATGGCAAATGTCTAAGATGTCAAATGACAAATGTCACAATGCTAAATGTCAAAAATGAAAAGTGTCACAATGCTAAATGTCAAAAATGACAAATTTCAAGATGGCAAATGTCAAAGATGTCAAATGACAAATGTCACAATGCTAAATGTCAAAAATGAAAAGTGTCACCATGAAAAATGTCAAAAATAACAAATTTCAAAATGGCAAATGTCAAAGATGTCAAATGACAAATGTCACAATGCTAAATGTCAAAAATGAAAAGTGTCACCATAAAATGTCAAAAATAACAAATTTCAAGATGGCAAATGTCAAAGTTGTCAAATGACAAATGTCACAATGCTAAATGTCAAAAATGAAAAGTGTCATAAATGACAAATTTTAAGATGGCAAATGTCTAAGATGTCAAATGACAAATGTCACAATGCTAAATGTCAAAAATGAAAAGTGTCACAATGCTAAATGTTAAAAATGACAAATTTCAAGATGGCAAATGTCAAAGATGTCAAATGACAAATGTCACAATGCTAAATGTCAAAAACGAAAAGTGTCACCATGAAAAATGTCAAAAATAACAAATTTCAAGATGGCAAATGTCAAAGATGTCAAATGACAAATGTCACAATGCTAAATGTCAAAAATGAAAAGTGTCACCATAAAATGTCAAAAATAACAAATTTCAAGATGGCAAATGTCAAAGATGTCAAATGACAAATGTCACAATGCTAAATGTCCAAATGAAAAGTGTCACCATGAAAAATGTCAAAAATGACAAATTTCAAGATGACAAATGTCAAAACTGACAATAGTCACAATGCTAAATGTCAAAAATGAAAAGTGTCACCATGAAAAATGTCAAAAATAACAAATTTCAAGATGGCAAATGTCAAAGATGTCAAATGACAAATGTCACAATGCTAAATGTCAAAAATGTAAAGTGTCAAAAATGACAAATTTCAAGATGGCAAATGTCTAAGATGTCAAATGACAAATGTCACAATGCTAAATGTCAAAAATGAAAAGTGTCACCATGAAAAATGTCAAAAATGACAAATTTCAAGATGGCAAATGTCAAAGATGTCAAATGACAAATGTCACAATGCTAAATGTCAAAAATGAAAAGTGTCACCATGAAAAATGTCAAAAATGACAAATTTCAAGATGGCAAATGTCAAAGATGTCAAATGACAAATGTCACAATGCTAAATGTCAAAAATGAAAAGTGTCACCATGAAAAATGTCAAAAATGACAAATTTCAAGATGGCAAATGTCAAAGATGTCAAATTACAAATGTCACAATGCTAAATGTCCAAATGAAAAGTGTCACTATGAAAAATGTCAAAAATGACAAATTTCAAGATGACAAATGTCAAAACTGACAAATGTCACAATGCTAAATGTCAAAAATGAAAAGTTTCACCATGAAAAATGTCAAAAATAACAAATTTCAAGATGGCAAATGTCAAAGATGTCAAATGACAAATGTCACAATGCTAAATGTCAAAAATGTAAAGTGTCAAAAATGACAAATTTCAAGATGGCAAATGTCTAAGATGTCAAATGACAAATGTCACAATGCTAAATGTCAAAAATGAAAAGTGTCACCATGAAAAATGTCAAAAATGACAAATTTCAAGATGGCAAATGTCAAAGATGTCAAATGACAAATGTCACAATGCTAAATGTCAAAAATGAAAAGTGTCACCATGAACAATGTCAAAAATGACAAATTTCAAGATGGCAAATGTCAAAACTGACAAATTTCAAAATGGCAAATGTCAAAACTGACAAATGTCACAATGCTAAATGTCAAAAATGAAAAGTGTCACCATAAAAAATGTCAAAAATAACAAATTTTAAGATGGCAAATGTCAAAGATGTCAAATGACAAATGTCACAATGCTAAATGTCAAAAATAAAAAGTGTCACCATGAACAATGTCAAAAATGACAAATTTCAAGATGGCAAATGTCAAAACTGACAAATGTCACAATGCTAAATGTCAAAAATGAAAAGTGTCACCATGAAAAATGTCAAAAATAACAAATTTTAAGATGGCAAATGTCAAAGATGTCAAATGACAAATGTCACAATGCTAAATGTAAAAAATGACAAATTTCAAGATGGCAAATGTCAAAGATGTCAAATGACAAATGTCACAATGCTAAATGTCAAAAATGAAAAGTGTCACCATGAAAAATGTCAAAAATGACAAATTTCAAGATGGCCAATGTCAAAGATGTCAAATGACAAATGTCACAATGCTAAATGTCAAAAATAAAAAGTGCCACCATGAAAAATGTCAAAAATGACAAATTTCAAGATGGCAAATGTCAAAGATGTCAAATGACAAATGTCACAATGCTAAATGTCAAAAATGAAAAGTGTCACCATGAAAAATGTCAAAAATGACAAATTTCAAGATGGCAAATGTCAAAGATGTCAAATGACAAATGTCACAATGCTAAATGTCAAAAATGAAAAGTGTCAAAAATGACAAATTTCAAGATGGCAAATGTCTAAGATGTCAAATGACAAATGTTAAAAATGAAAAGTGTCACCATGAAAAATGTCAAAAATGACAAATTTCAAGATGGCAAATGTCAAAGATGTCAAATGACAAATGTCACAATGCTAAATGTCAAAAATGAAAAGTGTCACCATGAAAAATGTCAAAAATGACAAATTTCAAGATGGCAAATGTCAAAGATGTCAAATTACAAATGTCACAATGCTAAATGTCAAAAATGAAAAGTGTCAAAAATGACAAATTTCAAGATGGCAAATGTCAAAGATGTCAAATGACAAATGTCACAATGCTAAATGTCAAAAATGAAAAGTGTCACAATGCTAAATGTCAAAAATGACAAATTTCAAGATGGCAAATGTCAAAGATGTCAAATGACAAATGTCACAATGCTAAATGTCAAAAATGAAAAGTGTCACCATGAAAAATGTCAAAAATGACAAATTTCAAGATGGCAAATGTCAAAGATGTCAAATTACAAATGTCACAATGCTAAATGTCCAAATGAAAAGTGTCACTATGAAAAATGTCAAAAATGACAAATTTCAAGATGACAAATGTCAAAACTGACAAATGTCACAATGCTAAATGTCAAAAATGAAAAGTGTCACCATGAAAAATGTCAAAAATAACAAATTTCAAGATGGCAAATGTCAAAGATGTCAAATGACAAATGTCACAATGCTAAATGTCAAAAATGTAAAGTGTCAAAAATGACAAATTTCAAGATGGCAAATGTCTAAGATGTCAAATGACAAATGTCACAATGCTAAATGTCAAAAATGAAAAGTGTCACCATGAAAAATGTCAAAAATGACAAATTTCAAGATGGCAAATGTCAAAGATGTCAAATGTCACAATGCTAAATGTCAAAAATGAAAAGTGTCACCATGAACAATGTCAAAAATGACAAATTTCAAGATGGCAAATGTCAAAACTGACAAATTTCAAAATGGCAAATGTCAAAACTGACAAATGTCACAATGCTAAATGTCAAAAATGAAAAGTGTCACCATAAAAAATGTCAAAAATAACAAATTTTAAGATGGCAAATGTCAAAGATGTCAAATGACAAATGTCACAATGCTAAATGTCAAAAATAAAAAGTGTCACCATGAACAATGTCAAAAATGACAAATTTCAAGATGGCAAATGTCAAAACTGACAAATGTCACAATGCTAAATGTCAAAAATGAAAAGTGTCACCATGAAAAATGTCAAAAATAACAAATTTTAAGATGGCAAATGTCAAAGATGTCAAATGACAAATGTCACAATGCTAAATGTAAAAAATGACAAATTTCAAGATGGCAAATGTCAAAGATGTCAAATGACAAATGTCACAATGCTAAATGTCAAAAATGAAAAGTGTCACCATGAAAAATGTCAAAAATGACAAATTTCAAGATGGCAAATGTCAAAGATGTCAAATGACAAATGTCACAATGCTAAATGTCAAAAATAAAAAGTGCCACCATGAAAAATGTCAAAAATGACAAATTTCAAGATGGCAAATGTCAAAGATGTCAAATGACAAATGTCACAATGCTAAATGTCAAAAATGAAAAGTGTCACCATGAAAAATGTCAAAAATGACAAATTTCAAGATGGCAAATGTCAAAGATGTCAAATGACAAATGTCACAATGCTAAATGTCAAAAATGAAAAGTGTCAAAAATGACAAATTTCAAGATGGCAAATGTCTAAGATGTCAAATGACAAATGTTAAAAATGAAAAGTGTCACCATGAAAAATGTCAAAAATGACAAATTTCAAGATGGCAAATGTCAAAGATGTCAAATGACAAATGTCACAATGCTAAATGTCAAAAATGAAAAGTGTCACCATGAAAAATGTCAAAAATGACAAATTTCAAGATGGCAAATGTCAAAGATGTCAAATTACAAATGTCACAATGCTAAATGTCAAAAATGAAAAGTGTCAAAAATGACAAATTTCAAGATGGCAAATGTCAAAGATGTCAAATGACAAATGTCACAATGCTAAATGTCAAAAATGAAAAGTGTCACAATGCTAAATGTCAAAAATGACAAATTTCAAGATGGCAAATGTCAAAGATGTCAAATGACAAATGTAACAATGCTAAATGTCAAAAATGAAAAGTGTCACCATGAAAAATGTCAAAAATAACAAATTTCAAGATGGCAAATGTCAAAGATGTCAAATGACAAATGTCACAATGCTAAATGTCAAAAACAAAAAGTGTCACCATGAAAAATGTCAAAAATGACAAATTTCAAGATGGCAAATGTCAAAGATGTCAAATGACAAATGTCACAATGCTAAATGTCAAATATGAAAAGTGTCACCATGAAAAATGTCAAAAATAACAAATTTCAAGATGGCAAATGTCAAAGATGTCAAATGACAAATGTCACACTGCTAAATGTCAAAAATGAAAAGTCTCACCATAAAAAATGTCAAAAATGACAAATTTCAAAATGGCAAATGTCAAAACTGACAAATGTCACAATGCTAAATGTCAAAAATGAAAAGTGTCACCATAAAAAATGTTAAAAATAACAAATTTTAAGATGGCAAATGTCAAAGATGTCAAATGACAAATGTCACAATGCTAAATGTCAAAAATAAAAAGTGTCACCATAAACAATGTCAAAAATGACAAATTTCAAGATGGCAAATGTCAAAACTGACAAATGTCACAATGCTAAATGTCAAAAATGAAAAGTGTCACCATGAAAAATGTCAAAAATAACAAATTTTAAGATGGCAAATGTCAAAGATGTCAAATGACAAATGTCACAATGCTAAATGTAAAAAATGACAAATTTCAAGATGGCAAATGTCAAAGATGTCAAATGACAAATGTCACAATGCTAAATGTCAAAAATAAAAAGTGTCACCATGAAAAATGTCAAAAATGACAAATTTCAAGATGGCAAATGTCAAAGATGTCAAATGACAAATGTCACAATGCTAAATGTAAAAAATGACAAATTTCAAGATGGCAAATGTCAAAGATGTCAAATGACAAATGTCACAATGCTAAATGTCAAAAATGAAAAGTGTCACCATGAAAAATGTCAAAAATGACAAATTTTAAGATGGCAAATGTCAAAGATGTCAAATGACAAATGTCACAATGCTAAATGTCAAAAATGAAAAGTGCCACCATGAAAAATGTCAAAAATGACAAATTTCAAGATGCCAAATGTCAAAGATGTCAAATGACAAATGTCACAATGCTAAATGTCAAAAATAAAAAGTGTTACCATGAAAAATGTCAAAAATGACAAATTTCAAGATGGCAAATGTCAAAGATGTCAAATGACAAATGTCACAATGCTAAATGTCAAAAATGAAATGTGTCAAAAATGACAAATTTCAAGATGGCAAATGTCTAAGATGTCAAATGACAAATGTCACAATGCTAAATGTAAAAAGTGAAAAGTGTCACAATGCTAAATGTCAAAAATGACAAATTTCAAGATGGCAAATGTCAAAGATGTCAAATGACAAATGTCAAAAATGAAAAGTGTCACCATGAAAAATGTCAAAAATAACAAATTTCAAGATGGCAAATGTCAAAGATCTCAAATGACAAATGTCACAATGCTAAATGTCAAAAACGAAAAGTGTCACCATGAAAAATGTCAAAAATGACAAATTTCAAGATGGCAAATGTCAAAGATGTCAAATGACAAATGTCACAATGCTAAATGTCAGAAATGAAAAGTGTCACCATGAAAAATGTCAAAAATAACAAATTTCAAGATGGCAAATGTCAAAGATGTCAAATGACAAATGTCACAATGCTAAATGTCAAAAATGAAAAGTGTCAAAAATGACAAATTTCAAGATGGCAAATGTCTAAGATGTCAAATGACAAATGTCACAATGCTAAATGTCAAAAATGAAAAGTGTCACCATGAAAAATGTCAAAAATGACAAATTTCAAGATGGCAAATGTCAAAGATGTCAAATGACAAATGTCACAATGCTAAATGTCAAAAATGAAAAGTGTCACCATGAAAAATGTCAAAAATGACAAATTTCAAGATGGCAAATGTCAAAGATGTCAAATGACAAATGTCACAATGCTAAATGTCAAAAATGAAAAGTGTCAAAAATGACAAATTTCAAGATGGCAAATGTCTAAGATGTCAAATGACAAATGTCACAATGCTAAATGTTAAAAATGAAAAGTGTCACCATGAAAAATAACAAAAATGACAAATTTCAAGATGGCAAATATCAAAGATGTCAAATGACAAATGTCACAATGCTAAATGTCAAAAATGAAAAGTGTCAAAAATGACAAATTTCAAGATGGCAAATGTCTAAGATGTCAAATGACAAATGTCACAATGCTAAATGTCAAAAATGAAAAGTGTCACAATGCTAAATGTCAAAAATGACAAATTTCAAGATGGCAAATGTCAAAGATGTCAAATGACAAATGTCACAATGCTAAATGTCAAAAATGAAATGTGTCAAAAATGACAAATTTCAAGATGGCAAATGTCTAAGATGTCAAATTAAAAATGTCACAATGCTAAATGTCAAAAATGAAAAGTGTCACAATGCTAAATGTCAAAAATGACAAATTTCAAGATGGCAAATGTCAAAGATGTCAAATGACAAATGTCACAATGCTAAATGTCAAAAATGAAAAGTGTCACCATGAAAAATGTCAAAAATAACAAATTTCAAGATGGCAAATGTCAAAGATCTCAAATGACAAATGTCACAATGCTAAATGTCAAAAACGAAAAGTGTCACCATGAAAAATGTCAAAAATGACAAATTTCAAGATGGCAAATGTCAAAGATGTCAAATGACAAATGTCACAATGCTAAATGTCAAAAATGAAAAGTGTCACCATGAAAAATGTCAAAAATAACAAATTTCAAGATGGCAAATGTCAAAGATGTCAAATGACAAATGTCACAATGCTAAATGTCAAAAACGAAAAGTGTCACCATGAAAAATGTCAAAAATGACAAATTTCAAGATGGCAAATGTCAAAGATGTCAAATGACAAATGTCACAATGCTAAATGTCAAATATGAAAAGTGTCACCATGAAAAATGTCAAAAATAACAAATTTCAAGATGGCAAATGTCAAAGATGTCAAATGACAAATGTCACAATGCTAAATGTCAAAAATGAAAAGTCTCACCATGAAAAATGTCAAAAATGACAAATTTCAAAATGGCAAATGTCAAAACTGACAAATGTCACAATGCTAAATGTCAAAAATGAAAAGTGTCACCATAAAAAATGTTAAAAATAACAAATTTTAAGATGGCAAATGTCAAAGATGTCAAATGACAAATGTCACAATGCTAAATGTCAAAAATAAAAAGTGTCACCATGAACAATGTCAAAAATGACAAATTTCAAGATGGCAAATGTCAAAACTGACAAATGTCACAATGCTAAATGTCAAAAATGAAAAGTGTCACCATGAAAAATGTCAAAAATAACAAATTTTAAGATGGCAAATGTCAAAGATGTCAAATGACAAATGTCACAATGCTAAATGTAAAAAATGACAAATTTCAAGATGGCAAATGTCAAAGATGTCAAATGACAAATGTCACAATGCTAAATGTCAAAAATGAAAAGTGTCACCATGAAAAATGTCAAAAATGACAAATTTCAAGATGGCAAATGTCAAAGATGTCAAATGACAAATGTCACAATGCTAAATGTCAAAAATGAAAAGTGCCACCATGAAAAATGTCAAAAATGACAAATTTCAAAGTGCCAAATGTCAAAGATGTCAAATGACAAATGTCACAATGCTAAATGTCAAAAATAAAAAGTGTTACCATGAAAAATGTCAAAAATGACAAATTTCAAGATGGCAAATGTCAAAGATGTCAAATGACAAATGTCACAATGCTAAATGTCAAAAATGAAATGTGTCAAAAATGACAAATTTCAAGATGGCAAATGTCTAAGATGTCAAATGACAAATGTCACAATGCTAAATGTAAAAAGTGAAAAGTGTCACAATGCTAAATGTCAAAAATGACAAATTTCAAGATGGCAAATGTCAAAGATGTCAAATAACAAATGTCACAATGCTAAATGTCAAAAATGAAAAGTGTCACCATGAAAAATGTCAAAAATAACAAATTTCAAGATGGCAAATGTCAAAGATCTCAAATGACAAATGTCACAATGCTAAATGTCAAAAACGAAAAGTGTCACCATGAAAAATGTCAAAAATGACAAATTTCAAGATGGCAAATGTCAAAGATGTCAAATGACAAATGTCACAATGCTAAATGTCAGAAATGAAAAGTGTCACCATGAAAAATGTCAAAAATAACAAATTTCAAGATGGCAAATGTCAAAGATGTCAAATGACAAATGTCACAATGCTAAATGTCAAAAATGAAAAGTGTCAAAAATGACAAATTTCAAGATGGCAAATGTCTAAGATGTCAAATGACAAATGTCACAATGCTAAATGTCAAAAATGAAAAGTGTCACCATGAAAAATGTCAAAAATGACAAATTTCAAGATGGCAAATGTCAAAGATGTCAAATGACAAATGTCACAATGCTAAATGTCAAAAATGAAAAGTGTCACCATGAAAAATGTCAAAAATGACAAATTTCAAGATGGCAAATGTCAAAGATGTCAAATGACAAATGTCACAATGCTAAATGTCAAAAATGAAAAGTGTCAAAAATGACAAATTTCAAGATGGCAAATGTCTAAGATGTCAAATGACAAATGTCACAATGCTAAATGTTAAAAATGAAAAGTGTCACCATGAAAAATAACAAAAATGACAAATTTCAAGATGGCAAATATCAAAGATGTCAAATGACAAATGTCACAATGCTAAATGTCAAAAATGAAAAGTGTCAAAAATGACAAATTTCAAGATGGCAAATGTCTAAGATGTCAAATGACAAATGTCACAATGCTAAATGTCAAAAATGAAAAGTGTCACAATGCTAAATGTCAAAAATGACAAATTTCAAGATGGCAAATGTCAAAGATGTCAAATGACAAATGTCACAATGCTAAATGTCAAAAATGAAATGTGTCAAAAATGACAAATTTCAAGATGGCAAATGTCTAAGATGTCAAATTAAAAATGTCACAATGCTAAATGTCAAAAATGAAAAGTGTCACAATGCTAAATGTCAAAAATGACAAATTTCAAGATGGCAAATGTCAAAGATGTCAAATGACAAATGTCACAATGCTAAATGTCAAAAATGAAAAGTGTCACCATGAAAAATGTCAAAAATAACAAATTTCAAGATGGCAAATGTCAAAGATCTCAAATGACAAATGTCACAATGCTAAATGTCAAAAACGAAAAGTGTCACCATGAAAAATGTCAAAAATGACAAATTTCAAGATGGCAAATGTCAAAGATGTCAAATGACAAATGTCACAATGCTAAATGTCAAAAATGAAAAGTGTCACCATGAAAAATGTCAAAAATAACAAATTTCAAGATGGCAAATGTCAAAGATGTCAAATGACAAATGTCACAATGCTAAATGTCAAAAATGAAAAGTGTCACCATGAAAAATGTCAAAAATGACAAATTTCAAGATGACAAATGTCAAAACTGACAAATGTCACAATGCTAAATGTCAAAAATGAAAAGTGTCACCATGAAAAATGTCAAAAATAACAAATTTCAAGTTGGCAAATGTCAAAGATGTCAAATGACAAATGTCACAATGCTAAATGTCAAAAATGAAAAGTGTCAAAAATGACAAATTTCAAGATGGCAAATGTCTAAGATGTCAAATGACAAATGTCACAATGCTAAATGTCAAAAATGAAAAGTGTCACCATGAAAAATGTCAAAAATGACAAATTTCAAGATGGCAAATGTCAAAGATGTTAAATGACAAATGTCACAATGCTAAATGTCAAAAATGAAAAGTGTCACCATGAAAAATGTCAAAAATGACAAATTTCAAGATGGCAAATGTCAAAGATGTCAAATGACAAATGTCACAATGCTAAATGTCAAAAATGAAAAAAGTCAAAAATGACAAATTTCAAGATGGCAAATGTCTAAGATGTCAAATGACAAATGTCACAATGCTAAATGTCAAAAATGAAAAGTGTCACCATGAAAAATGTCAAAAATGACAAATTTCAAGATGGCAAATGTCAAAGATGTCAAATGACAAATGTCACAATGCTAAATGTCAAAAATGAAAAGTGTCACCATGAAAAATGTCAAAAATGACAAATTTCAAGATGGCAAATGTCAAAGGTGTCAAATTACAAATGTCACAATGCTAAATGTCAAAAATGAAAAGTGTCAAAAATGACAAATTTCAAGATGGCAAATGTCTAAGATGTCAAATAACAAATGTCACAATGCTAAATGTCAAAAATGAAAAGTGTCACAATGCTAAATGTCAAAAATGACAAATTTCAAGATGGCAAATGTCAAAGATGTCAAATGACAAATGTCACAATGCTAAATGTCAAAAATGAAAAGTGTCACCATGAAAAATATCAAAAATGACAAATTTCAAGATGGCAAATGTCAAAGATGTCAAATGACAAATGCCACAATGCTAAATGTCAAAAATGAAAAGTGTCACCATGAAAAATGTCAAAAATAACAAATTTCAAGATGACAAATGTCAAAGATGTCAAATGACAAATGTCACAATGCTAAATGTCAAAAATGAAAAGTGTCACCATAAAAAATGTCAAAAATGACAAATTTCAAAATGCAAATGTCAAAACTGACAAATGTCACAATGCTAAATGTCAAAAATGAAAAGTGTCACCATAAAAAATGTCAAAAATAACAAATTTCAAGATGGCAAATGTCAAAGATGTCAAATGACAAATGTCACAATGCTAAATGTCAAAAATAAAAAGTGTCACCATGAACAATGTCAAAAATGACAAATTTCAAGATGGCAAATGTCAAAACTGACAAATGTCACAATGCTAAATGTCAAAAATGAAAAGTGTCACCATGAAAAATGTCACAAATAACAAATTTTAAGATGGCAAATGTCAAAGATGTCAAATGACAAATGTCACAATGCTAAATGTCAAAAATGACAAATTTCAAGATCACAAATGTCAAAGATGTCAAATGACAAATGTCACAATGCTAAATGTCAAAAATGAAAAGTGTCACCATGAAAAATGTCAAAAATGACAAATTTCAAGATGGCAAATGTCAAAGATGTCAAATGACAAATGTCACAATGCTAAATGTCAAAAATGAAAAGTGCCACTATGAAAAATGTCAAAAATGACAAATTTCAAGATGGCAAATGTCAAAGATGTCAAATGACAAATGTCACAATGCTAAATGTCAAAAATAAAAAGTGTTACCATGAAAAATGTCAAAAATGACAAATTTCAAGATGGCAAATGTCAAAGATGTCAAATGACAAATGTCACAATGCTAAATGTCAAAAATGAAATGTGTCAAAAATGACAAATTTCAAGATGGCAAATGTCTAAGATGTCAAATGACAAATGTCACAATGCTAAATGTCAAAAATGAAAAGTGTCACAATGCTAAATGTCAAAAATGACAAATTTTAAGATGGCAAATGTCAAAGATGTCAAATGACAAATGTCACAATGCTAAATGTCAAAAATGAAAAGTGTCACCATGAAAAATGTCAAAAATAACAAATTTCAAGATGGCAAATGTCAAAGATGTCAAATGCCAAATGTCACAATGCTAAATGTCAAAAATGAAAAGTGTCACCATGAAAAATGTCAAAAATGACAAATTTCAAGATGGCATATGTCAAAGATGTCAAATAACAAATGTCACAATGCTAAATGTCAAAAATGAAAAGTGTCACCATGAAAAATGTCAAAAATAACAAATTTCAAGATGGCAAATGTCAAAGATGTCAAATGACAAATGTCACAATGATAAATGTCAAAAATGAAAAGTGTCACCATGAAAAATGTCAAAAATGACAAATTTCAAGATGGCAAATGTCAAAACTGACAAATGTCACAACGCTAAATGTCAAAAATGAAAATTGTCACCATGAAAAATGTCACAAATAACAAATTTCAAGATGGCAAATGTCAAAGATGTCAAATGACAAATGTCACAATGCTAAATGTCAAAAATGAAAAGTGTCACCATGAAAAATGTCAAAAATGACAAATTTCAAGATGGCAAATGTCAAAACTGACAAATGTCACAATGCTAAATGTCAAAAATGAAAAGTGTCACCATAAAAAAGTTAAAAATCACAAATTTTAAGATGGCAAATGTCAAAGATGTCAAATGACAAATGTCACAATGCTAAATGTCAAAAATGACAAATTTCAAGATGGCAAATGTCAAAGATGTCAAATGACAAATGTCACAATGCTAAATGTCAAAAATAAAAAGTGTCACCATTAAAAATGTCAAAAATGACAAATTTCAAGATGGCAAATGTCAAAGATGTCAAATGACAAATGTCACAATGCTACATGTCAAAAATGAAAAGTGTCACCATAAAAAATGTCAAAAATGACAAATTTCAAGATGGCAAATGTCAAAGATGTCAAATTACAAATGCCACAATGCTAAATGTCAAAAATGAAAAGTGTCAAAAATGACAAATTTCAAAATGGCAAATGTCTAAGATGTCAAATGACAAATGTCACAATGCTAAATGTCAAAAATGAAAAGTGTCACAATGCTAAATGTCAAAAATGACAAATTTCAAGATGGCAAATGTCAAAGATGTCAAATGACAAATGTCACAATGCTAAATGTCAAAAATGACAAGTGTCACCATGAAAAATGTCAAAAATAACAAATTTCAAGATGGCAAATGTCAAAGATGTCAAATGACAAATGTCACAATGCTAAATGTCAAAAATGATAAGTGTCACCATGAAAAATGTCAAAAATAACAAATTTCAAGATGGCAAATGTCAAAGATGTCAAATGACAAATGTCACAATGCTAAATGTCAAAAATGAAAAATGTCAAAAATGACAAATTTCAAGATGGCATATGTCAAAGATGTCAAATGACAAATGTCACAATGCTAAATGTCAAAAACGAAAAGTGTCACCATGAAAAATGTCAAAAATGACAAATTTCAAGATGGCAAATTTCAAAGATGTCAAATGACCAATGTCACAATGCTAAATGTCAAAAATGAAAAGTGTCACCATGAAAAATGTCAAAAATAACAAATTTCAAGATGGCAAATGTCAAAGATGTCAAATGACAAATGTCACAATGCTAAATGTCAAAAACGAAATGTGTCACTATGAAAAATGTCAAAAATGACAAATTTCAAGATGGCAAATGTCAAAGATGTCAAATGACAAATGTCACAATGCTAAATGTCAAAAATGAAAAGTGTCACCATGAAAAATGTCAAAATAACAAATTTCAAGATGGCAAATGTCAAAGATGTCAAATGACAAATGTCACAATGCTAAATGTCAAAAATGAAAAGTGTCACCATAAAAAATGTCAAAAATGACATATTTCAAAATGGCAAATGTCAAAACTGACAAATGTCACAATGCTAAATGTAAAAAATGACAAATTTCAAGATGGCAAATGTCAAAGATGTCAAATGACAAATGTCACAATGCTAAATGTCAAAAATGAAAAGTGTCACCATGAAAAAGGTCAAAAATGACAAATTTCAAGATGGCAAATGTCAAAGATGTCAAATGACAAATATCACAATGCTAAATGTCAAAAATGAAAAGTGTCACCATGAAAAATGTCAAAAATGACAAAATTCAAGATGGCAAATGTCAAAACTGACAAATGTCACAATGCTAAATGTCAAAAATGATAAGTGTCACCATGAAAAATGTCAAAAATGACAAATTTAAAGATGGCAAATGTCCAAGATGTCAAATGACAAATGTCACAATGCTAAATGTCAAAAATGAAAAGTGTCACCATGAAAAATGTCAAAAATGACAAATTTCAAGATGGCAAATGTCAAAGATGTCAAATGACAAATGTCACAATGCTAAATGTCAAAAATGAAAAGTGTCAAAAATGACAAATTTCAAGATGGCAAATGTCTAAGATGTCAAATGACAAATGTCACAATGCTAAATGTTAAAAATGAAAAGTGTCACCATGAAAAATGTCAAAAATGACAAATTTCAAGATGGCAAATGTTAAAACTGGCAAATGTCACAATGCTAAATGTCAAAAATGAAAAGTGTGACCATGAAAAATGTCAAAAATAACAAATTTCAAGATGGCAAATGTCAAAACTGACAAATGTCACAATGCTAAATGTCAAAAATGATAAGTGTCACCATGAAAAATGTCAAAAATAAAAAAATTTCAAGATGGCAAATGTCAAAGATGTCAAATGACAAATGTCACAATGCTAAATGTCAAAAATGACAAATTTCAAGATGGCAAATATCAAAGATGTCAAATGACAAATGTCACAATGCTAAATGTCAAAAATGAAAAGTGTCACCATGAAAAATGTCAAAATTGACAAATTTCAAGATGGCAAATGTCAAAGATGTCAAATGACAAATCTTACAATGCTAAATGTCAAAAATGAAAAGTGTCACCATGAAAAATGTCAAAAATAACAAATTGTAAGATGGCAAATGTCAAAGATGTCAAATGACAAATGTCACAATGCTAAATGTCAAAAATAAAAAGTGTCACCATGAAAAATGTCAAAAATGACAAATTTCAAGATGGCAAATGTCAAAACTGACAAATGTCACAATGCTAAATGTCAAAAATGAAAAGTGTCACCATGAAAAATGTCAAAACTAACAAATTTCAAGATGGCAAATGTCAAAGATGTCAAATGACAAATGTCACAATGCTAAATGTCAAAAATGACAAATTTCAAGATGGCAAATGTCAAAGATGTCAAATGACAAATGTCACAATGCTAAATGTCAAAAATGAAAAGTGTCACCATGAAAAATGTCAAAAATGACAAATTTCAAGATGGCAAATGTCAAAGATGTCAAATGACAAATGTCACAATGCTAAATGTCAAAAATGAAAAGTGTCACCATGAAAAATGTCAAAAATGACACATTTTAAGATGGCAAATGTCAAAGATGTCAAATGACAAATGTCACAATGCTAAATGTCAAAAATGAAAAGTGTCACCATGAAAAATGTCAAAAATGACAAATTTCAAGATGGCAATTATCAAAGATGTCAAATGACAAATGTCACAATGCTAAATGTCAAAAATGACAAATTTCAAGATGGAAAATGTCAAAGATGTCAAATGATAAATGTCACAATGCTAAATGTCAAAAATGAAAAGTGTCACCATGAAAAATGTCAAAAATGACAAATTTCAAGATGGCAAATGTCATAAATGTCAAATGACAAATGTCACAATGCTAAATGTCAAAAATGAAAAGTGTCAAAAATGACAAATTTCAAGATGGCAAATGTCTAAGATGTCAAATGACAAATGTCACAATGCTAAATGTCAAAAATGAAAAGTGTCACCATGAAAAATGTCAAAAGTTACAAATATCAAGATGGCAAATGTCAAAGATGTCAAATGACAAATGTCACAATGCTAAATGTCAAAAATGAAAAGTGTCACCATGAAAAATGTCAAAAATGACGACAAATTTCAAGATGGCAAATGTCAAAGGTGTCAAATTACAAATGTCACAATGCTAAATGTCAAAAATGAAAAGTGTCACCATGAAAAATGTCAAAAATGACAAATTTCAAGATGGCAAATGTCAAAGGTGTCAAATTACAAATGTCACAATGCTAAATGTCAAAAATGAAAAGTGTCAAAAATGACAAATTTCAAGATGGCAAATGTCTAAGATGTCAAATGACAAATGTCACAATGCTAAATGTCAAAAATGAAAAGTGTCACAATGCTAAATGTCAAAAATGACAAATTTCAAGATGGCAAATGTCTAAGATGTCAAATGACAAATGTCACAATGCTAAATGTTAAAAATGAAAAGTGTCACCATGAAAAATGTCAAAAATGACAAATTTCAAGATGGCAAATGTCAAAGATGTCAAATGACAAATGTCACAATGCTAAATGTCAAAAATGAAAAGTGTCACCATGAAAAATGTTAAAAATGACAAATTTCAAGATGGCAAATGTCAAAGGTGTCAAATTACAAATGTCACAATGCTAAATGTCAAAAATGAAAAGTGTCAAAAATGACAAATTTCAAGATGGCAAATGTCACAATGCTAAATGTCAAAAATGAAAAGTGTCACAATGCTAAATGTCAAAAATGACAAATTTCAAGATGGCAAATGTCAAAGATGTCAAATGACAAATGTCACAATGCTAAATGTCAAAAATGAAAAGTGTCACCATGAAAAATATCAAAAATGACAAATTTCAAGATGGCAAATGTCGAAGATGTCAAATGACAAATGCCACAATGCTAAATGTCAAAAATGAAAAGTGTCACCATGAAAAATGTCAAAAATAACAAATTTCAAGATGACAAATGTCAAAGATGTCAAATGACAAATGTCACAATGCTAAATGTCAAAAATGAAAAGTGTCACCATAAAAAATGTCAAAAATGACAAATTTCAAAATGCAAATGTCAAAACTGACAAATGTCACAATGCTAAATGTCAAAAATGAAAAGTGTCACCATAAAAAAAGTCAAAAATAACAAATTTCAAGATGGCAAATGTCAAAGATGTCAAATGACAAATGTCACAATGCTAACTGTCAAAAATAAAAAGTGTCACCATGAACAATGTCAAAAATGACAAATTTCAAGATGGCAAATGTCAAAACTGACAAATGTCACAATGCTAAATGTCAAAAATGAAAAGTGTCACCATGAAAAATGTCAAAAATAACAAATTTTAAGATGGCAAATGTCAAAGATGTCAAATGACAAATGTCACAATGCTAAATGTCAAAAATGACAAATTTCAAGATCACAAATGTCAAAGATGTCAAATGACAAATGTCACAATGCTAAATGTCAAAAATGAAAAGTGTCACCATGAAAAATGTCAAAAATGACAAATTTCAAGATGGCAAATGTCAAAGATGTCAAATGACAAATGTCACAATGCTAAATGTCAAAAATGAAAAGTGCCACTATGAAAAATGTCAAAAATGACAAATTTCAAGATGGCAAATGTCAAAGATGTCAAATGACAAATGTCACAATGCTAAATGTCAAAAATAAAAAGTGTTACCATGAAAAATGTCAAAAATGACAAATTTCAAGATGGCAAATGTCAAAGATGTCAAATGACAAATGTCACAATGCTAAATGTCAAAAATGAAATGTGTCAAATATGACAAATTTCAAAATGGCAAATGTCTAAGATGTCAAATGACAAATGTCACAATGCTAAATGTCAAAAATGAAAAGCGTCACAATGCTAAATGTCAAAAATGACAAATTTTAAGATGGCAAATGTCAAAGATGTCAAATGACAAATGTCACAATGCTAAATGTCAAAAATGAAAAGTGTCACCATGAAAAATGTCAAAAATAACAAATTTCAAGATGGCAAATGTCAAAGATGTCAAATGCCAAATGTCACAATGCTAAATGTCAAAAATGAAAAGTGTCACCATGAAAAATGTCAAAAATGACAAATTTCAAGATGGCATATGTCAAAGATGTCAAATAACAAATGTCACAATGCTAAATGTCAAAAATGAAAAGTGTCACCATGAAAAATGTCAAAAATAACAAATTTCAAGATGGCAAATGTCAAAGATGTCAAATGACAAATGTCACAATGATAAATGTCAAAAATGAAAAGTGTCACCATGAAAAATGTCAAAAATGACAAATTTCAAGATGGCAAATGTCAAAACTGACAAATGTCACAACGCTAAATGTCAAAAATGAAAATTGTCACCATGAAAAATGTCACAAATAACAAATTTCAAGATGGCAAATGTCAAAGATGTCAAATGACAAATGTCACAATGCTAAATGTCAAAAATGAAAAGTGTCACCATAAAAAATGTCAAAAATGACAAATTTCAAGATGGCAAATGTCAAAACTGACAAATGTCACAATGCTAAATGTCAAAAATGAAAAGTGTCACCATAAAAAAGTCAAAAATCACAAATTTTAAGATGGCAAATGTCAAAGATGTCAAATGACAAATGTCACAATGCTAAATGTCAAAAATGACAAATTTTAAGATGGCAAATGTCAAAGATGTCAAATGACAAATGTCACAATGCTAAATGTCAAAAATAAAAAGTGTCACCATGAAAAATGTCAAAAATGACCAATTTCAAGATGGCAAATGTCAAAGATGTCAAATGACAAATGTCACAATGCTAAATGTCAAAAATGAAAAATGTCAAAAATGACAAATTTCACGATGGCAAATGTCACAATGCTAAATGTCAAAAATGAAAAGTGTCACCATTAAAAATGTCAAAAATGACAAATTTCAAGATGGCAAATGTCAAAGATGTCAAATGACAAATGTCACATTGCTACATGTCAAAAATGAAAAGTGTCACCATAAAAAATGTCAAAAATGACAAATTTCAAGATGGCAAATGTCAAAGATGTCAAATTACAAATGCCACAATGCTAAATGTCAAAAATGAAAAGTGTCAAAAATGACAAATTTCAAGATGGCAAATGTCTAAGATGTCAAATGACAAATGTCACAATGCTAAATGTCAAAAATGAAAAGTGTCACAATGCTAAATGTCAAAAATGACAAATTTCAAGATGGCAAATGTCAAAGATGTCAAATGACAAATGTCACAATGCTAAATGTCAAAAATGAAAAGTGTCACCATGAAAAATGTCAAAAATAACAAATTTCAAGATGGCAAATGTCAAAGATGTCAAATGACAAATGTCACAATGCTAAATGTCAAAAATGATAAGTGTCACCATGAAAAATGTCAAAAATAACAAATTTCAAGATGGCAAATGTCAAAGATGTCAAATGACAAATGTCACAATGCTAAATGTCAAAAATGAAAAGTGTCACCATGAAAAATGTCAAAAATGACAAATTTCAAGATGGCATATGTCAAAGATGTCAAATGACAAATGTCACAATGCTAAATGTCAAAAACGAAAAGTGTCACCATGAAAAATGTCAAAAATGACAAATTTCAAGATGGCAAATTTCAAAGATGTCAAATGACCACTGTCACAATGCTAAATGTCAAAAATGAAAAGTGTCACCATGAAAAATGTCAAAAATAACAAATTTCAAGATGGCAAATGTCAAAGATGTCAAATGACAAATGTCACAATGCTAAATGTCAAAAACGAAAAGTGTCACTATGAAAAATGTCAAAAATGACAAATTTCAAGATGGCAAATGTCAAAGATGTCAAATGACAAATGTCACAATGCTAAATGTCAAAAATGAAAAGTGTCACCATGAAAAATGTCAAAATAACAAATTTCAAGATGGCAAATGTCAAAGATGTCAAATGACAAATGTCACAATGCTAAATGTCAAAAATGAAAAGTGTCACCATAAAAAATGTCAAAAATGACATATTTCAAAATGGCAAATGTCAAAACTGACAAATGTCACAATGCTAAATGTAAAAAATGACAAATTTCAAGATGGCAAATGTCAAAGATGTCAAATGACAAATGTCACAATGCTAAATGTCAAAAATGAAAAGTGTCACCATGAAAAAGGTCAAAAATGACAAATTTCAAGATGGCAAATGTCAAAGATGTCAAATGACAAATATCACAATGCTAAATGTCAAAAATGAAAAGTGTCACCATGAAAAATGTCAAAAATGACAAAATTCAAGATGGCAAATGTCAAAACTGACAAATGTCACAATGCTAAATGTCAAAAATGATAAGTGTCACCATGAAAAATGTCAAAAATGACAAATTTAAAGATGGCAAATGTCCAAGATGTCAAATGACAAATGTCACAATGCTAAATGTCAAAAATGAAAAGTGTCACCATGAAAAATGTCAAAAATGACAAATTTCAAGATGGCAAATGTCAAAGATGTCAAATGACAAATGTCACAATGCTAAATGTCAAAAATGAAAAGTGTCAAAAATGACAAATTTCAAGATGGCAAATGTCTAAGATGTCAAATGACAAATGTCACAATGCTAAATGTTAAAAATGAAAAGTGTCACCATGAAAAATGTCAAAAATGACAAATTTCAAGATGGCAAATGTCAAAACTGACAAATGTCACAATGCTAAATGTCAAAAATGAAAAGTGTGACCATGAAAAATGTCAAAAATAACAAATTTCAAGATGGCAAATGTCAAAACTGACAAATGTCACAATGCTAAATGTCAAAAATGATAAGTGTCACCATGAAAAATGTCAAAAATAAAAAAATTTCAAGATGGCAAATGTCAAAGATGTCAAATGACAAATGTCACAATGCTAAATGTCAAAATTGACAAATTTCAAGATGGCAAATGTCAAAGATGTCAAATGACAAATCTCACAATGCTAAATGTCAAAAATGAAAAGTGTCACCATGAAAAATGTCAAAAATAACAAATTTTAAGATGGCAAATGTCAAAGATGTCAAATGACAAATGTCACAATGCTAAATGTCAAAAATAAAAAGTGTCACCATAAAAAATGTCAAAAATGACAAATTTCAAGATGGCAAATGTCAAAACTGACAAATGTCACAATGCTAAAAGTCAAAAATGAAAAGTGTCACCATGAAAAATGTCAAAACTAACAAATTTCAAGATGGCAAATGTCAAAGATGTCAAATGACAAATGTCACAATGCTAAATGTCAAAATTGACAAATTTCAAGATGGCAAATGTCAAAGATGTCAAATGACAAATGTCACAATGCTAAATGTCAAAAATGAAAAGTGTCACCATGAAAAATGTCAAAAATGACAAATTTCAAGATGGCAAATGTCAAAGATGTCAAATGACAAATGTCACAATGCTAAATGTCAAAAATCAAAAGTGTCACCATGAAAAATGTCAAAAATGACACATTTTAAGATGGCAAATGTCAAAGATGTCAAATGACAAATGTCACAATGCTAAATGTCAAAAATGAAAAGTGTCACCATGAAAAATGTCAAAAATGACAAATTTCAAGATGGCAATTATCAAAGATGTCAAATGACAAATGTCACAATGCTAAATGTCAAAAATGACAAATTTCAAGATGGAAAATGTCAAAGATGTCAAATGATAAATGTCACAATGCTAAATGTCAAAAATGAAAAGTGTCACCATGAAAAATGTCAAAAATGACAAATTTCAAGATGGCAAATGTCATAAATGTCAAATGACAAATGTCACAATGCTAAATGTCAAAAATGAAAAGTGTCAAAAATGACAAATTTCAAGATGGCAAATGTCTAAGATGTCAAATGACAAATGTCACAATGCTAAATGTCAAAAATGAAAAGTGTCACCATGAAAAATGTCAAAAGTTACAAATATCAAGATGGCAAATGTCAAAGATGTCAAATGACAAATGTCACAATGCTAAATGTCAAAAATGGAAAGTGTCAAAAATGACAAATTTCAAGATGGCAAATGTCGAAGATGTCAAATGACAAATGTCACAATGCTAAATGTCAAAAATGAAAAGTGTCACCATGAAAAATGTCAAAAATAACAAATTTCAAGATGGCAAATGTCAATGATATCAAATGACAAATGTCACAATGCTAAATGTCAAAAATGAAAAGTGTCACCATGAAAAATGTCAAAAATGACAAATTTCAAGATGGCAAATGTCAAAACTGGCAAATGTCACAATGCTAAATGTCAAAAATGATAAGTGTCACCATGAAAAATGTCAAAAATGACAAATTTCAAGATCACAAATGTCAAAGATGTCAAATGACAAATGTCACAATGCTAAATGTCAAAAATGAAAAGTGTCACCATGAAAAATGTCAAAAATGACAAATTTCAAGATGGCAAATGTCAAAGATGTCAAATGACAAATGTCACAATGCTAAATGTCAAAAATGAAAAGTGCCACTATGAAAAATGTCAAAAATGACAAAGTTCAAGATGGCAAATGTCAAAGATGTCAAATGACAAATGTCACAATGCTAAATGTCAAAAATAAAAAGTGTTACCATGAAAAATGTCAAAAATGACAAATTTCAAGATGGCAAATGTCAAAGATGTCAAATGACAAATGTCACAATGCTAAATGTCAAAAATGAAATGTGTCAAAAATGACAAATTTCAAGATGGCAAATGTCTAAGATGTCAAATGACAAATGTCACAATGCTAAATGTCAAAAATGAAAAGTGTCACAATGCTAAATGTCAAAAATGACAAATTTTAAGATGGCAAATGTCAAAGATGTCAAATGACAAATGTCACAATGCTAAATGTCAAAAATGAAAAGTGTCACCATGAAAAATGTCAAAAATAACAAATTTCAAGATGGCAAATGTCAAAGATGTCAAATGCCAAATGTCACAATGCTAAATGTCAAAAATGAAAAGTGTCACCATGAAAAATGTCAAAAATGACAAATTTCAAGATCGCATATGTCAAAGATGTCAAATAACAAATGTCACAATGCTAAATGTCAAAAATGAAAAGTGTCACCATGAAAAATGTCAAAAATAACAAATTTCAAGATGGCAAATGTCAAAGATGTCAAATGACAAATGTCACAATGATAAATGTCAAAAATGAAAAGTGTCACCATGAAAAATGTCAAAAATGACAAATTTCAAGATGGCAAATGTCAAAACTGACAAATGTCACAACGCTAAATGTCAAAAATGAAAATTGTCACCATGAAAAATGTCACAAATAACAAATTTCAAGATGGCAAATGTCAAAGATGTCAAATGACAAATGTCACAATGCTAAATGTCAAAAATGAAAAGTGTCACCATGAAAAATGTCAAAAATGACAAATTTCAAGATGGCAAATGTCAAAACTGACAAATGTCACAATGCTAAATGTCAAAAATGAAAAGTGTCACCATAAAAAAGTCAAAAATCACAAATTTTAAGATGGCAAATGTCAAAGATGTCAAATGACAAATGTCACAATGCTAAATGTCAAAAATGACAAATTTCAAGATGGCAAATGTCAAAGATGTCAAATGACAAATGTCACAATGCTAAATGTCAAAAATAAAAAGTGTCACCATGAAAAATGTCAAAAATGACCAATTTCAAGATGGCAAATGTCAAAGATGTCAAATGACAAATGTCACAATGCTAAATGTCAAAAATGAAAAATGTCAAAAATGACAAATTTCACGATGGCAAATGTCACAATGCTAAATGTCAAAAATGATAAGTGTCACCATGAAAAATGTCAAAAATGACAAATTTCAAGATGGCAAATGTCAAAGATGTCAAATGACAAATGTCACAATGCTAAATGTCAAAAATGAAAAGTGTCACCATTAAAAATGTCAAAAATGACAAATTTCAAGATGGCAAATGTCAAAGATGTCAAATGACAAATGTCACAATGCTACATGTCAAAAATGAAAATTGTCACCATAAAAAATGTCAAAAATGACAAATTTCAAGATGGCAAATGTCAAAGATGTCAAATTACAAATGCCACAATGCTAAATGTCAAAAATGAAAAGTGTCAAAAATGACAAATTTCAAGATGGCAAATGTCTAAGATGTCAAATGACAAATGTCACAATGCTAAATGTCAAAAATGAAAAGTGTCACAATGCTAAATGTCAAAAATGACAAATTTCAAGATGGCAAATGTCAAAGATGTCAAATGACAAATGTCACAATGCTAAATGTCAAAAATGAAAAGTGTCACCATGAAAAATGTCAAAAATAACAAATTTCAAGATGGCAAATGTCAAAGATGTCAAATGACAAATGTCACAATGCTAAATGTCAAAAATGATAAGTGTCACCATGAAAAATGTCAAAAATAACAAATTTCAAGATGGCAAATGTCAAAGATGTCAAATGACAAATGTCACAATGCTAAATGTCAAAAATGAAAAGTGTCACCATGAAAAATGTCAAAAATGACAAATTTCAAGATGGCATATGTCAAAGATGTCAAATGACAAATGTCACAATGCTAAATGTCAAAAACGAAAAGTGTCACCATGAAAAATGTCAAAAATGACAAATTTCAAGATGGCAAATTTCAAAGATGTCAAATGACCAATGTCACAATGCTAAATGTCAAAAATGAAAAGTGTCACCATGAAAAATGTCAAAAATAACAAATTTCAAGATGGCAAATGTCAAAGATGTCAAATGACAAATGTCACAATGCTAAATGTCAAAAACGAAAAGTGTCACTATGAAAAATGTCAAAAATGACAAATTTCAAGATGGCAAATGTCAAAGATGTCAAATGACAAATGTCACAATGCTAAATGTCAAAAATGAAAAGTGTCACCATGAAAAATGTCAAAATAACAAATTTCAAGATGGCAAATGTCAAAGATGTCAAATGACAAATGTCACAATGCTAAATGTCAAAAATGAAAAGTGTCACCATAAAAAATGTCAAAAATGACATATTTCAAAATGGCAAATGTCAAAACTGACAAATGTCACAATGCTAAATGTAAAAAATGACAAATTTCAAGATGGCAAATGTCAAAGATGTCAAATGACAAATGTCACAATGCTAAATGTCAAAAATGAAAAGTGTCACCATGAAAAAGGTCAAAAATGACAAATTTCAAGATGGCAAATGTCAAAGATGTCAAATGACAAATATCACAATGCTAAATGTCAAAAATGAAAAGTGTCACCATGAAAAATGTCAAAAATGACAAAATTCAAGATGGCAAATGTCAAAACTGACAAATGTCACAATGCTAAATGTCAAAAATGATAAGTGTCACCATGAAAAATGTCAAAAATGACAAATTTAAAGATGGCAAATGTCCAAGATGTCAAATGACAAATGTCACAATGCTAAATGTCAAAAATGAAAAGTGTCACCATGAAAAATGTCAAAAATGACAAATTTCAAGATGGCAAATGTCAAAGATGTCAAATGACAAATGTCACAATGCTAAATGTCAAAAATGAAAAGTGTCACAAATGACAAATTTCAAGATGGCAAATGTCTAAGATGTCAAATGACAAATGTCACAATGCTAAATGTTAAAAATGAAAAGTGTCACCATGAAAAATGTAAAAATGACAAATTTCAAGATGGCAAATGTCAAAACTGACAAATGTCACAATGCTAAATGTCAAAAATGAAAAGTGTGACCATGAAAAAGGTCAAAAATAACAAATTTCAAGATGGCAAATGTCAAAACTGACAAATGTCACAATGCTAAATGTCAAAAATGATAAGTGTCACCATGAAAAATGTCAAAAATAAAAAAATTTCAAGATGGCAAATGTCAAAGATGTCAAATGACAAATGTCACAATGCTAAATGTCAAAATTGACAAATTTCAAGATGGCAAATGTCAAAGATGTCAAATGACAAATCTCACAATGCTAAATGTCAAAAATGAAAAGTGTCACCATGAAAAATGTCAAAAATAACAAATTTTAAGATGGCAAATGTCAAAGATGTCAAATGACAAATGTCACAATGCTAAATGTCAAAAATAAAAAGTGTCACCATGAAAAATGTCAAAAATGACAAATTTCAAGATGGCAAATGTCAAAACTGACAAATGTCACAATGCTAAATGTCAAAAATGAAAAGTGTCACCATGAAAAATGTCAAAACTAACAAATTTCAAGATGGCAAATGTCAAAGATGTCAAATGACAAATGTCACAATGCTAAATGTCAAAAATGACAAATTTCAAGATGGCAAATGTCAAAGATGTCAAATGACAAATGTCACAATGCTAAATGTCAAAAATGAAAAGTGTCACCATGAAAAATGTCAAAAATGATAAATTTCAAGATGGCAAATGTCAAAGATGTCAAATGACAAATGTCACAATGCTAAATGTCAAAAATGAAAAGTGTCACCATGAAAAATGTCAAAAATGACACATTTTAAGATGGCAAATGTCAAAGATGTCAAATGACAAATGTCACAATGCTAAATGTCAAAAATGAAAAGTGTCACCATGAAAAATGTCAAAAATGACAAATTTTAAGATGGCAATTATCAAAGATGTCAAATGACAAATGTCACAATGCTAAATGTCAAAAATGACAAATTTCAAGATGGAAAATGTCAAAGATGTCAAATGATAAATGTCACAATGCTAAATGTCAAAAATGAAAAGTGTCACCATGAAAAATGTCAAAAATGACAAATTTCAAGATGGCAAATGTCATAAATGTCAAATGACAAATGTCACAATGCTAAATGTCAAAAATGAAAAGTGTCAAAAATGACAAATTTCAAGATGGCAAATGTCTAAGATGTCAAATGACAAATGTCACAATGCTAAATGTCAAAAATGAAAAGTGTCACCATGAAAAATGTCAAAAGTTACAAATATCAAGATGGCAAATGTCAAAGATGTCAAATGACAAATGTCACAATGCTAAATGTCAAAAATGGAAAGTGTCAAAAATGACAAATTTCAAGATGGCAAATGTCGAAGATGTCAAATGACAAATGTCACAATGCTAAATGTCAAAAATGAAAAGTGTCACCATGAAAAATGTCAAAAATAACAAATTTCAAGATGGCAAATGTCAATGATATCAAATGACAAATGTCACAATGCTAAATGTCAAAAATGAAAAGTGTCACCATGAAAAATGTCAAAAATGACAAATTTCAAGATGGCAAATGTCAAAACTGGCAAATGTCACAATGCTAAATGTCAAAAATGATAAGTGTCACCATGAAAAATGTCAAAAATGACAAATTTCAAGATGGCAAATGTCCAATATGTCAAATGACAAATGTCACAATGCTAAATGTCAAAAATGAAAAGTGTCACCATGAAAAATGTCAAAAATGACAAATTTCAAGATGGCAAATGTCAAAGATGTCAAATGACAAATGTCACAATGCTAAATGTCAAAAATGAAAAGTGTCAAAAATGACAAATTTCAAGATGGCAAATGTCTAAGATGTCAAATGACAAATGTCACAATGCTAAATGTCAAAAATGAAAAGTGTCACCATGAAAAATGTCAAAAATGACAAATTTCACGATGGCAAATGTCACAATGCTAAATGTCCAAAATGATAAGTGTCACCATGAAAAATGTCAAAAATGACAAATTTCAAGATGGCAAATGTCAAAGATGTCAAATGACAAATGTCACAATGCTAAATGTCAAAAATGAAAAGTGTCACCATTAAAAATGTCAAAAATGACAAATTTCAAGATGGCAAATGTCAAAGATGTCAAATGACAAATGTCACAATGCTACATGTCAAAAATGAAAATTGTCACCATAAAAAATGTCAAAAATGACAAATTTCAAGATGGCAAATGTCAAAGATGTCAAATTACAAATGCCACAATGCTAAATGTCAAAAATGAAAAGTGTCAAAAATGACAAATTTCAAGATGGCAAATGTCTAAGATGTCAAATGACAAATGTCACAATGCTAAATGTCAAAAATGAAAAGTGTCACAATGCTAAATGTCAAAAATGACAAATTTCAAGATGGCAAATGTCAAAGATGTCAAATGACAAATGTCACAATGCTAAATGTCAAAAATGAAAAGTGTCACCATGAAAAATGTCAAAAATAACAAATTTCAAGATGGCAAATGTCAAAGATGTCAAATGACAAATGTCACAATGCTAAATGTCAAAAATGATAAGTGTCACCATGAAAAATGTCAAAAATAACAAATTTCAAGATGGCAAATGTCAAAGATGTCAAATGACAAATGTCACAATGCTAAATGTCAAAAATGAAAAGTGTCACCATGAAAAATGTCAAAAATGACAAATTTCAAGATGGCATATGTCAAAGATGTCAAATGACAAATGTCACAATGCTAAATGTCAAAAACGAAAAGTGTCACCATGAAAAATGTCAAAAATGACAAATTTCAAGATGGCAAATTTCAAAGATGTCAAATGACCAATGTCACAATGCTAAATGTCAAAAATGAAAAGTGTCACCATGAAAAATGTCAAAAATAACAAATTTCAAGATGGCAAATGTCAAAGATGTCAAATGACAAATGTCACAATGCTAAATGTCAAAAACGAAAAGTGTCACTATGAAAAATGTCAAAAATGACAAATTTCAAGATGGCAAATGTCAAAGATGTCAAATGACAAATGTCACAATGCTAAATGTCAAAAATGAAAAGTGTCACCATGAAAAATGTCAAAATAACAAATTTCAAGATGGCAAATGTCAAAGATGTCAAATGACAAATGTCACAATGCTAAATGTCAAAAATGAAAAGTGTCACCATAAAAAATGTCAAAAATGACATATTTCAAAATGGCAAATGTCAAAACTGACAAATGTCACAATGCTAAATGTAAAAAATGACAAATTTCAAGATGGCAAATGTCAAAGATGTCAAATGACAAATGTCACAATGCTAAATGTCAAAAATGAAAAGTGTCACCATGAAAAAGGTCAAAAATGACAAATTTCAAGATGGCAAATGTCAAAGATGTCAAATGACAAATATCACAATGCTAAATGTCAAAAATGAAAAGTGTCACCATGAAAAATGTCAAAAATGACAAAATTCAAGATGGCAAATGTCAAAACTGACAAATGTCACAATGCTAAATGTCAAAAATGATAAGTGTCACCATGAAAAATGTCAAAAATGACAAATTTAAAGATGGCAAATGTCCAAGATGTCAAATGACAAATGTCACAATGCTAAATGTCAAAAATGAAAAGTGTCACCATGAAAAATGTCAAAAATGACAAATTTCAAGATGGCAAATGTCAAAGATGTCAAATGACAAATGTCACAATGCTAAATGTCAAAAATGAAAAGTGTCACAAATGACAAATTTCAAGATGGCAAATGTCTAAGATGTCAAATGACAAATGTCACAATGCTAAATGTTAAAAATGAAAAGTGTCACCATGAAAAATGTCAAAAATGACAAATTTCAAGATGGCAAATGTCAAAACTGACAAATGTCACAATGCTAAATGTCAAAAATGAAAAGTGTGACCATGAAAAATGTCAAAAATAACAAATTTCAAGATGGCAAATGTCAAAACTGACAAATGTCACAATGCTAAATGTCAAAAATGATAAGTGTCACCATGAAAAATGTCAAAAATAAAAAAATTTCAAGATGGCAAATGTCAAAGATGTCAAATGACAAATGTCACAATGCTAAATGTCAAAATTGACAAATTTCAAGATGGCAAATGTCAAAGATGTCAAATGACAAATCTCACAATGCTAAATGTCAAAAATGAAAAGTGTCACCATGAAAAATGTCAAAAATAACAAATTTTAAGATGGCAAATGTCAAAGATGTCAAATGACAAATGTCACAATGCTAAATGTCAAAAATAAAAAGTGTCACCATGAAAAATGTCAAAAATGACAAATTTCAAGATGGCAAATGTCAAAACTGACAAATGTCACAATGCTAAATGTCAAAAATGAAAAGTGTCACCATGAAAAATGTCAAAACTAACAAATTTCAAGATGGCAAATGTCAAAGATGTCAAATGACAAATGTCACAATGCTAAATGTCAAAAATGACAAATTTCAAGATGGCAAATGTCAAAGATGTCAAATGACAAATGTCACAATGCTAAATGTCAAAAATGAAAAGTGTCACCATGAAAAATGTCAAAAATGATAAATTTCAAGATGGCAAATGTCAAAGATGTCAAATGACAAATGTCACAATGCTAAATGTCAAAAATGAAAAGTGTCACCATGAAAAATGTCAAAAATGACACATTTTAAGATGGCAAATGTCAAAGATGTCAAATGACAAATGTCACAATGCTAAATGTCAAAAATGAAAAGTGTCACCATGAAAAATGTCAAAAATGACAAATTTCAAGATGGCAATTATCAAAGATGTCAAATGACAAATGTCACAATGCTAAATGTCAAAAATGACAAATTTCAAGATGGAAAATGTCAAAGATGTCAAATGATAAATGTCACAATGCTAAATGTCAAAAATGAAAAGTGTCACCATGAAAAATGTCAAAAATGACAAATTTCAAGATGGCAAATGTCATAAATGTCAAATGACAAATGTCACAATGCTAAATGTCAAAAATGAAAAGTGTCAAAAATGACAAATTTCAAGATGGCAAATGTCTAAGATGTCAAATGACAAATGTCACAATGCTAAATGTCAAAAATGAAAAGTGTCACCATGAAAAATGTCAAAAGTTACAAATATCAAGATGGCAAATGTCAAAGATGTCAAATGACAAATGTCACAATGCTAAATGTCAAAAATGGAAAGTGTCAAAAATGACAAATTTCAAGATGGCAAATGTCGAAGATGTCAAATGACAAATGTCACAATGCTAAATGTCAAAAATGAAAAGTGTCACCATGAAAAATGTCAAAAATAACAAATTTCAAGATGGCAAATGTCAATGATATCAAATGACAAATGTCACAATGCTAAATGTCAAAAATGAAAAGTGTCACCATGAAAAATGTCAAAAATGACAAATTTCAAGATGGCAAATGTCAAAACTGGCAAATGTCACAATGCTAAATGTCAAAAATGATAAGTGTCACCATGAAAAATGTCAAAAATGACAAATTTCAAGATGGCAAATGTCCAATATGTCAAATGACAAATGTCACAATGCTAAATGTCAAAAATGAAAAGTGTCACCATGAAAAATGTCAAAAATGACAAATTTCAAGATGGCAAATGTCAAAGATGTCAAATGACAAATGTCACAATGCTAAATGTCAAAAATGAAAAGTGTCAAAAATGACAAATTTCAAGATGGCAAGTGTCTAAGATGTCAAATGACAAATGTCACAATGCTAAATGTCAAAAATGAAAAGTGTCACCATGAAAAATGTCAAAAATGACAAATTTCAAGAAGGCAAATGTCAAAGATGTCAAATGACAAATGTCACAATGCTAAATGTCAAAAATGAAAAGTGTCACCATGAAAAATGTCAAAAATGACAAATTTCAAGATGGCAAATGTCAAAGATGTCAAATGACAAATGTCACAATGCTAAATGTCAAAAATGAAAAGTGTCAAAAATGACAAATTTCAAGATGGCAAATGTCTAAGATGTCAAATGACAAATGTCACAATGCTAAATGTCAAAAATGAAAAGTGTCACCATGAAAAATGTCAAAAATGACAAATTTCAAGATGGCAAATGTCAAAGATGTCAAATGACAAATGTCACAATGCTAAATGTCAAAAATGAAAAGTGTCACCATGAAAAATGTCAAAAATGACAAATTTCAAGATGGCAAATGTCAAAGATGTCAAATGACAAATGTCACAATCCTAAATGTCAAAAATGAAAAGTGTCACCATGAAAAATGTCAAAAATGACACATTTTAAGATGGCAAATGTCAAAGATGTCAAATGACAAATGTCACAATGCTAAATGTCAAAAATGAAAAGTGTCACCATGAAAAATGTCAAAAATGACAAATTTCAAAATGGCAATTATCAAAGATGTCAAATGACAAATGTCACAATACTAAATGTCAAAAATGACAAATTTCAAGATGGAAAATGTCAAAGATGTCAAATGATAAATGTCACAATGCTAAATGTCAAAAATGAAAAGTGTCACCATGAAAAATGTCAAAAATGACAAATTTCAAGATGGCAAATGTCATAAATGTCAAATGACAAATGTCACAATGCTAAATGTCAAAAATGAAAAGTGTCAAAAATGACAAATTTCAAGATGGCAAATGTCTAAGATGTCAAATGACAAATGTCACAATGCTAAATGTCAAAAATGAAAAGTGTCACCATGAAAAATGTCAAAAGTTACAAATATCAAGATGGCAAATGTCAAAGATGTCAAATGACAAATGTCACAATGCTAAATGTCAAAAATGGAAAGTGTCAAAAATGACAAATTTCAAGATGGCAAATGTCAAAGATGTCAAATGACAAATGTCACAATGCTAAATGTCAAAAATGAAAAGTGTCACCATGAAAAATGTCAAAAATAACAAATTTCAAGATGGCAAATGTCAATGATATCAAATGACAAATGTCACAATGCTAAATGTCAAAAATGAAAAGTGTCACCATGAAAAATGTCAAAAATGACAAATTTCAAGATGGCAAATGTCAAAACTGGCAAATGTCAAAATGCTAAATGTCAAAAATGATAAGTGTCACCATGAAAAATGTCAAAAATGACAAATTTCAAGATGGCAAATGTCCAATATGTCAAATGACAAATGTCACAATGCTAAATGTCAAAAATGAAAAGTGTCACCATGAAAAATGTCAAAAATGACAAATTTCAAGATGGCAAATGTCAAAGATGTCAAATGACAAATGTCACAATGCTAAATGTCAAAAATGAAAAGTGTCAAAAATGACAAATTTCAAGATGGCAAATGTCTAAGATGTCAAATGACAAATGTCACAATGCTAAATGTCAAAAATGAAAAGTGTCACCATGAAAAATGTCAAAAATGACAAATTTCAAGATGGCAAATGTCAAAGATGTCAAATGACAAATGTCACAATGCTAAATGTCAAAAATGAAAAGTGTCACCATGAAAAATGTCAAAAATGACAAATTTCAAGATGGCAAATGTCAAAGATGTCAAATGACAAATGTCACAATGCTAAATTTCAAAAATGAAAAGTGTCAAAAATGACAAATTTCAAGATGGCAAATGTCTAAGATGTCAAATGACAAATGTCACAATGCTAAATGTCAAAAATGAAAAGTGTCAAAAATGACAAATTTCAAGATGGCAAATGTCTAAGATGTCAAATGACAAATGTCACAATGCTAAATGTCAAAAATGAAAAGTGTCACCATGAAAAATGTCAAAAATGACAAATTTCAAGATGGCATATGTCAAAGATGTCAAATGACAAATGTCACAATGCTAAATGTCAAAAATGAAAAGTGTCACCATGAAAAATGTCAAAAATGACAAATTTTAAGATGGCAAATGTCAAAGATGTCAAATGACAAATGTCACAATGCTAAATGTCAAAAATGAAAAGTGTCAAAAATGACAAATTTCAAGATGGCAAATGTCTAAGATGTCAAATGACAAATGTCACAATGCTTAATGTCAAAAATGAAAAGTGTCACCATGAAAAATGTCAAAAATGACAAATTTCAAGATGGCAAATGTCAAAGATGTCAAATGACAAATGTCACAATGCTAAATGTCAAAAATGAAAAGTGTCACCATGAAAAATGTCAAAAATGACAAATTTCAAGATGGCAAATGTCAAAGATGTCAAATGACAAATGTCACAATGCTAAATGTCAAAAATGAAAAGTGTCACCATGAAAAAAGTCAAAAATGACACATTTCAAGATGGCAAATGTCAAAGATGTCAAATGACAAATGTCACAATGCTAAATGTCAAAAATGAAAAGTGTCACCATGAAAAATGTCAAAAATGACAAATTTCAAGATGGCAATTATCAAAGATGTCAAATGACAAATGTCACAATGCTAAATGTCAAAAATGACAAATTTCAAGATGGCAAATGTCAAAGATGTCAAATTACAAATGTCACAATGCTAAATGTCAAAAATGAAAAGTGTCACAATGAAAAATGTCAAAAATGACAAATTTCAAGATGGCAAATGTCAAAGATGTCAAATGACAAATGTCACAATGCTAAATGTCAAAAATGAAAAGTGTCAAAAATGACAAATTTCAAGATGGCAAATGTCTAAGATGTCAAATGACAAATGTCACAATGCTAAATGTCAAAAATGAAAAGTGTCACCATGAAAAATGTCAAAAATGACAAATTTCAAGATGGCAAATGTCAAAGATGTCAAATGACAAATGTCACAATGCTAAATGTCAAAAATGAAAAGGGTCAAAAATGACAAATTTCAAGATGGCAAATGTCAAAGATGTCAAATGACAAATGTCACAATGCTAAATGTCAAAAATGAAAAGTGTCACCATGAAAAATGTCAAAAATAACAAATTTCAAGATGGCAAATGTCAATAATATCAAATGACAAATGTCACAATGCTAAATGTCAAAAATGAAAAGTGTCACCATGAAAAATGTCAAAAATGACAAATTTCAAGATGGCAAATGTCAAAGATGTCAAATGACAAATGTCACAATGCTAAATTTCAAAAATGAAAAGTGTCAAAAATGACAAATTTCAAGATGGCAAATGTCTAAGATGTCAAATGACAAATGTCACAATGCTAAATGTCAAAAATGAAAAGTGTCAAAAATGACAAATTTCAAGATGGCAAATGTCTAAGATGTCAAATGACAAATGTCACAATGCTAAATGTCAAAAATGAAAAGTGTCACCATGAAAAATGTCAAAAATGACAAATTTCAAGATGGCATATGTCAAAGATGTCAAATGACAAATGTCACAATGCTAAATGTCAAAAATGAAAAGTGTCACCATGAAAAATGTCAAAAATGACAAATTTCAAGATGGCAAATGTCAAAGATGTCAAATGACAAATGTCACAATGCTAAATGTCAAAAATGAAAAGTGTCAAAAATGACAAATTTCAAGATGGCAAATGTCTAAGATGTCAAATGACAAATGTCACAATGCTTAATGTCAAAAATGAAAAGTGTCACCATGAAAAATGTCAAAAATGACAAATTTCAAGATGGCAAATGTCAAAGATGTCAAATGACAAATGTCACAATGCTAAATGTCAAAAATGAAAAGTGTCAAAAATGACAAATTTCAAGATGGCAAATGTCTAAGATGTCAAATGACAAATGTCACAATGCTAAATGTCAAAAATGAAAAGTGTCACCATGAAAAATGTCAAAAATGACAAATTTCAAGATGGCAAATGTCAAAGATGTCAAATGACAAATGTCACAATGCTAAATGTCAAAAATGAAAAGTGTCACCATGAAAAATGTCAAAAATGACAAATTTCAAGATGGCAAATGTCAAAGATGTCAAATGACAAATGTCACAATGCTAAATTTCAAAAATGAAAAGTGTCAAAAATGACAAATTTCAAGATGGCAAATGTCTAAGATGTCAAATGACAAATGTCACAATGCTAAATGTCAAAAATGAAAAGTGTCAAAAATGACAAATTTCAAGATGGCAAATGTCTAAGATGTCAAATGACAAATGTCACAATGCTAAATGTCAAAAATGAAAAGTGTCACCATGAAAAATGTCAAAAATGACAAATTTCAAGATGGCATATGTCAAAGATGTCAAATGACAAATGTCACAATGCTAAATGTCAAAAATGAAAAGTGTCACCATGAAAAATGTCAAAAATGACAAATTTCAAGATGGCAAATGTCAAAGATGTCAAATGACAAATGTCACAATGCTAAATGTCAAAAATGAAAAGTGTCAAAAATGACAAATTTCAAGATGGCAAATGTCTAAGATGTCAAATGACAAATGTCACAATGCTTAATGTCAAAAATGAAAAGTGTCACCATGAAAAATGTCAAAAATGACAAATTTCAAGATGGCAAATGTCAAAGATGTCAAATGACAAATGTCACAATGCTAAATGTCAAAAATGAAAAGTGTCACCATGAAAAAAGTCAAAAATGACACATTTCAAGATGGCAAATGTCAAAGATGTCAAATGACAAATGTCACAATGCTAAATGTCAAAAATGAAAAGTGTCACCATGAAAAATGTCAAAAATGACAAATTTCAAGATGGCAATTATCAAAGATGTCAAATGACAAATGTCACAATGCTAAATGTCAAAAATGACAAATTTCAAGATGGCAAATGTCAAAGATGTCAAATTACAAATGTCACAATGCTAAATGTCAAAAATGAAAAGTGTCACCATGAAAAATGTCAAAAATGACAAATTTCAAGATGGCAAATGTCAAAGATGTCAAATGACAAATGTCACAATGCTAAATGTCAAAAATGAAAAGTGTCAAAAATGACAAATTTCAAGATGGCAAATGTCTAAGATGTCAAATGACAAATGTCACAATGCTAAATGTCAAAAATGAAAAGGGTCAAAAATGACAAATTTCAAGATGGCAAATGTCAAAGATGTCAAATGACAAATGTCACAATGCTAAATGTCAAAAATGAAAAGTGTCACCATGAAAAATGTCAAAAATAACAAATTTCAAGATGGCAAATGTCAATGATATCAAATGACAAATGTCACAATGCTAAATGTCAAAAATGAAAAGTGTCACCATGAAAAATGTCAAAAATGACAAATTTCAAGATGGCAAATGTCAAACTTGGCAAATGTCACAATGCTAAATGTCAAAAATGATCAGTGTCACCATGAAAAATGTCACAAATGACAAATTTCAAGATGGCAAATGTCCAATATGTCAAATGACAAATGTCACAATGCTAAATGTCAAAAATGAAAAGTGTCACCATGAAAAATGTCAAAAATGACAAATTTCAAGATGGCAAATGTCAAAGATGTCAAATGACAAATGTCCCAATGCTAAATGTCAAAAATGAAAAGTGTCAAAAATGACAAATTTCAAGATGGCAAATGTCTAAGATGTCAAATGACAAATGTCACAATGCTAAATGTCAAAAATGAAAAGTGTCACCATGAAAACTGTCAAAAATGACAAATTTCAAGATGGCAAATGTCAAAGATGTCAAATGACAAATGTCACAATGCTAAATGTCAAAAATGAAAAGTGTCACCATGAAAAATGTCAAAAATGACAAATTTCAAGATGGCAAATGTCAAAGATGTCAAATGACAAATGTCACAATGCTAAATTTCAAAAATGAAAAGTGTCAAAAATGACAAATTTCAAGATGGCAAATGTCTAAGATGTCAAATGACAAATGTCACAATGCTAAATGTCAAAAATGAAAAGTGTCAAAAATGACAAATTTCAAGATGGCAAATGTCTAAGATGTCAAATGACAAATGTCACAATGCTAAATGTCAAAAATGAAAAGTGTCACCATGAAAAATGTCAAAAATAACAAATTTCAAGATGGCAAATGTCAAAGATGTCAAATGACAAATGTCACAATGCTAAATGTCAAAAATGAAAAGTGTCACCATGAAAAATGTCAAAAATGACAAATTTCAAGATGGCAAATGTCAAAGATGTCAAATGACAAATGTCACAATGCTAAATGTCAAAAATGAAAAGTGTCACCATGAAATGTCAAAAATAACAAATTTCAAGATTGCAAATGTCAAAGATGTCAAATGACAAATGTCACAATGCTAAATGTCAAAAATGAAAAGTGTCACCATAAAAAATGTCAAAAATGAAAAGTGTCACCATAAAAAATGTCAAAAATGACAAATTTCAAAATGGCAAATGTCAAAACTGACAAATGTCACAATGCTAAATGTCAAAAATGAAAAGCGTCACCATGAAAAATGTCAAAAATAGCAAATTTCAAGATGGCAAATGTCAAAGATCTCAAATGACAAATGTCACAATGCTAAATGTCAAAAACGAAAAGTGTCACCATGAAAAATGTCAAAAATGACAAATTTCAAGATGGCAAATGTCAAAGATGTCAAATGACAAATGTCACAATGCTAAATGTCAAAAATGAAAAGTGTCACCATGAAAAATGTCAAAAATGACAAATTTCAAGATGACAAATGTCAAAGATGTCAAATGACAAATGTCACAATGCTCAATGTCAAAAATGAAAAGTGTCAAAAATGACAAATTTCAAGATGGCAAATGTCAAAGATGTCAAATGACAAATGTCACAATGCTAAATGTCAAAAATGACAAATTTCAAGATGGCAAATGTCAAAGATGTCAAATGACAAATGTCACAATGCTAAATGTCAAAAATGAAAAGTGGCACCATGAAAAATGTCAAAAATGACAAATTTCAAGATGGCAAATGTCAAAGATGTCAAATGACAAATGTCACAATGCTAAATGTCAAAAATGAAAAGTGTCACCATGAAAAATGTTAAAAATGACAAATTTTAAGATGGCAAATGTCAAAGATGTCAAATGACAAATGTCACAATGCTAAATGTCAAAAATGACAAATTTCAAGATTGCAAATGTCAAAGATGTCAAATGACAAATGTCACAATGCTAAATGTCAAAAATGAAAAGTGTCACCATAAAAAATGTCAAAAATGAAAAGTGTCACCATAAAAAATGTCAAAAATGACAAATTTCAAAATGGCAAATGTCAAAGATGTCAAATGACAAATGTCACAATGCTAAATGTCAAAAATGAAAAGGGTCAAAAATGACAAATTTCAAGATGGCAAATGTCAAAGATGTCAAATGACAAATGTCACAATGCTAAATGTCAAAAATGAAAAGTGTCACCATGAAAAATGTCAAAAATAACAAATTTCAAGATGGCAAATGTCAATGATATCAAATGACAAATGTCACAATGCTAAATGTCAAAAATGAAAAGTGTCACCATGAAAAATGTCAAAAATGACAAATTTCAAGATGGCAAATGTCAAACCTGGCAAATGTCACAATGCTAAATGTCAAAAATGATAAGTGTCACCATGAAAAATGTCAAAAATGACAAATTTCAAGATGGCAAATGTCCAATATGTCAAATGACAAATGTCACAATGCTAAATGTCAAAAATGACAAATTTCAAGATGGCAAATGTCAAAGATGTCAAATGACAAATGTCACAATGCTAAATGTCAAAAATGAAAAGTGGCACCATGAAAAATGTCAAAAATGACAAATTTCAAGATGGCAAATGTCAAAGATGTCAAATGACAAATGTCACAATGCTAAATGTCAAAAATGAAAAGTGTCACCATGAAAAATGTTAAAAATGACAAATTTTAAGATGGCAAATGTCAAAGATGTCAAATGACAAATGTCACAATGCTAAATGTCAAAAATGACAAATTTCAAGATTGCAAATGTCAAAGATGTCAAATGACAAATGTCACAATGCTAAATGTCAAAAATGAAAAGTGTCACCATAAAAAATGTCAAAAATGAAAAGTGTCACCATAAAAAATGTCAAAAATGACAAATTTCAAAATGGCAAATGTCAAAGATGTCAAATGACAAATGTCACAATGCTAAATGTCAAAAATGAAAAGTGTCAAAAATGACAAATTTCAAGATGGCAAATGTCTAAGATGTCAAATGACAAATGTCACAATGCTAAATGTCAAAAATGAAAAGTGTCACCATAAAATGTCAAAAATGACAAATTTCAAGATGGCAAATGTCAAAGATGTCAAATGACAAATGTCACAATGCTAAATGTCAAAAATGAAAAGTGTCACCATGAAAAATGTCAAAAATGACAAATTTCAAGATGGCAAATGTCAAAGATGTCAAATGACAAATGTCACAATGCTAAATTTCAAAAATGAAAAGTGTCAAAAATGACAAATTTCAAGATGGCAAATGTCTAAGATGTCAAATGACAAATGTCACAATGCTAAATGTCAAAAATGAAAAGTGTCAAAAATGACAAATTTCAAGATGGCAAATGTCTAAGATGTCAAATGACAAATGTCACAATGCTAAATGTCACAAATGAAAAGTGTCACCATGAAAAATGTCAAAAATAACAAATTTCAAGATGGCAAATGTCAAAGATGTCAAATGACAAATGTCACAATGCTAAATGTCAAAAATGAAAAGTGTCACCATGAAAAATGTCAAAAATGACAAATTTCAAGATGGCAAATGTCAAAGATGTCAAATAACAAATGTCACAATGCTAAATGTCAAAAATGAAAAGTGTCACCATGAAATGTCAAAAATAACAAATTTCAAGATTGCAAATGTCAAAGATGTCAAATGACAAATGTCACAATGCTAAATGTCAAAAATGAAAAGTGTCACCATAAAAAATGTCAAAAATGAAAAGTGTCACCATAAAAAATGTCAAAAATGACAAATTTCAAAATGGCAAATGTCAAAACTGACAAATGTCACAATGCTAAATGTCAAAAATGAAAAGCGTCACCATGAAAAATGTCAAAAATAACAAATTTCAAGATGGCAAATGTCAAAGATCTCAAATGACGAATGTCACAATGCTAAATGTCAAAAACGAAAAGTGTCACCATGAAAAATGTCAAAAATGACAAATTTCAAGATGGCAAATGTCAAAGATGTCAAATGACAAATGTCACAATGCCAAATGTCAAAAATGAAAAGTGTCACCATGAAAAATGTCAAAAATAACAAATTTCAAGATGGCAAATGTCAAAGATGTCAAATGACAAATGTCACAATGCTAAATGTCAAAAATGAAAAGTGTCACCATGAAAAATGTCAAAAATGACAAATTTCAAGATGGCAAATATCAAAGATGTCAAATGACAAATGTCACAATGCTAAATGTCAAAAATGACAAATTTCAAGATGGCAAATGTCAAAGATGTCAAATGACAAATGTCACAATGCTAAATGTCAAAAATGAAAAGTGTCACCATGAAAAATGTCAAAAATGACAAATTTCAAGATGGCAAATGTCAAAGATGTCCAATGATAAATGTCACAATGCTCAATGTCAAAAATGAAAAGTGTCAAAAATGAAAAATTTCAAGATGGCAAATGTCAAAGATGTCAAATGACAAATGTCACAATGCTAAATGTCAAAAATGACAAATTTCAAGATGGCAAATGTCAAAGATGTCAAATGACAAATGTCACAATGCTAAATGTCAAAAATGAAAAGTGGCACCATGAAAAATGTCAAAAATGACAAATTTCAAGATGGCAAATGTCAAAGATGTCAAATGACAAATGTCACAATGCTAAATGTCAAAAATGAAAAGTGTCACCATGAAAAATGTTAAAAATGACAAATTTTAAGATGGCAAATGTCAAAGATGTCAAATGACAAATGTCACAATGCTAAATGTCAAAAATGAAAAGTGTCACCATAAAAAATGTCAAAAATGACAAATTTCAAGATGGCAAATATCAAAGATGTCAAATGACAAATGTCACAATGCAAAATGTCAAAAATGACAAATTTCAAGATTGCAAATGTCAAAGATGTCAAATGACAAATGTCACAATGCTAAATGTCAAAAATCAAAAGTGTCACCATAAAAAATGTCAAAAATGAAAAGTGTCACCATAAAAAATGTCAAAAATGACAAATTTCAAAATGGCAAATGTCAAAACTGACAAATGTCACAATGCTAAATGTCAAAAATGAAAAGTGTCACCATGAAAAATGTCAAAAATAACAAATTTCAAGATGGCAAATGTCAAAGATGTCAAATGACAAATGTCACAATGCTAAATGTCAAAAATGAAAAGGGTCAAAAATGACAAATTTCAAGATGGCAAATGTCAAAGATGTCAAATGACAAATGTCACAATGCTAAATGTCAAAAATGAAAAGTGTCACCATGAAAAATGTCAAAAATGACAAATTTCAAGATGGCAAATGTCAAACTTGGCAAATGTCACAATGCTAAATGTCAAAAATGATAAGTGTCACCATGAAAAATGTCAAAAATGACAAATTTCAAGATGGCAAATGTCCAATATGTCAAATGACAAATGTCACAATGCTAAATGTCAAAAATGAAAAGTGTCACCATGAAAAATGTCAAAAATGACAAATTTCAAGATGGCAAATGTCAAAGATGTCAAATGACAAATGTCCCAATGCTAAATGTCAAAAATGAAAAGTGTCAAAAATGACAAATTTCAAGATGGCAAATGTCTAAGATGTCAAATGACAAATGTCACAATGCTAAATGTCAAAAATGAAAAGTGTCACCATGAAAACTGTCAAAAATGACAAATTTCAAGATGGCTAATGTCAAAGATGTCAAATGACAAATGTCACAATGCTAAATGTCAAAAATGAAAAGTGTCACCATGAAAAATGTCAAAAATGACAAATTTCAAGATGGCAAATGTCAAAGATGTCAAATGACAAATGTCACAATGCTAAATTTCAAAAATGAAAAGTGTCAAAAATGACAAATTTCAAGATGGCAAATGTCTAAGATGTCAAATGACAAATGTCACAATGCTAAATGTCAAAAATGAAAAGTGTCAAAAATGACAAATTTCAAGATGGCAAATGTCTAAGATGTCAAATGACAAATGTCACAATGCTAAATGTCAAAAATGAAAAGTGTCACCATGAAAAATGTCAAAAATAACAAATTTCAAGATGGCAAATGTCAAAGATGTCAAATGACAAATGTCACAATGCTAAATGTCAAAAATGAAAAGTGTCACCATGAAAAATGTCAAAAATGACAAATTTCAAGATGGCAAATGTCAAAGATGTCAAATGACAAATGTCACAATGCTAAATGTCAAAAATGAAAAGTGTCACCATGAAATGTCAAAAATAACAAATTTCAAGATTGCAAATGTCAAAGATGTCAAATGACAAATGTCACAATGCTAAATGTCAAAAATGAAAAGTGTCACCATAAAAAATGTCAAAAATGAAAAGTGTCACCATAAAAAATGTCAAAAATGACAAATTTCAAAATGGCAAATGTCAAAACTGACAAATGTCACAATGCTAAATGTCAAAAATGAAAAGCGTCACCATGAAAAATGTCAAAAATAGCAAATTTCAAGATGGCAAATGTCAAAGATCTCAAATGACAAATGTCACAATGCTAAATGTCAAAAACGAAAAGTGTCACCATGAAAAATGTCAAAAATGACAAATTTCAAGATGGCAAATGTCAAAGATGTCAAATGACAAATGTCACAATGCTAAATGTCAAAAATGAAAAGTGTCACCATGAAAAATGTCAAAAATGACAAATTTCAAGATGACAAATGTCAAAGATGTCAAATGACAAATGTCACAATGCTCAATGTCAAAAATGAAAAGTGTCAAAAATGACAAATTTCAAGATGGCAAATGTCAAAGATGTCAAATGACAAATGTCACAATGCTAAATGTCAAAAATGACAAATTTCAAGATGGCAAATGTCAAAGATGTCAAATGACAAATGTCACAATGCTAAATGTCAAAAATGAAAAGTGGCACCATGAAAAATGTCAAAAATGACAAATTTCAAGATGGCAAATGTCAAAGATGTCATATGACAAATGTCACAATGCTAAATGTCAAAAATGAAAAGTGTCACCATGAAAAATGTTAAAAATGACAAATTTTAAGATGGCAAATGTCAAAGATGTCAAATGACAAATGTCACAATGCTAAATGTCAAAAATGACAAATTTCAAGATTGCAAATGTCAAAGATGTCAAATGACAAATGTCACAATGCTAAATGTCAAAAATGAAAAGTGTCACCATAAAAAATGTCAAAAATGAAAAGTGTCACCATAAAAAATGTCAAAAATGACAAATTTCAAAATGGCAAATGTCAAAGATGTCAAATGACAAATGTCACAATGCTAAATGTCAAAAATGAAAAGGGTCAAAAATGACAAATTTCAAGATGGCAAATGTCAAAGATGTCAAATGACAAATGTCACAATGCTAAATGTCAAAAATGAAAAGTGTCACCATAAAAATTGTCAAAAATAACAAATTTCAAGATGGCAAATGTCAATGATATCAAATGACAAATGTCACAATGCTAAATGTCAAAAATGAAAAGTGTCACCATGAAAAATGTCAAAAATGACAAATTTCAAGATGGCAAATGTCAAACCTGGCAAATGTCACAATGCTAAATGTCAAAAATGATAAGTGTCACCATGAAAAATGTCAAAAATGACAAATTTCAAGATGGCAAATGTCCAATATGTCAAATGACAAATGTCACAATGCTAAATGTCAAAAATGACAAATTTCAAGATGGCAAATGTCAAAGATGTCAAATGACAAATGTCACAATGCTAAATGTCAAAAATGAAAAGTGGCACCATGAAAAATGTCAAAAATGACAAATTTCAAGATGGCAAATGTCAAAGATGTCAAATGACAAATGTCACAATGCTAAATGTCAAAAATGAAAAGTGTCACCATGAAAAATGTTAAAAATGACAAATTTTAAGATGGCAAATGTCAAAGATGTCAAATGACAAATGTCACAATGCTAAATGTCAAAAATGACAAATTTCAAGATTGCAAATGTCAAAGATGTCAAATGACAAATGTCACAATGCTAAATGTCAAAAATGAAAAGTGTCACCATAAAAAATGTCAAAAATGAAAAGTGTCACCATAAAAAATGTCAAAAATGACAAATTTCAAAATGGCAAATGTCAAAGATGTCAAATGACAAATGTCACAATGCTAAATGTCAAAAATGAAAAGTGTCAAAAATGACAAATTTCAAGATGGCAAATGTCTAAGATGTCAAATGACAAATGTCACAATGCTAAATGTCAAAAATGAAAAGTGTCACCATAAAATGTCAAAAATGACAAATTTCAAGATGGCAAATGTCAAAGATGTCAAATGACAAATGTCACAATGCTAAATGTCAAAAATGAAAAGTGTCACCATGAAAAATGTCAAAAATGACAAATTTCAAGATGGCAAATGTCAAAGATGTCAAATGACAAATGTCACAATGCTAAATTTCAAAAATGAAAAGTGTCAAAAATGACAAATTTCAAGATGGCAAATGTCTAAGATGTCAAATGACAAATGTCACAATGCTAAATGTCAAAAATGAAAAGTGTCAAAAATGACAAATTTCAAGATGGCAAATGTCTAAGATGTCAAATGACAAATGTCACAATGCTAAATGTCACAAATGAAAAGTGTCACCATGAAAAATGTCAAAAATAACAAATTTCAAGATGGCAAATGTCAAAGATGTCAAATGACAAATGTCACAATGCTAAATGTCAAAAATGAAAAGTGTCACCATGAAAAATGTCAAAAATGACAAATTTCAAGATGGCAAATGTCAAAGATGTCAAATAACAAATGTCACAATGCTAAATGTCAAAAATGAAAAGTGTCACCATGAAATGTCAAAAATAACAAATTTCAAGATTGCAAATGTCAAAGATGTCAAATGACAAATGTCACAATGCTAAATGTCAAAAATGAAAAGTGTCACCATAAAAAATGTCAAAAATGAAAAGTGTCACCATAAAAAATGTCAAAAATGACAAATTTCAAAATGGCAAATGTCAAAACTGACAAATGTCACAATGCTAAATGTCAAAAATGAAAAGCGTCACCATGAAAAATGTCAAAAATAACAAATTTCAAGATGGCAAATGTCAAAGATCTCAAATGACGAATGTCACAATGCTAAATGTCAAAAACGAAAAGTGTCACCATGAAAAATGTCAAAAATGACAAATTTCAAGATGGCAAATGTCAAAGATGTCAAATGACAAATGTCACAATGCCAAATGTCAAAAATGAAAAGTGTCACCATGAAAAATGTCAAAAATAACAAATTTCAAGATGGCAAATGTCAAAGATGTCAAATGACAAATGTCACAATGCTAAATGTCAAAAATGAAAAGTGTCACCATGAAAAATGTCAAAAATGACAAATTTCAAGATGGCAAATATCAAAGATGTCAAATGACAAATGTCACAATGCTAAATGTCAAAAATGACAAATTTCAAGATGGCAAATGTCAAAGATGTCAAATGACAAATGTCACAATGCTAAATGTCAAAAATGAAAAGTGTCACCATGAAAAATGTCAAAAATGACAAATTTCAAGATGGCAAATGTCAAAGATGTCCAATGACAAATGTCACAATGCTCAATGTCAAAAATGAAAAGTGTCAAAAATGAAAAATTTCAAGATGGCAAATGTCAAAGATGTCAAATGACAAATGTCACAATGCTAAATGTCAAAAATGACAAATTTCAAGATGGCAAATGTCAAAGATGTCAAATGACAAATGTCACAATGCTAAATGTCAAAAATGAAAAGTGGCACCATGAAAAATGTCAAAAATGACAAATTTCAAGATGGCAAATGTCAAAGATGTCAAATGACAAATGTCACAATGCTAAATGTCAAAAATGAAAAGTGTCACCATGAAAAATGTTAAAAATGACAAATTTTAAGATGGCAAATGTCAAAGATGTCAAATGACAAATGTCACAATGCTAAATGTCAAAAATGAAAAGTGTCACCATAAAAAATGTCAAAAATGACAAATTTCAAGATGGCAAATATCAAAGATGTCAAATGACAAATGTCACAATGCAAAATGTCAAAAATGACAAATTTCAAGATTGCAAATGTCAAAGATGTCAAATGACAAATGTCACAATGCTAAATGTCAAAAATGAAAAGTGTCACCATAAAAAATGTCAAAAATGAAAAGTGTCACCATAAAAAATGTCAAAAATGACAAATTTCAAAATGGCAAATGTCAAAACTGACAAATGTCACAATGCTAAATGTCAAAAATGAAAAGTGTCACCATGAAAAATGTCAAAAATAACAAATTTCAAGATGGCAAATGTCAAAGATGTCAAATGACAAATGTCACAATGCTAAATGTCAAAAATGAAAAGGGTCAAAAATGACAAATTTCAAGATGGCAAATGTCAAAGATGTCAAATGACAAATGTCACAATGCTAAATGTCAAAAATGAAAAGTGTCACCATGAAAAATGTCAAAAATAACAAATTTCAAGATGGCAAATGTCAATGATATCAAATGACAAATGTCACAATGCTAAATGTCAAAAATGAAAAGTGTCACCATGAAAAATGTCAAAAATGACAAATTTCAAGATGGCAAATGTCAAACCTGGCAAATGTCACAATGCTAAATGTCAAAAATGATAAGTGTCACCATGAAAAATGTCAAAAATGACAAATTTCAAGATGGCAAATGTCCAATATGTCAAATGACAAATGTCACAATGCTAAATGTCAAAAATGAAAAGTGTCACCATGAAAAATGTCAAAAATGACAAATTTCAAGATGGCAAATGTCAAAGATGTCAAATGACAAATGTCACAATGCTAAATGTCAAAAATGAAAAGTGTCAAAAATGACAAATTTCAAGATGGCAAATGTCTAAGATGTCAAATGACAAATGTCACAATGCTAAATGTCAAAAATGAAAAGTGTCACCATGAAAAATGTCAAAAATGACAAATTTCAAGATGGCAAATGTCAAAGATGTCAAATGACAAATGTCACAATGCTAAATGTCAAAAATGAAAAGTGTCACCATGAAAAATGTCAAAAATGACAAATTTCAAGATGGCAAATGTCAAAGATGTCAAATGACAAATGTCACAATGCTAAATTTCAAAAATGAAAAGTGTCAAAAATGACAAATTACAAGATGGCAAATGTCTAAGATGTCAAATGACAAATGTCACAATGCTAAATGTCAAAAATGAAAAGTGTCAAAAATGACAAATTTCAAGATGGCAAATGTCTAAGATGTCAAATGACAAATGTCACAATGCTAAATGTCAAAAATGAAAAGTGTCACCATGAAAAATGTCAAAAATAACAAATTTCAAGATGGCAAATGTCAAAGATGTCAAATGACAAATGTCACAATGCTAAATGTCAAAAATGAAAAGTGTCACCATGAAAAATGTCAAAAATGACAAATTTCAAGATGGCAAATGTCAAAGATGTCAAATGACAAATGTCACAATGCTAAATGTCAAAAATGAAAAGTGTCACCATGAAATGTCAAAAATAACAAATTTCAAGATTGCAAATGTCAAAGATGTCAAATGACAAATGTCACAATGCTAAATGTCAAAAATGAAAAGTGTCACCATAAAAAATGTCAAAAATGAAAAGTGTCACCATAAAAAATGTCAAAAATGACAAATTTCAAAATGGCAAATGTCAAAACTGACAAATGTCACAATGCTAAATGTCAAAAATGAAAAGCTTCACCATGAAAAATGTCAAAAATAACAAATTTCAAGATGGCAAATGTCAAAGATCTCAAATGACAAATGTCACAATGCTAAATGTCAAAAACGAAAAGTGTCACCATGAAAAATGTCAAAAATGACAAATTTCAAGATGGCAAATGTCAAAGATGTCAAATGACAAATGTCACAATGCTAAATGTCAAAAATGAAAAGTGTCACCATGAAAAATGTCAAAAATAACAAATTTCAAGATGGCAAATGTCAAAGATGTCAAATGACAAATGTCACAATGCTAAATGTCAAAAATGAAAAGTGTCACCATGAAAAATGTCAAAAATGACAAATTTCAAGATGGCAAATATCAAAGATGTCAAATGACAAATGTCACAATGCTAAATGTCAAAAATGACAAATTTCAAGATGGCAAATGTCAAAGATGTCAAATGACAAATGTCACAATGCTAAATGTCAAAAATGAAAAGTGTCACCATGAAAAATGTCAAAAATGACAAATTTCAAGATGGCAAATGTCAAAGATGTCAAATGACAAATGTCACAATGCTCAATGTCAAAAATGAAAAGTGTCAAAAATGACAAATTTCAAAAAGGCAAATGTCAAAGATGTCAAATGACAAATGTCACAATGCTAAATGTCAAAAATGACAAATTTCAAGATGGCAAATGTCAAAGATGTCAAATGACAAATGTCACAATGCTAAATGTCAAAAATGAAAAGTGGCACCATGAAAAATGTCAAAAATGACAAATTTCAAGATGGCAAATGTCAAAGATGTCAAATGACAAATGTCACAATGCTAAATGTCAAAAATGAAAAGTGTCACCATGAAAAATGTTAAAAATGACAAATTTTAAGATGGCAAATGTCAAAGATGTCAAATGACAAATGTCACAATGCTAAATGTCAAAAATGAAAAGTGTCACCATGAAAAATGTCAAAAATGACAAATTTCAAGATGGCAAATGACAAATGTCACAATGCAAAATGTCAAAAATGACAAATTTCAAGATTGCAAATGTCAAAGATGTCAAATGACAAATGTCACAATGCTAAATGTCAAAAATGAAAAGTGTCACCATAAAAAATGTCAAAAATGAAAAGTGTCACCATAAAAAATGTCAAAAATGACAAATTTTAAAATGGCAAATGTCAAAACTGACAAATGTCACAATGCTAAATGTCAAAAATGAAAAGTGTTACCATGAAAAATGTCAAAAATAACAAATTTCAAGATGGCAAATGTCAAAGATGTCAAATGACAAATGTCACAATGGTAAATGTCAAAAATGACAAATTTCAAGATGGCAAATGTCAAAGATTTCAAATGACAAATGTCACAATGCTAAATGTCAAAAATGAAAAGTGTCACCATGAAAAATGTCAAAAATGACAAATTTCAAGATGGCAAATGTCAAAGATGTCAAATGACAAATGTCACAATGCTAAATGTCAAAAATGAAAAGTGTTACCATAAAAAATGTCAAAAATGACCAATTTCAAGATGGCAAATGTCAAAGATGCCAAATGACAAATGTCACAATGCTAAATGTCAAACGTGAAAAGTGTCCCCATGAAAAATGTCAAAAATGACAAATTTCAAGATGGCAAATATCAAAGATGTCAAATGACAAATGTCACAATGCTAAATGTCAAAAATGAAAAGTGTCACCATGAAAAATGTCAAAAATGACAAATTTCAAGATGGCAAATGTCAAAGATGTCAAATGACAAATTTCACAATGCTCAATGTCAAAAATGAAAAGTGTCAAAAATGACAAATTTCAAGATGGCAAATGTCAAAGATGTCAAATGACAAATGTCACAATGCTAAATGTCAAAAATGACAAATTTCAAGATGGCAAATGTCAAAGATGTCAAATGACAAATGTCACAATGCTAAATGTCAAAAATGAAAAGTGGCACCATGAAAAATGTCAAAAATGACAAATTTCAAGATGGCAAATGTCAAAGATGTCAAATGACAAATGTCACAATGCTAAATGTCAAAAATGCAAAGTGTCACCATGAAAAATGTTAAAAATGACAAATTTTAAGATGGCAAATGTCAAAGATGTCAAATGACAAATGTCACAATGCTAAATGTCAAAAATGAAAAATGTCACCATGAAAAATGTCAAAAATGACAAATTTCAAGATGGCAAATATCAAAGATGTCAAATGACAAATGTCACAATGCAAAATGTCAAAAATGACAAATTTCAAGATGGCAAATGTCAAAGATGTCAAATGACAAATGTCACAATGCTAAATGTCAAAACTGAAAAGTGTCACCATGAAAAATGTCAAAAATGACAAATTTCAAGATGGCAAATGTCAAAGATGTCAAATCACAAATGTCACAATGCTAAATATCAAAAATGAAAAGTGTCAAAAATGACAAATTTCAAGATGGCAAATGTCTAAGATGTCAAATGACAAATGTCACAATGCTAAATGTCAAAAATAAAAAGTGTCACCATGAAAAATGTCAAAAATGACAAATTTCAAGATGGCAAATGTCAAAGATGTCAAATGACAAATGTCACAATGCTAAATGTCAAAAATGAAAAGTGTCACCATGAAAAATGTCAAAAATGACAAATTTCAAGATGGCAAATGTCAAAGATGTCAAATGACAAATGTCACAATGCTAAATGTCAAAAATGAAAAGTGTCAAAAATGACAAATTTCAAGATGGCATATGTCAAAGATGTCAAATGACAAATGTCACAATGGTAAATGTCAAAAATGACAAATTTCAAGATGGCAAATGTCAAAGATGTCAAATGACAAATGTCACAATGCTAAATGTCAAAAATGAAAAGTGTCACCATGAAAAATGTCAAAAATGAAAAATTTCAAGATGGCAAATGTCAAAGATGTCAAATGACAAATGTCACAATGCTAAATGTCAAAAATGACAAATTTCAAGATGGCAAATGTCAAAACTGACAAATGTCACAATGCTAAATGTCAAAAATGATAAGTGTCACCATGAAAAATGTCAAAAATGACAAATTTCAAGATGGCAAATGTCCAAGATGTCAAATGACAAATGTCACAATGCTAATAATAATAATAATAATAATACGTATGCTTTATTGTCACTAAAAAAATACAATTTTTATGGACAAAGCAGGATAAGATTAAAACACACTACGGAAATATATACCACAAATATATACAAAAACAATTACTGATTAATATAAATAAATATATCATCAATGGTTATTAAAATGTTAGAAAATATAAAAAAATTTAAAAAAAAAGAACAAATTTGTTACCTAAAATAATTGCAAAAGTTTAAAAAAAAAAATACAAACTGCAATACATAATATGAAAAAATCAATAAAATACAAAAAAAATTTACAGAATTTAAAATAAGACTTGCAGCTACTGGAAGTTATATTCAAGACGTTTTAATTATTCATTTAGGAACTCATCCACTGAATAATATGATCTCTCAATGAGATACTCTTTAGTCATTTTTCTAAATTTAGTAAAAGAAGTCGCCGATTTAATTTGCACAGGGAGGTGATTGTACAATTTTTTTGCGTGATAAATTATTGACTTTCTTACTAATTCGGTGGATGGGATTGGCAAATAAACATCATAACTCGAGTTTCTAGTGGAGTAGCCATGGTTGGGTCTCGTAGGAAAAATATGTAAATGCTTTCGAATCAGACATACAGTTTCTAGAATAAATAATGAAGGGAGTGTTAGGATTCCGTTCCTTTGAAAGTATGGCTTGCAGTGGGTTCTTGAGCTAAGTCCAAGGAGTTAACGAATTGCTCTCTTTTGTAATTTAAAAATAGCGTTGAATTGTGCAAGGCTACTAGAACCCCAAAAGGGAAGTCCGTAGCGAAGATGAGATTCAAAGAGAGAGAAATACATTATTTTGGCAGAGTGGAGATTTACTTCTTTAGAAACCGATCTAATCGCGAAGCATGCTGATGCTAGTTTCTTCGTTAGTGAATCTGTGTGAAGAGACCACTTTAGACTGCTGTCAATGAAAAGACCTAGAAATTTTACAGACTCAACGACACTGACGGAATTGCTTTCAAGAAGTATTGGATGAAAGGCTTCTTTATAGGATAATGCAACTGTCTTCTCGACATTGAAGCAAAGCAAGTTACAATCGGACCAGTTTTTGATTGTAATAAGATCATTAGAAATGTCGGCATGTAAAGATGGATTATCGATGTTGCTCCAGGTGATACTAGTATCATCAGCAAATAGAAAGATTTTTCCTTTAATTTTTAAATTAGTGATGTCATTAATAAAGAGTAAAAAAAGTATGGGACCTAACACGGAACCTTGAGGTACTCCACTAGTAATTAATCTGCAGCTAGAATCTTTACCGTTTGTTCTGACTAGTTGTTTCCTATTTTCCAAGTAAGACTTGAACCAGTTCAGTGAAATGCCACGAATACCGTAGAACTCTAATTTTTTTAATAAAATATTATGATTTACACAATCAAATGCTTTGGCGTAGTCACAGAAAACTGTAGCGGTGGAATGATTATTATTAAGAGATGAGTAAACTTCATTGAGCATTGAAAACATGGCATCGTTTGTGCACTTATTTGACAGAAATCCAAACTGATTTTGTGATAGAATATTGTGCTTAAGGAGAAAAGGCATGAGTCGGACTTTTATTAATCTTTCGATAATTTTGGAAAGGGCCGGTAACAAAGCAATAGGTCGGTAATTACCGGTAATTGAGTGTTCACCACCTTTGTAAAGAGGAATGACTATAGCCGTTTTCAAGCATTCAGGAAATACTCCGTTTTCAAAAGATCTATTAATTAGAGATGATAGTATTTCTATCACATTATCAGGAAGGTTTGTGAAGATTTTGATAGATAACCCGTTTACTACAAGAAGATTTACTTTTAATATTGTTGATTGTTTGTTTAAGTTCTAAACAATTCACTGGATTTAAAAAAAAGGTGTTTGCAACATTTTTAGAGGCGGGAAGAAAAGAGATAGGATCGAACTTAGGCGAGATGTTTGCAGTCAGATTATTACTGACATTAACAAAGTATTCGTTTAAATCATCGGAACTGGGAAAGGGGAATTTTTGATCCACTGAGTTAGTTTTATTACGAAGATCATTAATAATGGACCAAGTCTCTTTAGAAACATTTTTGGAACTATCTAGTTTATGTTGGTAATACCGTTGTTTAGCTATTTTTATTATTTTTAAATAAACATTCCTATATTTTTTTATATATTCGGTGACATGGATGTTAGCAGTAAATTTCTTGATGTATAATAGGGAGCGCATATTCTTGGCAGAATTACGTATACCTTTAGTAGTCCAAGGTTTATGACGTTTGGATTTAATGGGTTTAAGAGGAAAGGCTTTGTTAAAAGCGTTAACAATTTTGTTTAAAAATTTACTGTAGTTTGAGTTGATATCATTGGACAGAAAGTTCCAGTCGGTAGATAGACATAAATTATAAAACTTTTCAAAGTTTTTGGCAGAGAAAATCCTACCCAAACGCCGAGATTTAATTGAAGTTTTAGATGGAATAGAGAACTTGGTGAAAACCGCTTCATGATCAGAAAGCCCTGCGCTGATAACCAAAGAATCGACATCAGGAGGCGAAAAGTCGGAAACAACGTAGTCTATAATGGTGGCAGAGGTTTTCGTGATCCTAGTTGGGGAGTCAACGTGCATTGAGAGACCATAAGATTCAAAAATAGTTACCAAAGACAGTTGGGAAGCACAAGCAGTAGCATAGTCAATATTTAGATCGCCGCATAAAATTTTTCTGCTCTTGATGGGCAGAGAATCGAGTAAATTTAACAGGTTCTGGAAAAATAGATCGATGTTTGAACTAGGTGATCTATAAATACAAATAATGTAAAGGTTCATCTCATTATTATAAACTAGGGAAAATTCAAAGAAATCTTCGCTTAATAGAAAATCGTATTTAGTTACTGAAGAGAAATCATTTGCTCTAGAAAGAATGAGGGTACCTCCATGAGCTGAACTAGTACGGTCGTACCTAGCTATTGTGGTATATTTTTCAACAAGAAAGGGCTCGTTTACTTCCAGCCAGTGTTCCGTAATTGCAACTAATGGAGGAAATCCTAACTCCTCCAAAAACAAAAAAAGCTCATCAGTTTTATTTCTAAGAGATCTAATATTTATGAGAACCATGCTAAAAGTACTTGAGGATTCTAGTTCCTCAACACGCGTCAAATTTTTTAAAAATTTCGTCTTGGTGAGACAGCTGAGAAGTAATTATGATGACTTTCCCTAGATTTCTGAAGATGAATCATTCTTTCTGATGCGATAAATGACCCATATGTAACTAAGTCAGCATCCACTTCTGCAGCATTAATTCCGTAGGCATCGTGGTATCCATAAAAAATCTTGCGAAAGGCTTCTGTATGAATGGGAAGACCTTCAGAAGCCAAAAAGAGTTTAATACTGGTATTGGTGAATCCATCAAAACATACTGTGGCTGGTCGATCGTGAAGATAGGCGAGATGTAACTTGACTGCTTTTAGGATAGCGGGTTCTCTTAGTCTTGCCAGAAGATAACGGTTATCCAGAGAGTCTGAGTTATTCGTTAATTTTACTGTTGGTGGAGTCATAGGATCGATCGATATGGATGAATCAGTGGTAAAATCTTTAACGAAGTTCAAATGTGATTCATTACTAAATGGATTTATTTTTGACTTGCAGATCTCAATGGCTTGTTTGTCTGAACAGATGGTTATCTTCTTCTCGTTGTTGGTTGTGTTGAAAGAGTTGCTTGAGTGATCAGAACTGCCTACGATTTCTTTTTTGCTCAGTTGTGGTCCAGACGAAAAAGAAGTAATTTTCAAAGAATCGTCGGAGGGTTCTTTGGAGTCAATTGACCAATTGATTGTAATATTAGGAGGCCAAATCTCTTCATTAAATAATAATTTAAGAGATGTTCTAAATGTCATACCTATTTTAAAGCATGATCTCTTGTCGGTACCAGTTTCTCTCAATAAGGGGTAGCATCTTATTTAATTCGATAAACCTAATTTCTCTTTAATAAAGTGAACTATTTGGATGGGCGTATAGTTCGGGGAAAGATTATTAATGATAATATAGTGCCACTTATCTTTTAAAACTTTCTGGTTCTTCGGAATTTGGGGTGTTATTTGTAGAGTCTTGGGTTCATCCGTTTGGGTGGCCGATGTGACATAAGCTACACTCTTCTTCGAAATCTTTCTGGAAGTGGGTTTAGATATCGTCTCATTTAAGTCACAAATTCGTTTGTTGATATGGTCGATATTTGACGATAGCTTATTTAAACCCGTTTTTATCTCTGACGCGCTTGAGTCATGAATCTGAACCTTAATTGTGTCATCAGAACTGTTAAAAAAGATGGATGAAATATTAAAGATGTCTTGTTCCATCTGTCTGAATGATTTTAAAATCACATCTGGTTTAAACAGATCACAAATTTTATGGAATTCATCAATTTTTTTCGTAAGGTGATCTAGTTTTTTCTCATTTTCGACCAGCATGTCATAGGTTTCATTAAAAATAGGCAAGGAATTTGTAATTTTCTTAGTTGTATCTATTAAGGTTTCAAGGTTCTCAAGGGGTAGCTGATTTTTGGTTAAATTAGTTATTTTTTCATTAAGGTACTTCAAATTCGACGAATCACAAAGCGTGCAAAAAAATCTCAAATGATGAGATTTTTGAACCAACAAAATTTTCGTGGTGGATTTATCTAAACCTGTACATTTCATGCAGAAATTTCGACGACATTCACCACTGCACCTCAATTTGTTGTATTTATCTTTTTCTGCAAATTCCGTGTAGCAGTTATCGCATTTGTAAGCCATGATCGATCAACAACTTGCAATAATTTAAGTGGGTCAAGAAAGAACAAAAAAAAAAAAAAAAAAACAATAACAATACAGTGTACACTTATTAACAAACACAAAATAGGACACCGTGCTCCAAAAACAAAACAAACATTTGAGTAATAGCCGGCCTTCCACAACACAACATACACACAACCGTACAGCACGAATAACTAAATGTCAAAAATGAAAAGTGTCACCATGAAAAATGTAAAAAATGACAAATTTCAAGATGGCAAATGTCAAAGATGTCAAATGACAAATTTCAAGATGGCAAATGTCTAATATGTCAAATGACAAATGTCACAATGCTAAATGTCAAAAATAAAAAGTGTCACCATAAAAAATGTCAAAAATGACAAATTTCAAGATGGCAAATGTCAAAGATGTCAAATGACAAATGTCACAATGCTAAATGTCAAAAATGAAAAGTGTCAAAAATGACAAATTTCAAGATGGCAAATGTCTAAGATGTCAAATGACAAATGTCACAATGCTAAATGTCAAAAATGAAAAGTGTCACCATGAAAAATGTCAAAAATGACAAATTTCAAGATGGCAAATGTCAAAGATGTCAAATGTCAAATGTCACAATGCTAAATGTCAAAAATGAAAAGTGTCACCATGAAAAATGTCAAAAATGACAAATTTCAAGATGGCAAATGTCAAAGATGTCAAATGACAAATGTCACAATGCTAAATGTCAAAAATGAAAAGTGTCAAAAATGACAAATTTCAAGATGGCAAATGTCTAAGATGTCAAACGACAAATGTCACAATGCTAAATGTCAAAAATGAAAAGTGTCACAATGCTAAATGTCAAAAATGACAAATTTCAAGATGGCAAATGTCAAAGATGTCAAATGACAAATGTCACAATGCTAAATGTCAAAAATGAAAAGTGTCACCATGAAAAATGTCAAAAATAACAAATTTCAAGATGGCAAATGTCAAAGATGTCAAATGACAAATGTCACAATGCTAAATGTCAAAAATGAAAAGTGTCACCATAAAATGTCAAAAATAACAAATTTCAAGATGGCAAATGTCAAAGATGTCAAATGACAAATGTCACAATGCTAAATGTCAAAAACGAAAAGTGTCACCATGAAAAATGTCAAAAATGACAAATTTCAAGATGGCAAATGTCAAAGATGTCAAATGACAAATGTCAAAAATGAAAAGTGTCACCATAAAATGTCAAAAATAACAAATTTCAAGATGGCAAATGTCAAAGATGTCAAATGACAAATGTCACAATGCTAAATGTCAAAAATGAAAAGTGTCACCATAAAAAATGTCAAAAATGACAAATTTCAAGATGACAAATATCAAAACTGACAAATGTCACAATGCTAAATGTCAAAAATGAAAAGTGTCACCATGAAAAATGTCAAAAATAACAAATTTCAAGATGGCAAATGTCAAAGATGTCAAATGACAAATGTCACAATGCTAAATGTCAAAAATGTAAAGTGTCAAAAATGACAAATTTCAAGATAGCAAATGTCTAAGATGTCAAATGACAAATGTCACAATGCTAAATGTCAAAAATGAAAAGTGTCACCATGAAAAATGTCAAAAATGACAAATTTCAAGATGGCAAATGTCAAAGATGTCAAATGACAAATGTCACAATGCTAAATGTCAAAAATGAAAAGTGTCACCATGAAAAATGTCAAAAATGACAAATTTCAAGATGGCAAATGTCAAAGATGTCAAATGACAAATGTCACAATGCTAAATGTCAAAAATGAAAAGTGTCAAAAATGACAAATTTCAAGATGGCAAATGTCTAAGATGTCAAATGACAAATGTTAAAAATGAAAAGTGTCACCATGAAAAATGTCAAAAATGACAAATTTCAAGATGGCAAATGTCAAAGATGTCAAATGACAAATGTCACAATGCTAAATGTCAAAAATAAAAAGTGTCACCATGAAAAATGTCAAAAATGGCAAATTTCAAGATGGCAAATGTCAAAGATGTCAAATTACAAATGTCACAATGCTAAATGTCAAAAATGAAAAGTGTCAAAAATGACAAATTTCAAGATGGCAAATGTCTAAGATGTCAAATGACAAATGTCACAATGCTAAATGTCAAAAATGAAAAGTGTCACAATGCTAAATGTCAAAAATGACAAATTTCAAGATGGCAAATGTCAAAGATGTCAAATGACAAATGTCACAATGCTAAATGTCAAAAATGAAAAGTGTCACCATGAAAAATGTCAAAAATAACAAATTTCAAGATGGCAAATGTCAAAGATGTCAAATGACAAATGTCACAATGCTAAATGTCAAAAACGAAAAGTGTCACCATGAAAAATGCCAAAAATGACAAATTTCAAGATGGCAAATGTCAAAGATGTCAAATGACAAATGTCACAATGCTAAATGTCAAAAATAAAAAGTGTCACCATGAACAATGTCAAAAATGTTAAATTTTAAGATGGCAAATGTCAAAACTGACAAATATCACAATGCTAAATGTCAAAAATGAAAAGTGTCACCATGAAAAATGTCAAAAATAACAAATTTTAAGATGGCAAATGTCAAAGATGTCAAATGACAAATGTCACAATGCTAAATGTAAAAAATGACAAATTTCAAGATGGCAAATGTCAAAGATGTCAAATGACAAATGTCACAATGCTAAATGTCAAATATGAAACATGTCACCATGAAAAATGTCAAAAATGACAAATTTCAAAATGGCAAATGTCAAAACTGACAAATGTCACAATGCTAAATGTCAAAAATGAAAAGTGTCACCATAAAAAATGTCAAAAATAACAAATTTCAAAATGGCAAATGTCAAAGATGTCAAATGACAAATGTCACAATGCTAAATGTCAAAAATAAAAAGTGTCACCATGAACAATGTCAAAAATGTTAAATTTTAAGATGGCAAATGTCAAAACTGACAAATATCACAATGCTAAATGTCAAAAATGAAAAGTGTCACCATGAAAAATGTCAAAAATAACAAATTTTAAGATGGCAAATGTCAAAGATGTCAAATGACAAATGTCACAATGCTAAATGTAAAAAATGACAAATTTCAAGATGGCAAATGTCAAAGATGTCAAATGACAAATGTCACAATGCTAAATGTCAAAAATGAAAAGTGTCACCATGAAAAATGTCAAAAATGACAAATTTCAAGATGGCAAATGTCAAAGATGTCAAATGACAAATGTCACAATGCTAAATGTCAAAAATGAAAAGTGCCACCATGAAAAATGTCAAAAATGACAAATTTCAAGATGGCAAATGTCAAAGATGTCAAATGACAAATGTCACAATGCTAAATGTCAAAAATAAAAAGTGTTACCATGAAAAATGTCAAAAATGACAAATTTCAAGATGGCAAATGTCAAAGATGTCAAATGACAAATGTCACAATGCTAAATGTCAAAAATGAAATGTGTCAAAAATGACAAATTTCAAGATGGCAAATGTCTAAGATGTCAAATGACCAATGTCACAATGCTAAATGTCAAAAATGAAAAGTGTCACAATGCTAAATGTCAAAAATGACAAATTTCAAGATGGCAAATGTCAAAGATGTCAAATGACAAATGTCACAATGCTAAATGTCAAAAATGAAAAGTGTCACCATGAAAAATGTCAAAAATAACAAATTTCAAGATGGCAAATGTCAAAGATCTCAAATGACAAATGTCACAATGCTAAATGTCAAAAACGAAAAGTGTCACCATGAAAAATGTCAAAAATGACAAATTTCAAGATGGCAAATGTCAAAGATGTCAAATGACAAATGTCACAATGCTAAATGTCAAAAATGAAAAGTGTCACCATGAAAAATGTCAAAAATAACAAATTTCAAGATGGCAAATGTTAAAGATGTCAAATGACAAATGTCACAATGCTAAATGTCAAAAATGACAAATGTCACAATGCTAAATGTCAAAAATGAAAAGTGTCACCATAGAAAATGTCAAAAATGACAAATTTCAAGATGACAAATGTCAAAACTGACAAATGTCACAATGCTAAATGTCAAAAATGAAAAGTGTCACCATGAAAAATGTCAAAAATAACAAATTTCAAGATGGCAAATGTCAAAGATGTCAAATGACAAATGTCACAATGCTAAATGTCAAAAATGAAAAGTGTCAAAAATGACAAATTTCAAGATGGCAAATGTCTAAGATGTCAAATGACAAATGTCACAATGCTAAATGTCAAAAATGAAAAGTGTCACCATGAAAAATGTCAAAAATGACAAATTTCAAGATGGCAAATGTCAAAGATGTCAAATGACAAATGTCACAATGCTAAATGTCAAAAATGAAAAGTGTCACCATGAAAAATGTCAAAAATGACAAATTTCAAGATGGCAAATGTCAAAGATGTCAAATGACAAATGTCACAATGCTAAATGTCAAAAATGAAAAGTGTCAAAAATGACAAATTTCAAGATGGCAAATGTCTAAGATGTCAAATGACAAATGTCACAATGCTAAATGTTGAAAATGAAAAGTGTCACCATGAAAAATGTCAAAAATGACAAATTTCAAGATGGCAAATGTCAAAGATGTCAAATGACAAATGTCACAATGCTAAATGTCAAAAATGAAAAGTGTCACCATGAAAAATGTCAAAAATGACAAATTTCAAGATGGCAAATGTCAAAGATGTCAAATTACAAATGTCACAATGCTAAATGTCAAAAATGACAAATTTCAAGATGGCAAATGTCTAAGATGTCAAATGACAAATGTCACAATGCTAAATGTCAAAAATGAAAAGTGTCACAATGCTAAATGTCAAAAATGACAAATTTCAAGATGGCAAATGTCAAAGATGTCAAATGACAAATGTCACAATGCTAAATGTCAAAAATGAAATGTGTCAAAAATGACAAATTTCAAGATGGCAAATGTCTAAGATGTCAAATGACAAATGTCACAATGCTAAATGTAAAAAATGAAAAGTGTCACAATGCTAAATGTCAAAAATGACAAATTTCAAGATGGCAAATGTCAAAGATGTCAAATGACAAATGTCACAATGCTAAATGTCAAAAATGAAAAGTGTCACCATGAAAAATGTCAAAAATAACAAATTTCAAGATGACAAATGTCAAAGATCTCAAATGACAAATGTCACAATGATAAATGTCAGAAACGAAAAGTGTCACCATGAAAAATGTCAAAAATGACAAATTTCAAGATGGCAAATGTCAAAGATGTCAAATGACAAATGTCACAATGCTAAATGTCAAAAATGAAAAGTGTCACCATGAAAAATGTCAAAAATAACAAATTTCAAGATGGCAAATGTCAAAGATGTCAAATGACAAATGTCACAATGCTAAATGTCAAAAATGAAAAGTGTCACCATGAAAAATGTCAAAAATGACAAATTTCAAGATGACAAATGTCAAAACTGACAAATGTCACAATGCTAAATGTCAAAAATGAAAAGTGTCACAATGAAAAATGTCAAAAATAACAAATTTCAAGATGGCAAATGTCAAAGATGTCAAATGACAAATGTCACAATGCTAAATGTCAAAAATGAAAAGTGTCAAAAATGACAAATTTCAAGATGGCAAATGTCTAAGATGTCAAATGACAAATGTCACAATGCTAAATGCCAAAAATGAAAAGTGTCACCATGAAAAATGTCAAAAATGACAAATTTCAAGATGACAAATGTCAAAGATCTCAAATGACAAATGTCACAATGATAAATGTCAGAAACGAAAAGTGTCACCATGAAAAATGTCAAAAATGACAAATTTCAAGATGGCAAATGTCAAAGATGTCAAATGACAAATGTCACAATGCTAAATGTCAAAAATGAAAAGTGTCACCATGAAAAATGTCAAAAATAACAAATTTCAAGATGGCAAATGTCAAAGATGTCAAATGACAAATGTCACAATGCTAAATGTCAAAAATGAAAAGTGTCACCATGAAAAATGTCAAAAATAACAAATTTCAAGATGGCAAATGTCAAAGATGTCAAATGACAAATGTCACAATGCTAAATGTCAAAAATGAAAAGTGTCAAAAATGACAAATTTCAAGATGGCAAATGTCTAAGATGTCAAATGACAAATGTCACAATGCTAAATGTCAAAAATGAAAAGTGTCACCATGAAAAATGTCAAAAATGACAAATTTCAAGATGGCAAATGTCAAAGATGTCAAATGACAAATGTCACAATGCTAAATGTCAAAAATGAAAAGTGTCACCATGAAAAATGTCAAAAATGACAAATTTCAAGATGGCAAATGTCAAAGATGTCAAATGACAAATGTCACAATGCTAAATGTCAAAAATGAAAAGTGTCAAAAATGACAAATTTCAAGATGGCAAATGTCTAAGATGTCAAATGACAAATGTCACAATGCTAAATGTTAAAAATGAAAAGTGTCACCATGAAAAATGTCAAAAATGACAAATTTCAAGATGGCAAATGTCAAAGATGTCAAATGACAAATGTCACAATGCTAAATGTCAAAAATGAAAAGTGTCACCATGAAAAATGTCAAAAATGACAAATTTCAAGATGGCAAATGTCAAAGATGTCAAATTACAAATGTCACAATGCTAAATGTCAAAAATGACAAATTTCAAGATGGCAAATGTCTAAGATGTCAAATGACAAATGTCACAATGCTAAATGTCAAAAATGAAAAGTGTCACAATGCTAAATGTCAAAAATGACAAATTTCAAGATGGCAAATGTCAAAGATGTCAAATGACAAATGTCACAATGCTAAATGTCAAAAATGAAATGTGTCAAAAATGACAAATTTCAAGATGGCAAATGTCTAAGATGTCAAATGACAAATGTCACAATGCTAAATGTCAAAAATGAAAAGTGTCACAATGCTAAATGTCAAAAATGACAAATTTCAAGATGGCAAATGTCAAAGATGTCAAATGACAAATGTCACAATGCTAAATGTCAAAAATGAAAAGTGTCACCATGAAAAATGTCAAAAATAACAAATTTCAAGATGACAAATGTCAAAGATCTCAAATGACAAATGTCACAATGATAAATGTCAGAAACGAAAAGTGTCACCATGAAAAATGTCAAAAATGACAAATTTCAAGATGGCAAATGTCAAAGATGTCAAATGACAAATGTCACAATGCTAAATGTCAAAAATGAAAAGTGTCACCATGAAAAATGTCAAAAATAACAAATTTCAAGATGGCAAATGTCAAAGATGTCAAATGACAAATGTCACAATGCTAAATGTCAAAAATGAAAAGTGTCACCATGAAAAATGTCAAAAATGACAAATTTCAAGATGACAAATGTCAAAACTGACAAATGTCACAATGCTAAATGTCAAAAATGAAAAGTGTCACAATGAAAAATGTCAAAAATAACAAATTTCAAGATGGCAAATGTCAAAGATGTCAAATGACAAATGTCACAATGCTAAATGTCAAAAATGAAAAGTGTCAAAAATGACAAATTTCAAGATGGCAAATGTCTAAGATGTCAAATGACAAATGTCACAATGCTAAATGCCAAAAATGAAAAGTGTCACCATGAAAAATGTCAAAAATGACAAATTTCAAGATGACAAATGTCAAAACTGACAAATGTCACAATGCTAAATGTCAAAAATGAAAAGTGTCACAATGAAAAATGTCAAAAATAACAAATTTGAAGATGGCAAATGTCAAAGATGTCAAATGACAAATGTCACAATGCTAAATGTCAAAAATGAAAAGTGTCAAAAATGACAAATTTCAAGATGGCAAATGTCTAAGATGTCAAATGACAAATGTCACAATGCTAAATGCCAAAAATGAAAAGTGTCACCATGAAAAATGTCAAAAATGACAAATTTCAAGATGGCAAATTTCAAAGATGTCAAATGACAAATGTCACAATGCTAAATGTCAAAAATGAAAAGTGTCACCATGAAAAATGTCAAAAATGACAAATTTCAAGATGGCAAATGTCAAAGATGTCAAATGACAAATGTCACAATGCTAAATGTCAAAAATGAAAAGTGTCAAAAATGACAAATTTCAAGATGGCAAATGTCTAAGATGTCAAATGACAAATGTCACAATGCTAAATGTTAAAAATGAAAAGTGTCACCATGAAAAATGTCAAAAATGACAAATTTCAAGATGGCAAATGTCAAAGATGTCAAATGACAAATGTCACAATGCTAAATGTCAAAAATGAAAAGTGTCACCATGAAAAATGTCAAAAATGACAAATTTCAAAATGGCAAATGTCAAAACTGACAAATGTCACAATGCTAAATGTCAAAAATGAAAAGTGTCACCATAAAAAATGTCAAAAATAACAAATTTCAAAATGGCAAATGTCAAAGATGTCAAATGACAAATGTCACAATGCTAAATGTCAAAAATAAAAAGTGTCACCATGAACAATGTCAAAAATGACAAATTTCAAGATGGCAAATGTCAAAACTGACAAATGTCACAATGCTAAATGTCAAAAATGAAAAGTGTCACCATGAAAAATGTCAAAAATAACAAATTTTAAGATGGCAAATGTCAAAGATGTCAAATGACAAATGTCACAATGCTAAATGTAAAAAATGACAAAATTCAAGATGGCAAATGTCAAAGATGTCAAATGACAAATGTCACAATGCTAAATGTCAAAAATGAAAAGTGTCACCATGAAAAATGTCAAAAATGACAAATTTCAAGATGGCAAATGTCAAAGATGTCAAATGACAAATGTCACAATGCTAAATGTCAAAAATGAAAAGTGCCACCATGAAAAATGTCAAAAATGACAAATTTCAAGATGGCAAATGTCAAAGATGTCAAATGACAAATGTCACAATGCTAAATGTCAAAAAGAAAAAGTGTTACCATGAAAAATGTCAAAAATGACAAATTTCAAGATGGCAAATGTCAAAGATGTCAAATGACAAATGTCACAATGCTAAATGTCAAAAATGAAATGTGTCAAAAATGACAAATTTCAAGATGGCAAATGTCTAAGATGTCAAATGACCAATGTCACAATGCTAAATGTCAAAAATGAAAAGTGTCACAATGCTAAATGTCAAAAATGACAAATTTCAAGATGGCAAATGTCAAAGATGTCAAATGACAAATGTCACAATGCTAAATGTCAAAAATGAAAAGTGTCACCATGAAAAATGTCAAAAATAACAAATTTCAAGATGGCAAATGTCAAAGATCTCAAATGACAAATGTCACAATGCTAAATGTCAAAAACGAAAAGTGTCACCATGAAAAATGTCAAAAATGACAAATTTCAAGATGGCAAATGTCAAAGATGTCAAATGACAAATGTCACAATGCTAAATGTCAAAAATGAAAAGTGTCACCATGAAAAATGTCAAAAATAACAAATTTCAAGATGGCAAATGTCAAAGATGTCAAATGACAAATGTCACAATGCTAAATGTCAAAAATGACAAATGTCACAATGCTAAATGTCAAAAATGACAAATGTCACAATGCTAAATGTCAAAAATGAAAAGTGTCACCATAGAAAATGTCAAAAATGACAAATTTCAAGATGACAAATGTCAAAACTGACAAATGTCACAATGCTAAATGTCAAAAATAAAAAGTGTCACCATGAAAAATGTCAAAAATAACAAATTTCAAGATGGCAAATGTCAAAGATGTCAAATGACAAATGTCACAATGCTAAATGTCAAAAATGAAAAGTGTCAAAAATGACAAATTTCAAGATGGCAAATGTCTAAGATGTCAAATGACAAATGTCACAATGCTAAATGTCAAAAATAAAAAGTGTCACCATGAAAAATGTCAAAAATGACAAATTTCAAGATGGCAAATGTCAAAGATGTCAAATGACAAATGTCACAATGCTAAATGTCAAAAATGAAAAGTGTCACCATGAAAAATGTCAAAAATGACAAATTTCAAGATGGCAAATGTCAAAGATGTCAAATTACAAATGTCACAATGCTAAATGTCAAAAATGAAAAGTGTCAAAAATGACAAATTTCAAGATGGCAAATGTCTAAGATGTCAAATGACAAATTTCACAATGCTAAATGTCAAAAATGAAAAGTGTCACAATGCTAAATGACAAATTTCAAGATGGCAAATGTCAAAGATGTCAAATGACAAATGTCACAATGCTAAATGTCAAAAATGAAATGTGTCAAAAATGACAAATTTCAAGATGGCAAATGTCTAAGATGTCAAATGACAAATGTCACAATGCTAAATGTCAAAAATGAAAAGTGTCACAATGCTAAATGTCAAAAATGACAAATTTCAAGATGGCAAATGTCAAAGATGTCAAATGACAAATGTCACAATGCTAAATGTCAAAAATGAAAAGTGTCACCATGAAAAATGTCAAAAATAACAAATTTCAAGATGACAAATGTCAAAGATCTCAAATGACAAATGTCACAATGCTAAATGTCAAAAACGAAAAGTGTCACCATGAAAAATGTCAAAAATCACAAATTTCAAGATGGCAAATGTCAAAGATGTCAAATGACAAATGTCACAATGCTAAATGTCAAAAATGAAAAGTGTCACCATGAAAAATGTCAAAAATAACAAATTTCAAGATGGCAAATGTCAAAGATGTCAAATGACAAATGTCACAATGCTAAATGTCAAAAATGAAAAGTGTCACCATGAAAAATGTCAAAAATGACAAATTTCAAGATGACAAATGTCAAAACTGACAAATGTCACAATGCTAAATGTCAAAAATGAAAAGTGTCACAATGAAAAATGTCAAAAATAACAAATTTCAAGATGGCAAATGTCAAAGATGTCAAATGACAAATGTCACAATGCTAAATGTCAAAAATAAAAAGTGTCAAAAATGACAAATTTCAAGATGGCAAATGTCTAAGATGTCAAATGACAAATGTCACAATGCTAAATGCCAAAAATGAAAAGTGTCACCATGAAAAATGTCAAAAATGACAAATTTCAAGATGGCAAATTTCAAAGATGTCAAATGACAAATGTCACAATGCTAAATGTCAAAAATGAAAAGTGTCACCATGAAAAATGACAAATTTCAAGATGGCAAATGTCAAAGATGTCAAATGACAAATGTCACAATGCTAAATGTCAAAAATGAAAAGTGTCAAAAATGACAAATTTCAAGATGGCAAATGTCTAAGATGTCAAATGACAAATGTCACAATGCTAAATGTTAAAAATGAAAAGTGTCACCATGAAAAATGTCAAAAATGACAAATTTCAAGATGGCAAATGTCAAAGATGTCAAATGACAAATGTCACAATGCTAAATGTCAAAAATGAAAAGTGTCACCATGAAAAATGTCAAAAATGACAAATTTCAAGATGGCAAATGTCAAAGATGTCAAATTACAAATGTCACAATGCTAAATGTCAAAAATGAAAAGTGTCAAAAATGACAAATTTCAAGATGGCAAATGTCTAAGATGTCAAATGACAAATGTCACAATGCTAAATGTCAAAAATGAAAAGTGTCACCATGAAAAATGTCAAAAATGACAAATTTCAAGATGGCAAATGTCAAAGATGTCAAATGACAAATGTCACAATGCTAAATGTCAAAAATGAAAAGTGTAACTATAAAAAATGTCAAAAATGACAAATTTCAAAATGGCAAATGTCAAAACTGACAAATGTCACAATGCTAAATGTCAAAAATGAAAAGTGTCACCATAAAAAATGTCAAAAATAACAAATTTCAAAATGGCAAATGTCAAAGATGTCAAATGACAAATGTCACAATGCTAAATGTCAAAAATAAAAAGTGTCACCATGAACAATGTCAAAAATGACAAATTTCAAGATGGCAAATGTCAAAACTGACAAATGTCACAATGCTAAATGTCAAAAATGAAAAGTGTCACCATGAAAAATGTCAAAAATAACAAATTTTAAGATGGCAAATGTCAAAGATGTCAAATGACAAATGTCACAATGCTAAATGTCAAAAATGACAAATTTCAAGATGGCAAATGTCAAAGATGTCAAATGACAAATGTCACAATGCTAAATGTCAAAAATGAAAAATGTCAAAAATGACAAATTTCAAGATGGCAAATGTCAAAGATGTCAAATGACAAATGTCAGAATGCTAAATGTCAAAAATGAAAAGTGCCACTATGAAAAATGTCAAAAATGACAAATTTCAAGATGACAAATGTCACAATGCTAAATGTCAAAAATAAAAAGTGTTACCATGAAAAATGTCAAAAATGACAAATTTCAAGATGGCAAATGTCAAAGATGTCAAATGACAAATGTCACAATGCTAAATGTCAAAAATGAAATGTGTCAAAAATGACAAATTTCAAGATGGCAAATGTCTAAGATGTCAAATGACAAATGTCACAATGCTAAATGTCAAAAATGAAAAGTGTCACAATGCTAAATGTCAAAAATGACAAATTTTAAGATGGCAAATGTCAAAGATGTCAAATGACAAATGTCACAATGCTAAATGTCAAAAATGAAAAGTGTCACCATGAAAAATGTCAAAAATAACAAATTTCAAGATGGCAAATGTCAAAGATGTCAAATGACAAATGTCACAATGCTAAATGTCAAAAATGAAAAGTGTCACCATGAAAAATGTCAAAAATGACAAATTTCAAGATGGCATATGTCAAAGATGTCAAATGACAAATGTCACAATGCTAAATGTCAAAAATGAAAAGTGTCACCATGAAAAATGTCAAAAATAACAAATTTCAAGATGGCAAATGTCAAAGATGTCAAATGACAAATGTCACAATGCTAAATGTCAAAAATGAAAAGTGTCATCATGAAAAATGTCAAAAATGACAAATTTCAAGATGGCAAATGTCAAAACTGACAAATGTCACAATGCTAAATGTCAAAAATGAAAATTGTCACCATGAAAAATGTCACAAATAACAAATTTCAAGATGGCAAATGTCAAAGATGTCAAATGACAAATGTCACAATGCTAAATGTCAAAAATGAAAAGTGTCACCATAAAAAATGTCAAAAATGACAAATTTCAAGATGGCAAATGTCAAAACTGACAAATGTCACAATGCTAAATGTCAAAAATGAAAAGTGTCACCATAAAAAATGTCAAAAATCACAAATTTCAAGATGGCAAATGTCAAAGATGTCAAATGACAAATGTCACAATGCTAAATGTCAAAAATGACAAATTTCAAGATGGCAAATGTCAAAGATGTCAAATGACAAATGTCACAATGCTAAATGTCAAAAATAAAAAGTGTCACCATGAAAAATGTCAAAAATGACCAATTTCAAGATGGCAAATGTCAAAGATGTCAAATGACAAATGTCACAATGCTAAATGTCAAAAATGAAAAATGTCAAAAATGACAAATTTCACGATGGCAAATGTCACAATGCTAAATGTCAAAAATGATAAGTGTCACCATGAAAAATGTCAAAAATGACAAATTTCAAGATGGCAAATGTCAAAGATGTCAAATGACAAATGTCACAATGCTAAATGTCAAAAATGAAAAGTGTCACCATGAAAAATGTCAAAAATGACAAATTTCAAGATGGCAAATGTCAAAGATGTCAAATGACAAATGTCACAATGCTACATGTCAAAAATGAAAAGTGTCACCATAAAAAATGTCAAAAATGACAAACTTCAAGATGGCAAATGTCAAAGATGTCAAATTACAAATGCCACAATGCTAAATGTCAAAAATGAAAAGTGTCAAAAATGACAAATTTCAAGATGGCAAATGTCTAAGATGTCAACTGACAAATGTCACAATGCTAAATGTCAAAAATGAAAAGTGTCACAATGCTAAATGTCAAAAATGACAAATTTCAAGATGGCAAATGTCAAAGATGTCAAATGACAAATGTCACAATGCTAAATGTCAAAAATGAAAAGTGTCACCATGAAAAAGGTCAAAAATAACAAATTTCAAGATGGCAAATGTCAAAGATGTCAAATGACAAATGTCACAATGCTAAATGTCAAAAATGAAAAGTGTCACCATGAAAAATGTCAAAAATAACAAATTTCAAGATGGCAAATGTCAAAGATGTCAAATGACAAATGTCACAATGCTAAATGTCAAAAATGAAAAGTGTCACCATGAAAAATGTCAAAAATGACAAATTTCAAGATGGCATATGTCAAAGATGTCAAATGACAAATGTCACAATGCTAAATGTCAAAAATGAAAAGTGTCACCATGAAAAATGTCAAAAATAACAAATTTCAAGATGGCAAATGTCAAAGATGTCAAATGACAAATGTCGCAATGCTAAATGTCAAAAATGAAAAGTGTCACCATGAAAAATGTCAAAAATGACAAATTTCAAGATGGCAAATGTCAAAACTGACAAATGTCACAATGCTAAATGTCAAAAATGAAAATTGTCACCATGAAAAATGTCAAAAATAACAAATTTCAAGATGGCAAATGTCAAAGATGTCAAATGACAAATGTCACAATGCTAAATGTCAAAAATGAAAAGTGTCACCATGAAAAATGTCAAAAATGACAAATTTCAAGATGGCAAATGTCAAAACTGACAGATGTCACAATGCTAAATGTCAAAAATGAAAAGTGTCACCATAAAAAATGTTAAAAATCACAAATTTCAAGATGGCAAATGTCAAAGATGTCAAATGACAAATGTCACAATGCTAAATGTCAAAAATGACAAATTTCAAGATGGCAAATGTCAAAGATGTCAAATGACAAATGTCACAATGCTAAATGTCAAAAATAAAAAGTGTCACCATGAAAAATGTCAAAAATGACCAATTTCAAGATAACAAATGTCAAAGATGTCAAATGACAAATGTCACAATGCTAAATGTCAAAAATGAAAAATGTCAAAAATGACAAATTTCACGATGGCAAATGTCACAATGCTAAATGTCAAAAATGATAAGTGTCACCATGAAAAATGTCAAAAATGACAAATTTCAAGATGGCAAATGTCAAAGATGTCAAATGACAAATGTCACAATGCTACATGTCAAAAATGAAAAGTGTCACCATAAAAAATGTCAAAAATGACAAATTTCAAGATGGCAAATGTCAAAGATGTCAAATTACAAATGCCACAATGCTAAATGTCAAAAATGAAAAGTGTCAAAAATGACAAATTTCAAGATGGCAAATGTCTAAGATGTCAAATGACAAATGTCACAATGCTAAATGTCACAATGCTAAATGTCAAAAATGAAAAGTGTCACAATGCTAAATGTCAAAAATGACAAATTTCAAGATGGCAAATGTCAAAGATGTCAAATGACAAATGTCACAATGCTAAATGTCAAAAATGAAAAGTGTCACCACGAAAAATGTCAAAAATAACAAATTTCAAGATGGCAAATGTCAAAGATGTCAAATGACAAATGTCACAATGCTAAATGTCAAAAACGAAAAGTGTCACTATGAAAAATGTCAAAAATGACAAATTTCAAGATGGCAAATGTCAAAGATGTCAAATGACAAATGTCACAATGCTAAATGTCAAAAATGAAAAGTGTCACCATGAAAAATGTCAAAATAACAAATTTCAAGATGGCAAATGTCAAAGATGTCAAATGACAAATGTCACAATGCTAAATGTCAAAAATGAAAAGTGTCACCATGAAAAATGTCAAAAATGACATATTTCAAAATGGCAAATGTCAAAACTGACAAATGTCACAATGCTAAATGTCAAAAATGAAAAGTGTCACCATAAAAAATGTCAAAAATAACAAATTTCAAGATGGCAAATGTCAAAGATGTCAAATGACAAATGTCACAATGCTAAATGTCAAAAATAAAAAGTGTCACCATGAACAATGTCAAAAATGACAAATTTCAAGATGGCAAATGTCAAAACTGACAAATGTCACAATGCTAAATGTCAAAAATGAAAAGTGTCACTATGAAAAATGTCAAAAATGACAAATTTCAAGATGGCAAATGTCAAAGATGTCAAATGACAAATGTCACAATGCTAAATGTCAAAAATGAAAAGTGCCACCATGAAAAATGTCAAAAATGACAAATTTCAAGATGGCAAATGTCAAAGATGTCAAATGACAAATGTCACAATGCTGAATGTCAAAAATAAAAAGTGTTACCATGAAAAATGTCAAAAATGACAAATTTCAAGATGGCAAATGTCAAAGATGGCAAATGACAAATGTCACAATGCTAAATGTTAAAAATGAAATGTGTCAAAAATGACAAATTTCAAGATGGCAAATATCTAAGATGTCAAATGACAAATGTCACAATGCTAAATGTCAAAAATGAAAAGTGTCACAATGCTAAATGTCAAAAATGACAAATTTCAAGATGGCAAATGTCAAAGATGTCAAATGACAAATGTCACAATGCTAAATGTCAAAAATGAAAAGTGTCACCATGAAAAATGTCAAAAATAACAAATTTTAAGATGGCAAATGTCAAAGATGTCAAATGACAAATGTCACAATGCTAAATGTCAAAAATGAAAAGTGTCACCATGAAAAATGTCAAAAATGACAAATTTCAAGATGGCATATGTCCAAGATGTCAAATGACAAATGTCACAATGCTAAATGTCAAAAATGAAAAGTGTCACAATAAAATATGTCAAAAATAACAAATTTCAAGATGGCAAATGTCAAAGATGTCAAATGACAAATGTCACAATGCTAAATGTCAAAAATGAAAAGTCTCACCATGAACAATGTCAAAAATGACAAATTTCAAGATGACAAATGTCAAAACTGACAAATGTCACAATGCTAAATGTCGAAAATGAAAAGTGTCACCATGAAAAATGTCAAAAATAACAAATTTCAAGACGGCAAATGTCAAAGATGTCAAATGACAAATGTCACAATGCTAAATGTCAAAAATGAAAAGTGTCAAAAATGACAAATTTCAAGATGGCAAATGTCAAAGATGTCAAATGAAAAATGTCACAATGCTAAATGTCAAAAATGAAAAGTGTTACCCTGAAAAATGTCAAAAATAACAAATTTCAAGATGGCAAATGTCAAAGATGTCAAATGACAAATGTCACAATGCTAAATGTCAAAAATGAAAAGTGTCACAATGCTAAATGTCAAAAATGACAAATTTCAAGATGGCAAATGTCAAAGATGTCAAATGACAAATGTCACAATGCTAAATGTCAAAAATGAAAAGTGTCACCATGAAAAATGTCAAAAATAACAAATTTCAAGATGGCAAATGTCAAAGATGTCAAATGACAAATGTCACAATGCTAAATGTCAAAAACGAAAAGTGTCACCATGAAAAATGTCAAAAATGACAAATTTCAAGATGGCAAATGACAAAGATGTCAAATGACAAATGTCACAATGCTAAATGTCAAAAATGAAAAGTGTCACCATGAAAAATGTCAAAAATAACAAATTTCAAGATGGCAAATGTCAAAGATGTCAAATGACAAATGTCACAATGCTAAATGTCAAAAATAAAAAGTGTCACCATGAAAAATGTCAAAAATGACAAATTTCAAAATGGCAAATGTCAAAACTGACAAATGTCACAATGCTAAATGTCAAAAATGAAAAGTGTCAAAATAAAAAATGTCAAAAATAACAAATTTCAAGATGGCAAATGTCAAAGATGTCAAATGACAAATGTCACAATGCTAAATGTCAAAAATAAAAAGTGTCACCATGAACAATGTCAAAAATGACAAATTTCAAGATGGCAAATGTCAAAACTGACAAATGTCACAATGCTAAATGTCAAAAATGAAAAGTGTCACCATGAAAAATGTCAAAAATAACAAATTTTAAGATGGCAAATGTCAAAGATGTCAAATGACAAATGTCACAATGCTAAATGTAAAAAATGACAAATTTCAAGATGGCAAATGTCAAAGATGTCAAATGACAAATGTCAAAGATGTCAAATGACAAATGTCACAATGCTAAATGTCAAAAATGAAAACTGTCACCATAAAATATGTCAAAAATGACAAATTTCAAGATGGTAAATGTCAAAGATGTCAAATGACAAATGTCACAATGCTAAATGTCAAAAATGAAAAGTGCCACCATAAAAAAGGTCAAAAATGACAAATTTCAAGATGGCAAATGTCAAAGATGTCAAATGACAAATGTCACAATGCTAAATGTCAAAAATAAAAAGTGTTACCATGAAAAATGTCAAAAATGACAAATTTCAAGATGGCAAATGTCAAAGATGTCAAATGACAAATGTCACAATGCTAAATGTCAAAAATGAAATGTGTCAAAAATGACAAATTTCAAGATGGCAAATGTCTAAGATGTCAAATGACAAATGTCACAATGCTAAATGTCAAAAATGAAAAGTATCACATTGCTAAATGTCAAAAATGACAAATTTCAAGATGGCAAATGTCAAAGATGTCAAATGACAAATGTCACAATGCTAAATGTCAAAAATGAAAAGTGTCACCATGAAAAATGTCAAAAATAACAAATTTCAAGATGGCAAATGTCAAAGATCTCAAATGACAAATGTCACAATGCTAAATGTCAAAAACGAAAAGTGTCACCATGAAAAATGTCAAAAATGACAAATTACAAGATGGCAAATGTCAAAGATGTCAAATGACAAATGTCACAATGCTAAATGTCAAAAATGAAAAGTGTCAAAAATGACAAATTTCAAGATGGCAAATGTCTAAGATGTCAAATGACAAATGTCACAATGCTAAATGTCAAAAATGAAAAGTGTCACTATGAAAAAGGTCAAAAATGACAAATTTCAAGATGGCAAATGTCAAAGATGTCAAATGACAAATGTCACAATGCTAAATGTCAAAAATGAAAAGTGTCACCATGAAAAATGTCAAAAATGACAAATTTCAAGATGGCAAATGTCAAAGATGTCAAATGACAAATGTCACAATGCTAAATGTCAAAAATGAAAAGTGTCAAAAATGACAAATTTCAAGATGGCAAATGTCTAAGATGTCAAATGACAAATGTCACAATGCTAAATGTTAAAAATGAAAAGTGTCACCATAAAAAATGTCAAAAATGACAAATTTCAAGATGGCAAATGTCAAAGATGTCAAATGACAAATGTCACAATGCTAAATGTCAAAAATGAAAAGTGTCACTATAAAAAATGTCAAAAATGACAAATTTCAAGATGACAAATGTCAAAACTGACAAATGTCACAATGCTAAATGTCAAAAATGAAAAGTGTCACCATAAAAAATGTCAAAAATAACAAATTTCAAGATGGCAAATGTCAAAGATGTCAAATGACAAATGTCACAATGCTAAATGTCAAAAATGAAAAGTGTCAAAAATGACAAATTTCAAGATGGCAAATGTCTAAGATGTCAAATGACAAATGTCACAATGCTAAATGTCAAAAATGAAAAGTGTCACTATGAAAAATGTCAAAAATGACAAATTTCAAGATGGCAAATGTCAAAGATGTCAAATGACAAATGTCACAATGCTAAATGTCAAAAATGAAAAGTGTCACCATGAAAAATGTCAAAAATGACAAATTTCAAGATGGCAAATGTCAAAGATGTCAAATGACAAATGTCACAATGCTAAATGTCAAAAATGAAAAGTGTCAAAAATGACAAATTTCAAGATGGCAAATGTCTAAGATGTCAAATGACAAATGTCACAATGCTAAATGTTAAAAATGAAAAGTGTCACCATGAAAAATGTCAAAAATGACAAATTTCAAGATGGCAAATGTCAAAGATGTCAAATGACAAATGTCACAATGCTAAATGTCAAAAATGAAAAGTGTCAAAATGAAAAATGTCAAAAATGACAAATTTCAAGATGGCAAATGTCAAAGATGTCAAATTACAAATGTCACAATGCTAAATGTCAAAAATGGAAAGTGTCAAAAATGACAAATTTCAAGATGGCAAATGTCTAAGATGTCAAATGACAAATGTCACAATGCTAAATGTCAAAAATGAAAAGTGTCACAATGCTAAATGTCAAAAATGACAAATTTCAAGATGGCAAATGTCAAAGATGTCAAATGACAAATGTCACAATGCTAAATGTCAAAAATGAAAAGTGTCACCATGAAAAATGTCAAAAATAACAAATTTCAAGATGGCAAATGTCAAAGATGTCAAATGACAAATGTCACAATGCTAAATGTCAAAAATGAAAAGTGTTACCATGAAAAATGTCAAAAATGACAAATTTCAAGATGGCAAATGTCAAAGATGTCAAATGACAAATGTCACAATGCTAAATGTCAAAAATGAAAAGTGTCACCATGAAAAATGTCAAAAATAACAAATTTCAAGATGACAAATGTCAAAGATGTCAAATGACAAATGTCACAATGCTAAATGTCAAAAATGAAAAGTGTCACCATAAAAAATGTCAAAAATGACAAATTTCAAAATGGCAAATGTCAAAACTGACAAATGTCACAATGCTAAATGTCAAAAATGAAAAGTGTCACCATAAAAAATTTCAAAAATAACAAATTTCAAGATGGCAAATGTCAAAGATGTCAAATGACAAATGTCACAATGCTAAATGTCAAAAATAAAAAGTGTCACCATGAACAATGTCAAAAATGACAAATTTCAAGATGGCAAATGTCAAAACTGACAAATGTCACAATGCTAAATGTCAAAAATGAAAAGTGTCACCATGAAAAATGTCAAAAATAACAAATTTTAAGATGGCAAATGTCAAAGATGTCAAATGACAAATGTCACAATGCTAAATGTCAAAAATGACAAATTTCAAGATGGCAAATGTCAAAGATGTCAAATGACAAATGTCACAATGCTAAATGTCAAAAATGAAAAGTGTCACCATTAAAAATGTCAAAAATGACAAATTTCAAGATGGCAAATGTCAAAGATGTCAAATGACAAATGTCACAATGCTAAATGTCAAAAATGAAAAGTGCCACCATGAAAAATGTCAAAAATGACAAATTTCAAGATGGCAAATGTCAAAGATGTCAAATGACAAATGTCACAATGCTAAATGTCAAAAATAAAAAGTGTTACCATGAAAAATGTCAAAAATGACAAATTTCAAGATGGCAAATGTCAAAGATGTCAAATGACAAATGTCACAATGCTAAATGTCAAAAATGAAATGTGTCAAAAATGACAAATTTCAAGATGGCAAATGTCTAAGATGTCAAATGACAAATGTCACAATGCTAAATGTCAAAAATGAAAAGTGTCACAATGCTAAATGTCAAAAATGACAAATTTTAAGATGGCAAATATTAAAGATGTCAAATCACAAATGTCACAATGCTAAATGTCAAAAATGAAAAGTGTCACCATGAAAAATGTCAAAAATAACAAATTTCAAGATGGCAAATGTCAAAGATGTCAAATGACAAATGTCACAATGCTAAATGTCAAAAATAAAAAGTGTCACCATGAAAAATGTCAAAAATGACAAATTTCAAGATGGCATATGTCAAAGATGTCAAATGACAAATGTCACAATGCTAAATGTCAAAAATGAAAAGTGTCACCATGAAAAATGTCAAAAATAACAAGTTTCAAGATGGCAAATGTCAAAGATGTCAAATGACAAATGTCACAATGCTAAATATCAAAAATGAAAAGTGTCACCATGAAAAATGTCAAAAATGACAAATTTCAAGATAGTAAATTTCAAAACTGACAAATGTCACAATGCTAAATGTCAAAAATGAAAATTGTCACCATGAAAAGTGTCAAAAATAACAAATTTCAAGATGGCAAATGTCAAAGATGTCAAATGACAAATGTCACAATGCTAAATGTCAAAAATGAAAAGTGTCACCATGAAAAATGTCAAAAATGACAAATTTCAAGATGGCAAATGTCAAAACTGACAAATGTCAAAAATGAAAAGTGTCACCATAAAAAATGTCAAAAATCACAAATTTCAAGATGGCAAATGTCAAAGATGTCAAATGACAAATGTCACAATGCTAAATGTCAAAAATGACAAATTTCAAGATGGCAAATGTCAAAGATGTCAAATGACAAATGTCACAATGCTAAATGTCAAAAATAAAAAGTGTCACCATGAAAAATGTCAAAAATGACAAATTTCAAGATGGCAAATGTCAAAGATGTCAAATGACAAATGTCACAATGCTAAATGTCAAAAATGAAAAATGTCAAAAATGACAAATTTCACGATGGCAAATGTCACAATGCTAAATGTCAAAAATGATAAGTGTCACCATGAAAAATGTCAAAAATGACAAATTTCAACATGGCAAATGTCCAAGATGTCAAATGACAAATGTCACAATGCTAAATGTCAAAAATGACAAATTTCAAGATGGCAAATGTTAAAGATGTCGAATATGACAAACGTCACAATGCTAAATGTCAAAAATGAAAAGTGTCACCATGAAAAATGTCAAAAATGACAAATTTCAAGATGGCAAATATCAAAGATGTCAAATGACAAATGTCACAATGCTAAATGTCAAAAATGACAAATTTCAAGATGGCAAATGTCAAAGATGTCAAATGACAAATGTCACAATGCTAAATGTCAAAAATGAAAAGTGTCACTATGAAAAATGTCAAAAATGACAAATTTCAAGATGGCAAATGTCAAAGATGTCAAATGACAAATGTCACAATGCTACATGTCAAAAATGCAAAGTGTCAAAAATGACAAATTTCAAGATGGCAAATGTCTAAGATGTCAAATGACAAATGTCACAATGCTAAATGTTAAAAATGAAAAGTGTCACCATGAAAAATGTCAAAAATGACAAATTTCAAGATGGCAAATGTCAAAGATGTCAAATGACAAATGTCACAATGCTAAATGTCAAAAATGAAAAGTGTCACCATAAAAAATGTCAAAAATGACAAATTTCAAGATGGCAAATGTCAAAGATGTCAAATTACAAATGCCACAATGCTAAATGTCAAAAATAAAAAGTGTCAAAAATGACAAATTTCAAGATGGCAAATGTGTAACAAGTCAAATGACAAATGTCACAATGCTAAATGTCAAAAATGAAAAGTGTCACAATGCTAAATGTCAAAAATGACAAATTTCAAGATGGCAAATGTCAAAGATATCAAATGACAAATGTCACAATGCTAAATGTCAAAAATGAAAAGTGTCACCATGAAAAATGTCAAAAATAACAAATTTCAAGATGGCAAATGTCAAAGATGTCAAATGACAAATGTCACAATGCTAAATGTCAAAAACGAAAAGTGTCACTATGAAAAATGTCAAAAATGACAAATTTCAAGATGGCAAATGTCAAAGATGTCAAATGACAAATGTCACAATGCTAAATGTCAAAAATGAAAAGTGTCACCATGAAAAATGTCAAAATAACAAATTTCAAGATGGCAAATGTCAAAGATGTCAAATGACAAATGTCACAATGCTAAATGTCAAAAATGAAAAGTGTCACCATGAAAAATGTCAAAAATGACAAATTTCAAAATGGCAAATGTCAAAACTGACAAATGTCACAATGCTAAATGTCAAAAATGAAAAGTGTCACCATAAAAAATGTCAAAAATAACAACTTTCAAGATGGCAAATGTCAAAGATGTCAAATGACAAATGTCACAATGCTAAATGTCAAAAATAAAAAGTGTCAATGAACAATGTCAAAAATGACAAATTTCAAGATGGCAAATGTCAAAGATGTCAAATGACAAATGTCACAATGCTAAATGTCAAAAATGAAAAGTGCCACCATGAAAAATGTCAAAAATGACAAATTTCAAGATGGCAAATGTCAAAGATGTCAAATGACAAATGTCACAATGCTGAATGTCAAAAATAAAAAGTGTTACCATGAAAAATGTCAAAAATGACAAATTTCAAGATGGCAAATGTCAAAGATGGCAAATGACAAATGTCACAATGCTAAATGTCAAAAATGAAATGTGTCAAAAATGACAAATTTCAAGATGGCAAATGTCTAAGATGTCAAATGACAAATGTCACAATGCTAAATGTCAAAAATGAAAAGTGTCACAATGCTAAATGTCAAAAATGACAAATTTCAAGATGGCAAATGTCAAAGATGTCAAATGACAAATGTCACAATGCTAAATGTCAAAAATGAAAAGTGTCACCATGAAAAATGTCAAAAATAACAAATTTTAAGATGGCAAATGTCAAAGATGTCAAATGACAAATGTCACAATGCTAAATGTCAAAAATGAAAAGTGTCACCATGAAAAATGTCAAAAATGACAAATTTCAAGATGGCATATGTCAAAGATCTCAAATGACAAATGTCACAATGCTAAATGTCAAAAATGAAAAGTGTCACCATGAAACATGTCAAAAATAACAAATTTCAAGATGGCAAATGTCAAAGATGTCAAATGACAAATGTCACAATGCTAAATGTCAAAAATGAAAAGTGTCACCATGAAAAATGTCAAAAATGACAAATTTCAAGAGGGCAAATGTCAAAACTGACAAATGTCACAATGCTAAATGTCAAAAATGAAAAGTGTCACCATGAAAAATGTCAAAAATAACAAATTTCAAGATGGCAAATGTCAAAGATGTCAAATGACAAATGTTACAATGCTAAATGTCAAAAATGAAAAGTGTCACCATGAAAAATGTCAAAAATGACAAATTTCAAGATGGCAAATGTCAAAGATGTCAAATGACAAATGTCACAATGCTAAATGTCAAAAATGAAAAGTGCCACCATAAAAAATGTCAAAAATGACAAATTTCAAGATGGCAAATGTCAAAGATGTCAAATGACAAATGTCACAATGCTGAATGTCAAAAATAAAAAGTGTTACCATGAAAAATGTCAAAAATGACAGATTTCATGATGGCAAATGTCAAAGATGGCAAATGACAAATGTCACAATGCTAAATGTCAAAAATGAAATGTGTCAAAAATGACAAATTTCAAGATGGCAAATGTCTAAGATGTCAAATGACAAATGTCACAATGCTAAATGTCAAAAATGAAAAGTGTCACAATGCTAAATGTCAAAAATGACAAATTTCAAGATGGCAAATGTCAAAGATGTCAAATGACAAATGTCACAATGCTAAATGTCAAAAATGAAAAGTGTCACCATGAAAAATGTCAAAAATAACAAATTTTAAGATGGCAAATGTCAAAGATGTCAAATGACAAATGTCACAATGCTAAATGTCAAAAATGAAAAGTGTCACCATGAAAAATGTCAAAAATGACAAATTTCAAGATGGCATATGTCAAAGATGTCAAATGACAAATGTCAGAATGCTAAATGTCAAAAATGAAAAGTGTCACCATGAAACATGTCAAAAATAACAAATTTCAAGATGGCAAATGTCAAAGATGTCAAATGACAAATGTCACAATGCTAAATGTCAAAAATGAAAAGTGTCACCATGAAAAATGTCAAAAATGACAAATTTCAAGATGGCAAATGTCAAAACTGACAAATGTCACAATGCTAAATGTCAAAAATGAAAAGTGTCACCATGAAAAATGTCAAAAATAACAAATTTCAAGATGGCAAATGTCAAAGATGTCAAATGACAAATGTTACAATGCTAAATGTCAAAAATGAAAAGTGTCACCATGAAAAATGTCAAAAATGACAAATTTCAAGATGGCAAATGTCAAAACTGACAAATGTCACAATGCTAAATGTCAAAAATGAAAAGTGTCACCATGAAAAATGTCAAAAATAACAAATTTTAAGATGGCAAATGTCAAAGATGTCAAATGACAAATGTCACAATGCTAAATGTCAAAAATGACAAATTTCAAGATGGCAAATGTCAAAGATGTCAAATGACAAATGTCACAATGCTAAATGTCAAAAATAAAAAGTGTCACCATGAAAAATGTCAAAAATGACAAATTTCAAGATGGCAAATGTCAAAGATGTCAAATGACAAATGTCACAATGCTAAATATCAAAAATGAAAAGTGTCACCATGAAAAATGTCAAAAATAACAAATTTCAAGATGGCAAATCTCAAAGATGTCAAATGACAAATGTCACAATGCTAAATGTCAAAAATGACAAATTTCAAGATGGCAAATGTCAAAGATGTCAAATGACAAATGTCACAATGCTAAATGTCAAAAATGAAAAGTGTCACCATGAAAAATGTCAAAAATGACAAATTTCAAGATGGCAAATGTCACAATGCTAAATGTCAAAAATGATAAAAGTCACCATGAAAAATGTCAAAAATGACAAATTTTAAGATGGCAAATGTCCAAGATGTCAAATGACAAATGTCACAATGCTAAATGTCAAAAATGACAAATTTCAAGATGGCAAATGTTAAAGATGTCGAATATGACAAATGTCACAATGCTAAATGTCAAAAATGAAAAGTGTCACCATGAAAAATGTCAAAAATGACAAATTTCAAGATGGCAAATGTCAAAGATGTCAAATGACAAATGTCACAATGCTAAATGTCAAAAATGAAAAGTGTCACCATGAAAAATGTCAAAAATGACAAATTTCAAGATGGCAAATATCAAAGATGTCAAGTGACAAATGTCACAATGCTAAATGTCAAAAATGACAAATTTCAAGATGGCAAATGTCAAAGATGTCAAATGACAAATGTCACAATGCTAAATGTCAAAAATGAAAAGTGTCACCATGAAAAATGTCAAAAATGACAAATTTCAAGATGGCAAATGTCAAAGATGTCAAATGACAAATGTCACAATGCTAAATGTCAAAAATGAAAAGTGTCACCATGAAAAATGTCAAAAATGACAAATTTCAAGATGGCAAATGTCAAAGATGTCAAATGACAAATGTCACAATGCTAAATGTCAAAAATGAAAAGTGTTACCATGAAAAATGTCAAAAATAACAAATTTCAAGATGGCAAATGTCAAAGATGTCAAATGACAAATGTCACAATGCTAAATGTCAAAAATGAAAAGTGTCACCATGAAAAATGTCAAAAATGACAAATTTCAAGATGGCAAATGTCAAAGATGTCAAATTACAAATGTCACAATGCTAAATGTCAAAAATGAAAAGTGTCAAAAATGACAAATTTCAAGATGGCAAATGTCTAAGATGTCAAATGACAAATGTCACAATGCTAAATGTCAAAAATGAAAAGTGTTACAATGCTAAATGTCAAAAATGACAAATTTCAAGATGGCAAATGTCAAAGATGTCAAATGACAAATGTCACAATGCTAAATGTCAAAAATGAAATGTGTCAAAAATGACAAATTTCAAGATGGCAAATGTCTAAGATGTCAAATGACAAATGTCACAATGCTAAATGTCAAAAATGAAAAGTGTCACAATGCTAAATGTCAAAAATGACAAATTTTAAGATGGCAAATGTCAAAGATGTCAAATGACAAATGTCACAATGCTAAATGTCAAAAATGAAAAGTGTCACCATGAAAAATGTCAAAAATAACAAATTTCAAGATGACAAATGTCAAAGATCTCAAATGACAAATGTCACAATGCTAAATGTCAAAAACCAAAAGTGTCACCATGAAAAATGTCAAAAATGACAAATTTCAAGATGGCAAATGTCAAAGATGTCAAATGACAAATGTCACAATGCTAAATGTCAAAAATGAAAAGTGTCACCATGAAAAATGTCAAAAATGACAAATTTCAAGATGACAAATGTCAAAACTGACAAATGTCACAATGCTAAATGTCAAAAATGAAAAGTGTCACAATGAAAAATGTCAAAAATAACAAATTTCAAGATGGCAAATGTCAAAGATGTCAAATGACAAATGTCACAATGCTAAATGTCAAGAATGAAAAGTGTCAAAAATGACAAATTTCAAGATGGCAAATGTCTAAGATGTCAAATGACAAATGTCACAATGCTAAATGTCAAAAATGAAAAGTGTCACCATGAAAAATGTCAAAAATGACAAATTTCAAGATGGCAAATTTCAAAGATGTCAAATGACAAATGTCACAATGCTTAATGTCAAAAATGAAAAGTGTCACCATGAAAAATGTCAAAAATGACAAATTTCAAGATGGCAAATGTCAAAGATGTCAAATGACAAATGTCACAATGCTAAATGTCAAAAATGAAAAGTGTCAAAAATGACAAATTTCAAGATGGCAAATGTCTAAGATGTCAAATGACAAATGTCACAATGCTAAATGTTAAAAATGAAAAGTGTCACCATGCAAAATGTCAAAAATGACAAATTTCAAGATGGCAAATGTCAAAGATGTCAAATGACAAATGTCACAATGCTAAATGTCAAAAATGAAAAGTGTCACCATGAAAAATGTCAAAAATGACAAATTTCAAGATGGCAAATGTCAAAGATGTCAAATTACAAATGTCACAATGCTAAATGTCAAAAATGAAAAGTGTCAAAAATGACAAATTTCAAGATGGCAAATGTCTAAGATGTCAAATGACAAATGTCACAATGCTAAATGTCAAAAATGAAAAGTGTCACAATGCTAAATGTCAAAAATGACAAATTTCAAGATGGCAAATGTCAAAGATGTCAAATGACAAATGTCACAATGCTAAATGTCAAAAATGAAAAGTGTCACCATGAAAAATGTCAAAAATGACAAATTTCAAGATGGCAAATGTCAAAGATGTCAAATGACAAATGTCACAATGCTAAATGTCAAAAATGAAAAGTGTCACCATGAAAAATGTCAAAAATGACAAATTTCAAGATGGCATATGTCAAAGATGTCAAATGACAAATGTCAGAATGCTAAATGTCAAAAATGAAAAGTGTCACCATGAAACATGTCAAAAATAACAAATTTCAAGATGGCAAATGTCAAAACTGACAAATGTCACAATGCTAAATGTCAAAAATGAAAAGTGTCACCATGAAAAATGTCAAAAATAACAAATTTTAAGATGGCAAATGTCAAAGATGTCAAATGACAAATGTCACAATGCTAAATGTCAAAAATGACAAATTTCAAGATGGCAAATGTCAAAGATGTCAAATGACAAATGTCACAATGCTAAATGTCAAAAATAAAAAGTGTCACCATGAACAATGTCAAAAATGACAAATTTCAAGATGGCAAATGTCAAAACTGACAAATGTCACAATGCTAAATGTCAAAAATGAAAAGTGTCACCATGAAAAATGTCAAAAATAACAAATTTTAAGATGGCAAATGTCAAAGATGTCAAATGACAAATGTCACAATGCTAAATGTCAAAAATGACAAATTTCAAGATGGCAAATGTCAAAGATGTCAAATGACAAATGTCACAATGCTAAATGTCAAAAATGAAAAGTGTCACCATGAAAAATGTCAAAAATGACAAATTTCAAGATGGCAAATGTCAAAGATGTCAAATGACAAATGTCACAATGCTAAATGTCAAAAATAAAAAGTGCCACTATGAAAAATGTCAAAAATGACAAATTTCAAGATGACAAATGTCAAAGATGTCAAATGACAAATGTCACAATGCTAAATGTCAAAAATAAAAAGTGTTACCATGAAAAATGTCAAAAATGACAAATTTCAAGATGGCAAATGTCAAAGATGTCAAATGACAAATGTCACAATGCTAAATGTCAAAAATGAAATGTGTCAAAAATGACAAATTTCAAGATGGCAAATGTCTAAGATGTCAAATGACAAATGTCACAATGCTAAATGTCAAAAATGAAAAGTGTCACAATGCTAACTGTCAAAAATGACAAATTTTAAGATGGCAAATGTCAAAGATGTCAAATGACAAATGTCACAATGCTAAATGTCAAAAATGAAAAGTGTCACCATGAAAAATGTCAAAAATAACAAATTTCAAGATGGCAAATGTCAAAGATGTCAAATGACAAATGTCACAATGCTAAATGTCAAAAATGAAAAGTGTCACCATGAAAAATGTCAAAAATGACAAATTTCAAGATGGCATATGTCAAAGATGTCAAATGACAAATGTCACAATGCTAAATGTCAAAAATGAAAAGTGTCACCATGAAAAATGTCAAAAATAACAAATTTCAAGATGGCAAATGTCAAAGATGTCAAATGACAAATGTCACAATGCTAAATGTCAAAAATGAAAAGTGTCACCATGAAAAATGTCAAAAATGACAAATTTCAAGATGGCAAATGTCAAAACTGACAAATGTCACAATGCTAAATGTCAAAAATGAAAATTGTCACCATGAAAAATGTCACAAATAACAAATTTCAAGATGGCAAATGTCAAAGATGTCAAATGACAAATGTCACAATGCTAAATGTCAAAAATGAAAAGTGTCACCATAAAAAATGTCAAAAATGACAAATTTCAAGATGGCAAATGTCAAAACTGACAAATGTCACAATGCTAAATGTCAAAAATGAAAAGTGCCACCATGAAAAATGTCAAAAATGACAAATTTCAAGATGGCAAATGTCAAAGATGTCAAATGACAAATGTCACAATGCTAAATGTCAAAAATGAAAAGTGCCACTATGAAAAATGTCAAAAATGACAAATTTCAAGATGACAAATGTCAAAGATGTCAAATGACAAATGTCACAATGCTAAATGTCAAAAATAAAAAGTGTTACCATGAAAAATGTCAAAAATGACAAATTTCAAGATGGCAAATGTCAAAGATGTCAAATGACAAATGTCACAATGCTAAATGTCAAAAATGAAATGTGTCAAAAATGACAAATTTCAAGATGGCAAATGTCTAAGATGTCAAATGACAAATGTCACAATGCTAAATGTCAAAAATGAAAAGTGTCACAATGCTAACTGTCAAAAATGACAAATTTTAAGATGGCAAATGTCAAAGATGTCAAATGACAAATGTCACAATGCTAAATGTCAAAAATGAAAAGTGTCACCATGAAAAATGTCAAAAATAACAAATTTCAAGATGGCAAATATCAAAGATGTCAAATGACAAATGTCACAATGCTAAATGTCAAAAATGAAAAGTGTCACCATGAAAAATGTCAAAAATGACAAATTTCAAGATGGCATATGTCAAAGATGTCAAATGACAAATGTCACAATGCTAAATGTCAAAAATGAAAAGTGTCACCATGAAAAATGTCAAAAATAACAAATTTCAAGATGGCAAATGTCAAAGATGTCAAATGACAAATGTCACAATGCTAAATGTCAAAAATGAAAAGTGTCACCATGAAAAATGTCAAAAATGACAAATTTCAAGATGGCAAATGTCAAAACTGACAAATGTCACAATGCTAAATGTCAAAAATGAAAATTGTCACCATGAAAAATGTCACAAATAACAAATTTCAAGATGGCAAATGTCAAAGATGTCAAATGACAAATGTCACAATGCTAAATGTCAAAAATGAAAAGTGTCACCATAAAAAATGTCAAAAATGACAAATTTCAAGATGGCAAATGTCAAAACTGACAAATGTCACAATGCTAAATGTCAAAAATGAAAAGTGTCACCATAAAAAATGTCAAAAATCACAAATTTTAAGATGGCAAATGTCAAAGATGTCAAATGACAAATGTCACAATGCTAAATGTCAAAAATGACAAATTTCAAGATGGCAAATGTCAAAGATGTCAAATGACAAATGTCACAATGCTAAATGTCAAAAATAAAAAGTGTCACCATGAAAAATGTCAAAAATGACCAATTTCAAGATGGCAAATGTCAAAGATGTCAACTGACAAATGTCACAATGCTAAATGTCAAAAATGACAAATTTCAAGATGGCAAATGTCAAAGATGTCAAATGACAAATGTCACAATGCTAAATGTCAAAAATGAAAAGTGTCACCATGAAAAATGTCAAAAATGACAAATTTCAAGATGGCAAATGTCAAAGATGTCAAATGACAAATGTCACAATGCTAAATGTCAAAAATGAAAAGTGCCACTATGAAAAATGTCAAAAATGACAAATTTCAAGATGACAAATGTCAAAGATGTCAAATGACAAATGTCACAATGCTAAATGTCAAAAATAAAAAGTGTTACCATGAAAAATGTCAAAAATGACAAATTTCAAGATGGCAAATGTCAAAGATGTCAAATGACAAATGTCACAATGCTAAATGTCAAAAATGAAATGTGTCAAAAATGACAAATTTTAAGATGGCAAATGTCTAAGATGTCAAATGACAAATGTCACAATGCTAAATGTCAAAAATGAAAAGTGTCACAATGCTAACTGTCAAAAATGACAAATTTTAAGATGGCAAATGTCAAAGATGTCAAATGACAAATGTCACAATGCTAAATGTCAAAAATGAAAAGTGTCACCATGAAAAATGTCAAAAATAACAAATTTCAAGATGGCAAATGTCAAAGATGTCAAATGACAAATGTCACAATGCTAAATGTCAAAAATGAAAAGTGTCACCATGAAAAATGTCAAAAATGACAAATTTCAAGATGGCAAATATCAAAGATGTCAAGTGACAAATGTCACAATGCTAAATGTCAAAAATGACAAATTTCAAGATGGCAAATGTCAAAGATGTCAAATGACAAATGTCACAATGCTAAATGTCAAAAATGAAAAGTGTCACCATGAAAAATGTCAAAAATGACAAATTTCAAGATGGCAAATGTCAAAGATGTCAAATGACAAATGTCACAATGCTAAATGTCAAAAATGAAAAGTGTCACCATGAAAAATGTCAAAAATGACAAATTTCAAGATGGCAAATGTCAAAGATGTCAAATGACAAATGTCACAATGCTAAATGTCAAAAATGAAAAGTGTTACCATGAAAAATGTCAAAAATAACAAATTTCAAGATGGCAAATGTCAAAGATGTCAAATGACAAATGTCACAATGCTAAATGTCAAAAATGAAAAGTGTCACCATGAAAAATGTCAAAAATGACAAATTTCAAGATGGCAAATGTCAAAGATGTCAAATTACAAATGTCACAATGCTAAATGTCAAAAATGAAAAGTGTCAAAAATGACAAATTTCAAGATGGCAAATGTCTAAGATGTCAAATGACAAATGTCACAATGCTAAATGTCAAAAATGAAAAGTGTCACAATGCTAAATGTCAAAAATGACAAATTTCAAGATGGCAAATGTCAAAGATGTCAAATGACAAATGTCACAATGCTAAATGTCAAAAATGAAATGTGTCAAAAATGACAAATTTTAAGATGGCAAATGTCTAAGATGTCAAATGACAAATGTCACAATGCTAAATGTCAAAAATGAAAAGTGTCACAATGCTAAATGTCAAAAATGACAAATTTCAAGATGGCAAATGTCAAAGATGTCAAATGACAAATGTCACAATGCTAAATGTCAAAAATGAAAAGTGTCACCATGAAAAATGTCAAAAATAACAAATTTCAAGATGACAAATGTCAAAGATCTCAAATGACAAATGTCACAATGCTAAATGTCAAAAACGAAAAGTGTCACCATGAAAAATGTCAAAAATGACAAATTTCAAGATGGCAAATGTCAAAGATGTCAAATGACAAATGTCACAATGCTAAATGTCAAAAATGAAAAGTGTCACCATGAAAAATGTCAAAAATAACAAATTTCAAGATGGCAAATGTCAAAGATGTCAAATGACAAATGTCACAATGCTAAATGTCAAAAATGAAAAGTGTCACCATGAAAAATGTCAAAAATGACAAATTTCAAGATGACAAATGTCAAAACTGACAAATGTCACAATGCTAAATGTCAAAAATGAAAAGTGTCACAATGAAAAATGTCAAAAATAACAAATTTCAAGATGGCAAATGTCAAAGATGTCAAATGACAAATGTCACAATGCTAAATGTCAAAAATGAAAAGTGTCAAAAATGACAAATTTCAAGATGGCAAATGTCTAAGATGTCAAATGACAAATGTCACAATGCTAAATGTCAAAAATGAAAAGTGTCACCATGAAAAATGTCAAAAATGACAAATTTCAAGATGGCAAATTTCAAAGATGTCAAATGACAAATGTCACAATGCTAAATGTCAAAAATGAAAAGTGTCACCATGAAAAATGTCAAAAATGACAAATTTCAAGATGGCAAATGTCAAAGATGTCAAATGACAAATGTCACAATGCTAAATGTCAAAAATGAAAAGTGTCAAAAATGACAAATTTCAAGATGGCAAATGTCTAAGATGTCAAATGACAAATGTCACAATGCTAAATGTTAAAAATGAAAAGTGTCACCATGAAAAATGTCAAAAATGACAAATTTCAAGATGGCAAATGTCAAAGATGTCAAATGACAAATGTCACAATGCTAAATGTCAAAAATGAAAAGTGTCACCATGAAAAATGTCAAAAATGACAAATTTCAAGATGGCAAATGTCAAAGATGTCAAATTACAAATGTCACAATGCTAAATGTCAAAAATGAAAAGTGTCAAAAATGACAAATTTCAAGATGGCAAATGTCTAAGATGTCAAATGACAAATGTCACAATGCTAAATGTCAAAAATGAAAAGTGTCACAATGCTAAATGTCAAAAATGACAAATTTCAAGATGGCAAATGTCAAAGATGTCAAATGACAAATGTCACAATGCTAAATGTCAAAAATGAAAAGTGTCACCATGAAAAATGTCAAAAATGACAAATTTCAAGATGGCAAATGTCAAAGATGTCAAATGACAAATGTCACAATGCTAAATGTCAAAAATGAAAAGTGTCACCATGAAAAATGTCAAAAATAACAAATTTCAAGATGGCAAATGTCAAAGATGTCAAATGACAAATGTCACAATGCTAAATGTCAAAAATGAAAAGTGTCACCATGAAAAATGTCAAAAATGACAAATTTCAAGATGACAAATGTCAAAACTGACAAATGTCACAATGCTAAATGTCAAAAATGAAAAGTGTCACCATAAAAAATGTCAAAAATAACAAATTTCAAGATGGCAAATGTCAAAGATGTCAAATGACAAATGTCACAATGCTAAATGTCAAAAATAAAAAGTGTCACCATGAGCAATGTCAAAAATGACAAATTTCAAGATGGCAAATGTCAAAACTGACAAATGTCACAATGCTAAATGTCAAAAATGAAAAGTGTCACCATGAAAAATGTCAAAAATAACAAATTTTAAGATGGCAAATGTCAAAGATGTCAAATGACAAATGTCACAATGCTAAATGTCAAAAATGACAAATTTCAAGATGGCAAATGTCAAAGATGTCAAATGACAAATGTCACAATGCTAAATGTCAAAAATGAAAAGTGTCACCATGAAAAATGTCAAAAATGACAAATTTCAAGATGGCAAATGTCAAAGATGTCAAATGACAAATGTCACAATGCTAAATGTCAAAAATAAAAAGTGCCACTATGAAAAATGTCAAAAATGACAAATTTCAAGATGACAAATGTCAAAGATGTCAAATGACAAATGTCACAATGCTAAATGTCAAAAATAAAAAGTGTTACCATGAAAAATGTCAAAAATGACAAATTTCAAGATGGCAAATGTTAAAGATGTCAAATGACAAATGTCACAATGCTAAATGTCAAAAATGAAATGTGTCAAAAATGACAAATTTCAAGATGGCAAATGTCTAAGATGTCAAATGACAAATGTCACAATGCTAAATGTCAAAAATGAAAAGTGTCACAATGCTAACTGTCAAAAATGACAAATTTTAAGATGGCAAATGTCAAAGATGTCAAATGACAAATGTCACAATGCTAAATGTCAAAAATGAAAAGTGTCACCATGAAAAATGTCAAAAATAACAAATTTCAAGATGGCAAATGTCAAAGATGTCAAATGACAAATGTCACAATGCTAAATGTCAAAAATGAAATGTGTCACCATGAAAAATGTCAAAAATGACAAATTTCAAGATGGCATATGTCAAAGATGTCAAATGACAAATGTCACAATGCTAAATGTCAAAAATGAAAAGTGTCACCATGAAAAATGTCAAAAATAACAAATTTCAAGCTGGCAAATGTCAAAGATGTCAAATGACAAATGTCACAATGCTAAATGTCAAAAATGAAAAGTGTCACCATGAAAAATGTCAAAAATGACAAATTTCAAGATGGCAAATGTCAAAACTGACAAATGTCACAATGCTAAATGTCAAAAATGAAAATTGTCACCATGAAAAATGTCACAAATAACAAATTTCAAGATGGCAAATGTCAAAGATGTCAAATGACAAATGTCACAATGCTAAATGTCAAAAATGAAAAGTGTCACCATAAAAAATGTCAAAAATGACAAATTTCAAGATGGCAAATGTCAAAACTGACAAATGTCACAATGCTAAATGTCAAAAATGAAAAGTGCCACCATGAAAAATGTCAAAAATGACAAATTTCAAGACGGCAAATGTCAAAGATGTCAAATGACAAATGTCACAATGCTAAATGTCAAAAATGAAAAGTGCCACTATGAAAAATGTCAAAAATGACAAATTTCAAGATGACAAATGTCAAAGATGTCAAATGACAAATGTCACAATGCTAAATGTCAAAAATAAAAAGTGTTACCATGAAAAATGTCAAAAATGACAAATTTCAAGATGGCAAATGTCAAAGATGTCAAATGACAAATGTCACAATGCTAAATGTCAAACATGAAATGTGTCAAAAATGACAAATTTCAAGATGGCAAATGTCTAAGATGTCAAATGACAAATGTCACAATGCTAAATGTCAAAAATGAAAAGTGTCACAATGCTAACTGTCAAAAATGACAAATTTTAAGATGGCAAATGTCAAAGATGTCAAATGACAAATGTCACAATGCTAAATGTCAAAAATGAAAAGTGTCGCCATGAAAAATGTCAAAAATAACAAATTTCAAGATGGCAAATGTCAAAGATGTCAAATGACAAATGTCACAATGCTAAATGTCAAAAATGAAAAGTGTCACCATGAAAAATGTCAAAAATGACAAATTTCAAGATGGCATATGTCAAAGATGTCAAATAACAAATGTCACAATGCTAAATGTCAAAAATGAAAAGTGTCACCATGAAAAATGTCAAAAATAACAAATTTCAAGATGGCAAATGTCAAAGATGTCAAATGACAAATGTCACAATGCTAAATGTCAAAAATGAAAAGTGTCACCATGAAAAATGTCAAAAATGACAAATTTCAAGATGGCAAATGTCAAAACTGACAAATGTCACAATGCTAAATGTCAAAAATGAAAATTGTCACCATGAAAAATGTCACAAATAACAAATTTCAAGATGGCAAATGTCAAAGATGTCAAATGACAAATGTCACAATGCTAAATGTCAAAAATAAAAAGTGTCACCATGAAAAATGTCAAAAATGACCAATTTCAAGATGGCAAATGTCAAAGATGTCAAATGACAAATGTCACAATGCTAAATGTCAAAAATGACAAATTTTAAGATGGCAAATGTCAAAGATGTCAAATGACAAATGTCACAATGCTAAATGTCAAAAATGAAAAGTGTCACCATGAAAAATGTCAAAAATGACAAATTTTAAGATGGCAAATGTCAAAGATGTCAAATGACAAATGTCACAATGCTAAATGTCAAAAATGACAAATTTCAAGATGGCAAATGTCAAAGATGTCAAATGACAAATGTCACAATGCTAAATGTCAAAAATAAAAAGTGTCACCATGAAAAATGTCAAAAATGACCAATTTCAAGATGGCAAATGTCAAAGATGTCAAATGACAAATGTCACAATGCTAAATGTCAAAAATGACAAATTTTAAGATGGCAAATGTCAAAGATGTCAAATGACAAATGTCACAATGCTAAATGTCAAAAATGAAAAGTGTCACCATGAAAAATGTCAAAAATGACAAATTTCAAGATGGCAAATGTCAAAGATGTCAAATGACAAATGTCACAATGCTAAATGTCAAAAATGAAAAGTGCCACTATGAAAAATGTCAAAAATGACAAATTTCAAGATGACAAATGTCAAAGATGTCAAATGACAAATGTCACAATGCTAAATGTCAAAAATAAAAAGTGTTACCATGAAAAATGTCAAAAATGACAAATTTCAAGATGGCAAATGTCAAAGATGTCAAATGACAAATGTCACAATGCTAAATGTCAAAAATGAAATGTGTCAAAAATGACAAATTTTAAGATGGCAAATGTCTAAGATGTCAAATGACAAATGTCACAATGCTAAATGTCAAAAATGAAAAGTGTCACAATGCTAACTGTCAAAAATGACAAATTTTAAGATGGCAAATGTCAAAGATGTCAAATGACAAATGTCACAATGCTAAATGTCAAAAATGAAAAGTGTCACCATGAAAAATGTCAAAAATAACAAATTTCAAGATGGCAAATGTCAAAGATGTCAAATGACAAATGTCACAATGCTAAATGTCAAAAATGAAAAGTGTCACCATGAAAAATGTCAAAAATGACAAATTTCAAGATGGCATATGTCAAAGATGTCAAATGACAAATGTCACAATGCTAAATGTCAAAAATGAAAAGTGTCACCATGAAAAATGTCAAAAATAACAAATTTCAAGATGGCAAATGTCAAAGATGTCAAATGACAAATGTCACAATGCTAAATGTCAAAAATGAAAAGTGTCACCATGAAAAATGTCAAAAATGACAAATTTCAAGATGGCAAATGTCAAAACTGACAAATGTCACAATGCTAAATGTCAAAAATGAAAATTGTCACCATGAAAAATGTCACAAATAACAAATTTCAAGATGGCAAATGTCAAAGATGTCAAATGACAAATGTCACAATGCTAAATGTCAAAAATGAAAAGTGTCACCATAAAAAATGTCAAAAATGACAAATTTCAAGATGGCAAATGTCAAAACTGACAAATGTCACAATGCTAAATGTCAAAAATGAAAAGTGTCACCATAAAAAATGTCAAAAATCACAAATTTCAAGATGGCAAATGTCAAAGATGTCAAATGACAAATGTCACAATGCTAAATGTCAAAAATTACAAATTTCAAGATGGCAAATGTCAAAGATGTCAAATGACAAATGTCACAATGCTAAATGTCAAAAATAAAAAGTGTCACCATGAAAAATGTCAAAAATGACCAATTTCAAGATGGCAAATGTCAAAGATGTCAAATGACAAATGTCACAATGCTAAATGTCAAAAATGAAAAATGTCAAAAATGACAAATTTCACGATGGCAAATGTCACAATGCTAAATGTCAAAAATGATAAGTGTCACCATGAAAAATGTCAAAAATGACAAATTTCAAGATGGCAAATGTCAAAGATGTCAAATGACAAATGTCACAATGCTAAATGTCAAAAATGAAAAGTGTCACCATGAAAAATGTCAAAAATGACAAATTTCAAGATGGCAAATGTCAAAGATGTCAAATGACAAATGTCACAATGCTACATGTCAAAAATGAAAAGTGTCACCATAAAAAATGTCAAAAATGACAAATTTCAAGATGGCAAATGTCAAAGATGTCAAATTACAAATGCCACAATGCTAAATGTCAAAAATGAAAAGTGTCAAAAATGACAAATTTTAAGATGGCAAATGTCTAAGATGTCAACTGACAAATGTCGCAATGCTAAATGTCAAAAATGAAAAGTGTCACAATGCTAAATGTCAAAAATGACAAATTTCAAGATGGCAAATGTCAAAGATGTCAAATGACAAATGTCACAATGCTAAATGTCAAAAATGACAAATTTCAAGATGGCAAATGTCAAAGATGTCAAATGACAAATGTCACAATGCTAAATGTCAAAAATAAAAAGTGTCACCATGAAAAATGTCAAAAATGACCAATTTCAAGATGGCAAATGTCAAGATGTCAAATGACAAATGTCACAATGCTAAATGTCAAAAATGACAAATTTCAAGATGGCAAATGTCAAAGATGTCAAATGACAAATGTCACAATGCTAAATGTCAAAAATGAAAAGTGTCACCATGAAAAATGTCAAAAATGACAAATTTCAAGATGGCAAATGTCAAAGATGTCAAATGACAAATGTCACAATGCTAAATGTCAAAAATGAAAAGTGCCACTATGAAAAATGTCAAAAATGACAAATTTCAAGATGACAAATGTCAAAGATGTCAAATGACAAATGTCACAATGCTAAATGTCAAAAATAAAAAGTGTTACCATGAAAAATGTCAAAAATGACAAATTTCAAGATGGCAAATGTCAAAGATGTCAAATGACAAATGTCACAATGCTAAATGTCAAAAATGAAATGTGTCAAAAATGACAAATTTTAAGATGGCAAATGTCTAAGATGTCAAATGACAAATGTCACAATGCTAAATGTCAAAAATGAAAAGTGTCACAATGCTAACTGTCAAAAATGACAAATTTTAAGATGGCAAATGTCAAAGATGTCAAATGACAAATGTCACAATGCTAAATGTCAAAAATGAAAAGTGTCACCATGAAAAATGTCAAAAATAACAAATTTCAAGATGGCAAATGTCAAAGATGTCAAATGACAAATGTCACAATGCTAAATGTCAAAAATGAAAAGTGTCACCATGAAAAATGTCAAAAATGACAAATTTCAAGATGGCATATGTCAAAGATGTCAAATGACAAATGTCACAATGCTAAATGTCAAAAATGAAAAGTGTCACCATGAAAAATGTCAAAAATGACAAATTTCAAGATGGCATATGTCAAAGATGTCAAATGACAAATGTCACAATGCTAAATGTCAAAAATGAAAAGTGTCACCATGAAAAATGTCAAAAATAACAAATTTCAAGATGGCAAATGTCAAAGATGTCAAATGACAAATGTCACAATGCTAAATGTCAAAAATGAAAAGTGTCACCATGAAAAATGTCAAAAATGACAAATTTCAAGATGGCAAATGTCAAAGATGTCAAATGACAAATGTCACAATGCTAAATGTCAAAAATGAAAAGTGTCACCATGAAAAATGTCAAAAATGACAAATTTCAAGATGGCAAATGTCAAAGATGTCAAATGACAAATGTCACAATGCTACATGTCAAAAATGAAAAGTGTCACCATAAAAAATGTCAAAAATGACAAATTTCAAGATGGCAAATGTCAAAGATGTCAAATTACAAATGCCACAATGCTAAATGTCAAAAATGAAAAGTGTCAAAAATGACAAATTTCAAGATGGCAAATGTCTAAGATGTCAACTGACAAATGTCACAATGCTAAATGTCAAAAATGAAAAGTGTCACAATGCTAAATGTCAAAAATGACAAATTTCAAGATGGCAAATGTCAAAGATGTCAAATGACAAATGTCACAATGCTAAATGTCAAAAATGACAAATTTCAAGATGGCAAATGTCAAAGATGTCAAATGACAAATGTCACAATGCTAAATGTCAAAAATAAAAAGTGTCACCATGAAAAATGTCAAAAATGACCAATTTCAAGATGGCAAATGTCAAGATGTCAAATGACAAATGTCACAATGCTAAATGTCAAAAATGACAAATTTCAAGATGGCAAATGTCAAAGATGTCAAATGACAAATGTCACAATGCTAAATGTCAAAAATGAAAAGTGTCACCATGAAAAATGTCAAAAATGACAAATTTCAAGATGGCAAATGTCAAAGATGTCAAATGACAAATGTCACAATGCTAAATGTCAAAAATGAAAAGTGCCACTATGAAAAATGTCAAAAATGACAAATTTCAAGATGACAAATGTCAAAGATGTCAAATGACAAATGTCACAATGCTAAATGTCAAAAATAAAAAGTGTTACCATGAAAAATGTCAAAAATGACAAATTTCAAGATGGCAAATGTCAAAGATGTCAAATGACAAATGTCACAATGCTAAATGTCAAAAATGAAATGTGTCAAAAATGACAAATTTTAAGATGGCAAATGTCTAAGATGTCAAATGACAAATGTCACAATGCTAAATGTCAAAAATGAAAAGTGTCACAATGCTAACTGTCAAAAATGACAAATTTTAAGATGGCAAATGTCAAAGATGTCAAATGACAAATGTCACAATGCTAAATGTCAAAAATGAAAAGTGTCACCATGAAAAATGTCAAAAATAACAAATTTCAAGATGGCAAATGTCAAAGATGTAAAATGACAAATGTCACAATGCTAAATGTCAAAAATGAAAAGTGTCACCATGAAAAATGTCAAAAATGACAAATTTCAAGATGGCATATGTCAAAGATGTCAAATGACAAATGTCACAATGCTAAATGTCAAAAATGAAAAGTGTTACCATGAAAAATGTCAAAAATGACAAATTTCAAGATGGCAAATGTCAAAGATGTCAAATGACAAATGTCACAATGCTAAATGTCAAAAATGAAATGTGTCAAAAATGACAAATTTCAAGATGGCAAATGTCTAAGATGTCAAATGACAAATGTCACAATGCTAAATGTCAAAAATGAAAAGTGTCACAATGCTAACTGTCAAAAATGACAAATTTTAAGATGGCAAATGTCAAAGATGTCAAATGACAAATGTCACAATGCTAAATGTCAAAAATGAAAAGTGTCACCATGAAAAATGTCAAAAATAACAAATTTCAAGATGGCAAATGTCAAAGATGTCAAATGACAAATGTCACAATGCTAAATGTCAAAAATGAAAAGTGTCACCATGAAAAATGTCAAAAATGACAAATTTCAAGATGGCATATGTCAAAGATGTCAAATGACAAATGTCACAATGCTAAATGTCAAAAATGAAAAGTGTCACCATGAAAAATGTCAAAAATAACAAATTTCAAGATGGCAAATGTCAAAGATGTCAAATGACAAATGTCACAATGCTAAATGTCAAAAATGAAAAGTGTCACCATGAAAAATGTCAAAAATGACAAATTTCAAGATGGCAAATGTCAAAACTGACAAATGTCACAATGCTAAATGTCAAAAATGAAAATTGTCACCATGAAAAATGTCACAAATAACAAATTTCAAGATGGCAAATGTCAAAGATGTCAAATGACAAATGTCACAATGCTAAATGTCAAAAATGAAAAGTGTCACCATAAAAAATGTCAAAAATGACAAATTTCAAGATGGCAAATGTCAAAACTGACAAATGTCACAATGCTAAATGTCAAAAATGAAAAGTGTCACCATAAAAAATGTCAAAAATCACAAATTTCAAGATGGCAAATGTCAAAGATGTCAAATGACAAATGTCACAATGCTAAATGTCAAAAATGACAAATTTCAAGATGGCAAATGTCAAAGATGTCAAATGACAAATGTCACAATGCTAAATGTCAAAAATAAAAAGTGTCACCATGAAAAATGTCAAAAATGACCAATTTCAAGATGGCAAATGTCAAAGATGTCAAATGACAAATGTCACAATGCTAAATGTCAAAAATGAAAAATGTCAAAAATGACAAATTTCACGATGGCAAATGTCACAATGCTAAATGTCAAAAATGATAAGTGTCACCATGAAAAATGTCAAAAATGACAAATTTCAAGATGGCCAATGTCAAAGATGTCAAATGACAAATGTCACAATGCTAAATGTCAAAAATGAAAAGTGTCACCATGAAAAATGTCAAAAATGACAAATTTCAAGATGGCATATGTCAAAGATGTCAAATGACAAATGTCACAATGCTAAATGTCAAAAATGAAAAGTGTCACCATGAAAAATGTCAAAAATGACAAATTTCAAGATGGCATATGTCAAAGATGTCAAATGACAAATGTCACAATGCTAAATGTCAAAAATGAAAAGTGTCACCATGAAAAATGTCAAAAATAACAAATTTCAAGATGGCAAATGTCAAAGATGTCAAATGACAAATGTCACAATGCTAAATGTCAAAAATGAAAAGTGTCACCATGAAAAATGTCAAAAATGACAAATTTCAAGATGGCAAATGTCAAAGATGTCAAATGACAAATGTCACAATGCTAAATGTCAAAAATGAAAAGTGTCACCATGAAAAATGTCAAAAATGACAAATTTCAAGATGGCAAATGTCAAAGATGTCAAATGACAAATGTCACAATGCTACATGTCAAAAATGAAAAGTGTCACCATAAAAAATGTCAAAAATGACAAATTTCAAGATGGCAAATGTCAAAGATGTCAAATTACAAATGCCACAATGCTAAATGTCAAAAATGAAAAGTGTCAAAAATGACAAATTTCAAGATGGCAAATGTCTAAGATGTCAACTGACAAATGTCACAATGCTAAATGTCAAAAATGAAAAGTGTCACAATGCTAAATGTCAAAAATGACAAATTTCAAGATGGCAAATGTCAAAGATGTCAAATGACAAATGTCACAATGCTAAATGTCAAAAATGACAAATTTCAAGATGGCAAATGTCAAAGATGTCAAATGACAAATGTCACAATGCTAAATGTCAAAAATAAAAAGTGTCACCATGAAAAATGTCAAAAATGACCAATTTCAAGATGGCAAATGTCAAGATGTCAAATGACAAATGTCACAATGCTAAATGTCAAAAATGACAAATTTCAAGATGGCAAATGTCAAAGATGTCAAATGACAAATGTCACAATGCTAAATGTCAAAAATGAAAAGTGTCACCATGAAAAATGTCAAAAATGACAAATTTCAAGATGGCAAATGTCAAAGATGTCAAATGACAAATGTCACAATGCTAAATGTCAAAAATGAAAAGTGCCACTATGAAAAATGTCAAAAATGACAAATTTCAAGATGACAAATGTCAAAGATGTCAAATGACAAATGTCACAATGCTAAATGTCAAAAATAAAAAGTGTTACCATGAAAAATGTCAAAAATGACAAATTTCAAGATGGCAAATGTCAAAGATGTCAAATGACAAATGTCACAATGCTAAATGTCAAAAATGAAATGTGTCAAAAATGACAAATTTTAAGATGGCAAATGTCTAAGATGTCAAATGACAAATGTCACAATGCTAAATGTCCAAAATGAAAAGTGTCACAATGCTAACTGTCAAAAATGACAAATTTTAAGATGGCAAATGTCAAAGATGTCAAATGACAAATGTCACAATGCTAAATGTCAAAAATGAAAAGTGTCACCATGAAAAATGTCAAAAATAACAAATTTCAAGATGGCAAATGTCAAAGATGTAAAATGACAAATGTCACAATGCTAAATGTCAAAAATGAAAAGTGTCACCATGAAAAATGTCAAAAATGACAAATTTCAAGATGGCATATGTCAAAGATGTCAAATGACAAATGTCACAATGCTAAATGTCAAAAATGAAAAGTGTTACCATGAAAAATGTCAAAAATGACAAATTTCAAGATGGCAAATGTCAAAGATGTCAAATGACAAATGTCACAATGCTAAATGTCAAAAATGAAATGTGTCAAAAATGACAAATTTCAAGATGGCAAATGTCTAAGATGTCAAATGACAAATGTCACAATGCTAAATGTCAAAAATGAAAAGTGTCACAATGCTAACTGTCAAAAATGACAAATTTTAAGATGGCAAATGTCAAAGATGTCAAATGACAAATGTCACAATGCTAAATGTCAAAAATGAAAAGTGTCACCATGAAAAATGTCAAAAATAACAAATTTCAAGATGGCAAATGTCAAAGATGTCAAATGACAAATGTCACAATGCTAAATGCCAAAAATGAAAAGTGTCACCATGAAAAATGTCAAAAATGACAAATTTCAAGATGGCATATGTCAAAGATGTCAAATGACAAATGTCACAATGCTAAATGTCAAAAATGAAAAGTGTCACCATGAAAAACGTCAAAAATAACAAATTTCAAGATGGCAAATGTCAAAGATGTCAAATGACAAATGTCACAATGCTAAATGTCAAAAATGAAAAGTGTCACCATGAAAAATGTCAAAAATGACAAATTTCAAGATGGCAAATGTCAAAACTGACAAATGTCACAATGCTAAATGTCAAAAATGAAAATTGTCACCATGAAAAATGTCACAAATAACAAATTTCAAGATGGCAAATGTCAAAGATGTCAAATGACAAATGTCACAATGCTAAATGACAAAAATGAAAAGTGTCACCATAAAAAATGTCAAAAATGACAAATTTCAAGATGGCAAATGTCAAAACTGACAAATGTCACAATGCTAAATGTCAAAAATGAAAAGTGTCACCATAAAAAATGTCAAAAATCACAAATTTCAAGATGGCAAATGTCAAAGATGTCAAATGACAAATGTCACAATGCTAAATGTCAAAAATGATAAGTGTCACCATGAAAAATGTCAAAAATGACAAATTTCAAGATGGCCAATGTCAAAGATGTCAAATGACAAATGTCACAATGCTAAATGTCAAAAATGAAAAGTGTCACCATGAAAAATGTCAAAAATGACAAATTTCAAGATGGCAAATGTCAAAGATGTCAAATGACAAATGTCACAATGCTACATGTCAAAAATGAAAAGTGTCACCATAAAAAATGTCAAAAATGACAAATTTCAAGATGGCAAATGTCAAAGATGTCAAATTACAAATGCCACAATGCTAAATGTCAAAAATGAAAAGTGTCAAAAATGACAAATTTCAAGATGGCAAATGTCTAAGATGTCAACTGACAAATGTCACAATGCTAAATGTCAAAAATGAAAAGTGTCACAATGCTAAATGTCAAAAATGACAAATTTCAAGATGGCAAATGTCAAAGATGTCAAATGACAAATGTCACAATGCTAAATGTCAAAAATGAAAAGTGTCACCATGAAAAATGTCAAAAATAACAAATTTCAAGATGGCAAATGTCAAAGATGTCAAATGACAAATGTCACAATGCTAAATGTCAAAAATGAAAAGTGTCACCATGAAAAATGTCAAAAATAACAAATTTCAAGATGGCAAATGTCAAAGATGTCAAATGACAAATGTCACAATGCTAAATGTCAAAAATGAAAAGTGTCACCATGAAAAATGTCAAAAATGACAAATTTCAAGATGGCATATGTCAAAGATGTCAAATGACAAATGTCACAATGCTAAATGTCAAAAATGAAAAGTGTCACCATGAAAAATGTCAAAAATAACAAATTTCAAGATGGCAAATGTCAAAGATGTCAAATGACAAATGTCGCAATGCTAAATGTCAAAAATGAAAAGTGTCACCATGAAAAATGTCAAAAATGACAAATTTCAAGATGGCAAATGTCAAAACTGACAAATGTCACAATGCTAAATGTCAAAAATGAAAATTGTCACCATGAAAAATGTCAAAAATAACAAATTTCAAGATGGCAAATGTCAAAGATGTCAAATGACAAATGTCACAATGCTAAATGTCAAAAATGAAAAGTGTCACCATGAAAAATGTCAAAAATGACAAATTTTAAGATGGCAAATGTCAAAACTGACAAATGTCACAATGCTAAATGTCAAAAATGAAAAGTGTCACCATAAAAAATGTCAAAAATCACAAATTTCAAGATGGCAAATGTCAAAGATGTCAAATGACAAATGTCACAATGCTAAATGTCAAAAATGACAAATTTCAAGATGGCAAATGTCAAAGATGTCAAATGACAAATGTCACAATGCTAAATGTCAAAAATAAAAAGTGTCACCATGAAAAATGTCAAAAATGACCAATTTCAAGATAACAAATGTCAAAGATGTCAAATGACAAATGTCACAATGCTAAATGTCAAAAATGAAAAATGTCAAAAATGAAAAATGTCAAAAATGACAAATTTCACGATGGCAAATGTCACAATGCTAAATGTCAAAAATGATAAGTGTCACCATGAAAAATGTCAAAAATGACAAATTTCAAGATGGCAAATGTCAAAGATGTCAAATGACAAATGTCACAATGCTAAATGTCAAAAATGAAAAGTGTCACCATGAAAAATGTCAAAGATGTCAAATGACAAATGTCACAATGCTACATGTCAAAAATGAAAAGTGTCACCATAAAAAATGTCAAAAATGACAAATTTCAAGATGGCAAATGTCAAAGGTGTCAAATTACAAATGCCACAATGCTAAATGTCAAAAATGAAAAGTGTCAAAAATGACAAATTTCAAGATGGCAAATGTCTAAGATGTCAAATGACAAATGTCACAATGCTAAATGTCAAAAATGAAAAGTGTCACAATGCTAAATGTCAAAAATGACAAATTTCAAGATGGCAAATGTCAAAGATGTCAAATGACAAATGTCACAATGCTAAATGTCAAAAATGAAAAGTGTCACCACGAAAAATGTCAAAAATAACAAATTTCAAGATGGCAAATGTCAAAGATGTCAAATGACAAATGTCACAATGCTAAATGTCAAAAACGAAAAGTGTCACTATGAAAAATGTCAAAAATGACAAATTTCAAGATGGCAAATGTCAAAGATGTCAAATGACAAATGTCACAATGTTAAATGTAAAAAATGAAAAGTGTCACCATGAAAAATGTCAAAATAACAAATTTCAAGATGGCAAATGTCAAAGATGTCAAATGACAAATGTCACAATGCTAAATGTCAAAAATGAAAAGTGTCACCATGAAAAATGTCAAAAATGACATATTTCAAAATGGCAAATGTCAAAACTGACAAATGTCACAATGCTAAATGTCAAAAATGAAAAGTGTCACCATAAAAAATGTCAAAAATAACAAATTTCAAGATGGCAAATGTCAAAGATGTCAAATGACAAATGTCACAATGCTAAATGTCAAAAATAAAAAGTGTCACCATGAACAATGTCAAAAATGACAAATTTCAAGATGGCAAATGTCAAAACTGACAAATGTCACAATGCTAAATGTCAAAAATGAAAAGTGTCACTATGAAAAATGTCAAAAATGACAAATTTCAAGATGGCAAATGTCAAAGATGTCAAATGACAAATGTCACAATGCTAAATGTCAAAAATAAAAAGTGTCACCATGAAAAATGTCAAAAATGACAAATTTCAAGATGGCAAATGTCAAAGATGTCAAATGACAAATGTCACAATGCTAAATGTCAAAAATGAAAAGTGCCACCATGAAAAATGTCAAAAATGACAAATTTCAAGATGGCAAATGTCAAAGATGTCAAATGACAAATGTCACAATGCTGAATGTCAAAAATAAAAAGTGTTACCATGAAAAATGTCAAAAATGACAAATTTTAAGATGGCAAATGTCAAAGATGGCAAATGACAAATGTCACAATGCTAAATGTCAAAAATGAAATGTGTCAAAAATGACAAATTTCAAGATGGCAAATGTCTAAGATGTCAAATGACAAATGTCACAATGCTAAATGTCAAAAATGAAAAGTGTCACAATGCTAAATGTCAAAAATGACAAATTTCAAGATGGCAAATGTCAAAGATGTCAAATGACAAATGTCACAATGCTAAATGTCAAAAATGAAAAGTGTCACCATGAAAAATGTCAAAAATAACAAATTTTAAGATGGCAAATGTCAAAGATGTCAAATGACAAATGTCACAATGCTAAATGTCAAAAATGAAAAGTGTCACCATGAAAAATGTCAAAAATGACAAATTTCAAGATGGCATATGTCAAAGATGTCAAATGACAAATGTCACAATGCTAACTGTCAAAAATGAAAAGTGTCACCATGAAAAATGTCAAAAATAACAAATTTCAAGATGGCAAATGTCAAAGATGTCAAATGACAAATGTCACAATGCTAAATGTCAAAAATGAAAAGTGTCACCATGAAAAATGTCAAAAATGACAAATTTCAAGATGACAAATGTCAAAACTGACAAATGTCACAATGCTAAATGTCGAAAATGAAAAGTGTCACCATGAAAAATGTCAAAAATAACAAATTTCAAGATGGCAAATGTCAAAGATGTCAAATGACAAATGTCACAATGCTAAATGTCAAAAATGAAAAGTGTCAAAAATGACAAATTTCAAGATGGCAAATGTCAAAGATGTCAAGTGACAAATGTCACAATGCTAAATGTCAAAAATGAAAAGTGTTACCCTGAAAAATGTCAAAAATAACAAATTTCAAGATGGCAAATGTCAAAGATGTCAAATGACAAATGTCACAATGCTAAATGTCAAAAATGAAAAGTGTCACAATGCTAAATGTCAAAAATGACAAATTTCAAGATGGCAAATGTCAAAGATGTCAAATGACAAATGTCACAATGCTAAATGTCAAAAATGAAAAGTGTCACCACGAAAAATGTCAAAAATAACAAATTTCAAGATGGCAAATGTCAAAGATGTCAAATGACAAATGTCACAATGCTAAATGTCAAAAATGAAAAGTGCCACCATGAAAAATGTCAAAAATGACAAATTTCAAGATGGCAGATGTCAAAGATGTCAAATGACAAATGTCACAATGCTGAATGTCAAAAATAAAAAGTGTTACCATGAAAAATGTCAAAAATGACAAATTTCAAGATGGCAAATGTCAAAGATGGCAAATGACAAATGTCACAATGCTAAATGTCAAAAATGAAATGTGTCAAAAATGACAAATTTCAAGATGGCAAATGTCTAAGATGTCAAATGACAAATGTCACAATGCTAAATGTCAAAAATAAAAAGTGTCACAATGCTAAATGTCAAAAATGACAAATTTCAAGATGGCAAATGTCAAAGATGTCAAATGACAAATGTCACAATGCTAAATGTCAAAAATGAAAAGTGTCACCATGAAAAATGTCAAAAATAACAAATTTTAAGATGGCAAATGTCAAAGATGTCAAATGACAAATGTCACAATGCTAAATGTCAAAAATGAAAAGTGTCACCATGAAAAATGTCAAAAATGACAAATTTCAAGATGGCATATGTCAAAGATGTCAAATGACAAATGTCACAATGCTAAATGTCAAAAATGAAAAGTGTCACCATGAAACATGTCAAAAATAAAAAATTTCAAGATGACAAATGTCAAAGATGTCAAATGACAAATGTCACAATGCTAAATGTCAAAAATGAAAAGTGTCACCATGAAAAATGTCAAAAATGACAAATTTCAAGATGGCAAATGTCAAAACTGACAAATGTCACAATGCTAAATGTCAAAAATGAAAAGTGTCACCATGAAAAATGTCAAAAATAACAAATTTCAAGATGGCAAATGTCAAAGATGTCAAATGACAAATGTTACAATGCTAAATGTCAAAAATGAAAAGTGTCACTATGAAAAATGTCAAAAATGACAAATTTCAAGATGGCAAATGTCAAAGATGTCAAATGACAAATGTCACAATGCTAAATGTCAAAAATGAAAAGTGCCACCATGAAAAATGTCAAAACTGACAAATTTCAAGATGGCAAATGTCAAAGATGTCAAATGACAAATGTCACAATGCTGAATGTCAAAAATAAAAAGTGTTACCATGAAAAATGTCAAAAATGACAACTTTCAAGATGGCAAATGTCAAAGATGGCAAATGACAAATGTCACAATGCTAAATGTCAAAAATGAAATGTGTCAAAAATGACAAATTTCAAGATGGCAAATGTCTAAGATGTCAAATGACAAATGTCACAATGCTAAATGTCAAAAATGAAAAGTGTCACAATGCTAAATGTCAAAAATGACAAATTTTAAGATGGCAAATGTCAAAGATGTCAAATGACAAATGTCACAATGCTAAATGTCAAAAATGAAAAGTGTCACCATGAAAAATGTCAAAAATAACAAATTTTAAGATGGCAAATGTCAAAGATGTCAAATGACAAATGTCACAATGCTAAATGTCAAAAATAAAAAGTGTCACCATGAAAAATGTCAAAAATGACAAATTTCAAGATGGCATATGTCAAAGATGTCAAATGACAAATGTCACAATGCTAAATGTCAAAAATGAAAAGTGTCACCATGAAACATGTCAAAAATAACAAATTTCAAGATGGCAAATGTCAAAGATGTCAAATGACAAATGTCACAATGCTAAATGTCAAAAATGAAAAGTGTCACCATGAAAAATGTCAAAAATGACAAATTTCAAGATGGCAAATGTCAAAACTGACAAATGTCACAATGCTAAATGTCAAAAATGAAAAGTGTCACCATGAAAAATGTCAAAAATAACAAATTTCAAGATGGCAAATGTCAAAGATGTCAAATGACAAATGTTACAATGCTAAATGTTAAAAATGAAAAGTGTCACCATGAAAAATGTCAAAAATGACAAATTTCAAGATGGCAAATGTCAAAACTGACAAATGTCACAATGCTAAATGTCAAAAATGAAAAGTGTCACCATGAAAAATGTCAAAAATAACAAATTTCAAGATGTCAAATGTCAAAGATGTCAAATGACAAATGTCACAAGGCTAAATGTCAAAAATGACAAATTTCAAGATGGCAAATGTCAAAGATGTCAAATGACAAATGTCACAATGCTAAATGTCAAAAATAAAAAGTGTCACCATGAAAAATGTCAAAAATGACAAATTTCAAGATGGCAAATGTCAAAGATGTCAAATGACAAATGTCACAATGCTAAATATCAAAAATGAAAAGTGTCACCATGAAAAATGTCAAAAATAACAAATTTCAAGATGGCAAATCTCAAAGATGTCAAATGACAAATGTCACAATGCTAAATGTAAAAAATGACAAATTTCAAGATGGCAAATGTCAAAGATGTCAAATGACAAATGTCACAATGCTAAATGTCAAAAATGAAAAGTGTCACCATGAAAAATGTCAAAAATGACAAATTTCAAGATGGCAAATGTCAAAAATGATAAAAGTCACCATGAAAAATGTCAAAAATGACAAATTTTAAGATGGCAAATGTCCAAGATGTCAAATGACAAATGTCACAATGCTAAATGTCAAAAATGACAAATTTCAAGATGGCAAATGTTAAAGATGTCGAATATGACAAATGTTACAATGCTAAATGTCAAAAATGAAAAGTGTCACCATGAAAAATGTCAAAAATGACAAATTTCAAGATGGCAAATGTCAAAGATGTCAAATGACAAATGTCACAATGCTAAATGTCAAAAATGAAAAGTGTCACCATGAAAAATGTCAAAAATGACAAATTTCAAGATGGCAAATATCAAAGATGTCAAGTGACAAATGTCACAATGCTAAATGTCAAAAATGACAAATTTCAAGATGGCAAATGTCAAAGATGTCAAATGACAAATGTCACAATGCTAAATGTCAAAAATGAAAAGTGTCACCATGAAAAATGTCAAAAATGACAAATTTCAAGATGGCAAATGTCAAAGATGTCAAATGACAAATGTCACAATGCTAAATGTCAAAAATGAAAAGTGTCACCATGAAAAATGTCAAAAATGACAAATTTCAAGATGGCAAATGTCAAAGATGTCAAATGACAAATGTCACAATGCTAAATGTCAAAAATGAAAAGTGTCACCATGAAAAATGTCAAAAATGACAAATTTCAAGATGGCAAATGTCAAAACTGACAAATGTCACAATGCTAAATGTCAAAAATGATAAGTGTCACCATGAAAAATGTCAAAAATGACAAATTTCAAGATGGCAAATGTCCAAGATGTTAAATGACAAATGTCACAATGCTAAATGTCAAAAATGACAAATTTCAAGATGGCAAATGTCAAGGATGTCAAATGACAAATGTCACAATGCTAAATGTCAAAAATAAAAAGTGTCACCATGAAAAATGTCAAAAATGACAAATTTCAAGATGGCAAATGTCAAAGATGTCAAATGACAAATGTCACAATGCTAAATGTCAAAAATGAAAAGTGTCACCATGAAAAATGTCAAAAATAACAAATTTCAAGATGGCAAATGTCAAAGATGTCAAATGACAAATGTCACAATGCTAAATGTCAAAAATGAAAAGTGTCACCATGAAAAATGTCAAAAATGACAAATTTCAAGATGGCAAATGTCAAAGATGTCAAATGACAAATGTCACAAGGCTAAATGTCAAAAATGAAAAGTGTCACCATGAAAAATGTCAAAAATGACAAATTTCAAGATGGCAAATGTCAAAGATGTCAAATGACAAATGTCACAATGCTAAATGTCAAAAATGACAAATTTCAAGATGGCAAATGTCAAAGATGTCAAATGACAAATGTCACAATGCTAAATGTCAAAAATGAAAAGTGTCACCATGAAAAATGTCAAAAATGACAAATTTCAAGATGGCAAATGTCAAAAATGATAAAAGTCACCATGAAAAATGTCAAAAATGACAAATTTTAAGATGGCAAATGTCCAAGATGTCAAATGACAAATGTCACAATGCTAAATGTCAAAAATGACAAATTTCAAGATGACAAATGTTAAAGATGTCGAATATGACAAATGTTACAATGCTAAATGTCAAAAATGAAAAGTGTCACCATGAAAAATGTCAAAAATGACAAATTTCAAGATGGCAAATGTCAAAGATGTCAAATGACAAATGTCACAATGCTAAATGTCAAAAATGAAAAGTGTCACCATGAAAAATGTCAAAAATGACAAATTTCAAGATGGCAAATATCAAAGATGTCAAGTGACAAATGTCACAATGCTAAATGTCAAAAATGACAAATTTCAAGATGGCAAATGTCAAAGATGTCAAATGACAAATGTCACAATGCTAAATGTCAAAAATGAAAAGTGTCACCATGAAAAATGTCAAAAATGACAAATTTCAAGATGGCAAATGTCAAAGATGTCAAATGACAAATGTCACAATGCTAAATGTCAAAAATGAAAAGTGTCACCATGAAAAATGTCAAAAATGACAAATTTCAAGATGGCAAATGTCAAAGATGTCAAATGACAAATGTCACAATGCTAAATGTCAAAAATGAAAAGTGTCACCATGAAAAATGTCAAAAATGACAAATTTCAAGATGGCAAATGTCAAAACTGACAAATGTCACAATGCTAAATGTCAAAAATGATAAGTGTCACCATGAAAAATGTCAAAAATGACAAATTTCAAGATGGCAAATGTCCAAGATGTTAAATGACAAATGTCACAATGCTAAATGTCAAAAATGACAAATTTCAAGATGGCAAATGTCAAAGATGTCAAATGACAAATGTCACAATGCTAAATGTCAAAAATAAAAAGTGTCACCATGAAAAATGTCAAAAATGACAAATTTCAAGATGGCAAATGTCAAAGATGTCAAATGACAAATGTCAAAAATGAAAAGTGTCACCATGAAAAATGTCAAAAATAACAAATTTCAAGATGGCAAATGTCAAAGATGTCAAATGACAAATGTCACAATGCTAAATGTCAAAAATGAAAAGTGTCACCATGAAAAATGTCAAAAATGACAAATTTCAAGATGGCAAATGTCAAAGATGTCAAATGACAAATGTCACAAGGCTAAATGTCAAAAATGAAAAGTGTCACCATGAAAAATGTTAAAAATGACAAATTTCAAGATGGCAAATGTCAAAGATGTCAAATGACAAATGTCACAATGCTAAATGTCAAAAATGAAAAGTGTCACCATGAAAAATGTCAAAAATGACAAATTTCAAGATGGCAAATTTCAAAGATGTCAAATGACAAATGTCACAATGCTAAATGTCAAAAATGAAAAGTGTCACCATGAAAAATGTCAAAAATGACAAATTTCAAGATGGCAAATGTCAAAACTGACAAATGTCACAATGCTAAATGTCAAAAATGAAAAGTGTCACCATGAAAAATGTCAAAAATGACAAATTTTAAATTGGCAAATGTCAAAGATGTCAAATGACAAATGTCACAATGCTAAATGTCAAAAATGAAAAGTGTCAAAAATGAAAAATTTCAAGATGGCAAATTTCTAAGATGTCAAATGACAAATGTCACAATGCTAAATGTCAAAAATGTAAAGTGTCACCGTGAAAAATATCAAAAATGACAAATTTCAAGATGGCAAATGTCAAAGATGTCAAATGACAAATGTCACAATGCTAAATGTCAAAAATGAAAATTGTCACCATGAAAAATGTCAAAAATGACAAATTTCAAGTTGGCAAATGTCAAAGATGTCAAATGACAAATGTCACAATGCTAAATGTCAAAAATGACAAATTTCAAGATGGCAAATGTCAAAGATGTCAAATGACAAATGTCACAATGCTAAATGTCAAAAATGAAAAGTGTCACCATGAAAAATGTCAAAAATGACAAATTTCAAGATGGCAAATGTCAAAGATGTCAAATGACAAATGTCACAATGCTAAATGTCAAAAATGAAAAGTGTCACCATGAAAAATGTCAAAAATGACAAATTTCAAGATGGCAAATGTCAAAGATGTCAAATGACAAATGTCACAATGCTAAATGTCAAAAATGAAAAGTGTTACCATGAAAAATGTCAAAAATAACAAATTTCAAGATGGCAAATGTCAAAGATGTCAAATGACAAATGTCACAATGCTAAATGTCAAAAATGAAAAGTGTCACCATGAAAAATGTCAAAAATGACAAATTTCAAGATGGCAAATGTCAAAACTGACAAATGTCACAATGCTAAATGTCAAAAATGATAAGTGTCACCATGAAAAATGTCAAAAATGACAAATTTCAAGATGGCAAATGTCCAAGATGTTAAATGACAAATGTCACAATGCTAAATGTCAAAAATGACAAATTTCAAGATGGCAAATGTCAAAGATGTCAAATGACAAATGTCACAATGCTAAATGTCAAAAATAAAAAGTGTCACCATGAAAAATGTCAAAAATGACAAATTTCAAGATGGCAAATGTCAAAGATGTCAAATGACAAATGTCACAATGCTAAATGTCAAAAATGAAAAGTGTCACCATGAAAAATGTCAAAAATGACAAATTTCAAGATGGCAAAAGTCAAAGATGTCAAATGACAAATGTCACAAGGCTAAATGTCAAAAATGAAAAGTGTCACCATGAAAAATGTCAAAAATGACAAATTTCAAGATGGCAAATGTCAAAGATGTCAAATGACAAATGTCACAATGCTAAATGTCAAAAATAAAAAGTGTCACCATGAAAAATGTCAAAAATGACAAATTTCAAGATGGCAAATTTCAAAGATGTCAAATGACAAATGTCACAATGCTAAATGTCAAAAATGAAAAGTGTCACCATGAAAAATGTCAAAAATGACAAATTTCAAGATGGCAAATGTCAAAACTGACAAATGTCACAATGCTAAATGTCAAAAATGAAAAGTGTCACCATGAAAAATGTCAAAAATGACAAATTTTAAAATGGCAAATGTCAAAGATGTCAAATGACAAATGTCACAATGCTAAATGTCAAAAATGAAAAGTGTCAAAAATGAAAAATTTCAAGATGACAAATTTCTAAGATGTCAAATGACAAATGTCACAATGCTAAATGTCAAAAATGTAAAGTGTTACCGTGAAAAATATCAAAAATGACAAATTTCAAGATGGCAAATGTCAAAGATGTCAAATGACAAATGTCACAATGCTAAATGTCAAAAATGAAAATTGTCACCATGAAAAATGTCAAAAATGACAAATTTCAAGATGGCAAATGTCAAAGATGTCAAATGGCAAATGTCACAATGCTAAATGTCAAAAATGAAAAGTGTCCCCATAAATAATGTCAATAATGACAAATTTCAAGATGGCAAATGTCAAAGATGTCAAATGACAAATGTCACAATGCTAAATGTCAAAAATGAAAAGTGTCACCATGAAAAATGACAAAAATGACAAATTTCAAGATGGCAAATGTCAAAACTGACAAATGTCACAATGCTAAATGTCAAAAATGATAAGTGTCACCATGAAAAATGTCAAAAATGACAAATTTCAAGATGGCAAATGTCCAAGATGTCAAATGACAAATGTCACAATGCTAAATGTCAAAAATGACAAATTTCAAGATGGCAAATGTCAAGGATGTCAAATGACAAATGTCACAATGCTAAATGTCAAAAATGAAAAGTGTCACCATAAAAAATGTCAAAAATGACAAATTTCAAGATGGCAAATGTCAAAGATGTCAAATGACAAATGTCACAATGCTAAATGTCAAAAATGAAAAGTGTCACCATGAAAAATGTCAAAAATAACAAATTTCAAGATGGCAAATATCAAAGATGTCAAATGACAAATGTCACAATGCTAAATGTCAAAAATGACAAATTTTAAGATAGCAAATGTCAAAGATGTCAAAGGACAAATGTCACAATGCTAAATGTCAAAAATGATAAGTGTCACCATAAAAATGTCAAAAATGACAAATTTCAAGATGGCAAATGTCCAAGATGTCAAATGACAAATGTCACAATGCTAAATGTCAAAAATGACAAATTTCAAGATGGCAAATGTCAAAGATGTCAAATGACAAATGTCACAATGCTAAATGTCAAAAATGAAAAGTGTCACCATGAAAAATGTCAAAAATGACAAATTTCAAGATGGCAAATGTCAAAGATGTCAAATGACAAATGTCACAATGCTAAATGTCAAAAATGAAAAGTGTCACCATGAAAAATGCCAAAAATGACAAATTTCATGATGCCAAACATCAAAGATGTCAAATGACAAATGTCACAATGCTAAATGTCAAAAATGATAAGTGTCACCATGAAAAATGTCAAAAATGACAAATTTCAAGATGGCAAATGTCCAAGTTGTCAAATGACAAATGTCACAATGCTAAATGTCAAAAATGACAAATTTCAAGATGGCAAATGTCAAAGATGTCAAATGACAAATGTCACAATGCTAAATGTCAAAAATGAAAAGTGTCCCCATGAAAAATGTCAAAAATGACAAATTTCACGATGACAAATGTCAAAGATGTCAAATGACAAATGTCACAATGCTAAATGTCAAAAATGAAAAGTGTCACCATGAAAAATGTCAAAATTGACAAATTTCAAGATGGCAAATATCAAAGATGTCAAATGACAAATGTCACAATGCTAAATGTCAAAAATGACAAATTTCAAGATGGCAAATGTCAAAAATGTCAAATGACAAATGTCACAATGCTAAATGTCAAAAATGAAAAGTGTCACCATGAAAAATGTCAAAAATGACAAATTTCAAGATGGCAAATGTCAAAGATGTCAAATGACAAATGTCACAATGCTAAATGTCAAAAATGAAAAGTGTCACCATGAAAAATGTCAAAAATAACAAATTTTAAGATGGCAAATGTCAAAGATGTCAAATGACAAATGTCACAATGCTAAATGTCAAAAATGAAAAGTGTCACCATGAAAAATGTCAAAAATGACAAATTTCAAGATGGCAAATGTCAAAGATGTCAAATGACAAATGTCACAATGCTAAATGTCAAAAATGAAAAGTGTCACCATAAAAAATGTCAAAAATGACAAATTTCAAGATGGCAAATGTCAAAGATGTCAAATTACAAATGCCACAATGCTAAATGTCAAAAATGAAAAGTGTCAAAAATGACAAATTTCAAGATGGCAAATGTCTAAGATGTCAAATGACAAATGTCACAATGCTAAATGTCAAAAATGAAAAGTGTCACAATGCTAAATGTCAAAAATGACAAATTTCAAGATGGCAAATGTCAAAGATGTCAAATGACAAATGTCACAATGCTAAATGTCAAAAATGAAAAGTGTCACCATGAAAAATGTCAAAAATAACAAATTTCAAGATGGCAAATGTCAAAGATGTCAAATGTCACAATGCCAAATGTCAAAAACGAAAAGTGTCACTATGAAAAATGTCAAAAATGACAAATTTCAAGATGGCAAATGTCAAAGATGTCAAATGACAAATGTCACAATGCTAAATGTCAAAAATGAAAAGTGTCACCATGAAAAATGTCAAAATAACAAATTTCAAGATGGCAAATGTCAAAGATGTCAAATGACAAATGTCACAATGCTAAATGTCAAAAATGAAAAGTGTCACCATGAAAAATGTCAAAAATGACAAATTTCAAAATGGCAAATGTCAAAACTGACAAATGTCACAATGCTAAATGTCAAAAATGAAAAGTGTCACCATAAAAAATGTCAAAAATAACAACTTTCAAGATGGCAAATGTCAAAGATGTCAAATGACAAATGTCACAATGCTAAATGTCAAAAATAAAAAGTGTCACCATGAACAATGTCAAAAATGACAAATTTCAAGATGGCAAATGTCAAAGATGTCAAATGACAAATGTCACAATGCTAAATGTCAAAAATGAAAAGTGCCACCATGAAAAATGTCAAAAATGACAAATTTCAAGATGGCAAATGTCAAAGATGTCAAATGACAAATGTCACAATGCTGAATGTCAAAAATAAAAAGTGTTACCATGAAAAATGTCAAAAATGACAAATTTCAAGATGGCAAATGTCAAAGATGGCAAATGACAAATGTCACAATGCTAAATGTCAAAAATTAAATGTGTCAAAAATGACAAATTTCAAGATGGCAAATGTCTAAGATGTCAAATGACAAATGTCACAATGCTAAATGTCAAAAATGAAAAGTGTCACAATGCTAAATGTCAAAAATGACAAATTTCAAGATGGCAAATGTCAAAGATGTCAAATGACAAATGTCACAATGCTAAATGTCAAAAATGAAAAGTGTCACCATGAAAAATGTCAAAAATAACAAATTTTAAGATGGCAAATGTCAAAGATGTCAAATGACAAATGTCACAATGCTAAATGTCAAAAATGAAAAGTGTCACCATGAAAAATGTCAAAAATGACAAATTTCAAGATGGCATATGTCAAAGATGTCAAATGACAAATGTCACAATGCTAAATGTCAAAAATGAAAAGTGTCACCATGAAACATGTCAAAAATAACAAATTTCAAGATGGCAAATGTCAAAGATGTCAAATGACAAATGTCACAATGCTAAATGTCAAAAATGAAAAGTGTCACCATGAAAAATGTCAAAAATGACAAATTTCAAGATGGCAAATGTCAAAACTGACAAATGTCACAATGCTAAATGTCAAAAATGAAAAGTGTCACCATGAAAAATGTCAAAAATAACAAATTTCAAGATGGCAAATGTCAAAGATGTCAAATGACAAATGTTACAATGCTAAATGTCAAAAATGAAAAGTGTCACCATGAAAAATGTCAAAAATGACAAATTTCAAGATGGCAAATGTCAAAGATGTCAAATGACAAATGTCACATTGCTAAATGTCAAAAATGAAAAGTGCCACCATGAAAAATGTCAAAAATGACAAATTTCAAGATGGCAAATGTCAAAGATGTCAAATGACAAATGTCACAATGCTGAATGTCAAAAATAAAAAGTGTTACCATGAAAAATGTCAAAAATGACAAATTTCAAGATGGCAAATGTCAAAGATGGCAAATGACAAATGTCACAATGCTAAATGTCAAAAATGAAATGTGTCAAAAATGACAAATTTCAAGATGGCAAATGTCTAAGATGTCAAATGACAATTGTCACAATGCTAAATGTCAAAAATGAAAAGTGTCACAATGCTAAATGTCAAAAATGACAAATTTCAAGATGGCAAATGTCAAAGATGTCAAATGACAAATGTCACAATGCTAAATGTCAAAAATGAAAAATGTCACCATAAAAAATGTCAAAAATAACAAATTTTAAGATGGCAAATGTCAAAGATGTCAAATGACAAATGTCACAATGCTAAATGTCAAAAATGAAAAGTGTCACCATGAAAAATGTCAAAAATGACAAATTTCAAGATGGCATATGTCAAAGATGTCAAATGACAAATGTCACAATGCTAAATGTCAAAAATGAAAAGTGTCACCATGAAACATGTCAAAAATAACAAATTTCAAGATGGCAAATGTCAAAGATGTCAAATGACAAATGTCACAATGCTAAATGTCAAAAATGAAAAGTGTCACCATGAAAAATGTCAAAAATGACAAATTTCAAGATGGCAAATGTCAAAACTGACAAATGTCACAATGCTAAATGTCAAAAATGAAAAGTGTCACCATGAAAAATGTCAAAAATAACAAATTTCAATGTGGCAAATGTCAAAGATGTCAAATGACAAATGTTACAATGCTAAATGTCAAAAATGAAAAGTGTCACCATGAAAAATGTCAAAAATGACAAATTTCAAGATGGCAAATGTCAAAACTGACAAATGTCACAATGCTAAATGTCAAAAATGAAAAGTGTCACCATGAAAAATGTCATAAATAACAAATTTCAAGATGGCAAATGTCAAAGATGTCAAATGACAAATGTCACAATGCTAAATGTCAAAAATGACAAATTTCAAGATGGCAAATGTCAAAGATGTCAAATGACAAATGTCACAATGCTAAATGTCAAAAATAAAAAGTGTCACCATAAAAAATGTCAAAAATAACAAATTTCAAGATGGCAAATGTCAAAGATGTCAAATGACAAATGTCACAATGCTAAATATCAAAAATGAAAAGTGTCACCATAAAAAATGTCAAAAATAACAAATTTCAAGATGGCAAATCTCAAAGATGTCAAATGACAAATGTCACAATGCTAAATGTCAAAAATGACAAATTTCAAGATGGCAAATGTCAAAGATGTCAAATGACAAATGTCACAATGCTAAATGTCAAAAATGAAAAGTGTCACCATAAAAAATTTAAAAAATGACAAATTTCAAGATGGCAAATGTCACAATGCTAAATGTCAAAAATGATAAAAGTCACCATGAAAAATGTCAAAAATGACAAATTTTAAGATGGCAAATGTCCAAGATGTCAAATGACAAATGTCACAATGCTAAATGTCAAAAATGACAAATTTCAAGATGGCAAATGTTAAAGATGTCGAATATGACAAATGTCACAATGCTAAATGTCAAAAATGAAAAGTGTCACCATGAAAAATGTCAAAAATGACAAATTTCAAGATGGCAAATGTCAAAGATGTCAAATGACAAATGTCACAATGCTAAATGTCAAAAATGAAAAGTGTCACCATGAAAAATGTCAAAAATGACAAATTTCAAGATGGCAAATATCAAAGATGTCAAGTGACAAATGTCACAATGCTAAATGTCAAAAATGACAAATTTCAAGATGGCAAATGTCAAAGATGTCAAATGACAAATGTCACAATGCTAAATGTCAAAAATGAAAAGTGTCACCATGAAAAATGTCAAAAATGACAAATTTCAAGATGGCAAATGTCAAAGATGTCAAATGACAAATGTCACAATGCTAAATGTCAAAAATGAAAAGTGTCACCATGAAAAATGTCAAAAATGACAAATTTCAAGATGGCAAATGTCAAAGATGTCAAATGACAAATGTCACAATGCTAAATGTCAAAAATGAAAAGTGTTACCATGAAAAATGTCAAAAATAACAAATTTTAAGATGGCAAATGTCAAAGATGTCAAATGACAAATGTCACAATGCTAAATGTCAAAAATGAAAAGTGTCACCATGAAAAATGTCAAAAATGACAAATTTCAAGATGGCAAATGTCAAAGATGTCAAATGACAAATGTCACAATGCTAAATGTCAAAAATGAAAAGTGTCCCCATAAATAATGTCAATAATGACAAATTTCAAGATGGCAAATGTCAAAGATGTCAAATGACAAATGTCACAATGCTAAATGTCAAAAATGAAAAGTGTCACCATGAAAAATGACAAAAATGACAAATTTCAAGATGGCAAATGTCAAAACTGACAAATGTCACAATGCTAAATGTCAAAAATGATAAGTGTCACCATGAAAAATGTAAAAAATGACAAATTTCAAGATGGCAAATGTCCAAGATGTCAAATGACAAATGTCACAATGCTAAATGTCAAAAATGACAAATTTCAAGATGGCAAATGTCAAGGATGTCAAATGACAAATGTCACAATGCTAAATGTCAAAAATGAAAAGTGTCACCATAAAAAATGTCAAAAATGACAAATTTCAAGATGGCAAATGTCAAAGATGTCAAATGACAAATGTCACAATGCTAAATGTCAAAAATGAAAAGTGTCACCATGAAAAATGTCAAAAATAACAAATTTCAAGATGGCAAATGTCAAAGATGTCAAATGACAAATGTCACAATGCTAAATGTCAAAAATGACAAATTTTAAGATGGCAAATGTCCAAGATGTCAAATGACAAATGTCACAATGCTAAATGTCAAAAATGACAAATTTCAAGATGGCAAATGTTAAAGATGTCGAATATGACAAATGTCACAATGCTAAATGTCAAAAATGAAAAGTGTCACCATGAAAAATGTCAAAAATGACAAATTTCAAGATGGCAAATGTCAAAGATGTCAAATGACAAATGTCACAATGCTAAATGTCAAAAATGAAAAGTGTCACCATGAAAAATGTCAAAAATGACAAATTTCAAGATGGCAAATATCAAAGATGTCAAGTGACAAATGTCACAATGCTAAATGTCAAAAATGACAAATTTCAAGATGGCAAATGTCAAAGATGTCAAATGACAAATGTCACAATGCTAAATGTCAAAAATGAAAAGTGTCACCATGAAAAATGTCAAAAATGACAAATTTCAAGATGGCAAATGTCAAAGATGTCAAATGACAAATGTCACAATGCTAAATGTCAAAAATGAAAAGTGTCACCATGAAAAATGTCAAAAATGACAAATTTCAAGATGGCAAATGTCAAAGATGTCAAATGACAAATGTCACAATGCTAAATGTCAAAAATGAAAAAAGTTACCATGAAAAATGTCAAAAATAACAAATTTTAAGATGGCAAATGTCAAAGATGTCAAATGACAAATGTCACAATGCTAAATGTCAAAAATGAAAAGTGTCACCATGAAAAATGTCAAAAATGACAAATTTCAAGATGGCAAATGTCCAAGATGTTAAATGACAAATGTCACAATGCTAAATGTCAAAAATGACAAATTTCAAGATGGCAAATGTCAAAGATGTCAAATGACAAATGTCACAATGCTAAATGTCAAAAATAAAAAGTGTCACCATGAAAAATGTCAAAAATGACAAATTTCAAGATGGCAAATGTCAAAGATGTCAAATGTCACAATGCTAAATGTCAAAAATGAAAAGTGTCACCATGAAAAATGTCAAAAATAACAAATTTCAAGATGGCAAATGTCAAAGATGTCAAATGACAAATGTCACAATGCTAAATGTCAAAAATGAAAAGTGTCACCATGAAAAATGTCAAAAATGACAAATTTCAAGATGGCAAATGTCAAAGATGTCAAATGACAAATGTCACAAGGCTAAATGTCAAAAATGAAAAGTGTCACCATGAAAAATGTCAAAAATGACAAATTTCAAGATGGCAAATGTCAAAGATGTCAAATGACAAATGTCACAATGCTAAATGTCAAAAATGAAAAGTGTCACCATGAAAAATGTCAAAAATGACAAATTTCAAGATGGCAAATTTCAAAGATGTCAAATGACAAATGTCACAATGCTAAATGTCAAAAATGAAAAGTGTCACCATGAAAAATGTCAAAAATGACAAATTTCAAGATGGCAAATGTCAAAACTGACAAATGTCACAATGCTAAATGTCAAAAATAAAAAGTGTCACCATGAAAAATGTCAAAAATGACAAATATTAAAATGGCAAATGTCAAAGATGTCAAATGACAAATGTCACAATGCTAAATGTCAAAAATGAAAAGTGTCAAAAATGAAAAATTTCAAGATGGCAAATTTCTAAGATGTCAAATGACAAATGTCACAATGCTAAATGTCAAAAATGTAAAGTGTCACCGTGAAAAATATCAAAAATGACAAATTTCAAGATGGCAAATGTCAAAGATGTCAAATGACAAATGTCACAATGCTAAATGTCAAAAATGAAAATTGTCACCATGAAAAATGTCAAAAATGACAAATTTCAAGATGGCAAATGTCAAAGATGTCAAATAACAAATGTCACAATGCTAAATGTCAAAAATGAAAAGTGTCCCCATAAATAATGTCAATAATGACAAATTTCAAGATGGCAAATGTCAAAGATGTCAAGTGACAAATGTCACAATGCTAAATGTCAAAAATGACAAATTTCAAGATGGCAAATGTCAAAGATGTCAAATGACAAATGTCACAATGCTAAATGTCAATAATGAAAAGTGTCACCATGAAAAACGTCAAAAATGACAAATTTCAAGATGGCAAATGTCAAAGATGTCAAATGACAAATGTCACAATGCTAAATGTCAAAAATGAAAAGTGTCACCATGAAAAATGTCAAAAATGACAAATTTCAAGATGGCAAATGTCAAAGATGTCAAATGACAAATGTCACAATGCTAAATGTCAACAATGAAAAGTGTTACCATGAAAAATGTCAAAAAAAACAAATTTCAAGATGGCAAATGTCAAAGATGTCAAATGACAAATGTCACAATGCTAAACGTCAAAAATGAAAAGTGTCACCATGAAAAATGTCAAAAATGACAAATTTCAAGATGGCAAATGTCAAAGATGTCAAATGACAAATGTCACAATGCTAAATGTCAAAAATAAAAAGTGTCACCATGAAAAATGTCAAAAATGACAAATTTCAAGATGGCAAATGTCAAAGATGTCAAATGACAAATGTCACAATGCTAAATGTCAAAAATGAAAAGTGTCACCATGAAAAATGTCAAAAATAACAAATTTCAAGATGGCAAATGTCAAAGATGTCAAATGACAAATGTCACAATGCTAAATGTCAAAAATGAAAAGTGTCACCATGAAAAATGTCAAAAATGACAAATTTCAAGATGGCAAATGTCAAAAATGTCAAATGACAAATGTCACAAGGCTAAATGTCAAAAATGAAAAGTGTCACCATGAAAAATGTCAAAAATGACAAATTTCAAGATGGCAAATGTCAAAGATGTCAAATGACAAATGTCACAATGCTAAATGTCAAAAATGAAAAGTGTCACCATGAAAAATGTCAAAAATGACAAATTTCAAGATGGCAAATTTCAAAGATGTCAAATGACAAATGTCACAATGCTAAATGTCAAAAATGAAAAGTGTCACCATGAAAAATGTCAAAAATGACAAATTTCAAGATGGCAAATGTCAAAACTGACAAATGTCACAATGCTAAATGTCAAAAATGAAAAGTGTCACCATGAAAAATGTCAAAAATGACAAATTTTAAAATGGCAAATGTCAAAGATGTCAAATGACAAATGTCACAATGCTAAATGTCAAAAATGAAAAGTGTCAAAAATGAAAAATTTCAAGATGGCAAATTTCTAAGATGTCAAATGACAAATGTCACAATGCTAAATGTCAAAAATGTAAAGTGTCACCGTGAAAAATATCAAAAATGACAAATTTCAAGATGGCAAATGTCAAAGATGTCAAATGACAAATGTCACAATGCTAAATGTCAAAAATGAAAATTGTCACCATGAAAAATGTCAAAAATGACAAATTTCAAGATGGCAAATGTCAAAGATGTCAAATGACAAATGTCACAATGCTAAATGTCAAAAATGAAAAGTGTCCCCATAAATAATGTCAATAATGACAAATTTCAAGATGGCAAATGTCAAAGATGTCAAATGACAAATGTCACAATGCTAAATGTCAAAAATGAAAAGTGTCACCATGAAAAATGACAAAAATGACAAATTTCAAGATGGCAAATGTCAAAACTGACAAATGTCACAATGCTAAATGTCAAAAATGATAAGTGTCACCATGAAAAATGTAAAAAATGACAAATTTCAAGATGGCAAATGTCCAAGATGTCAAATGACAAATGTCACAATGCTAAATGTCAAAAATGACAAATTTCAAGATGGCAAATGTCAAGGATGTCAAATGACAAATGTCACAATGCTAAATGTCAAAAATGAAAAGTGTCACCATAAAAAATGTCAAAAATGACAAATTTCAAGATGGCAAATGTCAAAGATGTCAAATGACAAATGTCACAATGCTAAATGTCAAAAATGAAAAGTGTCACCATGAAAAATGTCAAAAATAACAAATTTCAAGATGGCAAATGTCAAAGATGTCAAATGACAAATGTCACAATGCTAAATGTCAAAAATGACAAATTTCAAGATAGCAAATGTCAAAGATGTCAAAGGACAAATGTCACAATGCTAAATGTCAAAAATGATAAGTGTCACCATGAAAAATGTCAAAAATGACAAATTTCAAAATGGCAAATGTCCAAGATGTCAAATGACAAATGTCACAATGCTAAATGTCAAAAATGACAAATTTCAAGATGGCAAATGTCAAAGATGTCAAATGACAAATGTCACAATGCTAAATGTCAAAAATGAAAAGTGTCACCATGAAAAATGTCAAAAATGACAAATTTCAAGATGGCAAATGTCAAAGATGTCAAATGACAAATGTCACAATGCTAAATGTCAAAAATGAAAAGTGTCACCATGAAAAATGCCAAAAATGACAAATTTCAAGATGCCAAACATCAAAGATGTCAAATGACAAATGTCACAATGCTAAATGTCAAAAATGATAAGTGTCACCATGAAAAATGTCAAAAATGACAAATTTCAAGATGGCAAATGTCCAAGTTGTCAAATGACAAATGTCACAATGCTAAATGTCAAAAATGACAAATTTTAAGATGGCAAATGTCAAAGATGTCAAATGACAAATGTCACAATGCTAAATGTCAAAAATGAAAAGTGTCCCCATGAAAAATGTCAAAAATGACAAATTTCACGATGACAAATGTCAAAGATGTCAAATGACAAATGTCACAATGCTAAATGTCAAAAATGAAAAGTGTCACCATGAAAAATGTCAAAATTGACAAATTTCAAGATGGCAAATATCAAAGATGTCAAATGACAAATGTCACAATGCTAAATGTCAAAAATGACAAATTTCAAGATGGCAAATGTCAAAAATGTCAAATGACAAATGTCACAATGCTAAATGTCAAAAATGAAAAGTGTCACCATGAAAAATGTCAAAAATGACAAATTTCAAGATGGCAAATGTCAAAGATGTCAAATGACAAATGTCACAATGCTAAATGTCAAAAATGAAAAGTGTCACCATCAAAAATGTCAAAAATAACAAATTTTAAGATGGCAAATGTCAAAGATGTCAAATGACAAATGTCACAATGCTAAATGTCAAAAATGAAAAGTGTCACCATGAAAAATGTCAAAAATGACAAACTTCAAGATGGCAAATGTCAAAGATGTCAAATAACAAATGTCACAATGCTAAATGTCAAAAATGAAAAGTGTCACCATGAAAAATGTCAAAAATAACAAATTTCAAGATGGCAAATGTCAAAGATGTCAAATGACAAATGTAACAATGCTAAATGTCAAAAATGATAAGTGTCACCATGAAAAATGTCAAAAATGACAAATTTCAAGATGGCAAATGTCCGAGATGTCAAATGACGAATGTCACAATGCTAAATGTCAAAAATGACAAATTTTAAGATGGCAAATGTCAAAGATGTCAAATGACAAATGTCACAATGCTAAATGTCAAAAATGAAAAGTGTCACCATGAAAAATGTCAAAAATGACAAATTTCAAGATGGCAAATGTCAAAGATGTCAAATGACAAATGTCACAATGCTAAATGTCAAAAATGAAAAGTGTCACCATGAAAAATGTCAAAAATGACTAATTTCAAGATGGCAAATGTCAAAGATGTCAAATGACATATGTCACAATGCTAAATGTCAAAAATGAAAAGTGTCAAAAATGAAAAATTTCAAGATGGCAAATTTCTAAGATGTCAAATGACAAATGTCACAATGCTAAATGTCAAAAATGAAAAGTGTCACCGTGAAAAATGTCAAAAATGACAAATTTCAAGATGGCAAATGTCAAAACTGACAAATGTCACAATGCTAAATGTCAAAAATGACAAATTTCAAGATGGCAAATGTCAAAAATGTCAAATGACAAATGTCACAATGCTAAATGTCAAAAATGAAAAGTGTCACCATGAAAAATGTCAAAAATGACCAATTTCAAGATGGCAAATGTCAAAGATGTCAAATGTCACAATGCTAAATGTCAAACATGAAAAGTGTCACCATGAAAAATGTCAAAAATAACAAATTTCAAGATGGCAAATGTCAAAGATGTCAAATGACAAATGTCACAATGCTAAATGTCAAAAACGAAAAGCGTCACCATAAAAAATGTCAAAAATGACAAATTTCAAGATGGCAAATGTCAAAGATGTCAAATGACAAATGTCACAATGCTAAATGTCAAAAATGAAAAGTGTCACCATGAAAAATGTCAAAAATGACAAATTTTAAGATGGCAAATGTCAAAGATGTCAAATGACAAATGTCACAATGCTAAATATCAAAAATGAAAAGTGTCACCATGAAAAATGTCAAAAATAACAAATTTCAAGATGGCAAATGTCAAAGATGTCAAATGACAAATGTCACAATGCTAAATGTCAAAAATGAAAAGTGTCACCATGAAAAATGTCCAAAATGACAAATTTCAAGATGGCAAATGTCAAAACTGACAAATGTCACAATGCTAAATGTCAAAAATGATAAGTGTCACCATGAAAAATGTCAAAAATGACAAATTTTAAGATGCAAATGTCCAAGATGTCAAATGACAAATGTCACAATGCTAAATGTCAAAAATGACAAATTTTAAGATGGCAAATGTCAAAGATGTCACATGACAAATGTCACAATGCTAAATGTCAAAAATGAAAAGTGTCACCATGAAAAATGTCAAAAATGACAAATTTCAAGATGGCAAATGTCAAAGATCTCAAATGACAAATGTCACAATGCTAAGTGTCAAAAATAAAAAGTGTCACCATGAAAAATGTCAAAAATAACAAATTTCAAGATGGCAAATGTCAAAGATGTCAAAACTGACAAATGTCACAATGCTAAATGTCAAAAATGATAAGTGTCACCATGAAAAATGTCAAAAATGACAAATTTCAAGATGGCAAATGTCCAAGATGTCAAATGACAAATGTCACAATGCTAAATGTCAAAACTGACAAATTTCAAGATGGCAAATGTCAAAGATGTCAAATGACAAATGTCACAATGCTAAATGTCAAAAATGAAAAGTGTCACCATGAAAAATGTTAAAAATAACAAATTTCAAGATGGCAAATGTCAAAGATGTCAAATGACAACTGTCACAATGCTAAATGTCAAAAATGAAAAGTGTCACCATGAAAAATGTCAAAAATGACAAATTTCAAGATGGCAAATATCAAAGATGTCAAATGACAAATGTCACAATGCTAAATGTCAAAAATAAAAAGTGTCACCATGAAAAATGTCAAAAATGACAAATTTCAAGATGGCAAATGTCAAAGATGTCAAATGACAAATGTCACAATGCTAAATGTCAAAAATGACAAATTTCAAGATGGCAAATGTCAAAGATGTCAAATGACAAATGTCACAATGCTAAATGTCAAAAATAAAAAGTGTCACTATGAAAAATGTCAAAAATGACAAATTTCAAGATGGCAAATGTCAAAGATGTCAAATGACAAATGTCACAATGCTAAATGTCAAAAATGAAAAGTGTCACCATGAAAAATGTCAAAAATAACAAATTTCAAGATGGCAAATCTCAAAGATGTTAAATGACAAATGTCACAATGCTAAATGTCAAAAATGACAAATTTCAAGATGGCAAATGTCAAAGATGTCAAATGACAAATGTCACAATGCTAAATGTCAAAAATGAAAAGTGTCACCATGAAAAATGTCAAAAATGACAAATTTCAAGATGGCAAATGTCACAATGCTAAATGTCAAAAATGATAAGTGTCACCATGAAAAATGTCAAAAATGACAAATTTCAAGATGGCAAATGTCCAAGATGTCAAATGACAAATGTCACAATGCTAAATGTCAAAAATGACAAATTTCAAGATGGCAAATGTTAAAGATGTCGAATATGACAAATGTCACAATGCTAAATGTCAAAAATGAAAAGTGTCACCATGAAAAATGTCAAAAATGACAAATTTCAAGATGGCAAATGTCAAAGATGTCAAATGACAAATGTCACAATGCTAAATGTCAAAAATGAAAAGTGTCACCATGAAAATGTCAAAAATGACAAATTTCAAGATGGCAAATATCAAAGATGTCAAATGACAAATGTCACAATGCTAAATGTCAAAAATGACAAATTTCAAGATGGCAAATGTCAAAGATGTCAAATGACAAATGTCACAATGCTAAATGTCAAAAATGAAAAGTGTCACCATGAAAAATGTCAAAAATGACAAATTTCAAGATGGCAAATGTCAAAGATGTCAAATGACAAATGTCACAATGCTAAATGTCAAAAATGAAAAGTGTCGCCATGAAAAATGTCAAAAATAACAAATTTCAAGATGGCAAATGTCAAAGATGTCAAATGACAACTGTCACAATGCTAAATGTCAAAAATGAAAAGTGTCACCATGAAAAATGTCAAAAATGACAAATTTCAAGATGGCAAATGTCAAAGATGTCAAATGACAAATGTCACAATGCTAAATGTCAAAAATGAAAAGTGTTACCATGAAAAATGTCAAAAATAACAAATTTCAAGATGGCAAATGTCAAAGATGTCAAATGACAAATGTCATAATGCTAAATGTCAAAAATGAAAAGTGTCACCATGAAAAATGTCAAAAATGACAAATTTCAAGATGGCAAATGTCAAAACTGACAAATGTCACAATGCTAAATGTCAAAAATGATAAGTGTCACCATGAAAAATGTCAAAAATGACAAATTTCAAGATGGCAAATGTCCAAGATGTTAAATGACAAATGTCACAATGCTAAATGTCAAAAATGACAAATTTCAAGATGGCAAATGTCAAAGATGTCAAATGACAAATGTCACAATGCTAAATGTCAAAAATAAAAAGTGTCACCATGAAAAATGTCAAAAATAACAAATTTCAAGATGGCAAATGTCAAAGATGTCAAATGACAAATGTCACAATGCTAAATGTCAAAAATGAAAAGTGTCACCATGAAAAATGTCAAAAATAACAAATTTCAAGATGGCAAATGTCAAAGATGTCAAATGACAAATGTCACAATGCTAAATGTCAAAAATGAAAAGTGTCACCATGAAAAATGTCAAAAATGACAAATTTCAAGATGGCAAATATCAAAGATGTCAAATGACAAATGTCACAATGCTAAATGTCAAAAATGACAAATTTCAAGATGGCAAATGTCAAAGATGTCAAATGACAAATGTCACAATGCTAAATGTCAAAAATGAAAAGTGTCACCATGAAAAATGTCAAAAATGACAAATTTCAAGATGGCAAATGTCAAAGATGTCAAATGACAAATGTCACAATGCTAACTGTCAAAAATGAAAAGTGTCACCATGAAAAATGTCAAAAATAACAAATTTCAAGATGGCAAATGTCAAAGATGTCAAATCACAACTGTCACAATGCTAAATGTCAAAAATGAAAAGTGTCACCATGAAAAATGTCAAAAATGACAAATTTCAAGATGGCAAATGTCAAAACTGACAAATGTCACAATGCTAAATGTCAAAAATGATAAGTGTCACCATGAAAAATGTCAAAAATGACAAATTTCAAGATGGCAAATGTCCAAGATGTTAAATGACAAATGTCACAATGCTAAATGTCAAAAATGACAAATTTCAAGATGGCAAATGTCAAAGATGTCAAATGACAAATGTCACAATGCTAAATGTCAAAAATAAAAAGTGTCACCATGAAAAATGTCAAAAATAACAAATTTCAAGATGGCAAATGTCAAAGATGTCAAATGACAAATGTCACAATGCTAAATGTCAAAAATGAAAAGTGTCACCATGAAAAATGTCAAAAATAACAAATTTCAAGATGGCAAATGTCAAAGATGTCAAATGACAAATGTCACAATGCTAAATGTCAAAAATGAAAAGTGTCACCATGAAAAATGTCAAAAATGACAAATTTCAAGATGGCAAATATCAAAGATGTCAAATGACAAATGTCACAATGCTAAATGTCAAAAATGACAAATTTCAAGATGGCAAATGTCAAAGATGTCAAATGACAAATGTCACAATGCTAAATGTCAAAAATGAAAAGTGTCACCATGAAAAATGTCAAAAATGACAAATTTCAAGATGGCAAATGTCAAAGATGTCAAATGACAAATGTCACAATGCTAAATGTCAAAAATGAAAAGTGTTACCATGAAAAATGTCAAAAATAACAAATTTCAAGATGGCAAATGTCAAAGATGTCAAATGACAAATGTCATAATGCTAAATGTCAAAAATGAAAAGTGTCACCATGAAAAATGTCAAAAATGACAAATTTCAAGATGGCAAATGTCAAAACTGACAAATGTCACAATGCTAAATGTCAAAAATGATAAGTGTCACCATGAAAAATGTCAAAAATGACAAATTTCAAGATGGCAAATGTCCAAGATGTTAAATGACAAATGTCACAATGCTAAATGTCAAAAATGACAAATTTCAAGATGGCAAATGTCAAAGATGTCAAATGACAAATGTCACAATGCTAAATGTCAAAAATAAAAAGTGTCACCATGAAAAATGTCAAAAATGACAAATTTCAAAATGGCAAATGTCAAAGATGTCAAATGACAAATGTCACAATGCTAAATGTCAAAAATGAAAAGTGTCACCATGAAAAATGTCAAAAATAACAAATTTCAAGATGGCAAATGTCAAAGATGTCAAATGACAAATGTCACAATGCTAAATGTCAAAAATGAAAAGTGTCACCATGAAAAATGTCAAAAATGACAAATTTCAAGATGGCAAATATCAAAGATTTCAAATGACAAATGTCACAATGCTAAATGTCAAAAATGACAAATTTCAAGATGGCAAATGTCAAAGATGTCAAATGACAAATGTCACAATGCTAAATGTCAAAAATGAAAAGTGTCACCATGAAAAATGTCAAAAATTACAAATTTCAAGATGGCAAATGTCAAAGATGTCAAATGACAAATGTCACAATGCTAAATGTCAAAAATGAAAAGTGTCACCATGAAAAATGTCAAAAATAACAAATTTCAAGATGGCAAATGTCAAAGATGTCAAATGACAACTGTCACAATGCTAAATGTCAAAAATGAAAAGTGTCACCATGAAAAATGTCAAAAATGACAAATTTCAAGATGGCAAATGTCCAAGATGTCAAATGACAAATGTCACAATGCTAAATGTCAAAACTGACAAATTTTAAGATGGCAAATGTCAAAGATGTCAAATGACAAATGTCACAATGCTAAATGTCAAAAATGAAAAGTGTCACCATGAAAAATGTTAAAAATAACAAATTTCAAGATGGCAAATGTCAAAGATGTCAAATGACAACTGTCACAATGCTAAATGTCAAAAATGAAAAGTGTCACCATGAAAAATGTCAAAAATGACAAATTTCAAGATGGCAAATATCAAAGATGTCAAATGACAAATGTCACAATGCTAAATGTCAAAAATAAAAAGTGTCACCATAAAAAATGTCAAAAATGACAAATTTCAAGATGGCAAATGTCAAAGATGTCAAATGACAAATGTCACAATGCTAAATGTCAAAAATGACAAATTTCAAGATGGCAAATGTCAAAGATGTCAAATGACAAATGTCACAATGCTAAATGTCAAAAATAAAAAGTGTCACCATGAAAAATGTCAAAAATGACAAATTTCAAGATGGCAAATGTCAAAGATGTCAAATGACAAATGTCACAATGCTAAATGTCAAAAATGAAAAGTGTCACCATGAAAAATGTCAAAAATAACAAATTTCAAGATGGCAAATCTCAAAGATGTCAAATGACAAATGTCACAATGCTAAATGTCAAAAATGACAAATTTCAAGATGGCAAATGTCAAAGATGTCAAATGACAAATGTCACAATGCTAACTGTCAAAAATGAAAAGTGTCACCATGAAAAATGTCAAAAATGACAAATTTCAAGATGGCAAATGTCACAATGCTAAATGTCAAAAATGATAAGTGTCACCATGAAAAATGTCAAAAATGACAAATTTCAAGATGGCAAATGTCCAAGATGTCAAATGACAAATGTTACAATGCTAAATGTCAAAAATGACAAATTTTAAGATGGAAAATGTTAAAGATGTCGAATATGACAAATGTCACAATGCTAAATGTCAAAAATGAAAAGTGTCACCATGAAAAATGTCAAAAATGACAAATTTCAAGATGGCAAATGTCAAAGATGTCAAATGACAAATGTCACAATGCTAAATGTCAAAAATGAAAAGTGTCACCATGAAAAATGTCAAAAATGACAAATTTCAAGATGGCAAATATCAAAGATGTCAAATGACAAATGTCACAATGCTAAATGTCAAAAATGACAAATTTCAAGATGGCAAATGTCAAAGATGTCAAATGACAAATGTCACAATGCTAAATGTCAAAAATGAAAAGTGTCACCATGAAAAATGTCAAAAATGACAAATTTCAAGATGGCAAATGTCAAAGATGTCAAATGACAAATGTCACAATGCTAAATGTCAAAAATGAAAAGTGTCACCATGAAAAATGTCAAAAATAACAAATTTCAAGATGGCAAATGTCAAAGATGTCAAATGACAACTGTCACAATGCTAAATGTCAAAAATGAAAAGTGTCACCATGAAAAATGTCAAAAATGACAAATTTCAAGATGGCAAATGTCAAAGATGTCAAATGACAAATGTCACAATGCTAAATGTCAAAAATGAAAAGTGTTACCATGAAAAATGTCAAAAATAACAAATTTCAAGATGGCAAATGTCAAAGATGTCAAATGACAAATGTCATAATGCTAAATATCAAAAATGAAAAGTGTCACCATGAAAAATGTCAAAAATGACAAATTTCAAGATGGCAAATGTCAAAACTGACAAATGTCACAATGCTAAATGTCAAAAATGATAAGTGTCACCATGAAAAATGTCAAAAATGACAAATTTCAAGATGGCAAATTTCCAAGATGTCAAATGACAAATGTCACATTGCTAAATGTCAAAAATGACAAATTTCAAGATGGCAAATGTCAAAGATGTCAAATGACAAATGTCACAATGCTAAATGTCAAAAATAAAAAGTGTCACCATGAAAAATGTCAAAAATGACAAATTTCAAGATGGCAAATGTCAAAGATGTCAAATGACAAATGTCACAATGCTAAATGTCAAAAATGAAAAGTGTCACCATGAAAAATGTCAAAAATAACAAATTTCAAAATGGCAAATGTCAAAGATGTCAAATGACAAATGTCACAATGCTAAATGTCAAAAATGAAAAGTGTCACCATGAAAAATGTCAAAAATGACAAATTTCAAGATGACAAATATCAAAGATGTCAAATGACAAATGTCACAATGCTAAATGTCAAAAATGACAAATTTCAAGATGGCAAATGTCAAAGATGTCAAATGACAAATGTCACAATGCTAAATGTCAAAAATGAAAAGTGTCACCATAAAAAATGTCAAAAATGACAAATTTCAAGATGGCAAATGTCCAAGATGTCAAATGACAAATGTCACAATGCTAAATGTCAAAAATGAAAAGTGTCACCATGAAAAATGTCAAAAATGACAAATTTCAAGATGGCAAATGTCAAAGATGTCAAATGACAAATGTCACAATGCTAAATGTCAAAAATGAAAAGTGTCAAAAATGACAAATTTTAAGATGGCAAATGTCTAAGATGTCAAATGACAAATGTCACAATGCTAAATGTCAAAAATGAAAAGTGTCACCGTGAAAAATGTCAAAAATGACAAATTTCAAGATGGCAAATGTCAAAGATGTCAAATGACAATTGTCACAATGCTAAATGTCAAAAATGAAAAGTGTCACCATGAAAAATGTCAAAAATGACAAATTTAAAGATGGCAAATGTCAAAGATGTCGAATATGACAAATGTCACAAGGTGGCAAATGTCAGAACTGACAAATGTCACAATGCTAAATGTCAAAAATGATAAGTGTCACCATGAAAAATGTCAAAAATGACAAATTTCAAGATGGCAAATGTCCAAGATGTCAAATGACGAATGTCACAATGCTAAATGTCAAAAATGAAAAATTTCAAGATGGCAAATGTCAAAGATGTCAAATGACAAATGTCACAATGCTAAATTTCAAAAATGAAAAGTGTCACCATGAAAAATGTCAAAAATGACAAATTTCAAGATGGCAAATGTCAAAGATGTCAAATGAGAAATGTCACAATGCTAAATGTCAAAAATGAAAAGTGTCACCATAAAAAATGTCAAAAATAACAAATTTCAAGATGGCAAATGTCAAAGATGTCAAATGACAAATGTCACAATGCTAAATGTCAAAAATGAAAAGTGTCACCATGAAAAATGTCAAAAATGACAAATTTCAAGATGACAAATGTCAAAGATGTCAAATGACAAATGTCACAATGCTAAATGTCAAAAATGAAAAGTGTCACCATAAAAAATGTCAAAAATGACAAATTTCAAGATGGCAAATGTCAAAGATGTCAAATGACATATGTCACAATGCTAAATGTCAAAAATGAAAAGTGTCAAAAATGAAAAGTTTCAAGATGGCAAATGTCAAAGATGTCAAATGACAAATGTCACAATGCTAAATGTCAAAAATAAAAAGTGTCACCATGAAAAATGTCAAAAATAACAAATTTCAAGATGGCAAATGTCAAAGATGTCAAATGACAAATGTCACAATGCTAAATGTCAAAAATAAAAAGTGTCACCATAAAAAATGCCAAAAATGACAAATTTCAAGATGGCAAATGTCAAAGATGTCAAATGACAAATGTCACAATGCTAAATGTCAAAAATGAAAAGTGTCACCATGAAAAATGTCAAAAATGACAAATTTCAAGATGGCAAATGTCAAAGATGTCAAATGACATATGTCACAATGCTAAATGTCAAAAATGAAAAGTGTCACCATGAAAAATGTCAAAAATGTTAAAGATGTCAAATGACAAATGTCACAATGCTCAATGTCAAAAATGAAAAGTGTCACCATGAAAAATGTCAAAAATGACAAATTTCAAGATGGCAAATGTCCAAGATGTCAAATGACAAATGTCACAATGCTAAATGTCAAAAATGACAAATTTCAAGATGGCAAATGTCAAAGATGTCAAATGACAAATGTCACAATGCTAAATGTCAAAAATGAAAAGTGTCACCATGAAAAATGTCAAAAATGACAAATTTCAAGATGGCAAATGTCAAAGATGTCAAATGACAAATGTCACAATGCTAAATGTCAAAAATGAAAAGTGTTACCATGAAAAATGTCAAAAATAACATATTTCAAGATGGCAAATGTCAAAGATGTCAAATGACAAATGTCACAATGCTAAATGTCAAAAATGAAAAGTGTCACCATGAAAAATGTCAAAAATGACAAATTTCAAGATGGCAAATGTCAAAACTGACAAATGTCACAATGCTAAATGTCAAAAATGATAAGTTCCACCATGAAAAATGTCAAAAATGACAAATTTCAAGATGGCAAATGTCCAAGATGTTAAATGACAAATGTCACAATGCTAAATGTCAAAAATGACAAATTTCAAGATGGCAAATGTCAAAGATGTCAAATGACAAATATCACAATGCTAAATGTCAAAAATAAAAAGTGTCACCATGAAAAATGTCAAAAATGACAAATTTCAAGATGGCAAATGTCAAAGATGTCAAATGACAAATGTCACAATGCTAAATGTCAAAAATGAAAAGTGTCACCATGAAAAATGTCAAAAATAACAAATTTCAAGATGGCAAAAGTCAAAGATGTCCAATGACAAATGTCACAATGCTAAATGTCAAAAATGAAAAGTGTCACCATGAAAAATGTCAAAAATGACAAATTTCAAGATGGCAAATGTCAAAGAGGTCAAATGACAAATGTCACAAGGCTAAATGTCAAAAATGAAAAGTGTCACCATGAAAAATGTCAAAAATGACAAATTTCAAGATGGCAAATGTCAACGATGTCAAATGACAAATGTCACAATGCTAAATGTCAAAAATGAAAAGTGTCACCATGAAAAATGTCAAAAATGACAAATTTCAAGATGGCAAATTTCAAAGATGTCAAATGACAAATGTCACAATGCTAAATGTCAAAAATGAAAAGTGTCACCATGAAAAATGTCAAAAATGACAAATTTCAAGATGGCAAATGTCAAAACTGACAAATGTCACAATGCTAAATGTCAAAAATGAAAAGTGTCACCATGAAAAATGTCAAAAATGACAAATTTTAAAATGGCAAATGTCAAAGATGTCAAATGACAAATGTCACAATGCTAAATGTCAAAAATGAAAAGTGTCAAAAATGCAAAATTTCAAGATGGCAAATTTCTAAGATGTCAAATGACAAATGTCACAATGCTAAATGTCAAAAATGAAAAGTGTCACCGTGAAAAATATCAAAAATGACAAATTTCAAGATGGCAAATGTCAAAGATGTCAAATGACAAATGTCACAATGCTAAATGTCAAAAATGAAAATTGTCACCATGAAAAATGTCAAAAATGACAAATTTCAAGATGGCAAATGTCAAAGATGTCAAATGACAAATGTCACAATGCTAAATGTCAAAAATGAAAAGTGTCCCCATAAATAATGTCAATAATGACAAATTTCAAGATGGCAAATGTCAAAGATGTCAAATGACAAATGTCACAATGCTAAATGTCAAAAATGAAAAGTGTCACCATGAAAAATGACAAAAATGACAAATTTTAAGATGGCAAATGTCAAAACTGACAAATGTCACAATGCTAAATGTCAAAAATGATAAGTGTCACCATGAAAAATGTCAAAAATGACAAATTTCAAGATGGCAAATGTCCAAGATGTCAAATGACAAATGTCACAATGCTAAATGTCAAAAATGACAAATTTCAAGATGGCAAATGTCAAAGATGTCAAATGACAAATGTCACAATGCTAAATGTCAAAAATGAAAAGTGTCACCATAAAAAATGTCAAAAATGACAAATTTCAAGATGGCAAATGTCAAAGATGTCAAATGACAAATGTCACAATGCTAAATGTCAAAAATGAAAAGTGTCACCATGAAAAATGTCAAAAATAACAAATTTCAAGATGGCAAATGTCAAAGATGTCAAATGACAAATGTCACAATGCTAAATGTCAAAAATGACAAATTTCAAGATAGCAAATGTCAAAGATGTCAAAGGACAAATGTCACAATGCTAAATGTCAAAAATGATAAGTGTCACCATGAAAAATGTCAAAAATGACAAATTTCAAGATGGCAAATGTCCAAGATGTCAAATGACAAATGTCACAATGCTAAATGTCAAAAATGACAAATTTCAAGATGGCAAATGTCAAAGATGTCAAATGACAAATGTCACAATGCTAAATGTCAAAAATGAAAAGTGTCACCATGAAAAATGTCAAAAATGACAAATTTCAAGATGGCAAATGTCAAAGATGTCAAATGACAAATGTCACAATGCTAAATGTCAAAAATGAAAAGTGTCACCATGAAAAATGCCAAAAATGACAAATTTCAAGATGCCAAACATCAAAGATGTCAAATGACAAATGTCACAATGCTAAATGTCAAAAATGATAAGTGTCACCATGAAAAATGTCAAAAATGACAAATTTTAAGATGGCAAATGTCCAAGTTGTCAAATGACAAATGTCACAATGCTAAATGTCAAAAATGACAAATTTCAAGATGGCAAATGTCAAAGATGTCAAATGACAAATGTCACAATGCTAAATGTCAAAAATGAAAAGTGTCCCCATGAAAAATGTCACAAATGACAAATTTCACGATGACAAATGTCAAAGATGTCAAATGACAAATGTCACAATGCTAAATGTCAAAAATGAAAAGTGTCACCATGAAAAATGTCAAAATTGACAAATTTCAAGATGGCAAATATCAAAGATGTCAAATGACAAATGTCACAATGCTAAATGTCAAAAATGACAAATTTCAAGATGGCAAATGTCAAAAATGTCAAATGACAAATGTCACAATGCTAAATGTCAAAAATGAAAAGTGTCACCATGAAAAATGTCAAAAATGACAAATTTCAATATGGCAAATGTCAAAGATGTCAAATGACAAATGTCACAATGCTAAATGTCAAAAATGAAAAGTGTCACCATGAAAAATGTCAAAAATAACAAATTTTAAGATGGCAAATGTCAAAGATGTCAAATGACAAATGTCACAATGCTAAATGTCAAAAATGAAAAGTGTCACCATGAAAAATGTCAAAAATGACAAACTTCAAGATGGCAAATGTCAAAGATGTCAAATAACAAATGTCACAATGCTAAATGTCAAAAATGAAAAGTGTCACCATGAAAAATGTCAAAAATAACAAATTTCAAGATGGCAAATGTCAAAGATGTCAAATGAAAAATGTAACAATGCTAAATGTCAAAAATGATAAGTGTCACCATGAAAAATGTCAAAAATGACAAATTTCAAGATGGCAAATGTCCAAGATGTCAAATGACGAATGTCACAATGCTAAATGTCAAAAATGACAAATTTCAAGATGGCAAATATCAAAGATGTCAAATGACAAATGTCACAATGCTAAATGTCAAAAATGAAAAGTGTCACCATGAAAAATGTCAAAAATGACAAATTTCAAGATGGCAAATGTCAAAGATGTCAAATGACAAATGTCACAATGCTAAATGTCAAAAATGAAAAGTGTCACCATGAAAAATGTCAAAAATAACAAATTTCAAGATGGCAAATGTCAAAGATGTCAAATGACAAATGTCACAATGCTAAATGTCAAAAATGAAAAGTGTCACCATGAAAAATGTCAAAAATGACAAATTTCAAGATGGCAAATGTCAAAGATGTCAAATGACAAATGTCACAATGCTAAATGTCAAAAATGAAAAGTGTCACCATGAAAAATGTCAAAAATGACAAATTTCAAGATGGCAAATGTCAAAGATGTCAAATGACATATGTCACAATGCTAAATGTCAAAAATGAAAAGTGTCAAAAATGAAAAATTTCAAGATGGCAAATTTCTAAGATGTCAAATGACAAATATCACAATGCTAAATGTCAAAAATGAAAAGTGTCACCGTGAAAAATGTCAAAAATGACAAATTTCAAGATGGCAAATGTCAAAACTGACAAATGTCACAATGCTAAATGTCAAAAATGACAAATTTCAAGATGGCAAATGTCAAAAATGTCAAATGACAAATGTCACAATGCTAAATGTCAAAAATGAAAAGTGTCACCATGCAAAATGTCAAAAATGACAAATTTCAAGATGGCAAATGTCAAAGATGTCAAATGACAAATGTCACAATGCTAAATGTCAAACATGAAAAATGTCACCATGAAAAATGTCAAAAATAACAAATTTCAAGATGGCAAATGTCAAAGATGTCAAATGACAAATGTCACAATGCTAAATGTCAAAAATGAAAAGTGTCACCATGAAAAATGTCAAAAATGACAAATTTCAAGATGGCAAATGTCAAAGATGTCAAATAACAAATGTCACAATGCTAAATGTCAAAAATGAAAAGTGTCACCATGAAAAATGTCAAAAATAACAAATTTCAAGATGGCAAATGTCAAAGATGTCAAATGACAAATGTCACCATGCTAAATGTCAAAAATGAAAAGGGTCACCCTGAAAAATGTCAAAAATGACAAATTTCAAGATGGCAAATGACAGAACTGACAAATGTCACAATGCTAAATGTCAAAAATGATAAGTGTCACCATGAAAAATGTCAAAAATGACAAATTTCAAGATGGCAAACGTCCAAGATGTCAAATGACGAATGTCACAATGCTAAATGTCAAAAATGACAAATTTCAAGATGGCAAATGTCAAAGATGTCAAATGACAAATGTCACAATGCTAAATGTCAAAAATGAAAAGTGTCACCATGAAAAATGTCAAAAATGACAAATTTCAAGATGGCAAATGTCAAAGATGTCAAATGAGAAATGTCACAATGCTAAATGTCAAAAATGAAAAGTGTCACCATAAAAAATGTCAAAAATAACAAATTTCAAGATGGCAAATGTCAAAGATGTCAAATGACAAATGTTACAATGCTAAATGTCAAAAATGAAAAGTGTCACCATGAAAAATGTCAAAAATGACAAATTTCAAGATGACAAATGTCAAAGATGTCAAATGACAAATGTCACAATGCTAAATGTCAAAAATGAAAAGTGTCACCATAAAAAATGTCAAAAATGACAAATTTCAAGATGGCAAATGTCAAAGATGTCAAATGACATATGTCACAATGCTAAATGTCAAAAATGAAAAGTGTCAAAAATGAAAAATTTCAAGATGGCAAATGTCAAAGATGTCAAATGACAAATGTCACAATGCTAAATGTCAAAAATGAAAAGTGTCACCATGAAAAATGTCAAAAATAACAAATTTCAAGATGGCAAATGTCAAAGATGTCAAATGACAAATGTCACAATGCTAAATGTCAAAAATAAAAAGTGTCACCATAAAAAATGTCAAAAATGACAAATTTCAAGATGGCAAATGTCAAAGATGTCAAATGACAAATGTCACAATGCTAAATGTCAAAAATGAAAAGTGTCACCATGAAAAATGTCAAAAATGACAAATTTCAAGATGGCAAATGTCAAAGATGTCAAATGACATATGTCACAATGCTAAATGTCAAAAATGAAAAGTGTCACCATGAAAAATGTCAAAAATGTTAAAGATGTCAAATGACAAATGTCACAATGCTCAATGTCAAAAATGAAAAGTGTCACCATGAAAAATGTCAAAAATGACAAATTTCAAGATGGCAAATGTCAAAACTGACAAATGTCACAATGCTAAATGTCAAAAATGATAAGTGTCACCATAAAAAATGTCAAAAATGACAAATTTCAAGATGGCAAATGTCCAAGATGTCAAATGACAAATGTCACAATGCTAAATGTCAAAAATGAAAAGTGTCACCATGAAAAATGTCAAAAATGACAAATTTCAAGATGGCAAATGTCAAAGATGTCAAATGACATATGTCACAATGCTAAATGTCAAAAATGAAAAGTGTCACCATGAAAAATGTCAAAAATGTTAAAGATGTCAAATGACAAATGTCACAATGCTCAATGTCAAAAATGAAAAGTGTCACCATGAAAAATGTCAAAAATGACAAATTTCAAGATGGCAATTGTCAAAACTGACAAATGTCACAATGCTAAATGTCAAAAATGAAAAGTGTCAAAAATGACAAATTTCAAGATGGCAAATGTCTAAGATGTCAAATGACAAATGTCACAATGCTAAATGTCAAAAATGAAAAGTGTCACCGTGAAAAATGTCAAGTATGACAAATTTCAAGATGGCAAATGTCAAAGATGTCAAATGACAAATGTCACAATGCTAAATGTCAAAAATGAAAAGTGTCACCATGAAAAATGTCAAAAATGACAAATTTCAAGATGGCAAATGTCAAAGATGTCAAATGACAAATGTCACAATGCTAAATGTCAAAAATAAAAAGTGTCTCCATGAAAAATGTCAATAATGACAAATTTCAAGATGGCAAATGTCAAAGATGTCAAATGACAATTGTCACAATGCTAAATGTCAAAAATGAAAAGTGTCACCATGAAAAATGTCAAAAATGACAAATTTAAAGATGGCAAATGTCAAAGATGTCAAATGACAAATGTCACAATGCTAAATGTCAAAAATGAAAAGTGTCACCAAGAAAAATTTCAAAAATGACAAATTTCAAGATGGCAAATATCAAAGATGTCAAATGACAAATGTCACAATGCTAAATGTCAAAAATGACAAATTTCAAGATGGCAAATGTCAAAGATGTCAAATGACAAATGTCACAATGCTAAATGTCAAAAACGAAAAGCGTCACCATAAAAAATGTCAAAAATGACAAATTTCAAGATGGCAAATGTCAAAGATGTCAAATGACAAATGTCAAAATGCTAAATGTCAAAAATGAAAAGTGTCACCATGAAAAATGTCAAAAATGACAAATTTCAAGATGGCAAATGTCAAAACTGACAAATGTCACAATGCTAAATGTCAAAAATGATAAGTGTCACCATAAAAAATGTCAAAAATGACAAATTTCAAGATGGCAAATGTCCAAGATGTCAAATGACAAATGTCACAATGCTAAATGTCAAAAATGAAAAGTGTCACCATGAAAAATGTCAAAAATGACAAATTTCAAGATGGCAAATGTCAAAGATGTCAAATGACATATGTCACAATGCTAAATGTCAAAAATGAAAAGTGTCACCATGAAAAATGTCAAAAATGTTAAAGATGTCAAATGACAAATGTCACAATGCTCAATGTCAAAAATGAAAAGTGTCACCATGAAAAATGTCAAAAATGACAAATTTCAAGATGGCAAATGTCAAAACTGACAAATGTCACAATGCTAAATGTCAAAAATGATAAGTGTCACCATAAAAAATGTCAAAAATGACAAATTTCAAGATGGCAAATGTCCAAGATGTCAAATGACAAATGTCACAATGCTAAATGTCAAAAATGAAAAGTGTCACCATGAAAAATGTCAAAAATGACAAATTTCAAGATGGCAAATGTCAAAGATGTCAAATGACATATGTCACAATGCTAAATGTCAAAAATGAAAAGTGTCACCATGAAAAATGTCAAAAATGTTAAAGATGTCAAATGACAAATGTCACAATGCTCAATGTCAAAAATGAAAAGTGTCACCATGAAAAATGTCAAAAATGACAAATTTCAAGATGGCAAATGTCAAAACTGACAAATGTCACAATGCTAAATGTCAAAAATGAAAAGTGTCAAAAATGACAAATTTCAAGATGGCAAATGTCTAAGATGTCAAATGACAAATGTCACAATGCTAAATGTCAAAAATGAAAAGTGTCACCGTGAAAAATGTCAAGTATGACAAATTTCAAGATGGCAAATGTCAAAGATGTCAAATGACAAATGTCACAATGCTAAATGTCAAAAATGAAAAGTGTCACCATGAAAAATGTCAAAAATGACAAATTTCAAGATGGCAAATGTCAAAGATGTCAAATGACAAATGTCACAATGCTAAATGTCAAAAATAAAAAGTGTCTCCATGAAAAATGTCAATAATGACAAATTTCAAGATGGCAAATGTCAAAGATGTCAAATGACAATTGTCACAATGCTAAATGTCAAAAATGAAAAGTGTCACCATGAAAAATGTCAAAAATGACAAATTTAAAGATGGCAAATGTCAAAGATGTCAAATGACAAATGTCACAATGCTAAATGTCAAAAATGAAAAGTGTCACCAAGAAAAATTTCAAAAATGACAAATTTCAAGATGGCAAATATCAAAGATGTCAAATGACAAATGTCACAATGCTAAATGTCAAAAATGACAAATTTCAAGATGGCAAATGTCAAAGATGTCAAATGACAAATGTCACAATGCTAAATGTCAAAAACGAAAAGCGTCACCATAAAAAATGTCAAAAATGACAAATTTCAAGATGGCAAATGTCAAAGATGTCAAATGACAAATGTCACAATGCTAAATGTCAAAAATGAAAAGTGTCACCAAGAAAAATTTCAAAAATGACAAATTTCAAGATGGCAAATATCAAAGATGTCAAATGACAAATGTCACAATGCTAAATGTCAAAAATGACAAATTTCAAGATGGCAAATGTCAAAGATGTCAAATGACAAATGTCACAATGCTAAATGTCAAATACGAAAAGCGTCACCATAAAAAATGTCAAAAATGACAAATTTCAAGATGGCAAATGTCAAAGATGTCAAATGACAAATGTCACAATGCTAAATGTCAAAAATGAAAAGTGTCACCATGAAAAATGTCAAAAATGACAAATTTTAAGATGGCAAATGTCAAAGATGTCAAATGACAAATGTCACAATGCTAAATATCAAAAATGAAAAGTGTCACCATGAAAAATGTCAAAAATAACAAATTTCAAGATGGCAAATGTCAAAGATGTCAAATGACAAATGTCACAATGCTAAATGTCAAAAATGAAAAGTGTCACCATGAAAAATGTCCAAAATGACAAATTTCAAGATGGCAAATGTCAAAACTGACAAATGTCACAATGCTAAATGTCAAAAATGATAAGTGTCACCATGAAAAATGTCAAAAATGACAAATTTCAAGATGCAAATGTCCAAGATGTCAAATGACAAATGTCACAATGCTAAATGTCAAAAATGACAAATTTTAAGATGGCAAATGTCAAAGATGTCACATGACAAATGTCATAATGCTAAATGTCAAAAATGAAAAGTGTCACCATGAAAAATGTCAAAAATGACAAATTTCAAGATGGCAAATGTCAAAGATCTCAAATGACAAATGTCACAATGCTAAATGTCAAAAATAAAAAGTGTCACTATGAAAAATGTCAAAAATAACAAATTTCAAGATGGCAAATGTCAAAGATGTCAAAACTGACAAATGTCACAATGCTAAATGTCAAAAATGATAAGTGTTACCATGAAAAATGTCAAAAATGACAAATTTCAAGATGGCAAATGTCCAAGATGTCAAATGACAAATGTCACAATGCTAAATGTCAAAACTGACAAATTTCAAGATGGCAAATGTCAAAGATATCAAATGACAAATGTCACAATGCTAAATGTCAAAAATGAAAAGTGTCACCATAAAAAATGTTAAAAATAACAAATTTCAAGATGGCAAATGTCAAAGATGTCAAATGACAACTGTCACAATGCTAAATGTCAAAAATGAAAAGTGTCACCATGAAAAATGTCAAAAATGACAAATTTCAAGATGGAAAATATCAAAGATGTCAAATGACAAATGTCACAATGCTAAATGTCAAAAATAAAAAGTGTCACCATGAAAAATGTCAAAAATAACAAATTTCAAGATGGCAAATGTCAAAGATGTCAAATGACAAATGTCACAATGCTAAATGTCAAAAATAAAAAGTGTCACCATAAAAAATGTCAAAAATGACAAATTTCAAGATGGCAAATGTCAAAGATGTCAAATGACAAATGTCACAATGCTAAATGTCAAAAATGAAAAGTGTCACCATGAAAAATGTCAAAAATGACAAATTTCAAGATGGCAAATGTCAAAGATGTCAAATGACATATGTCACAATGCTAAATGTCAAAAATGAAAAGTGTCACCATGAAAAATGTCAAAAATGTTAAAGATGTCAAATGACAAATGTCACAATGCTCAATGTCAAAAATGAAAAGTGTCACCATGAAAAATGTCAAAAATGACAAATTTCAAGATGGCAAATGTCAAAACTGACAAATGTCACAATGCTAAATGTCAAAAATGATAAGTGTCACCATAAAAAATGTCAAAAATGACAAATTTCAAGATGGCAAATGTCCAAGATGTCAAATGACAAATGTCACAATGCTAAATGTCAAAAATGAAAAGTGTCACCATGAAAAATGTCAAAAATGACAAATTTCAAGATGGCAAATGTCAAAGATGTCAAATGACAAATGTCACAATGCTAAATGTCACAATGCTAAATGTCAAAAATGAAAAGTGTCAAAAATGACAAGTTTCAAGATGGCAAATGTCTAAGATGTCAAATGACAAATGTCACAATGCTAAATGTCAAAAATGAAAAGTGTCACCGTAAAAAATGTCAAGTATGACAAATTTCAAGATGGCAAATGTCAAAGATGTCAAATGACAAATGTCACAATGCTAAATGTCAAAAATGAAAAGTGTCACCATGAAAAATGTCAAAAATGACAAATTTCAAGATGGCAAATGTCAAAGATGTCAAATGACAAATGTCACAATGCTAAATGTCAAAAATAAAAAGTGTCTCCATGAAAAATGTCAATAATGACAAATTTCAAGATGGCAAATGTCAAAGATGTCAAATGACAATTGTCACAATGCTAAATGTCAAAAATGAAAAGTGTCACCATGAAAAATGTCAAAAATGACAAATTTAAAGATGGCAAATGTCAAAGATGTCAAATGACAAATGTCACAATGCTAAATGTCAAAAATGAAAAGTGTCACCAAGAAAAATTTCAAAAATGACAAATTTCAAGATGACAAATATCAAAGATGTCAAATGACAAATGTCACAATGCTAAATGTCAAAAATGACAAATTTCAAGATGGCAAATGTCAAAGATGTCAAATGACAAATGTCACAATGCTAAATGTCAAAAACGAAAAGCGTCACCATAAAAAATGTCAAAAATGACAAATTTCAAGATGGCAAATGTCAAAGATGTCAAATGACAAATGTCACAATGCTAAATGTCAAAAATGAAAAGTGTCACCAAGAAAAATTTCAAAAATGACAAATTTCAAGATGGCAAATATCAAAGATGTCAAATGACAAATGTCACAATGCTAAATGTCAAAAATGACAAATTTCAAGATGGCAAATGTCAAAGATGTCAAATGACAAATGTCACAATGCTAAATGTCAAATACGAAAAGCGTCACCATAAAAAATGTCAAAAATGACAAATTTCAAGATGGCAAATGTCAAAGATGTCAAATGACAAATGTCACAATGCTAAATGTCAAAAATGAAAAGTGTCACCATGAAAAATGTCAAAAATGACAAATTTTAAGATGGCAAATGTCAAAGATGTCAAATGACAAATGTCACAATGCTAAATATCAAAAATGAAAAGTGTCACCATGAAAAATGTCAAAAATAACAAATTTCAAGATGGCAAATGTCAAAGATGTCAAATGACCAATGTCACAATGCTAAATGTCAAAATTGAAAAGTGTCACCATGAAAAATGTCCAAAATGACAAATTTCAAGATGGCAAATGTCAAAACTGACAAATGTCACAATGCTAAATGTCAAAAATGATAAGTGTCACCATGAAAAATGTCAAAAATGACAAATTTCAAGATGCAAATGTCCAAGATGTCAAATGACAAATGTCACAATGCTAAATGTCAAAAATGACAAATTTTAAGATGGCAAATGTCAAAGATGTCACATGACAAATGTCACAATGCTAAATGTCAAAAATGAAAAGTGTCACCATGAAAAATGTCAAAAATGACAAATTTCAAGATGGCAAATGTCAAAGATCTCAAATGACAAATGTCACAATGCTAAATGTCAAAAATAAAAAGTGTCACCATGAAAAATGTCAAAAATAACAAATTTCAAGATGGCAAATGTCAAAGATGTCAAAACTGACAAATGTCACAATGCTAAATGTCAAAAATGATAAGTGTTACCATGAAAAATGTCAAAAATGACAAATTTCAAGATGGCAAATGTCCAAGATGTCAAATGACAAATGTCACAATGCTAAATGTCAAAACTGACAAATTTCAAGATGGCAAATGTCAAAGATGTCAAATGACAAATGTCACAATGCTAAATGTCAAAAATGAAAAGTGTCACCATAAAAAATGTTAAAAATAACAAATTTCAAGATGGCAAATGTCAAAGATGTCAAATGACAACTGTCACAATGCTAAATGTCAAAAATAAAAAGTGTCACCATGAAAAATGTCAAAAATGACAAATTTCAAGATGGAAAATATCAAAGATGTCAAATGACAAATGTCACAATGCTAAATGTCAAAAATAAAAAGTGTCACCATGAAAAATGTCAAAAATGACAAATTTCAAGATGGCAAATGTCAAAGATGTCAAATGACAAATGTCACAATGCTAAATGTCAAAAATGACAAATTTCAAGATGGCAAATGTCAAAGATGTCAAATGACAAATGTCACAATGCTAAATGTCAAAAATAAAAAGTGTCACCATGAAAAATGTCAAAAATGACAAATTTCAAGATGGCAAATGTCAAAGATGTCAAATGACAAATGTCACAAGGCTTAATGTCAAAAATGAAAAGTGTCAACATGAAAAATGTCAAAAATAACAAATTTCAAGATGGCAAATCTCAAAGATGTCAAATGACAAATGTCACAATTCTAAATGTCAAAAATGACAAATTTCAAGATGGCAAATGTCAAAGATGTCAAATGACAAATGTCACAATGCTAAATGTCAACAATGAAAAGTGTCACCATGAAAAATGTCAAAAATGACAAATTTCAAGATGGCAAATGTCACAATGCTAAATGTCAAAAATGATAAGTGTCACCATGAAAAATGTCAAAAATGACAAATTTCAAGATGGCAAATGTCCAAGATGTCAAATGACAAATGTCACAATGCTAAATGTCAAAAATGACAAATTTCAAGATGGCAAATGTTAAAGATGTCGAATATGACAAATGTCACAATGCTAAATGTCAAAAATGAAAAGTGTCACCATGAAAAATGTCAAAAATGACAAATTTCAAGATGGCAAATGTCAAAGATGTCAAATGACAAATGTCACAATGCTAAATGTCAAAAATGAAAAGTGTCACCATGAAAAATGTCAAAAATGACAAATTTCAAGATGGCAAATATCAAAGATGTCAAATGACAAATGTCACAATGCTAAATGTCAAAAATGACAAATTTCAAGATGGCAAATGTCAAAGATGTCAAATGACAAATGTCACAATGCTAAATGTCAAAAATGAAAAGTGTCACCATGAAAAATGTCAAAAATGACAAATTTCAAGATGGCAAATGTCAAAGATGTCAAATGACAAATGTCACAATGCTAAATGTCAAAAATGAAAAGTGTCACCATGAAAAATGTCAAAAATAACAAATTTCAAGATGGCAAATGTCAAAGATGTCAAATGACAACTGTCACAATGCTAAATGTCAAAAATGAAAAGTGTCACCATGAAAAATGTCAAAAATGACAAATTTCAAGATGGCAAATGTCAAAGATGTCAAATGACAAATGTCACAATGCTAAATGTCAAAAATGAAAAGTGTTACCATGAAAAATGTCAAAAATAACAAATTTCAAGATGGCAAATGTCAAAGATGTCAAATGACAAATGTCATAATGCTAAATGTCAAAAATGAAAAGTGTCACCATGAAAAATGTCAAAAATGACAAATTTCAAGATGGCAAATGTCAAAACTGACAAATGTCACAATGCTAAATGTCAAAAATGATAAGTGTCACCATGAAAAATGTCAAAAATGACAAATTTCAAGATGGAAAATGTCCAAGATGTTAAATGACAAATGTCACAATGCTAAATGTCAAAAATGACAAATTTCAAGATGGCAAATGTCAAAGATGTCAAATGACAAATGTCACAATGCTAAATGTCAAAAATGAAAAGTGTCACCATGAAAAATGTTAAAAATGACAAATTTCAAGATGGCAAATGTCAAAGATGTCAAATGACAAATGTCACAATGCTAAATGTCAAAAATGAAAAGTGTCACCATGAAAAATGTCAAAAATAACAAATTTCAAGATGGCAAATGTCAAAGATGTCAAATGACAACTGTCACAATGCTAAATGTCAAAAATGAAAAGTGTCACCATGAAAAATGTCAAAAATGACAAATTTCAAGATGGCAAATGTCCAAGATGTCAAATGACAAATGTCACAATGCTAAATGTAAAAACTGACAAATTTCAAGATGGCAAATGTCAAAGATGTCAAATGACAAATGTCACAATGCTAAATGTCAAAAATGAAAAGTGTCACCATGAAAAATGTTAAAAATAACAAATTTCAAGATGGCAAATGTCAAAGATGTCAAATGACAACTGTCACAATGCTAAATGTCAAAAATGAAAAGTGTCACCACGAAAAATGTCAAAAATGACAAATTTCAAGATGGCAAATATCAAAGATGTCAAATGACAAATGTCACAATGCTAAATGTCAAAAATAAAAAGTGTCACCATGAAAAATGTCAAAAATGACAAATTTCAAGATGGCAAATGTCAAAGATAACAAATGACAAATGTCAAAAATGACAAATTTCAAGATGGCAAATGTCAAAGATGTCAAATGACAAATGTCACAATGCTAAATGTCAAAAATAAAAAGTGTCACCATGAAAAATGTCAAAAATGACAAATTTCAAGATGGCAAATGTCAAAGATGTCAAATGACAAATGTCACAATGCTAAATGTCAAAAATGAAAAGTGTTACCATGAAAAATGTCAAAAATAACAAATTTCAAGATGGCAAATGTCATAATGCTAAATGTCAAAAATAAAAAGTGTCACCATGAAAAATGTCAAAAATGACCAATTTCAAGATGGTGTAACGATTACATCGTTATTTGTTTGGCCTGGCCTAAGAATATTTTATTTCATTAATTTCTCGTCTATTTTGCTACGATATTTTTGGCCTGGCCTACGTCGGTTTGACTTTTTCGATTCTGCGACGATTCTATGGAGTTGACGCAGAGTTGATTTCCGTTTAAGCGGGGAACCGTGTTCTCTCGTAAAGAGAGTCGGTATTTTAATTCCTTTACAATTTTGTGCTTCATAACCAGCAGTTCTATTCCTATTTCTTCTCCCTTCATTTGGTGAGTAAGAGTTTAATTGTTTAAAAATTTTTATTAATAGTCAAAAACTTGGTGAATATATCTTATTGATTATAATAATTTTATTATTCTAACTTTTAAATTATTTCGATTACAATCATTGTCTAAATCAGTTTTTATTGTGTTAAAAATATGTAAACAGATAAAGTGATTAACTTTTTTCTATTCTCGAACTTGGAGAAACTTTGGATGATTGTAATCGAAAATAAGGTTTATTGAGATGGAATTTTGACGGTGTGAATTTTTATTCATAGGGCCATTGCCAAATTTTTGAAGGGTCCCAAGATAGGGCTGTTATAGATAGCCATTTTTTTTGGGAGAGAAGCTTTGTAAGCAGGTTTTAACAGTTACCCAATTTATGAAAACATCTTGCCATCACATCTGTTGATCATTCATTTTTTTGAAAACTTCTTGCCATCAAACATCAGTAGATCATTCAAGTGTTAGAAAACATCTTGCCAACCACATCTGCAGAACCATTAAATTTAAGAAGACATCGTACCAACCGCATCTTTATTCTGGCTTTCAGACGTCTTCCGAAGTTGGATATCAAAAGATAAGAACTTAGTTAATCACTAATCAATCTTTATTAACTTAAATTACTAATTTTTTGGAAATAAACAATTTACACTGATTTAACATCTTTTATTTGCTTGTCTGTAATTTTGGCGCCCTTAAATATTTGTTTGGGGGGAGTTAAAGAAAACCAGAAGGAAGCCACGAACCCTGGAGCTAGCCAAGGGTAGTAATCACCTTACAAACTGGCGCCCGAAGTTGTTGAAACAATTTCTTTGAGATATTTCTTTATCTTTATATCTTTTTCTCGAAGGGATTGTTTTGGCTACCAACTGGCGACAGTTAAGGGGTAATTACGTTACAAATTGGCGCCCAACTAAGTATTCTGGTTTTTTGAAACTTTTCCTAATCATTCACTTTAAATTAATTTTTATATTTTCCATCAATTTAATTACAGACATGCAAATATTTTATTAATATTTTTCTAACAAATAACACTTTTTATCTTACTTGTTTTGTCGGAATTCATTATCGATAGATTCAAGGCTAACCACTATTGTTTGGTATACTTCGAGTTTAATTTTTAATTTACCGAGTTTCATTTATCGAGAATATTATTATCTCTAGTTAAATATTTTACCTTACAATAATGTCGCTTTTCCAGTTAGATATTTTACGATACCGTTTGTCTCTTATCTATACATTATCTATGGTTGTAAAATATGGCTTTATCTTTGATTTATCTTTATTATTCCTGATTTGTTGGCAGAATCGTTTAGGCAGTTAGGGCTTCTTAGCAGATTTTGAAGTGTTTGTGTCGTGTTATCATTATGTCCTTTTTTTTTTTTTTTCGTTGCTATCTTAGCCTTTGTCTTTTTTTTTTTGTCTTTATTGTGTGAGTGTGAGAGTTACAGTCAAAATTTTTTTTTGAATTCCTTTCATTTCTGTATTTTGGTTTTTCTTTTTTCTCTCTTTTTATCTCATTTCTTGCAGTAAGGATTTGGAAAGTGGTTTTTGGAAATTTTTGTATATCTTGAGTGTGGGTACTTATCGTTGTTTGCCGTGGGCATATTTTTGGTGTGGTCTGGAAGACTACATTATTACCGTGTAAGGTCTGTGAGACCTTAGTATTTTAGAGGGGTCCGTGAGACCTCTTTATCGTGGAGCAGTTGGTAGTAACTGCTTCTTATCGCTTCTATTGGTGTTCCGTATGGTTGGGACACAATAGAAATTATCTTATCTTATCTTATTGTTTTGTGGGATTATGGTCTATATTGGTTTCTTTTTCGGCCGTTAGGGCTTATCTTTGGGAAACTTATAGACTTTCCATGAATTTGTGTACCTACTCGGGATTTTTTTTGTTTTCCACATACCATTCTTTCATTTTTTTATCTGTATTGATTTTGTGATACACCAAGTACAGAAATACTTTTAATATCTATGACTGTTTTTCACATATCTAGGACATTTTGATAAAAAAGTTTGTGATTTTTCTTTTGTTTCGTTGTTTGTAATTTTTTGTAGTTTCTTGTTTGTGAAAAATATTAAGTTATCGTCTTATATTTTATCTTTTCTCGTCATGTTTGAATTCCTTACTTTTGATTGATATTTTTTGGATTTCTTACACTGGAGTCACTTCACTGAAGGCATAAGTTATTAACTTTTCAATTTTTATTTCTTAGATTTTTTAAATTCTTAAAAACTTTTTCAAAATTCTTTTCAACCTTTTAGATTAACTTCGATTGTCATTTAATTTTTTTTAAATTTTAAGAAAGATAAGTATTAGTATTTTTGGATTCTTAGTTTATTCCTTTTTCAATTTTTTTTCCTTCTTTACTTAGGGACTATTATTGCCTTTCAGTGTTCTTAGCGTTTGAGTATTCGTTTTCTGATCCGATCGATCTCGTCATTTTTACCTTTATTAACTGTCCTATTTTTTTGATGTTCACATTATTACCGTTGATTGTTGTCATTTGGAATGATAAATATTTTCGTTTATCTTTTTCATTATCTCCAGCTATTTCTTGTCTTTTTATGATAGCAATTTCCTTTTATCTTTTATATGCCTCTTGATTGCTTAGCGATAAGACTTGTCAACTTATTTTTGATCTGAATATTAGTTGATTTATCTTTTAGTGTTTAGTCACATTTTCGTTCAACTGATATTTGGTTTCAATTTATCTCGTTCATTGAATATTTCCTTGGCTTTCGGGCTCATTTTTATTACTCAAGTTGAGTAATTTTTCTTTTGTATTCAATGATTCCTGTTGACGTCAGTCTTATCTTTGTCTTCGTTGCTATGATAAATTATTTTACCTTTGGAGATAGACTTTTGCCTTGTATTGTGAACATTAATCTTTTGTTTCTTTCGTACATCTTGTTAGTGTTGTTTTTTTTGGCGACCTTAAATAGGACAGTTATTAATTTATTTTTACCGATTGTGACGTAATAAGTAAGGTTTCGTGTTTTTGAATTTTTTGTCGAGAATTTTTTTTTTATACACAAATTCTTGTGGTTGCCTTTAATTATGTAATAATGTTTATTTTTCTTTACTGATTCACCAGTTTTTGATTATTTACTTTTTTAATGTTTTTGGATTTTAATAGTTTATCTTTTGAAAAAAAAAAAAGAATTTCCAATTCTTTTTTTTTTCCGTCAGGTTATCGTGGTGTAACGATTACATCGTTATTTGTTTGGCCTGGCCTAAGAATATTTTATTTCATTAATTTCTCGTCTATTTTGCTACGATATTTTTGGCCTGGCCTACGTCGGTTTGACTTTTTCGATTCTGCGACGATTCTATGGAGTTGACGCAGAGTTGATTTCCGTTTAAGCGGGGAACCGTGTTCTCTCGTAAAGAGAGTCGGTATTTTAATTCCTTTACAATTTTGTGCTTCATAACCAGCAGTTCTATTCCTATTTCTTCTCCCTTCATTTGGTGAGTAAGAGTTTAATTGTTTAAAAATTTTTATTAATAGTCAAAAACTTGGTGAATATATCTTATTGATTATAATAATTTTATTATTCTAACTTTTAAATTATTTCGATTACAATCATTGTCTAAATCAGTTTTTATTGTGTTAAAAATATGTAAACAGATAAAGTGATTAACTTTTTTCTATTCTCGAACTTGGAGAAACTTTGGATGATTGTAATCGAAAATAAGGTTTATTGAGATGGAATTTTGACGGTGTGAATTTTTATTCATAGGGCCATTGCCAAATTTTTGAAGGGTCCCAAGATAGGGCTGTTATAGATAGCCATTTTTTTTGGGAGAGAAGCTTTGTAAGCAGGTTTTAACAGTTACCCAATTTATGAAAACATCTTGCCATCACATCTGTTGATCATTCATTTTTTTGAAAACTTCTTGCCATCAAACATCAGTAGATCATTCAAGTGTTAGAAAACATCTTGCCAACCACATCTGCAGAACCATTAAATTTAAGAAGACATCGTACCAACCGCATCTTTATTCTGGCTTTCAGACGTCTTCCGAAGTTGGATATCAAAAGATAAGAACTTAGTTAATCACTAATCAATCTTTATTAACTTAAATTACTAATTTTTTGGAAATAAACAATTTACACTGATTTAACATCTTTTATTTGCTTGTCTGTAATTTTGGCGCCCTTAAATATTTGTTTGGGGGGAGTTAAAGAAAACCAGAAGGAAGCCACGAACCCTGGAGCTAGCCAAGGGTAGTAATCACCTTACAAACTGGCGCCCGACGTTGTTGAAACAATTTCTTTGAGATATTTCTTTATCTTTATATCTTTTTTTCAAAGGGATTGTTTTGGCTACCAACTGGCGACAGTTAAGGGGTAATTACGTTACAATGGCAAATGTCAAAACTGACAAATGTCACAATGCTAAATGTCAAAAATGATAAGTGTCACCATGAAAAATGTCAAAAATGACAAATTTTAAGATGGCAAATGTCCAAGATGTTAAATGACAAATGTCACAATGCTAAATGTCAAAAATGACAAATTTCAAGATGGCAAATGTCAAAGATGTCAAATGACAAATGTCACAATGCTAAATGTCAAAAATAAAAAGTGTCACCATGAAAAATGTCAAAAATGACAAATTTCAAGATGGCAAATGTCAAAGATGTCAAATGACAAATGTCACAATGCTAAATGTCAAAAATGAAAAGTGTCACCATGAAAAATGTCAAAAATAACAAATTTCAAGATGGCAAATGTCATAGATGTCAAATGACAAATGTCACAATGCTAAATGTCAAAAATGAAAAGTGTCACCATGAAAAATGTCAAAAATGACAAATTTCAAGATGGCAAATATCAAAGATGTCAAATGACAAATGTCACAATGCTAAATGTCAAAAATGACAAATTTCAAGATGGCAAATGTCAAAGATGTCAAATGACAAATGTCACAATGCTAAATGTCAAAAATGAAAAGTGTCACCATGAAAAATGTCAAAAATGACAAATTTCAAGATGGCAAATGTCAAAGATGTCAAATGACAAATGTCACAATGCTAAATGTCAAAAATAAAAAGTGTCACCATGAAAAATGTCAAAAATGACAAATTTCAAGATGGCAAATGTCAAAGATGTCAAATGACAAATGTCACAATGCTAAATGTCAAAAATGAAAAGTGTCACCATGAAAAATGTCAAAAATAACAAATTTCAAGATGGCAAATGTCATAGATGTCAAATGACAAATGTCACAATGCTAAATGTCAAAAATGAAAAGTGTCACCATGAAAAATGTCAAAAATGACAAATTTCAAGATGGCAAATATCAAAGATGTCAAATGACAAATGTCACAATGCTAAATGTCAAAAATGACAAATTTCAAGATGGCAAATGTCAAAGATGTCAAATGACAAATGTCACAATGCTAAATGTCAAAAATAAAAAGTGTCACCATGAAAAATGTCAAAAATGACAAATTTCAAGATGGCAAATGTCAAAGATGTCAAATGACAAATGTCAAAAATGACAAATTTCAAGATGGCAAATGTCAAAGATGTCAAATGACAAATGTCACAATGCTAAATGTCAAAAATAAAAAGTGTCACCATGAAAAATGTCAAAAATGACAAATTTCAAGATGGCAAATGTCAAAGATGTCAAATGACAAATGTCACAATGCTAAATGTCAAAAATGAAAAGTGTTACCATGAAAAATGTCAAAAATAACAAATTTCAAGATGGCAAATGTCATAATGCTAAATGTCAAAAATGAAAAGTGTCACCATGAAAAATGTCAAAAATGACCAATTTCAAGATGGCAAATGTCAAAACTGACAAATGTCACAATGCTAAATGTCAAAAATGATAAGTGTCACCATGAAAAATGTCAAAAATGACAAATTTCAAGATGGCAAATGTCCAAGATGTTAAATGACAAATGTCACAATGCTAAATGTCAAAAATGACAAATTTCAAGATGGCAAATGTCAAAGATGTCAAATGACAAATGTCACAATGCTCAATGTCAAAAATAAAAAGTGTCACCATGAAAAATGTCAAAAATGACAAATTTCAAGATGGCAAATGTCAAAGATGTCAAATGACAAATGTCACAATGCTAAATGTCAAAAATGAAAAGTGTCACCATGAAAAATGTCAAAAATAACAAATTTCAAGATGGCAAATGTCATAGATGTCAAATGACAAATGTCACAATGCTAAATGTCAAAAATGAAAAGTGTCACCATGAAAAATGTCAAAAATGACAAATTTCAAGATGGCAAATATCAAAGATGTCAAATGACAAATGTCACAATGCTAAATGTCAAAAATGACAAATTTCAAGATGGCAAATGTCAAAGATGTCAAATGACAAATGTCACAATGCTAAATGTCAAAAATGAAAAGTGTCACCATGAAAAATGTCAAAAATGACAAATTTCAAGATGGCAAATGTCAAAGATGTCAAATGACAAATGTCACAATGCTAAATGTCAAAAATGAAAAGTGTCACCATGAAAAATGTCAAAAATAACAAATTTCAAGATGGCAAATGTCAAAGAGGTCAAATGACAACTGTCACAATGCTAAATGTCAAAAATGAAAAGTGTCACCATAAAAAATGTCAAAAATGACAAATTTCAAGATGGCAGATGTCCAAGATGTCAAATGACAAATGTCACAATGCTAAATGTCAAAACTGACAAATTTCAAGATGGCAAATGTCAAAGATGTCAAATGACAAATGTCACAATGCTAAATGTCAAAAATGAAAAGTGTCACCATGAAAAATGTTAAAAATAACAAATTTCAAGATGGCAAATGTCAAAGATGTCAAATGACAACTGTCACAATGCTAAATGTCAAAAATAAAAAGTGTCACCATGAAAAATGTCAAAAATGACAAATTTCAAGATGGCAAATATCAAAGATGTCAAATGACAAATGTCACAATGCTAAATGTCAAAAATAAAAAGTGTCACCATGAAAAATGTCAAAAATGACAAATTTCAAGATGGCAAATGTCAAAGATGTCAAATGACAAATGTCACAATGCTAAATGTCAAAAATGACAAATTTCAAGATGGCAAATGTCAAAGATGTCAAAGATGTCAAATGACAAATGTCACAATGCTAAATGTCAAAAATAAAAAGTGTCACCATGAAAAATGTCAAAAATGACAAATTTCAAGATGGCAAATGTTAAAGATGTCAAATGACAAATGTCACAATGCTAAATGTCAAAAATGAAAAGTGTCACCATGAAAAATGTCAAAAATGACAAATTTCAAGATGGCAAATGTCCAAGATGTCAAATGACAAATGTCACAATTCTAAATGTCAAAAATGACAAATTTCAAGATGGCAAATGTTAAAGATGTCGAATATGACAAATGTCACAATGCTAAATGTCAAAAATAAAAAGTGTCACCATGAAAAATGTCAAAATAGACAAATTTCAAGATGGCAAATGTCAAAGATGTCAAATGACAAATGTCACAATGCTAAATGTCAAAAATGAAAAGTGTCACCATGAAAAATGTCAAAAATGACAAATTTCAAGATGGCAAATATCAAAGATGTCAAATGACAAATGTCACAATGCTAAATGTCAAAAATGACAAATTTCAAGATGGCAAATGTCAAAGATGTCAAATGACAAATGTCACAATGCTAAATGTCAAAAATGAAAAGTGTCACCATGAAAAATGTCAAAAATAACAAATTTCAAGATGGCAAATGTCAAAGATGTCAAATGACAACTGTCACAATGCTAAATGTCAAAAATGAAAAGTGTCACCATGAAAAATGTCAAAAATGACAAATTTCAAAATGGCAAATGTCAAAGATGTCAAATGACAAATCTCACAATGCTAAATGTCAAAAATGAAAAGTGTTACCATGAAAAATGTCAAAAATAACAAATTTCAAGATGGCAAATGTCAAAGATGTCAAATGACAAATGTCATAATGCTAAATGTCAAAAATGAAAAGTGTCACCATGAAAAATGTCAAAAATGACAAATTTCAAGATGGCAAATGTCAAAACTGACAAATGTCACAATGCTAAATGTCAAAAATAATAAGTGTCACCATGAAAAATGTCAAAAATGACAAATTTCAAGATGGCAAATTTCCAAGATGTCAAATGACAAATGTCACAATGCTAAATGTCAAAAATGACAAATTTCAAGATGGCAAATGTCAAAGATGTCAAATGACAAATGTCACAATGCTAAATGTCAAAAATAAAAAGTGTCACCATGAAAAATGTCAAAAATGACAAATTTCAAGATGGCAAATGTCAAAGATGTCAAATGACAAATGTCACAATGCTAAATGTCAAAAATGAAAAGTGTAACCATGAAAAATGTCAAAAATAACAAATTTCAAAATGGCAAATGTCAAAGATGTCAAATGACAAATGTCACAATGCTAAATGTCAAAAATGAAAAGTGTCACCATGAAAAATGTCAAAAATGACAAATTTCAAGATGGCAAATATCAAAGATGTTAAATGACAAATGTCACAATGCTAAATGTCAAAAATGACAAATTTCAAGATGGCAAATGTCAAAGATGTCAAATGACAAATGTCACAATGCTAAATGTCAAAAATGAAAAGTGTCACCATAAAAAATGTCAAAAATGACAAATTTCAAGATGGCAAATGTCCAAGATGTCAAATGACAAATGTCACAATGCTAAATGTCAAAAATGAAAAGTGTCACCATGAAAAATGTCAAAAATGACAAATTTCAAGATGGCAAATGTCAAAGATGTCAAATGACAAATGTCACAATGCTAAATGTCAAAAATGAAAAGTGTCAAAAATGACAAATTTCAAGATGGCAAATGTCTAAGATGTCAAATGACAAATGTCACAATGCTAAATGTCAAAAATGAAAAGTGTCACCGTGAAAAATGTCAAAAATGACAAATTTCAAGATGGCAAATGTCAAAGATGTCAAATGACAAATGTCACAATGCTAAATGTCAAAAATAAAAAGTGTCACCATGAAAAATGTCAAAAATGACAAATTTCAAGATGGCAAATGTCAAAGATGTCAAATGACAAATGTTACAATGCTAAATGTCAAAAATAAAAAGTGTCTCCATGAAAAATGTCAATAATGACAAATTTCAAGATGGCAAATGTCAAAGATGTCAAATGACAATTGTCACAATGCTAAATGTCAAAAATGAAAAGTGTCACCATGAAAAATGTCAAAAATGACAAATTTAAAGATGGCAAATGTCAAAGATGTCGAATATGACAAATGTCACAATGCTAAATGTCAAAAATGAAAAGTGTCACCATGAAAAATGTCAAAAATGACAAATTTCAAGATGGCAATTGTCAAAGATGTCAAATGACAAATGTCACAATGCTAAATGTCAAAAATGAAAAGTGTCACCAAGAAAAATTTCAAAAATGACAAATTTCAAGATGGCAAATATCAAAGATGTCAAATGACAAATGTCACAATGCTAAATGTCAAAAATGACAAATTTCAAGATGGCAAATGTAAAAGATGTCAAATGACAAATGTCACAATGCTAAATGTCAAAAACGAAAACTGTCACCATAAAAAATGTCAAAAATGACAAATTTCAAGATGGCAAATGTCAAAGATGTCAAATGACAAATGTCACAATGCTAAATGTCAAAAATGAAAAGTGTCACCATGAAAAATGTCAAAAATGACAAATTTTAAGATGACAAATGTCAAAGATGTCAAATGACAAATGTCACAATGCTAAATATCAAAAATGAAAAGTGTCACCATGAAAAATGTCAAAAATAACAAATTTCAAGATGGCAAATGTCAAAGATGTCAAATGACAAATGTCACAATGCTAAATGTCAAAAATGAAAAGTGTCACCATGAAAAATGTCCAAAATGACAAATTTTAAGATGGCAAATGTCAAAACTGACAAATGTCACAATGCTAAATGTCAAAAATGATAAGTGTCACCATGAAAAATGTCAAAAATGACAAATTTTAAGATGCAAATGTCCAAGATGTCAAATGACAAATGTCACAATGCTAAATGTCAAAAATGACAAATTTTAAGATGGCAAATGTCAAAGATGTCACATGACAAATGTCACAATGCTAAATGTCAAAAATGAAAAGTGTCACCATGAAAAATGTCAAAAATGACAAATTTCAAGATGGCAAATGTCAAAGATCTCAAATGACAAATGTCACAATGCTAAATGTCAAAAATAAAAAGTGTCACCATGAAAAATGTCAAAAATAACAAATTTCAAGATGGCAAATGTCAAAGATGTCAAAACTGACAAATGTCACAATGCTAAATGTCAAAAATGATAAGTGTCACCATGAAAAATGTCAAAAATGACAAATTTCAAGATGGCAAATGTCCAAGATGTCAAATGACAAATGTCACAATGCTAAATGTCAAAACTGACAAATTTCAAGATGGCAAATGTCAAAGATGTCAAATGACAAATGTCACAATGCTAAATGTCAAAAATGAAAAGTGTCACCATGAAAAATGTTAAAAATAACAAATTTCAAGATGGCAAATGTCAAAGATGTCAAATGACAACTGTCACAATGCTAAATGTCAAAAATGAAAAGTGTCACCATGAAAAATGTCAAAAATGACAAATTTCAAGATGGCAAATATCAAAGATGTCAAATGACAAATGTCACAATGCTAAATGTCAAAAATAAAACGTGTCACCATAAAAAATGTCAAAAATGACAAATTTCAAGATGGCAAATGTCAAAGATGTCAAATGACAAATGTCACAATGCTAAATGTCAAAAATGTCAAATTTCAAGATGGCAAATGTCAAAGATGTCAAATGACAAATGTCACAATGCTAAATGTCAAAAATAAAAAGTGTCACCATGAAAAATGTCAAAAATGACAAATTTCAAGATGGCAAATGTCAAAGATGTCAAATGACAAATGTCACAATGCTAAATGTCAAAAATGAAAAGTGTCACCATGAAAAATGTCAAAAACAACAAATTTCAAGATGGCAAATCTCAAAGATGTCAAATGACAAATGTCACAATGCTAAATGTCAAAAATGACAAATTTCAAGATGGCAAATGTCAAAGATGTCAAATGACAAATGTCACAATGCTAAATGTCAAAAATGAAAAGTGTCACCATGAAAAATGTCAAAAATGACAAATTTCAAGATGGCAAATGTCACAATGCTAAATGTCAAAAATGATAAGTGTCACCATGAAAAATGTCAAAAATGACAAATTTCAAGATGGCAAATGTCCAAGATGTCAAATGACAAATGTCACAATGCTAAATGTCAAAAATGACAAATTTCAAGATGGCAAATGTTAAAGATGTCGAATATGACAAATGTCACAATGCTAAATGTCAAAAATAAAAAGTGTCACCATGAAAAATGTCAAAAATGACAAATTTCAAGATGGCAAATGTCAAAGATGTCAAATGACAAATGTCACAATGCTAAATGTCAAAAATAAAAAGTGTCACCATGAAAAATGTCAAAAATGACAAATTTCAAGATGGCAAATATCAAAGATGTCAAATGACATATGTCACAATGCTAAATGTCAAAAATGACAAATTTCAAGATGGCAAATGTCAAAGATGTCAAATGACAAATGTCACAATGCTAAATGTCAAAAATGAAAAGTGTCACCATGAAAAATGTCAAAAATGACAAATTTCAAGATGGCAAATGTCAAAGATGTCAAATGACAAATGTCACAATGCTAAATGTCAAAAATGAAAAGTGTCACCATGAAAAATGTCAAAAATAACAAATTTTAAGATGGCAAATGTCAAAGATGTCAAATGACAACTGTCACAATGCTAAATGTCAAAAATGTCAAATTTCAAGATGGCAAATGTCAAAGATGTCAAATGACAAATGTCACAATGCTAACTGTCAAAAATAAAAAGTGTCACCATGAAAAATGTCAAAAATGACAAATTTCAAGATGGCAAATGTCAAAGATGTCAAATGACAAATGTCACAATGCTAAATGTCAAAAATGAAAAGTGTCACCATGAAAAATGTCAAAAACAACAAATTTCAAGATGGCAAATCTCAAAGATGTGAAATGACAAATGTCACAATGCTAAATGTCAAAAATGACAAATTTCAAGATGGCAAATGTCAAAGATGTCAAATGACAAATGTCACAATGCTAAATGTCAAAAATGAAAAGTGTCACCATGAAAAATGTCAAAAATGACAAATTTCAAGATGGCAAATGTCACAATGCTAAATGTCAAAAATGATAAGTGTCACCATGAAAAATGTCAAAAATGACAAATTTCAAGATGGCAAATGTCCAAGATGTCAAATGACAAATGTCACAATGCTAAATGTCAAAAATGACAAATTTCAAGATGGCAAATGTCAAAGATGTCAAATGACAACTGTCACAATGCTAAATGTCAAAAATGAAAAGTGTCACCATGAAAAATGTCAAAAATGACAAATTTCAAAATGTCAAATGTCAAAGATGTCAAATGACAAATCTCACAATGCTAAATGTCAAAAATGAAAAGTGTTACCATGAAAAATGTCAAAAATAACAAATTTCAAGATGGCAAATGTCAAAGATGTCAAATGACAAATGTCATAATGCTAAATGTCAAAAATGAAAAGTGTCACCATGAAAAATGTCAAAAATGACAAATTTCAAGATGGCAAATGTCAAAACTGACAAATGTCACAATGCTAAATGTCAAAAATAATAAGTGTCACCATGAAAAATGTCAAAAATGACAAATTTCAAGATGGCAAATTTCCAAGATGTCAAATGACAAATGTCACAATGCTAAATGTCAAAAATGACAAATTTCAAGATGGCAAATGTCAAAGATGTCAAATGACAAATGTCACAATGCTAAATGTCAAAAATAAAAAGTGTCACCATGAAAAATGTCAAAAATGACAAATTTCAAGATGGCAAATGTCAAAGATGTCAAATGACAAATGTCACAATGCTAAATGTCAAAAATGAAAAGTGTAACCATGAAAAATGTCAAAAATAACAAATTTCAAAATGGCAAATGTCAAAGATGTCAAATGACAAATGTCACAATGCTAAATGTCAAAAATGAAAAGTGTCACATGAAAAATGTCAAAAATGACAAATTTCAAGATGGCAAATATCAAAGATGTTAAATGACAAATGTCACAATGCTAAATGTCAAAAATGACAAATTTCAAGATGGCAAATGTCAAAGATGTCAAATGACAAATGTCACAATGCTAAATGTCAAAAATGAAAAGTGTCACCATAAAAAATGTCAAAAATGACAAATTTCAAGATGGCAAATGTCCAAGATGTCAAATGACAAATGTCACAATGCTAAATGTCAAAAATGAAAAGTGTCACCATGAAAAATGTCAAAAATGACAAATTTCAAGATGGCAAATGTCAAAGATGTCAAATGACAAATGTCACAATGCTAAATGTCAAAAATGAAAAGTGTCAAAAATGACAAATTTCAAGATGGCAAATGTCTAAGATGTCAAATGACAAATGTCACAATGCTAAATGTCAAAAATGAAAAGTGTCACCGTGAAAAATGTCAAAAATGACAAATTTCAAGATGGCAAATGTCAAAGATGTCAAATGACAAATGTCACAATGCTAAATGTCAAAAATAAAAAGTGTCACCATGAAAAATGTCAAAAATGACAAATTTCAAGATGGCAAATGTCAAAGATGTCAAATGACAAATGTCACAATGCTAAATGTCAAAAATAAAAAGTGTCTCCATGAAAAATGTCAATAATGACAAATTTCAAGATGGCAAATGTCAAAGATGTCAAATGACAATTGTCACAATGCTAAATGTCAAAAATGAAAAGTGTCACCATGAAAAATGTCAAAAATGACAAATTTAAAGATGGCAAATGTCAAAGATGTCGAATATGACAAATGTCACAATGCTAAATGTCAAAAATGAAAAGTGTCACCATGAAAAATGTCAAAAATGACAAATTTCAAGATGGCAATTGTCAAAGATGTCAAATGACAAATGTCACAATGCTAAATGTCAAAAATGAAAAGTGTCACCAAGAAAAATTTCAAAAATGACAAATTTCAAGATGGCAAATATCAAAGATGTCAAATGACAAATGTCACAATGCTAAATGTCAAAAATGACAAATTTCAAGATGGCAAATGTAAAAGATGTCAAATGACAAATGTCACAATGCTAAATGTCAAAAACGAAAACTGTCACCATAAAAAATGTCAAAAATGACAAATTTCAAGATGGCAAATGTCAAAGATGTCAAATGACAAATGTCACAATGCTAAATGTCAAAAATGAAAAGTGTCACCATGAAAAATGTCAAAAATGACAAATTTTAAGATGGCAAATGTCAAAGATGTCAAATGACAAATGTCACAATGCTAAATATCAAAAATGAAAAGTGTCACCATGAAAAATGTCAAAAATAACAAATTTCAAGATGGCAAATGTCAAAGATGTCAAATGACAAATGTCACAATGCTAAATGTCAAAAATGAAAAGTGTCACCATGAAAAATGTCCAAAATGACAAATTTTAAGATGGCAAATGTCAAAACTGACAAATGTCACAATGCTAAATGTCAAAAATGATAAGTGTCACCATGAAAAATGTCAAAAATGACAAATTTCAAGATGCAAATGTCCAAGATGTCAAATGACAAATGTCACAATGCTAAATGTCAAAAATGACAAATTTTAAGATGGCAAATGTCAAAGATGTCACATGACAAATGTCACAATGCTAAATGTCAAAAATGAAAAGTGTCACCATGAAAAATGTCAAAAATGACAAATTTCAAGATGGCAAATGTCAAAGATCTCAAATGACAAATGTCACAATGCTAAATGTCAAAAATAAAAAGTGTCACCATGAAAAATGTCAAAAATAACAAATTTCAAGATGGCAAATGTCAAAGATGTCAAAACTGACAAATGTCACAATGCTAAATGTCAAAAATGATAAGTGTCACCATGAAAAATGTCAAAAATGACAAATTTCAAGATGGCAAATGTCCAAGATGTCAAATGACAAATGTCACAATGCTAAATGTCAAAACTGACAAATTTCAAGATGGCAAATGTCAAAGATGTCAAATGACAAATGTCACAATGCTAAATGTCAAAAATGAAAAGTGTCACCATGAAAAATGTTAAAAATAACAAATTTCAAGATGGCAAATGTCAAAGATGTCAAATGACAACTGTCACAATGCTAAATGTCAAAAATGAAAAGTGTCACCATGAAAAATGTCAAAAATGACAAATTTCAAGATGGCAAATATCAAAGATGTCAAATGACAAATGTCACAATGCTAAATGTCAAAAATAAAAAGTGTCACCATGAAAAATGTCAAAAATGACAAATTTCAAGATGGCAAATGTCAAAGATGTCAAATGACAAATGTCACAATGCTAAATGTCAAAAATGTCAAATTTCAAGATGGCAAATGTCAAAGATGTCAAATGACAAATGTCACAATGCTAAATGTCAAAAATAAAAAGTGTCACCATGAAAAATGTCAAAAATGACAAATTTCAAGATGGCAAATGTCAAAGATGTCAAATGACAAATGTCACAATGCTAAATGTCAAAAATGAAAAGTGTCACCATGAAAAATGTCAAAAACAACAAATTTCAAGATGGCAAATCTCAAAGATGTCAAATGACAAATGTCACAATGCTAAATGTCAAAAATGACAAATTTCAAGATGGCAAATGTCAAAGATGTCAAATGACAAATGTCACAATGCTAAATGTCAAAAATGAAAAGTGTCACCATGAAAAATGTCAAAAATGACAAATTTCAAGATGGCAAATGTCACAATGCTAAATGTCAAAAATGATAAGTGTCACCATGAAAAATGTCAAAAATGACAAATTTCAAGATGGCAAATGTCCAAGATGTCAAATGACAAATGTCACAATGCTAAATGTCAAAAATGACAAATTTCAAGATGGCAAATGTTAAAGATGTCGAATATGACAAATGTCACAATGCTAAATGTCAAAAATAAAAAGTGTCACCATGAAAAATGTCAAAAATGACAAATTTCAAGATGGCAAATGTCAAAGATGTCAAATGACAAATGTCACAATGCTAAATGTCAAAAATAAAAAGTGTCACCATGAAAAATGTCAAAAATGACAAATTTCAAGATGGCAAATATCAAAGATGTCAAATGACATATGTCACAATGCTAAATGTCAAAAATGACAAATTTCAAGATGGCAAATGTCAAAGATGTCAAATGACAAATGTCACAATGCTAAATGTCAAAAATGAAAAGTGTCACCATGAAAAATGTCAAAAATGACAAATTTCAAGATGGCAAATGTCAAAGATGTCAAATGACAAATGTCACAATGCTAAATGTCAAAAATGAAAAGTCTCACCATGAAAAATGTCAAAAATAACAAATTTTAAGATGGCAAATGTCAAAGATGTCAAATGACAACTGTCACAATGCTAAATGTCAAAAATGTCAAATTTCAAGATGGCAAATGTCAAAGATGTCAAATGACAAATGTCACAATGCTAACTGTCAAAAATAAAAAGTGTCACCATGAAAAATGTCAAAAATGACAAATTTCAAGATGGCAAATGTCAAAGATGTCAAATGACAAATGTCACAATGCTAAATGTCAAAAATGAAAAGTGTCACCATGAAAAATGTCAAAAACAACAAATTTCAAGATGGCAAATCTCAAAGATGTGAAATGACAAATGTCACAATGCTAAATGTCAAAAATGACAAATTTCAAGATGGCAAATGTCAAAGATGTCAAATGACAAATGTCACAATGCTAAATGTCAAAAATGAAAAGTGTCACCATGAAAAATGTCAAAAATGACAAATTTCAAGATGGCAAATGTCACAATGCTAAATGTCAAAAATGATAAGTGTCACCATGAAAAATGTCAAAAATGACAAATTTCAAGATGGCAAATGTCCAAGATGTCAAATGACAAATGTCACAATGCTAAATGTCAAAAATGACAAATTTCAAGATGGCAAATGTTAAAGATGTCGAATATGACAAATGTCACAATGCTAAATGTCAAAAATAAAAAGTGTCACCATGAAAAATGTCAAAAATGACAAATTTCAAGATGGCAAATGTCAAAGATGTCAAATGACAAATGTCACAATGCTAAATGTCAAAAATAAAAAGTGTCACCATGAAAAATGTCAAAAATGACAAATTTCAAGATGGCAAATATCAAAGATGTCAAATGACATATGTCACAATGCTAAATGTCAAAAATGACAAATTTCAAGATGGCAAATGTCAAAGATGTCAAATGACAACTGTCACAATGCTAAATGTCAAAAATGAAAAGTGTCACCATGAAAAATGTCAAAAATGACAAATTTCAAGATGGCAAATGTCAAAGATGTCAAATGACAAATGTCACAATGCTAAATGTCAAAAATGAAAAGTGTTACCATGAAAAATGTCAAAAATAACAAATTTCAAGATGGCAAATGTCAAAGATGTCAAATGACAAATGTCATAATGCTAAATGACAAAAATGAAAAGTGTCACCATGAAAAATGTCAAAAATGACAAATTTCAAGATGGCAAATGTCAAAACTGACAAATGTCACAATGCTAAATGTCAAAAATAATAAGTGTCACCATGAAAAATGTCAAAAATGACAAATTTCAAGATGGCAAATTTCCAAGATGTCAAATGACAAATGTCACAATGCTAAATGTCAAAAATGACAAATTTCAAGATGGCAAATGTCAAAGATGTCAAATGACAAATGTCACAATGCTAAATGTCAAAAATAAAAAGTGTCACCATGAAAAATGTCAAAAATGACAAATTTCAAGATGGCAAATGTCAAAGATGTCAAATGACAAATGTCACAATGCTAAATGTCAAAAATGAAAAGTGTAACCATGAAAAATGTCAAAAATAACAAATTTCAAAATGGCAAATGTCAAAGATGTCAAATGACAAATGTCACAATGCTAAATGTCAAAAATGAAAAGTGTCACCATGAAAAATGTCAAAAATGACAAATTTCAAGATGGCAAATATCAAAGATGTCAAATGACAAATGTCACAATGCTAAATGTCAAAAATGACAAATTTCAAGATGGCAAATGTCAAAGATGTCAACTGACAAATGTCACAATGCCAAATGTCCAAATGATAATTCAAGGTTTCTAGATTTAGTTTTTGCTCATAACAATAACATATTAGTCGAGGTAGCTCATGAAATTTTGTTTCCTACTACAGTGCATCATAATGCCTATTCTTTTTACTTAGATGTTGAAATAAATAATACTTTATTAACTAACGAACTCAGATACGATTTTTCCAATGCAAATTTTGGAGGACTAAATGAATATTTTTCGTCAATTAAGTGGGACAATGTCTTACAAAGTAACTTTAATTTTAATTTTGATTTCGCTGTGAATGAGTTCTATAATATTTTATATAGCGGGATTGAACAATATGTCCCTAAGAAATCTTTTAATCGTAACAAATTTCCAATATGGTTTAGCAAAGACTTAATTCATTTAACGATTCGTAAAAAAGAGGCACATAAAAAATATAAAAGTTTTAAATGTTTAAATAATTATAATATTTTCGCTGATCTCCGTTCACAGTGTAAAAATTTGTCAAAAATATGTTATGAAAATTATTTAGTTAAAACTGAACTTGAATTACAAGCATATCCAAAATCTTTTTGGAAATATTTAAGATCTCAAAGAAAAAATAATGAATTACCAAACGAAATGTATTTCGGAGAAAGAAAATGTGATGATGGAAATTTAATAGCAAATATGTTCGCAGATTACTTCTCAACAATATATTCTAATAAAACTTGTAAAATCCCAGTATACGACTTTCAAAACTCATTTGACATTAACATAACTGATATTGAGCTATCCACTGTTTTTACTAAAATCGAAGATTTACCTTGTAACAATAAAAGTGGTCCGGATTTAATTCCTAACAATTTATTGAAAAACTGTATTTTTTCACTATCGAAACCGTTACACATTCTCTTTAACTTTTCTCTTCGTCAAGGCGAAATACCTTTAATATGGAAACAAAGTTTTATAGCTCCAATTTTTAAATCAGGAAATATTAAAGATGTCACAAATTATCGAGGTGTTTGCCAACAATCGGTTATACCTAAATTGCTGGATAATATCATTACTGATAAATTACAATGGTTATGTAAATCCTTTTTAGACATTAATCAGTTTGGCTTTTGTAAAAACAAATCAACCACTACCAACTTATTAACCTATCAATTGGATATTTTTGATGCTTTTGAAAATAAATATCAAGTAGACTCAATCTATGCAGATTTCTCGAAAGCATTTGATAGAGTAAACCATCAAATCCTTTTAAAAAAACTTAAATCAATCGGATTCCATGAAAATTTGTTGGTATGGTTGAGTAGTTTTCTTAAAGATAGAACACAGTTTGTCAAAATCGGGCAATGTATTTCACATCCAATTTTGGTTACATCTGGTGTACCTCAAGGAACCCATATTGCACCTTTATTATTTATCCTGTTTGTTAATGATATTAATTCAATTTTAACTAATTGTAAGTATTTGATGTATGCCGACGATATAAAAATTTTTAAAACCATTAAAAAAGAATCAGACTGTACAATTCTTCAATCCCAATTAAATGATTTTTATAAGTGGTGCGTAAAAAATATGCTTGAACTAAATTTCAGTAAATGTTTTCAAATAACTTTTCATCGAATATTCAATCCCATTAAATTTCAATATAACCTGGATAACAGGGATATAGTATTAACTAATTCTATTAAAGATCTTGGAGTTATTTTGGACAATAGGCTTTCATTTGACGATCACATAAAATATATTACCATTAAATCAACAAAAACTTTGGGATTTGTTTTAAGAAATTGTAATGTATTTAATATCGAAACAACAAAAACCGTTTATTTAGCATTAGTCCGATCCATTTTAGAAAATAATTGTGTCATTTGGTCACCACATCTGCAAAAAAATATAAATTTAATCGAAAACATCCAAAATAGATTTCTTCGTTTTGCTGGTTACAAGTTAATGATTCCTAGAATTGGATATAGGTATAATTATGAACTAATCAAAAAACATATTAATTTAGATTCGTTGGAATCTCGAAGATTGTATTATGACTTGATTTTATTTTATAAAATTGTAAACGGAGTATTAGACTGTCCAAATATCCTAGAAAAGATTAAAATAAATGTCCCCCAAAGAGTCCTTAGAGACAATCAGTTATATTTTATTTCAGTATTCAAGAATAATTACCTTAGCAACAATTCTTTAATAAGATCTGCACAATTTATAAACAAAAAAGGAATTGATCTGTATAAATTTTCATTACCTCAATTTCAAACTCTTCTACATAGACTGATTTAACTACTTATACCTTGTAATGCATGTATTTATTCTGTATTCTGTATTTATCTTTATTTATTTATTATGTATCTTGTAGTCTTATTATTTTGTATAATGTATATATATTTTTGTAATTTAATATTTTGTAATGGAGCTTTCCGTCAATAAACATTCTATTCTATTCTATGTCAAAAATGAAAAGTGTCACCATAAAAAATGTCAAAAATGACAAATTTCAAGATGGCAAATGTCCAAGATGTCAAATGACAAATGTCACAATGCTAAATGTCAAAAATAAAAAGTGTCACCATGAAAAATGTCAAAAATGACAAATTTCAAGATGGCAAATGTCAAAGATGTCAAATGACAAATGTCACAATGCTAAATGTCAAAAATGAAAAGTGTCAAAAATGACAAATTTCAAGATGGCAAATGTCTAAGATGTCAAATGACAAATGTCACAATGCTAAATGTCAAAAATGAAAAGTGTCACCGTGAAAAATGTCAAAAATGACAAATTTCAAGATGGCAAATGTCAAAGATGTCAAATGACAAATGTCATAATGCTAAATGACAAAAATGAAAAGTGTCACCATGAAAAATGTCAAAAATGACAAATTTCAAGATGGCAAATGTCACAATGCTAAATGTCAAAAATGATAAGTGTCACCATGAAAAATGTCAAAAATGACAAATTTCAAGATGGCAAATGTCCAAGATGTCAAATGACAAATGTCACAATGCTAAATGTCAAAAATGACAAATTTCAAGATGGCAAATGTTAAAGATGTCGAATATGACAAATGTCACAATGCTAAATGTCAAAAATAAAAAGTGTCACCATGAAAAATGTCAAAAATGACAAATTTCAAGATGGCAAATGTCAAAGATGTCAAATGACAAAATGTCACAATGCTAAATGTCAAAAATAAAAAGTGTCACCATGAAAAATGTCAAAAATGACAAATTTCAAGATGGCAAATATCAAAGATGTCAAATGACAAATGTCACAATGCTAAATGTCAAAAATGACAAATTTCAAGATGGCAAATGTCAAAGATGTCAAATGACAAATGTCACAATGCTAAATGTCAAAAATGAAAAGTGTCACCATGAAAAATGTCAAAAATGACAAATTTCAAGATGGCAAATGTCAAAGATGTCAAATGACAAATGTCACAATGCTAAATGTCAAAAATGAAAAGTGTCACCATGAAAAATGTCAAAAATAACAAATTTTAAGATGGCAAATGTCAAAGATGTCAAATGACAACTGTCACAATGCTAAATGTCAAAAATGAAAAGTGTCACCATGAAAAATGTCAAAAATGACAAATTTCAAGATGGCAAATGTCAAAGATGTCAAATGACAAATGTCACAATGCTAAATTTCAAAAATGAAAAGTGTTACCATGAAAAATGTCAAAAATAACAAATTTCAAGATGGCAAATGTCAAAGATGTCAAATGACAAATGTCATAATGCTAAATGACAAAAATGAAAAGTGTCACCATGAAAAATGTCAAAAATGACAAATTTCAAGATGGCAAATGTCAAAACTGACAAATGTCACAATGCTAAATGTCAAAAATAATAAGTGTCACCATGAAAAATGTCAAAAATGACAAATTTCAAGATGGCAAATTTCCAAGATGTCAAATGACAAATGTCACAATGCTAAATGTCAAAAATGACAAATTTCAAGATGGCAAATGTCAAAGATGTCAAATGACAAATGTCACAATGCTAAATGTAAAAAATAAAAAGTGTCACCATGAAAAATGTCAAAAATGACAAATTTCAAGATGGCAAATGTCAAAGATGTCAAATGACAAATGTCACAATGCTAAATGTCAAAAATGAAAAGTGTAACCATGAAAAATGTCAAAATAACAAATTTCAAAATGGCAAATGTCAAAGATGTCAAATGACAAATGTCACAATGCTAAATGTCAAAAATGAAAAGTGTCACCATGAAAAATGTCAAAAATGACAAATTTCAAGATGGCAAATATCAAAGATGTCAAATGACAAATGTCACAATGCTAAATGTCAAAAATGACAAATTTCAAGATGGCAAATGTCAAAGATGTCAACTGACAAATGTCACAATGCCAAATGTCAAAAATGAAAAGTGTCACCATAAAAAATGTCAAAAATGACAAATTTCAAGATGGCAAATGTCCAAGATGTCAAATGACAAATGTCACAATGCTAAAGGTCAAAAATAAAAAGTGTCACCATGAAAAATGTCAAAAATGACAAATTTCAAGATGGCAAATGTCAAAGATGTCAAATGACAAATGTCACAATGCTAAATGTCAAAAATGAAAAGTGTCAAAAATGACAAATTTCAAGATGGCAAATGTCTAAGATGTCAAATGACAAATGTCACAATGCTAAATGTCAAAAATGAAAAGTGTCACCGTGAAAAATGTCAAAAATGACAAATTTCAAGATGGCAAATGTCAAAGATGTCAAATGACAAATGTCACAATGCTAAATGTCAAAAATAAAAAGTGTCACCATGAAAAATGTCAAAAATGACAAATTTCAAGATGGCAAATGTCAAAGATGTCAAATGACAAATGTCACAATGCTAAATGTCAAAAATAAAAAGTGTCTCCATGAAAAATGTCAATAATGACAAATTTCAAGATGGCAAATGTCAAAGATGTCAAATGACAATTGTCACAATGCTAAATGTCAAAAATGAAAAGTGTCACCATGAAAAATGTCAAAAATGACAAATTTAAAGATGGCAAATGTCAAAGATGTCGAATATGACAAATGTCACAATGCTAAATGTCAAAAATGAAAAGTGTCACCATGAAAAATGTCAAAAATGACAAATTTCAAGATGGCAATTGTCAAAGATGTCAAATGACAAATGTCACAATGCTAAATGTCAAAAATGAAAAGTGTCACCAAGAAAAATTTCAAAAATGACAAATTTCAAGATGGCAAATATCAAAGATGTCAAATGACAAATGTCACAATGCTAAATGTCAAAAATGACAAATTTCAAGATGGCAAATGTAAAAGATGTCAAATGACAAATGTCACAATGCTAAATGTCAAAAACGAAAAGTGTCACCATAAAAAATGTCAAAAATGACAAATTTCAAGATGGCAAATGTCAAAGATGTCAAATGACAAATGTCACAATGCTAAAGGTCAAAAATGAAAAGTGTCACCATGAAAAATGTCAAAAATGACAAATTTTAAGATGGCAAATGTCAAAGATGTCAAATGACAAATGTCACAATGCTAAATATCAAAAATGAAAAGTGTCACCATGAAAAATGTCAAAAATAACAAATTTCAAGATGGCAAATGTCAAAGATGTCAAATGACAAATGTCACAATGCTAAATGTCAAAAATGAAAAGTGTCACCATGAAAAATGTCCAAAATGACAAATTTTAAGATGGCAAATGTCATAACTGACAAATGTCACAATGCTAAATGTCAAAAATAATAAGTGTCACCATGAAAAATGTCAAAAATGACAAATTTCAAGATGCAAATGTCCAAGATGTCAAATGACAAATGTCACAATGCTAAATGTCAAAAATGACAAATTTTAAGATGGCAAATGTCAAAGATGTCACATGACAAATGTCACAATGCTAAATGTCAAAAATGAAAAGTGTCACCATGAAAAATGTCAAAAATGACAAATTTCAAGATGGCAAATGTCAAAGATCTCAAATGACAAATGTCACAATGCTAAATGTCAAAAATAAAAAGTGTCACCATGAAAAATGTCAAAAATAACAAATTTCAAGATGGCAAATGTCAAAGATGTCAAAACTGACAAATGTCACAATGCTAAATGTCAAAAATGATAAGTGTCACCATGAAAAATGTCAAAAATGACAAATTTCAAGATGGCAAATGTCCAAGATGTCAAATGACAAATGTCACAATGCTAAATGTCAAAACTGACAAATTTCAAGATGGCAAATGTCAAAGATGTCAAATGACAAATGTCACAATGCTAAATGTCAAAAATGAAAAGTGTCACCATGAAAAATGTTAAAAATTACAAATTTCAAGATGGCAAATGTCAAAGATGTCAAATGACAACTGTCACAATGCTAAATGTCAAAAATGAAAAGTGTCACCATGAAAAATGTCAAAAATGACAAATTTCAAGATGGCAAATATCAAAGATGTCAAATGACAAATGTCACAATGCTAAATGTCAAAAATAAAAAGTGTCACCATGAAAAATGTCAAAAATGACAAATTTCAAGATGGCAAATGTCAAAGATGTCAAATGACAAATGTCACAATGCTAAATGTCAAAAATGTCAAATTTCAAGATGGCAAATGTCAAAGATGTCAAATGACAAATGTCACAATGCTAAATGTCAAAAATGAAAAGTGTCACCATGAAAAATGTCAAAAACAACAAATTTCAAGATGGCAAATCTCAAAGATGTCAAATGACAAATGTCACAATGCTAAATGTCAAAAATAAAAAGTGTCACCATGAAAAATGTCAAAAATGACAAATTTCAAGATGGCAAATATCAAAGATGTCAAATGACAAATGTCACAATGCTAAATGTCAAAAATGACAAATTTCAAGATGGCAAATATCAAAGATGTCAAATGACAAATGTCACAATGCTAAATGTCAAAAATGAAAAGTGTCACCATGAAAAATGTCAAAAATGACAAATTTCAAGATGGCAAATGTCAAAGATGTCAAATGACAAATGTCACAATGCTAAATGTCAAAAATGAAAAGTGTCACCATGAAAAATGTCAAAAATAACAAATTTCAAGATGGCAAATGTCAAAGATGTCAAATGACAACTGTCACAATGCTAAATGTCAAAAATGAAAAGTGTCACCATGAAAAATGTCAAAAATGACAAATTTCAAGATGGCAAATGTCAAAGATGTCAAATGACAAATGTCACAATGCTAAATGTCAAAAATGAAAAGTGTTACCATGAAAAATGTCAAAAATAACAAATTTCAAGATGGCAAATGTCAAAGATGTCAAATGACAAATGTCATAATGCTAAATGACAAAAATGAAAAGTGTCACCATGAAAAATGTCAAAAATGACAAATTTCAAGATGGCAAATGTCAAAACTGACAAATGTCACAATGCTAAATGTCAAAAATAATAAGTGTCACCATGAAAAATGTCAAAAATGACAAATTTCAAGATGGCAAATTTCCAAGATGTCAAATGACAAATGTCACAATGCTAAATGTCAAAAATGACAAATTTCAAGATGGCAAATGTCAAAGATGTCAAATGACAAATGTCACAATGCTAAATGTCAAAAATAAAAAGTGTCACCATGAAAAATGTCAAAAATGACAAATTTCAAGATGGCAAATGTCAAAGATGTCAAATGACAAATGTCACAATGCTAAATGTCAAAAATGAAAAGTGTAACCATGAAAAATGTCAAAAATAACAAATTTCAAAATGGCAAATGTCAAAGATGTCAAATGACAAATGTCACAATGCTAAATGTCAAAAATGAAAAGTGTCACCATGAAAAATGTCAAAAATGACAAATTTCAAGATGGCAAATATCAAAGATGTCAAATGACAAATGTCACAATGCTAAATGTCAAAAATGACAAATTTCAAGATGGCAAATGTCAAAGATGTCAAATGACAAATGTCACAATGCCAAATGTCAAAAATGAAAAGTGTCACCATAAAAAATGTCAAAAATGACAAATTTCAAGATGGCAAATGTCCAAGATGTCAAATGACAAATGTCACAATGCTAAATGTCAAAAATAAAAAGTGTCACCATGAAAAATGTCAAAAATGACAAATTTCAAGATGGCAAATGTCAAAGATGTCAAATGACAAATGTCACAATGCTAAATGTCAAAAATGAAAAGTGTCAAAAATGACAAATTTCAAGATGGCAAATGTCTAAGATGTCAAATGACAAATGTCACAATGCTAAATGTCAAAAATGAAAAGTGTCACCGTGAAAAATGTCAAAAATGACAAATTTCAAGATGGCAAATGTCAAAGATGTCAAATGACAAATGTCACAATGCTAAATGTCAAAAATAAAAAGTGTCACCATGAAAAATGTCAAAAATGACAAATTTCAAGATGGCAAATGTCAAAAATGTCAAATGACAAATGTCACAATGCTAAATGTCAAAAATAAAAAGTGTCTCCATGAAAAATGTCAATAATGACAAATTTCAAGATGGCAAATGTCAAAGATGTCAAATGACAATTGTCACAATGCTAAATGTCAAAAATGAAAAGTGTCACCATGAAAAATGTCAAAAATGACAAATTTAAAGATGGCAAATGTCAAAGATGTCGAATATGACAAATGTCACAATGCTAAATGTCAAAAATGAAAAGTGTCACCATGAAAAATGTCAAAAATGACAAATTTCAAGATGGCAAATGTCAAAGATGTCAAATGACAAATGTCACAATGCTAAATGTCAAAAATGAAAAGTGTCACCAAGAAAAATGTCAAAAATGAAAAATTTCAAGATGGCAAATATCAAAGATGTCAAATGACAAATGTCACAATGCTAAATGTCAAAAATGACAAATTTTAAGATGGCAAATGTAAAAGATGTCAAATGACAAATGTCACAATGCTAAATGTCAAAAACGAAAAGTGTCACCATAAAAAATGTCAAAAATGACAAATTTCAAGATGGCAAATGTCAAAGATGTCAAATGACAAATGTCACAATGCTAAATGTCAAAAATGAAAAGTGTCACCATGAAAAATGTCAAAAATGACAAATTTTAAGATGGCAAATGTCAAAGATGTCAAATGACAAATGTCACAATGCTAAATATCAAAAATGAAAAGTGTCACCATGAAAAATGTCAAAAATAACAAATTTCAAGATGGCAAATGTCAAAGATGTCAAATGACAAATGTCACAATGCTAAATGTCAAAAATGAAAAGTGTCACCATGAAAAATGTCCAAAATGACAAATTTCAAGATGGCAAATGTCAAAACTGACAAATGTCACAATGCTAAATGTCAAAAATGACAAATTTTAAGATGGCAAATGTCAAAGATGTCACATGACAAATGTCACAATGCTAAATGTCAAAAATGAAAAGTGTCACCATGAAAAATGTCAAAAATGACAAATTTCAAGATGGCAAATGTCAAAGATCTCAAATGACAAATGTCACAATGCTAAATGTCAAAAATAAAAAGTGTCACCATGAAAAATGTCAAAAATAACAAATTTCAAGATGGCAAATGTCAAAGATGTCAAAACTGACAAATGTCACAATGCTAAATGTCAAAAATGATAAGTGTCACCATGAAAAATGTCAAAAATGACAAATTTCAAGATGGCAAATGTCCAAGATGTCAAATGACAAATGTCACAATGCTAAATGTCAAAACTGACAAATTTCAAGATGGCAAATGTCAAAGATGTCAAATGACAAATGTCACAATGCTAAATGTCAAAAATGAAAAGTGTCACCATGAAAAATGTTAAAAATAACAAATTTCAAGATGGCAAATGTCAAAGATGTCAAATGACAACTGTCACAATGCTAAATGTCAAAAATGAAAAGTGTCACCATGAAAAATGTCAAAAATGACAAATTTCAAGATGGCAAATATCAAAGATGTCAAATGACAAATGTCACAATGCTAAATGTCAAAAATAAAAAGTGTCACCATGAAAAATGTCAAAAATGACAAATTTCAAGATTGCAAATGTCAAAGATGTCAAATGACAAATGTCACAATGCTAAATGTCAAAAATGTCAAATTTCAAGATGGCAAATGACAAATGTCACAATGCTAAATGTCAAAAATAAAAAGTGTCACCATGAAAAATGTCAAAAATGACAAATTTCAAGATGGCAAAAGTCAAAGATGTCAAATGACAAATGTCACAATGCTAAATGTCAAAAATGAAAAGTGTCACCATGAAAAATGTCAAAAATAACAAATTTCAAGATGGCAAATCTCAAAGATGTCAAATGACAAATGTCACAATGCTAAATGTCAAAAATGACAAATTTCAAGATGGCAAATGTCAAAGATGTCAAATGACAAATGTCACAATGCTAAATGTCAAAAATGAAAAGTGTCACCATGAAAAATGTCAAAAATGACAAATTTCAAGATGGCAAATGTCACAATGCTAAATGTCAAAAATGATAAGTGTCACCATGAAAAATGTCAAAAATGACAAATTTCAAGATGGCAAATGTCCAAGATGTCAAATGACAAATGTCACAATGCTAAATGTCAAAAATGACAAATTTCAAGATGGCAAATGTTAAAGATGTCGAATATGACAAATGTCACAATGCTAAATGTCAAAAATGAAAAGTGTCACCATGAAAAATGTCAAAAATGACAAATTTCAAGATGGCAAATGTCAAAGATGTCAAATGACAAATGTCACAATGCTAAATGTCAAAAATGAAAAGTGTCACCATGAAAAATGTCAAAAATGACAAATTTCAAGATGGCAAATATCAAAGATGTCAAATGACAAATGTCACAATGCTAAATGTCAAAAATGACAAATTTCAAGATGGCAAATGTCAAAGATGTCAAATGACAAATGTCACAATGCTAAATGTCAAAAATGAAAAGTGTCACCATGAAAAATGTCAAAAATGACAAATTTCAAGATGGCAAATGTCAAAGATGTCAAATGACAAATGTCACAATGCTAAATGTCAAAAATGAAAAGTGTCACCATGAAAAATGTCAAAAATAACAAATTTCAAGATGGCAAATGTCAAAGATGTCAAATGACAACTGTCACAATGCTAAATGTCAAAAATGAAAAGTGTCACCATGAAAAATGTCAAAAATGACAAATTTCAAGATGGCAAATGTCAAAGATGTCAAATGACAAATGTCACAATGCAAAATGTCAAAAATGAAAAGTGTTACCATGAAAAATGTCAAATATAACAAATTTCAAGATGGCAAATGTCAAAGATGTCAAATGACAAATGTCATAATGCTAAATGTCAAAAATGAAAAGTGTCACCATGAAAAATGTCAAAAATGACAAATTTCAAGATGGCAAATGTCAAAACTGACAAATGTCACAATGCTAAATGTCAAAAATGATAAGTGTCACCATGAAAAATGTCAAAAATGACAAATTTCAAGATGGCAAATGTCCAAGATGTTAAATGACAAATGTCACAATGCTAAATGTCAAAAATGACAAATTTCAAGATGGCAAATGTCAAAGATGTCAAATGACAAATGTCACAATGCTAAATGTCAAAAATAAAAAGTGTCACCATGAAAAATGTCAAAAATGACAAATTTCAAGATGGCAAATGTCAAAGATGTCAAATGACAAATGTCACAATGCTAAATGTCAAAAATGAAAAGTGTCACCATGAAAAATGTCAAAAATAACAAATTTCAAGATGGCAAATGTCAAAGATGTCAAATGACAAATGTCACAATGCTAAATGTCAAAAATGAAAAGTGTCACCATGAAAAATGTCAAAAATGACAAATTTCAAGATGGCAAATATCAAAGATGTCAAATGACAAATGTCACAATGCTAAATGTCAAAAATGACAAATTTCAAGATGGCAAATGTCAAAGATGTCAAATGACAAATGTCACAATGCTAAATGTCAAAAATAAAAAGTGTCACCATGAAAAATGTCAAAAATGACAAATTTCAAGATGGCAAATGTCAAAGATGTCAAATGACAAATGTCACAATGCTAAATGTCAAAAATGAAAAGTGTCACCATGAAAAATGTCAAAAATAACAAATTTCAAGATGGCAAATGTCAAAGATGTCAAATGACAACTGTCACAATGCTAAATGTCAAAAATAAAAAGTGTCACCATGAAAAATGTCAAAAATGACAAATTTCAAGATGGCAAATGTCAAAGATGTCAAATGACAAATGTCACAATGCTAAATGTCAAAAATGAAAAGTGTTACCATGAAAAATGTCAAAAATAACAAACTTCAAGATGGCAAATGTCAAAGATGTCAAATGACAAATGTCATAATGCTAAATGTCATAATGCTAAATGTCAAAAATGTAAAGTGTCACCATGAAAAATGTCAAAAATGACAAATTTCAAGATGGCAAATGTCAAAACTGACAAACGTCACAATGCTAAATGTCAAAAATGATAAGTGTCACCATGAAAAATGTCAAAAATGACAAATTTCAAGATGGCAAATGTCCAAGATGTTAAATGACAAATGTCACAATGCTAAATGTCAAAAATGACAAATTTCAAGATGGCAAATGTCAAAGATGTCAAATGACAAATGTCACAATGCTAAATGTCAAAAATAAAAAGTGTCACCATGAAAAATGTCAAAAATGACAAATTTCAAGATGGCAAATGTCAAAGATGTCAAATGACAAATGTCACAATGCTAAATGTCAAAAATGAAAAGTGTCACAATGAAAAATGTCAAAAATGACAAATTTCAAGATGGCAAATGTCAAAGATGTCAAATGACAAATGTCACAAGGCTAAATGTCAAAAATGAAAAGTGTCACCATGAAAAATGTCAAAAATGACAAATTTCAAGATGGCAAATGTCAAAGATGTCAAATGACAAATGTCACAAGGCTAAATGTCAAAAATGAAAAGTGTCACCATGAAAAATGTCAAAAATGACAAATTTCAAGATGGCAAATGTCAAAGATGTCAAATGACAAATGTCACAATGCTAAATGTCAAAAATGAAAATTGTCACCATGAAAAATGTCAAAAATGACAAATTTCAAGATGGCAAATGTCAAAACTGACAAATGTCACAATGCTAAATGTCAAAAATGAAAAGTGTCACCATGAAAAATGTCAAAAATGACAAATTTCAAAATGGCAAATGTCAAAGATGTCAAATGACAAATGTCACAATGCTAAATGTCAAAAATGAAAAGTGTCAAAAATAAAAAATTTCAAGATGGCAAATTTCTAAGATGTCAAATGACAAATGTCACAATGCTAAATGTCAAAAATGAAAAGTGTCACCGTGAAAAATGTCAAAAATGACAAATTTCAAGATGGCAAATGTCAAAGATGTCAAATGACAAATGTCACAATGCTAAATGTCAAAAATGAAAATTGTCACCATGAAAAATGTCAAAAATGACAAATTTCAAGATGGCAAATGTCAAAGATGTCAAATGACAAATGTCACAATGCTAAATGTCAAAAATGAAAAGTGTCCCCATAAAAAATGTCAATAATGACAAATTTCAAGATGGCAAATGTCAAAGATGTCAAATGACAAATGTCACAATGCTAAATGTCAAAAATGGAAAGTGTCACCATGAAAAATCTCAAAAATGACAAATTTCAAGATGGCAAATGTCAAAACTGACAAATGTCACAATGCTAAATGTCAAAAATGATAAGTGTCACCATTAAAAATGTCAAAAATGACAAATTTCAAGATGGCAAATGTCCAAGATGTCAAATGACAAATGTCACAATGCTAAATGTCAAAAATGACAAATTTCAAGATGGCAAATGTCAAAGATGTCAAATGACAAATGTCACAATGCTAAATGTCAAAAATGAAAAGTGTCACCATAAAAAATGTCAAAAATAACAAATTTCAAGATGGCAAATGTCAAAGATGTCAAATGACAAATGTCACAATGCTAAATGTCAAAAATGAAAAGTGTCACCATAAAAAATGTCAAAAATAACAAATTTCAAGATGGCAAATGTCAAAGATGTCAAATGACAAATGTCACAATGCTAAATGTCAAAAATGACAAATTTCAAGATAGCAAATGTCAAAGATGTCAAAGGACAAATGTCACAATGCTAAATGTCAAAAATGATAAGTGTCACCATGAAAAATGTCAAAAATGACAAATTTCAAGATGGCAAATGTCCAAGATGTCAAATGACAAATGTCACAATGCTAAATGTCCAAAATGACAAATTTCAAGATGGCAAATGTCAAAGATGTCAAATGACAGATGTCACAATGCTAAATGTCAAAAATGAAAAGTGTCACCATGAAAAATGTCAAAAATGACAAATTTCAAGATGGCAAATGTCAAAGATGTCAAATGACAAATGTCACAATGCTAAATGTCAAAAATGAAAAGTGTCACCATGAAAAATGTCAAAAATGACAAATTTCAAGATGGCAAATATCAAAGATGTCAAATGACAAATGTCACAATGCTAAATGTCAAAAATGATAAGTGTCACCATGAAAAATGTCAAAAATGACAATTTTCAAGATGGCAAATGTCCAAGTTGTCAAATGACAAATGTCACAATGCTAAATGTCAAAAATTACAAATTTCAAGATGGCAAATGTCAAAGATGTCAAATGACAAATGTCACAATGCTAAATGTCAAAAATGAAAAGTGTCACCATGAAAAATGTCAAAAATGACAAATTTCACGATGACAAATGTCAAAGATGTCCAATGACAAATGTCACAATGCTAAATGTCAAAAATGACAAATTTCAAAATGGCAAATGTCAAAAATGTCAAATGACAAATGTCACAATGCTAAATGTCAAAAATGAAAAGTGTCACCATGAAAAATGTCAAAAATGACAAATTTCAAGATGGGAAATGTCAAAGATGTCAAATGACAAATGTCACAATGCTAAATGTCAAAAATGAAAAGTGTCACCATGAAAAATGTCAAAAATAACAAATTTAAAGATGGCAAATGTCAAAGATGTCAAATGACAAATGTCACAATGCTAAATGTCAAAAATAAAAAGTGTCACTATGAAAAATGTCAAAAATGACAAACTTCAAGATGGCAAATGTCAAAGATGTCAAATAACAAATGTCACAATGCTAAATGTCAAAAATGAAAAGTGTCACCATGAAAAATGTCAAAAATGACAAATTTCAAGATGGCAAATGTCCAAGATGTCAAATGACAAATGTCACAATGCTAAATGTCAAAAATGACAAATTTCAAGATGGCAAATGTTAAAGATGTCGAATATGACAAATGTCACAATGCTAAATGTCAAAAATGAAAAGTGTCACCATGAAAAATGTCAAAAATGACAAATTTCAAGATGGCAAATGTCAAAGATGTCAAATGACAAATGTCACAATGCTAAATGTCAAAAATGAAAAGTGTCACCATGAAAAATGTCAAAAATGACAAATTTCAAGATGGCAAATATCAAAGATGTCAAATGACAAATGTCACAATGCTAAATGTCAAAAATGACAAATTTCAAGATGGCAAATGTCAAAGATGTCAAATGACAAATGTCACAATGCTAAATGTCAAAAATGAAAAGTGTCACCATGAAAAATGTCAAAAATGACAAATTTCAAGATGACAAATGTCAAAGATGTCAAATGACAAATGTCACAATGCTAAATGTCAAAAATGAAAAGTGTCACCATGAAAAATGTCAAAAATAACAAATTTTAAGATGACAAATGTCAAAGATGTCAAATGACAACTGTCACAATGCTAAATGTCAAAAATGAAAAGTGTCACCATGAAAAATGTCAAAAATGACAAATTTCAACATGGCAAATGTCAAAGATGTCAAATGACAAATGTCACAATGCTAAATGTCAAAAATGAAAAGTGTTACCATGAAAAATGTCAAAAATAACAAATTTCAAGATGGCAAATGTCAAAGATGTCAAATGACAAATGTCATAATGCTAAATGTCAAAAATGAAAAGTGTCACCATGAAAAATTTCAAAAATGACAAATTTCAAGATGGCAAATGTCAAAACTGACAAATGTCACAATGCTAAATGTCAAAAATGATAAGTGTCACCATGAAAAATGTCAAAAATGACAAATTTCAAGATGGCAAATGTCCAAGATGTTAAATGACAAATGTCACAATGCTAAATGTCAAAAATGACAAATTTCAAGATGGCAAATGTCAAAGATGTCAAATGACAAATGTCACAATGCTAAATGTCAAAAATGAAAAGTGTCACCATGAAAAATGTCAAAAATGACAAATTTCAAGATGGCAAATGTCAAAACTGACAAATGTCACAATGCTAAATGTCAAAAATGATAAGTGTCACCATGAAAAATGTCAAAAATGACAAATTTCAAGATGACATCTTTGACATTTGCCATCTTGAAATTTGTCATTTTTGAAATTTTTCATGGTGACACTTTTCATTTTTGACATTTAGCATTGTGACATTTGTCATTTGACATCTTTGACATTTGCCATCTTGAAATTTGTCATTTTTGACATTTTTCATGGTGACACTTTTCATTTTTGACATTTAGCATTGTGACATTTGTCATTTGACATCTTTGACATTTGCCATCTTGAAATTTGTCATTTTTGACATTTACCATTGTGACATTTGTCATTTGACATCTTTGATATTTGCCATCTTGAAATTTGTCATTTTTGACATTTTTCTTGGTGACACTTTTCATTTTTGACATTTAGCATTGTGACATTTGTCATTTGACATCTTTGACATTTGCCATCTTGAAATTTGTCATTTTTGACATTTTTCATGGTGACACTTTTCATTTTTGACATTTAGCATTGTGACATTTGTCATATTCGACATCTTTGACATTTGCCATCTTGAAATTTGTTATTTTTGACATTTTTTATGGTGACACTTTTCATTTTTGACATTTAGCATTGTGACATTTGTCATTTGACATCTTTGACATTTGCCATCTTGAAATTTTTCATTTTTGACATTTTTCATGGTGACACTTTTCATTTTTGACATTTAGCATTGTGACATTTGTCATTTGACATCTTTGACATTTGCCATCTTAAAATTTGTCATTTTTGACATTTAGCATTGTGACATTTGTCATTTGACATCTTGGACATTTGCATCTTGAAATTTGTCATTTTTGACATTTTTCATGGTGACACTTATCATTTTTGACATTTAGCATTGTGACATTTGTCAGTTTTGACATTTGCCATCTTGAAATTGGTCATTTTTGACATATTTTATGGTGACACTTTTCATTTTTGACATTTAACATTGTGACATTTGTCATTTGACATCTTTGACATTTGCCATCTTGAAATTTGTCATTTTTGACATTTAGCATTGTGACATTTGTCAGTTGACATCTTGGACATTTGCATCTTGAAATTTGTCATTTTTGACATTTTTTATGGTGACACTTATCATTTTTGACATTTAGCATTGTGACATTTGTCAGTTTTGACATTTGCCATCTTAAAATTTGTCATTTTTGACATATTTTATGGTGACACTTTTCATTTTTGACATTTAGCATTGTGACATTTGTCATTTGACATCTTTGACATTTGCCATCTTGAAATTTGTTATTTTTGACATTTTTTATGGTGACACTTTTCATTTTTGACATTTAGCATTGTTACATTTGTCATTTGACATCTTTGACATTTGCCATCTTGAAATTTGTCATTTTTGACATTTTTCATGGTGACACTTTTCATTTTTGACATTTAGCATTGTGACATTTGTCATTTGACATCTTTGACATTTGCCATCTTGAAATTTGTCATTTTTGATATTTTTCATTGTGACACTTTTCATTTTTGACATTTAGCATTGTGACATTTGTCATTTGACATCTTTGACATTTGCCATCTTGAAATTTGTCATTTTTGACATTTAGCATTGTGACATTTGTCATCTTTGATATTTGCCATCTTGAAATTTGTCATTTTTGACATTTTTCTTGATGACACTTTTCATTTTTGACATTTAGCATTGTGACATTTGTCATTTGACATCTTTGACATTTGCCATCTTGAAATTTGTCATTTTTGACATTTTTCATGGTGACACTTTTCATTTTTGACATTTAGCATTGTGACATTTGTCATATTCGACATCTTTGACATTTGCCATCTTGAAATTTGTTATTTTTGACATTTTTCATGGTGACACTTTTCATTTTTGACATTTAGCATTGTGACATTTGTCATTTGACATCTTTGACATTTGCCATCTTGAAATTTTTCATTTTTGACACTTTTCATTTTTGACATTTAGCATTGCGACATATGTCATTTGACATCTTTGACATTTGCCAACTTGAAATTTGTCATTTTTGACATTTTTCATGGTGACACTTTTCATTTTTGACATTTAGCATTGTGACATTTGTCATTTGACATCTTTGACATTTGCCATCTTGAAATTTGTCATTTTTGACATTTTTTATGGTGACACTTTTCATTTTTGACATTTAGCATTGTGACATTTGTCATTTGACATCTTTGACATTTGCCATCTTGAAATTTGTCATTTTTGACATTTTTCATGGTGACACTTTTCATTTTTGACATTTAGCATTGTGACATTTGTCATTTGACATCTTTGACATTTGCCATCTTGAAATTTGTCATTTTTAACATTTAGCATTGTGACATTCGTCATTTGACATCTTGGACATTTGCCATCTTGAAATTTGTCATTTTTGACATTTTTCATGGTGACACTTATCATTTTTGACATTTAGCATTGTGACATTTGTCAGTTTTGACATTTGCCATCTTGAAATTTGTCATTTTTGACATTTTTCATGGTGACACTTTTCATTTTTGACATTTAGCATTGTGACATTTGTCATTTGACATCTTTGACATTTGCCATCTTGAAATTTGTTATTTTTGACATTTTTCATGGTGACACTTTTCATTTTTGACATTTAGCATTGTGACATTTGTCATTTGACATCTTTGACATTTGCCATCTTGAAATTTGTCATTTTTGAAATTTTTCATGGTGACACTTTTCATTTTTGACATTTAGCATTGTGACATTTGTCATTTGACATCTTTGACATTTGCCATCTTGAAATTTGTCATTTTTGACATTTTTCATGGTGACACTTTTCATTTTTGACATTTAGCATTGTGACATTTGTCATTTGACATCTTTGACATTTGCCATCTTGAAATTTGTCATTTTTGACATTTAGCATTGTGACATTTGTCATTTAACATCTTGGACATTTGCCATCTTGAAATTTGTCATTTTTGACATTTTTCATGGTGACACTTATCATTTTTGACATTTATCATTGTGACATTTGTCAGTTTTGACATCTTTGACATTTGCCATCTTGAAATTTGTCATTTTTGACATTTTTCATGGTGACACTTTTCATTTTTGACATTTAGCATTGTGACATTTGTCATATTCGACATCTTTGACATTTGCCATCTTGAAATTTGTTATTTTTGACATTTTTTATGGTGACACTTTTCATTTTTGACATTTAGCATTGTGACATTTGTCATTTGACATCTTTGACATTTGCCATCTTGAAATTTTTCATTTTTGACATTTTTCATGGTGACACTTTTCATTTTTGACATTTAGCATTGTGACATTTGTCATTTGACATCTTTGACATTTGCCATCTTGAAATTTGTCATTTTTGACCTTTAGCATTGTGACATTTGTCATTTAACATCTTGGACATTTGCATCTTGAAATTTGTCATTTTTGACATTTTTCATGGTGACACTTATCATTTTTGACATTTAGCATTGTGACATTTGTCAGTTTTGACATTTGCCATCTTGAAATTTGTCATTTTTGACATATTTTATGGTGACACTTTTCATTTTTGACATTTAGCATTGTGACATTTGTCATTTGACATCTTTGACATTTGCCATCTTGAAATTTGTCATTTTTGACATTTAGCATTGTGACATTTGTCAGTTGACATCTTGGACATTTGCATCTTGAAATTTGTCATTTTTGACATTTTTTATGGTGACACTTATCATTTTTGACATTTAGCATTGTGACATTTGTCATTTGACATCTTTGACATTTGCCATCTTGAAATTTGTCATTTTTGACATTTAGCATTGTGACATTTGTCATTTGACATCTTTGATATTTGCCATCTTGAAATTTGTCATTTTTGACATTTTTCATGGTGACACTTTTCATTTTTGACATTTAGCATTGTGACATTTGTCATATAACATCTTTGACATTTGCCATCTTAAAATTTGTCATTTTTGACATTTGTTATGGTGACACTTTTCATTTTTGACATTTAGCATTGTGACATTTGTCATATTCGACATCTTTGACATTTGCCATCTTGAAATTTGTGATTTTTGACATTTTTCATGGTGACACTTTTCATTTTTGACATTTAGCATTGTGACATTTGTCATTTGACATCTTTGACATTTGCCATCTTGAAATTTGTCATTATTGACATTTTTCATGGGGACACTTTTCATTTTTGACATTTAGCAATGTGACATTTGACATTTGACATCTTTGACATTTGCCATCTTAAAATTTGTCATTTTTGACATTTGTTATGGTGACACTTTTCATTTTTGACATTTAGCATTGTGACATTTGTCATATTCGACATCTTTGACATTTGCCATCTTGAAATTTGTGATTTTTGACATTTTTCACGATGTCACTTTTCATTTTTAACATTTAGCATTGTGACATTTGTCATTTGACATCTTAGACATTTGCCATCTTGAAATTTGTCATTTTTGACACTTTCCATTTTTGACATATAGCATTGTGACATTTGTCATTTGACATCTTTGACATTTGCCATCTTGAAATTTGTCATTTTTGACATTTTTCATGGTGACACTTATCATTTTTGACATTTAGCATTGTGACATTTGTCAGTTTTGACATTTGCTATCTTGAAATTTGTCATTTTTGACATATTTTATGGTGACACTTTTCATTTTTGACATTTAGCATTGTGACATTTGTCATTTGACATCTTTGACATTTGCCATCTTGAAATTTGTTATTTTTGACATTTTTCATGGTGACACTTTTCATTTTTGACATTTAGCATTGTGACATTTGTCATTTGACATCTTTGACATTTGCCATCTTGAAATTTGTCATTTTTGACATTTTTTATGGTGACACTTTTCATTTTTGACATTTAGCATTGTGACATTTGTCATTTGACATCTTTGACATTTGCCATCTTGAAATTTGTCATTTTTGACATTTAGCATTGTGACATTCGTCATTTGACATCTTGGACATTTGCCATCTTGAAATTGGTCATTTTTGACATTTTTCATAGTGACACTTATCATTTTTGACATTTAGCATTGTGACATTTGTCAGTTTTGACATTTGCCATCTTGAAATTTGTCATTTTTGACATTTTTCATGGTGACACTTTTCATTTTTGACATTTAGCATTGTGACATTGGTCATTTGACATCTTTGACATTTGCCATCTTGAAATTTGTTATTTTTGACATTTTTCATGGTGACACTTTTCATTTTTGACATTTAGCATTGTGACATTTGTCATTTGACATCTTTGACATTTGCCATCTTGAAATTTTTCATTTTTGACACTTTTAATTTTTGACATTTAGCATTGTGACATATGTCATTTGACATCTTTGACATTTGCCAACTTGAAATTTGTCATTTTTGACATTTTTCATGGTGACACTTTTCATTTTTGACATTTAGCATTGTGACATTTGTCATTTGACATCTTTGACATTTGCCATCTTGAAATTTGTCATTTTTGACATTTTTTATGGTGACACTTTTCATTTTTGACCTTTAGCATTGTGACATTTGTCATTTGACATCTTTGACATTTGCCATCTTGAAATTTGTCATTTTTGACATTTTTCATGTTGACACTTTTCATTTTTGACATTTAGCATTGTGACATTTGTCATTTGACATCTTTGACATTTGCCATCTTGAAATTTGTCATTTTTGACATTTAGCATTGTGACATTTGTCATTTGACATCTTGGACATTTGCCATCTTGAAATTTGTCATTTTTGACATTTTTCATGGTGACACTTATCATTTTTGACATTTAGCATTGTGACATTTGTCCTTTAACATCTTTGACATTTGCTATCTTGAAATTTGTCATTTTTGACATTTAGCATTGTGACATTTGTCATTTGACATCTTTGACATTTGCCATCTTGAAATTTGTTATTTTTGACATTTTTCATGGTGACACTTTTCATTTTTGACATTTAGCATTGTGACATTTGTCATTTGACATCTTTGACATTTGCCATCTTGAAATTTGTTATTTTTGACATTTTTGATGGTGACACTTTTCATTTTTGACATTTAGCATTGTGACATTTGTCATTTGACATCTTTGACATTTGCCATCTTGAAATTTGTCATTTTTGACATTTTTTATGGTGACACTTTTCATTTTTGACATTTAGCATTGTGACATTTGTCATTTGACATCTTTGACATTTGCCATCTTGAAATTTGTCATTTTTGACATTTTTCATGTTGACACTTTTCATTTTTGACATTTTTTTCAAATCAAATCAAATCGTTTATTCATAAAAGATACATAGTACATTGCTCACAATTATAAACTAGGCTATACCTGACCCTTGAAAGGGTCGTCTTGTATTTTTAGTAATTGTCAATTGTATTATGTCGTTTAGTGACTATAAACTTAATTATTAACTACAAAAAAGAAAACACAAAAAAAAACCTTAATGATCGCAGTCTGAGGATGTTAGTGAAGTGTAAATAATTTTCAAATATATTTGTTTATGTATAAAGTAAAAATAATACGTTTACATTAATAACAAAATTCTGAGCGGTATTGTGATAAATGGAAGTACAGCTTTTTGGAAAACATTGAAGGATTGTTGATCCTCTTTAAGCTGGCAGGTATTTTATTGTAAAATTTTGGGCCGAGATATGAAATAAATTTTTGGTTTAATGTCGTCCTCATTTTCGGAACTGCAAGAGTCCCCCCAAGACGATTACGTGTACTAAAAGGATGACTTATAACCCCTCTCAACTCTGATACCCTTTTAACGAACGTACACGATTTCAAAATGTACAAGCATTGTATATCCAATAGGCCTGACTCTAAATAAAGTTGTTCGTAGAATAAAATTTATTTTTGAATAAAATAATTTTAATCAAGTATTTTTGACGTATGTTTAATGAGTTAGTTAATGTTTTGTAAGTTCCTCCCCAAATTATTATTCCATATTGTATTATAGATTCAATTAATGATCTGTACACGGTTATAAGTTTTCTGTGATTAAGTATTTGACGAAGTTGGTAAAATATAAAAAGAAATGGTTTTAACTTTTTTGTTAATTGGTTTATATGACCTTCCCAGCGTAATCGACTGTCCACAACGATTCCAAGATATTTAGTTTCGTTCGTGACAAGGATGCGCTCGTTGCACTGGCATGTACCGTGGCATGACAAACTATGTACAGTCAAATAATTAAAATGTATTTGTTCCGAGGAACTCGCAAAAAATGGCATGAAATGTGTTTTGGTAATATTTAAAGATAGTCTATGCGAATCCAACCAACTGACAACCTTTTTTATTCCCATTTCAGCCTTCTGCTTAGCTTCGTCCCAGGTAGTAGCTGAAAATACCAGTGCCGTGTCATCAGCGTAAGTTATGATTTCGCCGTCTATGTCAGTTTCAAGAAGCTCGTTTATGTAAGCTATAAACATAATGGGACCTAGTACAGTGCCCTGAGGCACACCAGTTTTAGTGACTAATGGTTCACTGAAAGTATTTCCAACTTTTACCACCTGGTTTCTGCCAGTCAGATATGACCTAAATAAGTTTAAAACTTGACCCCTTATTCCATAATTTTCAAGTTTCTCTAACAACAGACCGTGAGGGACCGTATCGAATGCCTTTCGTAGATCCAAAAATATTCCAATTGTTTTATTATTAGAGTTGATAGAATTATATATGTTTTTAAAACAGAAGTATAAGGCATCTTGTGTTGACAGGTTCTTACGAAACCCGAACTGTCGGTGAGAGATGATATTATATTTATCAAAATAATTATTAAGTCTGATAGCTATTGCTTTTTCAAATATCTTTGAGAACTGACTGGTGACAGATATGGGACGATAGTTGTTTGGATCTTCTCTACTTCCAGATTTTTTATAAATAGGAGTTACTATGGAATGTTTTAACGAAGACGGAAATTCTCCAAGATTAAAACACATATTAATAAGGTACACTAATGGGGACAATAAATGCTGACGACAATTTTTAATAACCTTTACCCAGATACCATCAGCTCCCATCGACGCACCATCTCTCAGACCAACAATAATGCTGTTTATTTCGTTTTCTGTGACTGGCTCAAGGAACATAGAAGATGAGATATTTGGCTTATGACCTGACGTCGAAGAGGGGCCAATATAGGTGGGTACAAAAGAATCACTAACTCCAACAAAATATTCATTTAATTTATTAGCTACTATTTCTGGGTTACTTATATTCAGACCGTTATCCTGAAGAGTGATAGAAACAGTTTCGTTGTTTTCTCGGCCTATAAACTCTTTAATGGTATTTCAAACTTTTTTAATGTCTTGACCAGCATTGTCAATTTTATTAGAGTAATAGTTATATTTTTGTTTTGAAACTAGTTTTGTCAGTGTGTTTCGATAGTTACGGTATTCACTCAAAAGGTGATCGCTTGGATGTTTCAATAATTGCTTCTTCATTTTGTCTCTGCGATTCATTGACGTTATTAAACCAAGTGTTATCCAAGGCTTAATCTTTACAAACTTTTTTCGGATTTTTCGCTCTTGAGAACTGGCCTCTATATGTGATTTCAATGTATGAATAAAATTCCCAAAAGACTCATTTAAATTATCACACATGTATACAGACTCCCAATATTCTTTCTCCAAAGAAGCATTCAGTTTCAATATATCTGTTGTTTTGTATGTATTTACGGGTGTGTTAATATTGACATTTTTAGATGGGATTTCTAATTTGCATAATACTGGATAGTGATCAGTAATATCGGACTGCAAAACTATTGGAGTTATTTTGGGAAATAAGTTATTTTGAAGTTTAAGAAATATGTGGTCAATACACGACTGTGACTCCTGTGATACCCTAGTGGGGGAATTAATTACGGAAACAAATCCTCTATAACCCAGTATATTAGTGTAATTATTAACGGTCACACATTTTGTTTTTAGGAGATCTACGTTTATGTCACCAATAAGAAAATTAATTTGTGAATTTAAGTTTGTGTCAAGGTAGGACTCCAGTCGCTCCAAAAATGAGTCAACAGCATATGACGGCGGACGATAAATTGCTAGAATAGAGACTGTCTTATCAAGAAAAGTAAAGTTTAGGTTGGTGAAAGTTGGTTTATCAGTATTGTCAAATATAACTTCAACACTCAGCTCAATCTTCACATATATCACAATTCCGTCGTTTTGGTTAAAATGGCTTTGATTATAAAATGTATTATATCCCTCTATAGCAAAATGGTTAATATTTTCGACTTCCCATGTCTCAGATAGCACTATACAATCAAATTTAGTTTTTAAACTTTCAAGAAGAACAACTAGCTGATCATAGTTTCGTTTAATACTCCTTATATTTAAATGAAATATTGAGATACCCACCTCGTTAGAAAAAATAGAATTACAATCATATACATACTTTAGGTTCAATGTTTTAGGCTCACCACTAACATCCTCGCCGTCAATCAAATCTACATTATCGATAACCATTCTGTGACCAAATTAAGTTCTAGACATAACATCGCTCTATATATCACCTACAATAATTAATATGAGGATTAATTATACTAGTAAACAAAGCAAATCGATTGGCAAAAACCAACCGGTTATTTGTAAAACGTAAGGTTTCTACCTAATTATTTTAACTTAATTAATAACCTATCCTTACCCAACTAAAACTAATGTAATCTTTATGGATTTTTTGACAATAAAAAAAATAAACTTGTACTTACATTTATAATGATACATATTGTGCGAATTATTTAGGTATGAAATTGTTGTACCATCTATTAATAGCTAAGAATAAACAATGCAAAATATTTAAGATTAAACATTTAAGGTATATACTTTTTGTTAAAAGAACATAAACAGTACCGCACATATTTATCAGGGTTAGAAATTTGACAGTAGAAAATAAATAAAATTGTTGCCAATGACCAATAACAAAAACATTAACTACTCGTTTACTTAGTTTCCAAATATTATACTAAACAGTAATACTTGGTAGATAGTTTAAACATAAACAATTAGAACTAATTTAAGAATGAAATAGAACCATCACTAATATAGGTACTAATATAATTTTTGACAATACCTATAAACTTTTAAAGTATAAACATACCAAGTTGTTCATGTTGTCAAGGTTGTTTCGCTGTTAGAATTGTCTATTTAGCATTGTGACATTTGTCATTTGACATCTTTGACATTTGCCATCTTGAAATTTGTCATTTTTGACATTTAGCATTGTGACATTCGTCATTTGACATCTTGGACATTTGCCATCTTGAAATTGGTCATTTTTGACATTCTTCATGGTGACACTTATCATTTTTGACATTTAGCATTGTGACATTTGTCAGTTTTGACATTTGCCATCTTGAAATTTGTCATTTTTGACATTTTTCATGGTGACACTTTTCATTTTTGACATTTAGCATTGTGACATTGGTCATTTGACATCTTTGACATTTGCCATCTTGAAATTTGTTATTTTTGACATTTTTCATGGTGACACTTTTCATTTTTGACATTTAGCATTGTGACATTTGTCATTTGACATCTTTGACATTTGCCATCTTGAAATTTTTCATTTTTGACACTTTTAATTTTTGACATTTAGCATTGTGACATATGTCATTTGACATCTTTGACATTTGCCAACTTGAAATTTGTCATTTTTGACATTTTTCATGGTGACACTTTTCATTTTTGACATATAGCATTGTGACATTTGTCATTTGACATCTTTGACATTTGCCATCTTGAAATTTGTCATTTTTGACATTTTTTATGGTGACACTTTTCATTTTTGACATTTAGCATTGTGACATTTGTCATTTGACATCTTTGACATTTGCCATCTTGAAATTTGTCATTTTTGACATTTTTCATGGTGACACTTTTCATTTTTGACATTTAGCATTGTGACATTTGTCATTTGACATCTTTGACATTTGCCATCTTGAAATTTGTCATTTTTAACATTTAGCATTGTGACATTCGTCATTTGACATCTTGGACATTTGCCATCTTGAAATTTGTCATTTTTGACATTTTTCATGGTGACACTTATCATTTTTGACATTTAGCATTGTGACATTTGTCAGTTTTGACATTTGCCATCTTGAAATTTGTCATTTTTGACATTTTTCATGGTGACACTTTTCATTTTTGACATTTAGCATTGTGACATTTGTCATTTGACATCTTTGACATTTGCCATCTTGAAATTTGTTATTTTTGACATTTTTCATGGTGACACTTTTCATTTTTGACATTTAGCATTGTGACATTTGTCATTTGACATCTTTGACATTTGCCATCTTGAAATTTGTCATTTTTGAAATTTTTCATGGTGACACTTTTCATTTTTGACATTTAGCATTGTGACATTTGTCATTTGACATCTTTGACATTTGCCATCTTAAAATTTGTCATTTTTGACATTTAGCATTGTGACATTCGTCATTTGACATCTTGGACATTTGCCATCTTGAAATTTGTCATTTTTGACATTTTTCATGGTGACACTTATCATTTTTGACATTTAGCATTGTGACATTTGTCAGTTGTGACATTTGCCATCTTGAAATTTGTCATTTTTGACATTTTTCATGGTGACACTTTTCATTTTTGACATTTAGCATTGTGACATTTGTCATTTAACATCTTTGACATTTGCCATCTTGAAATTTGTTATTTTTGACATTTTTCATGGTGACACTTTTCATTTTTGACATTTAGCATTGTGACATTTATTATTTGACATCTTTGACATTTGCTATCTTGAAATTTGTCATTTTTGACATTTTTCATGGTGACACTTTTCATTTTTGACATTAAGCATTGTGACATTTGTCATTTGACATCTTTGACATTTGCCATCTTGAAATTTGTTATTTTTGACATTTTTCATGGTGACACTTTTCATTTTTGACATTTAGCATTGTGACATTTGTCATTTGACATCTTTGACATTTGCCATCTTGAAATTTGTCATTTTTGACATTTTTCATGGTGACACTTTTCATTTTTGACATTTAGCATTGTGACATTTGTCATTTGACATTTGCCATCTTAAAATTTGTCATTTTTAACATTTAGCATTGTAACATTTGTCATTTGACATCTTCTATATTTGCCATCTTGAAATTTGTCATTTTTGACATTTTTCATGGTGACACTTTTCATTTTTGACATTAAGCATTGTGACATTTGTCATATTCGACATCTTTGACATTTGCCATCTTGAAATTTGTGATTTTTGACATTTTTCATGGTGACACTTTTCATTTTTGACATTTAGCATTGTGACATTTGTCATTTGACATCTTTGACATTTGCCATCTTGAAATTTGTCATTTTTGACATTTAGCATTGTGACATTTGTCATTTGACATCTTTGATATTTGCCATCTTGAAATTTGTCATTTTGGACATTTTTCATGGTGACACTTTTCATTTTTGACATTTAGCATTGTGACATTTATTATTTGACATCTTTGACATTTGCCATCTTGAAATTTGTCATTTTTGACATTTTTCATGGTGACACTTTTCATTTTTGACATTTAGCATTGTGACATTTGTCATATTCGACATCTTTGACATTTGCCATCTTGAAATTTGTGATTTTTGACATTTTTCATGGTGACACTTTTCATTTTTGACATTTAGCATTGTGACATTTGTCATTTGACATCTTTGACATTTGCCATCTTGAAATTTGTTATTTTTGACATTTTTCATGGTGACACTTTTCATTTTTGACATTTAGCATTGTGACATTTATTATTTGACATCTTTGACATTTGCCATCTTGAAATTTGTCATTTTTGACATTTTTCATGGTAACACTTTTCATTTTTGACATTTAGCATTGTGACATTTGTCATATTCGACATCTTTGACATTTGCCATCTTGAAATTTGTGATTTTTGACATTTTTCATGGTGACACTTTTCATTTTTGACATTTAGCATTGTGACATTTGTCATATTCGACATCTTTGACATTTGCCATCTTGAAATTTGTGATTTTTGACATTTTTCATGGTGACACTTTTCATTTTTGACATTTAGCATTGTGACATTTGTCATTTAACATCTTTGACATTTGCCATCTTGAAATTTGTCATTTTTGACATTTTTCATGGTAACACTTTTCATTTTTGACATTTAGCATTGTGACATTTGTCATATTCGACATCTTTGACATTTGCCATCTTGAAATTTGTGATTTTTGACATTTTTCATGGTGACACTTTTCATTTTTGACATTTAGCATTGTGACATTTGTCATTTGACATCTTTGACATTTGCCATCTTGAAATTTGTCATTATTGACATTTTTCATGGGGACACTTTTCATTTTTGACATTTAGCATTGTGACATTTGACATTTGACATCTTTGACATTTGCCATCTTGAAATTTGTCATTTTTGACATTTTTCATGGTGACACTTTTCATTTTTGACATTTAGCATTGTGACATTTGTCATTTGACATCTTTGACATTTGCCATCCTGAAATTTGTCATTTTTGACATTTTTCACGGTGTCACTTTTCATTTTTGACATTTAGCATTGTGACATTTGTCATTTGACATCTTAGACATTTGCCATCTTGAAATTTGTCATTTTTGACACTTTCCATTTTTGACATTTAGCATTGTGACATTTGTCATTTGACATCTTTGACATTTGCCATCTTGAAATTTGTCATTTTTGACATTTTTCATGGTGACACTTTTCATTTTTGACATTTAGCATTGTGACATTTGTCATTTGACATCTTTGACATTTGCCATCTTGAAATTTGTCATTTTTGACATTTTTCACGGTGTCACTTTTCATTTTTGACATTTCGCATTGTGACATTTGTCATTTGACATCTTAGACATTTGCCATCTTGAAATTTGTCATTTTTGACACTTTCCATTTTTGACATTTAGCATTGTGACATTTGTCATTTGACATCTTGGACATTTGCCATCTTGAAATTTGTCATTTTTGACATTTTTCATGGTGACACTCATCATTTTTGACATTTAGCATTGTGACATTTGTCAGTTTTGACATTTGCCATCTTGAAATTTGTCATTTTTGACATTTTTTATGGTGAAACTTTTCATTTTTGACATTTAGCATTGTGACATTTGTCATTTGACATCTTTGACATTTGCCATCTTAAAATTTGTCATTTTTGACATTTTTCATGGTGACACTTTTCATTTTTGACATTTAGCATTGTAACATTTGTCATTTGACATCTTTGACATTTGCCATCTTGAAATTTGTCATTTTTGACATTTTTCATGGTGACACTTTTCATTTTTGACATTTAGCATTGTGACATTTTCCATTTGACATCTTTGACATTTGCCATCTTGAAATTTGTCATTTTTGACATTTTTCATGGTGACACTTTTCATTTTTGACATTTAGCATTGTGACATTTGTCATTTGACATCTTTGACATTTGCCATCTTGAAATTTGTCATTTTTGACATTTAGCATTGTGACATTTGTCATTTGACATCTTGGACATTTGCCATCTTGAAATTTGTCATTTTTGACATTTTTCATGGTGACACTTTGCATTTTTGACATTTAGCATTGTGACATTTGTCATTTGACATCTTTGACATTTGCCATCTTGAAATTTGTCATTTTGGACATGTTTCATGGTGACCCTTTTCATTTTTGACATTTAGCATTGTGACATTTGTCATTTGACATCTTTGACATTTGCCATCTTGAAATTTGTCATTTTTGACATTTTTCATGGTGACACTTTTCATTTTTGACATTTAGCATTGTGACATTTGTCATTTGACATCTTTGACATTTGCCATCTTGAAATTTGTTATTTTTGACATTTTTCATGGTGACACTTTTCATTTTTGACATTTAGCATTGTGACATTTGCCATTTGACATCTTTGACATTTGCCATCTTGAAATTTGTCATTTTTGACATTTTTCATGTTGACACTTTTCATTTTTGACATTTAGCATTGTGACATTTGTCATTTAACATCTTTGACATTTGCCATCTTGAAATTTGTCATTTTTGACATTTCGCATTGTGACATTTGTCATATTCGACATCTTTGACATTTGCCATCTTGAAATTTGTGATTTTTGACATTTTTCATGGTGACACTTTTCATTTTTGACATTTAGCATTGTGACATTTGTCATATTCGACATCTTTGACATTTGCCATCTTGAAATTTGTGATTTTTGACATTTTTCATGGTGACACTTTTCATTTTTGACATTTAGCATTGTGACATTTGTCATTTAACATCTTTGACATTTGCCATCTTGAAATTTGTCATTTTTGACATTTTTCATGGTGACACTTTTCATTTTTGACATTTAGCATTGTGACATTTGTCATATTCGACATCTTTGACATTTGCCATCTTGAAATTTGTAATTTTTGACATTTTTCATGGTGACACTTTTCATTTTTGACATTTAGCATTGTGACATTTGTCATTTGACATCTTTGACATTTGCCATCTTGAAATTTGTCATTATTGACATTTTTCATGGGGACACTTTTCATTTTTGACATTTAGCATTGTGACATTTGACATTTGACATCTTTGACATTTGCCATCTTGAAATTTGTCATTTTTGACATTTTTCATGGTGACACTTTTCATTTTTGACATTTAGCATTGTGACATTTGTCATTTGACATCTTTGACATTTGCCATCTTGAAATTTGTCATTTTTGACATTTTTCACGGTGTCACTTTTCATTTTTGACATTTAGCATTGTGACATTTGTCATTTGACATCTTAGACATTTGCCATCTTGAAATTTGTCATTTTTGACACTTTCCATTTTTGACATTTAGCATTGCGACATTTGTCATTTGACATCTTTGACATTTGCCATCTTGAAATTTGTCATTTTTGACATTTTTCATGGTGACACTTTTCATTTTTGACATTTAGCATTGTGACATTTGTCATTTGACATCTTTGACATTTGCCATCTTGAAATTTGTCATTTTTGACATTTTTCATGGTGACACTCATCATTTTTGACATTTAGCATTGTGACATTTGTCAGTTTTGACATTTGCCATCTTGAAATTTGTCATTTTTGACATTTTTTATGGTGACACTTTTCATTTTTGACATTTAGCATTGTGACATTTGTCATTTGACATCTTTGACATTTGCCATCTTAAAATTTGTCATTTTTGACATTTTTCATGGTGACACTTTTCATTTTTGACATTTAGCATTGTGACATTTGTCATTTGACATCTTTGACATTTGCCATCTTGAAATTTGTCATTTTTGACATTTTTCATGGTGACACTTTTCATTTTTGACATTTAGCATTGTGACATTTGTCATTTGACATCTTTGACATTTGCAATCTTGAAATTTGTCAGTTTTGACATTTTTCATGGTGACACTTTTTATTTTTGACATTTAGCATTGTGACATTTGTCATTTGACATCTTTGACATTTGCCATCTTGAAATTTCTTATTTTTGACATTTTTCATGGTGACACTTTTCATTTTTGACATTTAGCATTGTGACATTTTCCATTTGACATCTTTGACATTTGCCATCTTGAAATTTGTCATTTTTGACATTTTTCATGGTGACACTTTTCATTTTTGACATTTAGCATTGTGACATTTGTGATTTGACATCTTTGACATTTGCCATCTTGAAATTTGTCATTTTTGACATTTTTCATGGTGACACTTTTTATTTTTGACATTTAGCATTGTGACATTTGTCATTTGACATCTTTGACATTTGCCATCTTGAAATTTGTCATTTTTGACATTTTTTATGGTGACCCTTTTCATTTTTGACATTTAGCATTGTGACATTTGTCATTTGACATCTTTGACATTTGCCATCTTGAATTTTGTCATTTTTGACATTTTTCATGGTGACACTTTTCATTTTTGACATTTAGCATTGTGACATTTGTCATTTGACATCTTTGACATTTGCCATCTTGAAATTTGTTATTTTTGACATTTTTCATGGTGACACTTTTCATTTTTGACATTTAGCATTGTGACATTTGTCATTTGACATCTTTGACATTTGCCATCTTGAAATTTGTCATTTTTGACATTTTTCACGGTGTCACTTTTCATTTTTGACATTTAGCATTGTGACATTTGTCATTTGACATCTTAGACATTTGCCATCTTGAAATTTGTCATTTTTGACACTTTCCATTTTTGACATTTAGCATTGCGACATTTGTCATTTGACATCTTTGACATTTGCCATCTTGAAATTTGTCATTTTTGACATTTTTCATGGTGACACTTTTCATTTTTGACATTTAGCATTGTGACATTTGTCATTTGACATCTTTGACATTTGCCATCTTGAAATTTGTCATTTTTGACATTTTTCATGGTGACACTCATCATTTTTGACATTTAGCATTGTGACATTTGTCAGTTTTGACATTTGCCATCTTGAAATTTGTCATTTTTGACATTTTTTATGGTGACACTTTTCATTTTTGACATTTAGCATTGTGACATTTGTCATTTGACATCTTTGACATTTGCCATCTTAAAATTTGTCATTTTTGACATTTTTCATGGTGACACTTTTCATTTTTGACATTTAGCATTGTGACATTTGTCATTTGACATCTTTGACATTTGCCATCTTGAAATTTGTCATTTTTGACATTTTTCATGGTGACACTTTTCATTTTTGACATTTAGCATTGTGACATTTGTCATTTGACATCTTTGACATTTGCAATCTTGAAATTTGTCAGTTTTGACATTTTTCATGGTGACACTTTTTATTTTTGACATTTAGCATTGTGACATTTGTCATTTGACATCTTTGACATTTGCCATCTTGAAATTTCTTATTTTTGACATTTTTCATGGTGACACTTTTCATTTTTGACATTTAGCATTGTGACATTTTCCATTTGACATCTTTGACATTTGCCATCTTGAAATTTGTCATTTTTGACATTTTTCATGGTGACACTTTTCATTTTTGACATTTAGCATTGTGACATTTGTGATTTGACATCTTTGACATTTGCCATCTTGAAATTTGTCATTTTTGACATTTTTCATGGTGACACTTTTTATTTTTGACATTTAGCATTGTGACATTTGTCATTTGACATCTTTGACATTTGCCATCTTGAAATTTGTCATTTTTGACATTTTTTATGGTGACCCTTTTCATTTTTGACATTTAGCATTGTGACATTTGTCATTTGACATCTTTGACATTTGCCATCTTGAATTTTGTCATTTTTGACATTTTTCATGGTGACACTTTTCATTTTTGACATTTAGCATTGTGACATTTGTCATTTGACATCTTTGACATTTGCCATCTTGAAATTTGTTATTTTTGACATTTTTCATGGTGACACTTTTCATTTTTGACATTTAGCATTGTGACATTTGCCATTTGACATCTTTGACATTTGCCATCTTGAAATTTGTCATTTCTGACATTTTTCATGTTGACACTTTTCATTTTTGACATTTAGCATTGTGACATTTGTCATTTGACATCTTTGACATTTGCCATCTTGAAATTTGTCATTTTTGACATTTAGCATTGTGACATTCGTCATTTGACATCTTGGACATTTGCCATCTTGAAATTTGTCATTTTTGACATTTTTCATGGTGACACTTATCATTTTTGACATTTAGCATTGTGACATTTGTCAGTTGTGACATTTGCCATCTTGAAATTTGTCATTTTTGACATTTTTCATGGTGACACTTTTCATTTTTGACATTTAGCATTGTGACATTTGTCATTTAACATCTTTGACATTTGCCATCTTGAAATTTGTTATTTTTGACATTTTTCATGGTGACACTTTTCATTTTTGACATTTAGCATTGTGACATTTATTATTTGACATCTTTGACATTTGCCATCTTGAAATTTGTCATTTTTGACATTTTTCATGGTGACACTTTTCATTTTTGACATTTAGCATTGTGACATTTGTCATTTGACATCTTTGACATTTGCCATCTTGAAATTTGTTATTTTTGACATTTTTCATGGTGACACTTTTCATTTTTGACATTTAGCATTGTGACATTTGTCATTTGACATCTTTGACATTTGCCATCTTGAAATTTGTCATTTTTGACATTTTTCATGGTGACACTTTTCATTTTTACATTTAGCATTGTGACATTTGTCATTTGACATTTGCCATCTTAAAATTTGTCATTTTTAACATTTAGCATTGTGACATTTGTCATTTGACATCTTCTATATTTGCCATCTTGAAATTTGTCATTTTTGACATTTTTCATGGTGACACTTTTCATTTTTGACATTTAGCATTGTGACATTTGTCATATTCGACATCTTTGACATTTGCCATCTTGAAATTTGTCATTTTTGACATTTTTCACGGTGTCACTTTTCATTTTTGACATTTAGCATTGTGACATTTGTCATTTGACATCTTAGACATTTGCCATCTTGAAATTTGTCATTTTTGACACTTTCCATTTTTGACATTTAGCATTGTGACATTTGTCATTTGACATCTTTGACATTTGCCATCTTGAAATTTGTCATTTTTGACATTTTTCATGGTGACACTTATCCTTTTTGACATTTAGCATTGTGACATTTGTCAGTTTTGACATTTGCCATCTTGAAATTTGTCATTTTTGACATATTTTATGGTGACACTTTTCATTTTTGACATTTAGCATTGTGACATTTGTCATTTGACATCTTTGACATTTGCCATCTTGAAATTTGTTATTTTTGACATTTTTTATGGTAACACTTTTCATTTTTGACATTTAGCATTGTGACATTTGTCATTTGACATCTTTGACATTTGCCATCTTGAAATTTGTCATTTTTGAAATTTTTCATGGTGACACTTTTCATTTTTGACATTTAGCATTGTGACATTTGTCATTTGACATCTTTGACATTTGCCATCTTGAAATTTGTCATTTTTGACATTTTTCATGGTGACACTTTTCATTTTTGACATTTAGCATTGTGACATTTGTCATTTGACATCTTTGACATTTGCCATCTTGAAATTTGTCATTTTTGACATTTACCATTGTGACATTTGTCATTTGACATCTTTGATATTTGCCATCTTGAAATTTGTCATTTTTGACATTTTTCTTGGTGACACTTTTCATTTTTGACATTTAGCATTGTGACATTTGTCATTTGACATCTTTGACATTTGCCATCTTGAAATTTGTCATTTTTGACATTTTTCATGGTGACACTTTTCATTTTTGACATTTAGCATTGTGACATTTGTCATATTCGACATCTTTGACATTTGCCATCTTGAAATTTGTTATTTTTGACATTTTTTATGGTGACACTTTTCATTTTTGACATTTGTCATTTGACATCTTTGACATTTGCCATCTTGAAATTTTTCATTTTTGACATTTTTCATGGTGACACTTTTCATTTTTGACATTTAGCATTGTGACATTTGTCATTTGACATCTTTGACATTTGCTATCTTGAAATTTGTCATTTTTGACATTTAGCATTGTGACATTTGTCATTTGACATCTTGGACATTTGCATCTTGAAATTTGTCATTTTTGACATTTTTCATGGTGACACTTATCATTTTTGACATTTAGCATTGTGACATTTGTCAGTTTTGACATTTGCCATCTTGAAATTTGTCATTTTTGACATATTTTATGGTGACACTTTTCATTTTTGACATTTAACATTGTGACATTTGTCATTTGACATCTTTGACATTTGCCATCTTGAAATTTGTCATTTTTGACATTTAGCATTGTGACATTTGTCAGTTGACATCTTGGACATTTGCATCTTGAAATTTGTCATTTTTGACATTTTTTATGGTGACACTTATCATTTTTGACATTTAGCATTGTGACATTTGTCAGTTTTGACATTTGCCATCTTGAAATTTGTCATTTTTGACATATTTTATGGTGACACTTTTCATTTTTGACATTTAGCATTGTGACATTTGTCATTTGACATCTTTGACATTTGCCATCTTGAAATTTGTTATTTTTGACATTTTTCATGGTGACACTTTTCATTTTTGACATTTAGCATTGTGACATTTGTCATTTGACATCTTTGACATTTGCCATCTTGAAATTTGTCATTTTTGACATTTTTCATGGTGACACTTTTCATTTTTGACATTTAGCATTGTGACATTTGTCATTTGACATCTTTAACATTTGCCATCTTGAAATTTGTCATTTTTGATATTTTTCATTGTGACACTTTTCATTTTTGACATTTAGCATTGTGACATTTGTCATTTGACATCTTTGACATTTGCCATCTTGAAATTTGTCATTTTTGACATTTAGCATTGTGACATTTGTCATCTTTGATATTTGCCATCTTGAAATTTGTCATTTTTGACATTTTTCTTGGTGACACTTTTCATTTTTGACATTTAGCATTGTGACATTTGTCATTTGACATCTTTGACATTTGCCATCTTGAAATTTGTCATTTTTGACATTTTTCATGGTGACACTTTTCATTTTTGACATTTAGCATTGTGACATTTGTCATATTCGACATCTTTGACATTTGCCATCTTGAAATTTGTTATTTTTGACATTTTTCATGGTGACACTTTTCATTTTTGACATTTAGCATTGTGACATTTGTCATTTGACATCTTTGACATTTGCCATCTTGAAATTTTTCATTTTTGACACTTTTCATTTTTGACATTTAGCATTGCGACATATGTCATTTGACATCTTTGACATTTGCCAACTTGAAATTTGTCATTTTTGACATTTTTCATGGTGACACTTTTCATTTTTGACATTTAGCATTGTGACATTTGTCATTTGACATCTTTGACATTTGCCATCTTGAAATTTGTCATTTTTGACATTTTTTATGGTGACACTTTTCATTTTTGACATTTAGCATTGTGACATTTGTCATTTGACATCTTTGACATTTGCCATCTTGAAATTTGTCATTTTTGACATTTTTCATGGTGACACTTTTCATTTTTGACATTTAGCATTGTGACATTTGTCATTTGACATCTTTGACATTTGCCATCTTGAAATTTGTCATTTTTGACATTTTTCATGGTGACACTTTTTATTTTTGACATTTAGCATTGTGACATTTGTGTCATTTGACATCTTTGACATTTGCCATCTTGAAATTTGTCATTTTTGACATTTACCATTGTGACATTTGTCATTTGACATCTTTGATATTTGCCATCTTGAAATTTGTCATTTTTGACATTTTTCTTGGTGACACTTTTCATTTTTGACATTTAGCATTGTGACATTTGTCATTTGACATCTTTGACATTTGCCATCTTAAAATTTGTCATTTTTGACATTTTTCATGGTGACACTTTTCATTTTTGACATTTAGCATTGTGACATTTGTCATATTCGACATCTTTGACATTTGCCATCTTAAAATTTGTTATTTTTGACATTTTTTATGGTGACACTTTTCATTTTTGACATTTAGCATTGTGACATTTGTCATTTGACATCTTTGACATTTGCCATCTTGAAATTTTTCATTTTTGACATTTTTCATGGTAACACTTTTCATTTTTGACATTTAGCATTGTGACATTTGTCATTTGACATCTTTGACATTTGCCATCTTGAAATTTGTCATTTTTGACCTTTAGCATTGTGACATTTGTCATTTGACATCTTGGACATTTGCATCTTGAAATTTGTCATTTTTGACATTTTTCATGGTGACACTTATCATTTTTGACATTTAGCATTGTGACATTTGTCAGTTTTGACATTTGCCATCTTGAAATTTGTCATTTTTGACATATTTTATGGTGACACTTTTCATTTTTGACATTTAGCATTGTGACATTTGTCATTTGACATCTTTGACATTTGCCATCTTGAAATTTGTCATTTTTGACATTTAGCATTGTGACATTTGTCAGTTGACATCTTGGACATTTGCATCTTGAAATTTGTCATTTTTGACATTTTTTATGGTGACACTTATCATTTTTGACATTTAGCATTGTGACATTTGTCATTTGACATCTTTGACATTTGCCATCTTGAAATTTGTCATTTTTGACATTTAGCATTGTGACATTTGTCATTTGACATCTTTGATATTTGCCATCTTGAAATTTGTCATTTTTGACATTTTTCATGGTGACACTTTTCATTTTTGACATTTAGCATTGTGACATTTGTCATATAACATCTTTGACATTTGCCATCTTAAAATTTGTCATTTTTGACATTTGTTATGGTGACACTTTTCATTTTTGACATTTAGCATTGTGACATTTGTCATATTCGACATCTTTGACATTTGCCATCTTGAAATTTGTCATTTTTGACATTTTTCATGGTGACACTTTTCATTTATGACATTTAGCATTGTGACATTTGTCATTTGACATCTTTGACATTTGCCATCTTGAAATTTGTTATTTTTGACATTTTTCATGGTGACACTTTTCATTTTTGACATTTAGCATTGTGACATTTGTCATTTGACATCTTTGACATTTGCCATCTTGAAATTTGTCATTTTTGACATTTTTCATGGTGACACTTTTCATTTTTGACATTTAGCATTGTGACATTTGTCATTTGACATTTGCCATCTTAAAATTTGTCATTTTTAACATTTAGCATTGTGACATTTGTCATTTGACATCTTCTATATTTGCCATCTTGAAATTTGTCATTTTTGACATTTTTCATGGTGACACTTTTCATTTTTGACATTTAGCATTGTGACATTTGTCATATTCGACATCTTTGACATTTGCCATCTTGAAATTTGTGATTTTTGACATTTTTCATGGTGACACTTTTCATTTTTGACATTTAGCATTGTGACATTTGTCATTTGACATCTTTGACATTTGCCATCTTGAAATTTGTCATTTTTGACATTTAGCATTGTGACATTTGTCATTTGACATCTTTGATATTTGCCATCTTGAAATTTGTCATTTTGGACATTTTTCATGGTGACACTTTTCATTTTTGACATTTAGCATTGTGACATTTATTATTTGACATCTTTGACATTTGCCATCTTGAAATTTGTCATTTTTGACATTTTTCATGGTGACACTTTTCATTTTTGACATTTAGCATTGTGACATTTGTCATATTCGACATCTTTGACATTTGCCATCTTGAAATTTGTGATTTTTGACATTTTTCATGGTGACACTTTTCATTTTTGACATTTAGCATTGTGACATTTGTCATTTGACATCTTTGACATTTGCCATCTTGAAATTTGTTATTTTTGACATTTTTCATGGTGACACTTTTCATTTTTGACATTTAGCATTGTGACATTTATTATTTGACATCTTTGACATTTGCCATCTTGAAATTTGTCATTTTTGACATTTTTCATGGTGACACTTTTCATTTTTGACATTTAGCATTGTGACATTTGTCATATTCGACATCTTTGACATTTGCCATCTTAAAATTTGTGATTTTTGACATTTTTCATGGTGACACTTTTCATTTTTGACATTTAGCATTGTGACATTTGTCATATTCGACATCTTTGACATTTGCCATCTTGAAATTTGTGATTTTTGACATTTTTCATGGTGACACTTTTCATTTTTGACATTTAGCATTGTGACATTTGTTATTTAACATCTTTGACATTTGCCATCTTGAAATTTGTCATTTTTGACATTTTTCATGGTGACACTTTTCATTTTTGACTTTTAGCATTGTGACATTTGTCATATTCGACATCTTTGACATTTGCCATCTTGAAATTTGTGATTTTTGACATTTTTCATGGTGACACTTTTCATTTTTGACATTTAGCATTGTGACATTTGTCATTTGACATCTTTGACATTTGCCATCTTGAAATTTGTCATTATTGACATTTTTCATGGGGACACTTTTCATTTTTGACATTTAGCATTGTGACATTTGACATTTGACATCTTTGACATTTGCCATCTTGAAATTTGTCATTTTTGACATTTTTCATGGTGACACTTTTCATTTTTGACATTTAGCATTGTGGCATTTGTCATTTGACATCTTTGACATTTGCCATCTTGAAATTTGTCATTTTTGACATTTTTCACGGTGTCACTTTTCATTTTTGACATTTAGCATTGTGACATTTGTCATTTGACATCTTAGACATTTGCCATCTTGAAATTTGTCATTTTTGACACTTTCCATTTTTGACATTTAGCATTGTGACATTTGTCATTTGACATCTTTGACATTTGCCATCTTGAAATTTGTCATTTTTGACATTTTTCATGGTGACACTTTTCATTTTTGACATTTAGCATTGTGACATTTGTCATTTGACATCTTTGACATTTGCCATCTTGAAATTTGTCATTTTTGACATTTTTCACGGTGTCACTTTTCATTTTTGACATTTCGCATTGTGACATTTGTCATTTGACATCTTAGACATTTGCCATCTTGAAATTTGTCATTTTTGACACTTTCCATTTTTGACATTTAGCATTGTGACATTTGTCATTTGACATCTTGGACATTTGCCATCTTGAAATTTGTCATTTTTGACATTTTTTATGGTGACACTCATCATTTTTGACATTTAGCATTGTGACATTTGTCAGTTTTGACATTTGCCATCTTGAAATTTGTCATTTTTGACATTTTTTATGGTGACACTTTTCATTTTTGACATTTAGCATTGTGACATTTGTCATTTGACATCTTTGACATTTGCCATCTTAAAATTTGTCATTTTTGACATTTTTCATGGTGACACTTTTCATTTTTGACATTTAGCATTGTGACATTTGTCATTTGACATCTTTGACATTTGCCATCTTGAAATTTGTCATTTTTGACATTTTTCATGGTAACACTTTTCATTTTTGACATTTAGCATTGTGACATTTGTCATTTGACATCTTTGACATTTGCAATCTTGAAATTTGTCATTTTTGACATTTTTCATGGTGACACTTTTCATTTTTGACATTTAGCATTGTGACATTTGTCATTTGACATCTTTGACATTTGCCATCTTGAAATTTGTTATTTTTGACATTTTTCATGGTGACACTTTTCATTTTTGACATTTAGCATTGTGACATTTTCCATTTGACATCTTTGACATTTGCCATCTTGAAATTTGTCATTTTTGACATTTTTCATGGTGACACTTTTCATTTTTGACATTTAGCATTGTGACATTTGTCATTTGACATCTTTGACATTTGCCATCTTGAAATTTGTCATTTTTGACATTTAGCATTGTGACATTTGTCATTTGACATCTTGGACATTTGCTATCTTGAAATTTGTCATTTTTGACATTTTTCATGGTGACACTTTTCATTTTTGACATTTAGCATTGTGACATTTGTCATTTGACATCTTTGACATTTGCCATCTTGAAATTTGTCATTTTTGACATTTTTCATGGTGACCCTTTTTATTTTTGACATTTAGCATTGTGACATTTGTCATTTGACATCTTTGACATTTGCCATCTTGAAATTTGTCATTTTTGACATTTTTCATGGAGACACTTTTCATTTTTGACATTTAGCATTGTGACATTTGTCATTTGACATCTTTGACATTTGCCATCTTGAAATTTGTTATTTTTGACATTTTTCATGGTGACACTTTTCATTTTTGACATTTAGCATTGTGACATTTGCCATTTGACATCTTTGACATTTGCCATCTTGAAATTTGTCATTTTTGACATTTTTTATGTTGACACTTTTCATTTTTGACATTTAGCATTGTGACATTTGTCATTTGACATCTTTGACATTTGCCATCTTGAAATTTGTCATTTTTGACATTTAGCATTGTGACATTCGTCATTTGACATCTTGGACATTTGCCATCTTGAAATTTGTCATTTTTGACATTTTTCATGGTGACACTTATCATTTTTGACATTTAGCATTGTGACATTTGTCAGTTGTGACATTTGCCATCTTGAAATTTGTCATTTTTGACATTTTTCATGGTGACACTTTTCATTTTTGACATTTAGCATTGTGACATTTGTCATTTAACATCTTTGACATTTGCCATCTTGAAATTTGTTATTTTTGACATTTTTCATGGTGACACTTTTCATTTTTGACATTTAGCATTGTGACATTTATTATTTGACATCTTTGACATTTGCCATCTTGAAATTTGTCATTTTTGACATTTTTTATGGTGACACTTTTCATTTTTGACATTTAGCATTGTGACATTTGTCATTTGACATCTTTGACATTTGCCATCTTAAAATTTGTTATTTTTGACATTTTTCATGGTGACACTTTTCATTTTTGACATTTAGCATTGTGACATTTGTCATTTGACATCTTTGACATTTGCCATCTTGAAATTTGTCATTTTTGACATTTTTCATGGTGACACTTTTCATTTTTGACATTTAGCATTGTGACATTTGTCATTTGACATCTTTGACATTTGCCATCTTGAAATTTGTCATTTTTGACATTTTTCATGGTGACACTTTTCATTTTTGACATTTAGCATTGTGACATTTGTCATTTGACATCTTGGACATTTGCCATCTTGAAATTTGTCATTTTTGACATTTTTCATGGTGACACTCATCATTTTTGACATTTAGCATTGTGACATTTGTCAGTTTTGACATTTGCCATCTTGAAATTTGTCATTTTTGACATTTTTTATGGTGACACTTTTCATTTTTGACATTTAGCATTGTGACATTTATTATTTGACATCTTTGACATTTGCCATCTTGAAATTTGTCATTTTTGACATTTTTCATGGTGACACTTTTCATTTTTGACATTTAGCATTGTGACATTTGTCATTTGACATCTTTGACATTTGCCATCTTGAAATTTGTTATTTTTAACATTTTTCATGGTGACACTTTTCATTTTTGACATTTAGCATTGTGACATTTGTCATTTGACATCTTTGACATTTGCCATCTTGAAATTTGTCATTTTTGACATTTTTCATGGTGACACTTTTCATTTTTGACATTTAGCATTGTGACATTTGTCATTTGACATTTGCCATCTTAAAATTTGTCATTTTTAACATTTAGCATTGTGACATTTGTCATTTGACATCTTCTATATTTGCTATCTTGAAATTTGTCATTTTTGACATTTTTCATGGTGACACTTTTCATTTTTGACATTTAGCATTGTGACATTTGTCATATTCGACATCTTTGACATTTGCCATCTTGAAATTTGTGATTTTTGACATTTTTCATGGTGACACTTTTCATTTTTGACATTTAGCATTGTGACATTTGTCATTTGACATCTTTGACATTTGCCATCTTGAAATTTGTCATTTTTGACATTTAGCATTGTGACATTTGTCATTTGACATCTTTGATATTTGCCATCTTGAAATTTGTCATTTTGGACATTTTTCATGGTGACACTTTTCATTTTTGACATTTAGCATTGTGACATTTATTATTTGACATCTTTGACATTTGCCATCTTGAAATTTGTCATTTTTGACATTTTTCTTGGTGACACTTTTCATTTTTGACATTTAGCATTGTGACATTTGTCATATTCGACATCTTTGACATTTGCCATCTTGAAATTTGTGATTTTTGACATTTTTCATGGTGACACTTTTCATTTTTGACATTTAGCATTGTGACATTTGTCATTTGACATCTTTGACATTTGCCATCTTGAAATTTGTTATTTTTGACATTTTTCATGGTGACACTTTTCATTTTTGACATTTAGCATTGTGACATCTATTATTTGACATCTTTGACATTTGCCATCTTGAAATTTGTCATTTTTGACATTTTTCATGGTGACACTTTTCATTTTTGACATTTAGCATTGTGACATTTGTCATATTCGACATCTTTGACATTTGCCATCTTGAAATTTGTGATTTTTGACATTTTTCATGGTGACACTTTTCATTTTTGACATTTAGCATTGTGACATTTGTCATATTCGACATCTTTGACATTTGCCATCTTGAAATTTGTGATTTTTGACATTTTTCATGGTGACACTTTTCATTTTTGACATTTAGCATTGTGACATTTTTCATTTAACATCTTTGACATTTGCCATCTTGAAATTTGTCATTTTTGACATTTTTCATGGTGACACTTTTTATTTTTGACATTTAGCATTGTGACATTTGTCATATTCGACATCTTTGACATTTGCCATCTTGAAATTTGTGATTTTTGACATTTTTCATGGTGACACTTTTCATTTTTGACATTTAGCATTGTGACATTTGTCATTTGACATCTTTGACATTTGCCATCTTGAAATTTGTCATTATTGACATTTTTCATGGGGACACTTTTCATTTTTGACATTTAGCATTGTGACATTTGACATTTGACATCTTTGACATTTGCCATCTTGAAATTTGTCATTTTTGACATTTTTCATGGTGACACTTTTCATTTTTGACATTTAGCATTGTGACATTTGTCATTTGACATCTTTGACATTTGCCATCTTGAAATTTGTCATTTTTGACATTTTTCACGGTGTCACTTTTCATTTTTGACATTTAGCATTGTGACATTTGTCATTTGACATCTTAGACATTTGCCATCTTGAAATTTGTCATTTTTGACATTTTCCATTTTTGACATTTAGCATTGTGACATTTGTCATTTGCCATCTTTGACATTTGCCATCTTGAAATTTGTCATTTTTGACATTTTTCATGGTGACACTTTTCATTTTTGACATTTAGCATTGTGACATTTGTCATTTGACATCTTTGACATTTGCCATCTTGAAATTTGTCATTTTTGACATTTTTCACGGTGTCACTTTTCATTTTTGACATTTCGCATTGTGACATTTGTCATTTGACATCTTAGACATTTGCCATCTTGAAATTTGTCATTTTTGACACTTTCCATTTTTGACATTTAGCATTGTGACATTTGTCATTTGACATCTTGGACATTTGCCATCTTGAAATTTGTCATTTTTGACATTTTTCATGGTGACACTCATCATTTTTGACATTTAGCATTGTGACATTTGTCAGTTTTGACATTTGCCATCTTGAAATTTGTCATTTTTGACATTTTTTATGGTGACACTTTTCATTTTTGACATTTAGCATTGTGACATTTGTCATTTGACATCTTTGACATTTGCCATCTTAAAATTTGTCATTTTTGACATTTTTCATGGTGACACTTTTCATTTTTGACATTTAGTATTGTGACATTTGTCATTTGACATCTTTGACATTTGCCATCTTGAAATTTGTCATTTTTGACATTTTTCATGGTGACACTTTTCATTTTTGACATTTAGCATTGTGACATTTGTCATTTGACATCTTTGACATTTGCAATCTTGAAATTTGTCATTTTTGACATTTTTCATGGTGACACTTTTCATTTTTGACATTTAGCATTGTGACATTTGTCATTTGACATCTTTGACATTTGCCATCTTGAAATTTGTTATTTTTGACATTTTTCATGGTGACACTTTTCATTTTTGACATTTAGCATTGTGACATTTTCCATTTGACATCTTTGACATTTGCCATCTTGAAATTTGTCATTTTTGACATTTTTCATGGTGACACTTTTCATTTTTGACATTTAGCATTGTGACATTTGTCATTTGACATCTTTGACATTTGCCATCTTGAAATTTGTCATTTTTGACATTTAGCATTGTGACATTTGTCATTTGACATCTTGGACATTTGCCATCTTGAAATTTGTCATTTTTGACATTTTTCATGGTGACACTTTTCATTTTTGACATTTAGCATTGTGACATTTGTCATTTGACATCTTTGACATTTGCCATATTGAAATTTGTCATTTTTGACATTTTTCATGGTGACCCTTTTTATTTTTGACATTTAGCATTGTGACATTTGTCATTTGACATCTTTGACATTTGCCATCTTGAAATTTGTCATTTTTGACATTTTTCATGGTGACACTTTTCATTTTTGACATTTAGCATTGTGACATTTGTCATTTGACATCTTTGACATTTGCCATGTTGAAATTTGTTATTTTTGACATTTTTCATGGTGACACTTTTCATTTTTGACATTTAGCATTGTGACATTTGCCATTTGACATCTTTGACATTTGCCATCTTGAAATTTGTCATTTTTGACATTTTTCATGTTGACACTTTTCATTTTTGACATTTAGCATTGTGACATTTGTCATTTGACATCTTTGACATTTGCCATCTTGAAATTTGTCATTTTTGACATTTAGCATTGTGACATTCGTCATTTGACATCTTGGACATTTGCCATCTTGAAATTTGTCATTTTTGACATTTTTCATGGTGACACTTATCATTTTTGACATTTAGCATTGTGACATTTGTCAGTTGTGACATTTGCCATCTTGAAATTTGTCATTTTTGACATTTTTCATGGTGACACTTTTCATTTTTGACATTTAGCATTGTGACATTTGTCATTTAACATCTTTGACATTTGCCATCTTGAAATTTGTTATTTTTGACATTTTTCATGGTGACACTTTTCATTTTTGACATTTAGCATTGTGACATTTATTATTTGACATCTTTGACATTTGCCATCTTGAAATTTGTCATTTTTGACATTTTTCATGGTGACACTTTTCATTTTTGACATTTAGCATTGTGACATTTGTCATTTGACATCTTTGACATTTGCCATCTTGAAATTTGTTATTTTTGACATTTTTCATGGTGACACTTTTCATTTTTGACATTTAGCATTGTGACATTTGTCATTTGACATCTTTGACATTTGCCATCTTGAAATTTGTCATTTTTGACATTTTTCATGGTGACACTTTTCATTTTTGACATTTAGCATTGTGACATTTGTCATTTGACATTTGCCATCTTAAAATTTGTCATTTTTAACATTTAGCATTGTGACATTTGTCATTTGACATCTTCTATATTTGCCATCTTGAAATTTGTCATTTTTGACATTTTTCATGGTGACACTTTTCATTTTTGACATTTAGCATTGTGACATTTGTCATATTCGACATCTTTGACATTTGCCATCTTGAAATTTGTGATTTTTGACATTTTTCATGGTGACACTTTTCATTTTTGACATTTAGCATTGTGACATTTGTCATTTGACATCTTTGACATTTGCCATCTTGAAATTTGTCATTTTTGACATTTAGCATTGTGACATTTGTCATTTGACATCTTTGATATTTGCCATCTTGAAATTTGTCATTTTGGACATTTTTCATGGTGACACTTTTCATTTTTGACATTTAGCATTGTGACATTTATTATTTGACATCTTTGACATTTGCCATCTTGAAATTTGTCATTTTTGACATTTTTCATGGTGACACTTTTCATTTTTGACATTTAGCATTGTGACATTTGTCATATTCGACATCTTTGACATTTGCCATCTTGAAATTTGTGATTTTTGACATTTTTCATGGTGACACTTTTCATTTTTGACATTTAGCATTGCGACATTTGTCATTTGACATCTTTGACATTTGCCATCTTGAAATTTGTTATTTTTGACATTTTTCATGGTGACACTTTTCATTTTTGACATTTAGCATTGTGACATTTATTATTTGACATCTTTGACATTTGCCATCTTGAAATTTGTCATTTTTGACATTTTTCATGGTGACACTTTTCATTTTTGACATTTAGCATTGTGACATTTGTCATATTCGACATCTTTGACATTTGCCATCTTGAAATTTGTGATTTTTGACATTTTTCATGGTGACACTTTTCATTTTTGACATTTAGCATTGTGACATTTGTCATATTCGACATCTTTGACATTTGCCATCTTGAAATTTGTGATTTTTGACATTTTTTATGGTGACACTTTTCATTTTTGACATTTAGCATTGTGACATTTGTCATTTGACATCTTTGACATTTGCCATCTTGAAATTTGTCATTATTGACATTTTTCATGGGGACACTTTTCATTTTTGACATTTAGCATTGTGACATTTGACATTTGACATCTTTGACATTTGCCATCTTGAAATTTGTCATTTTTGACATTTTTCATGGTGACACTTTTCATTTTTGACATTTAGCATTGTGACATTTGTCATTTGACATCTTTGACATTTGCCATCTTGAAATTTGTCATTTTTGACATTTTTCACGGTGTCACTTTTCATTTTTGACATTTAGCATTGTGACATTTGTCATTTGACATCTTAGACATTTGCCATCTTGAAATTTGTCATTTTTGACACTTTCCATTTTTGACATTTAGCATTGTGACATTTGTCATTTGACATCTTTGACATTTGCCATCTTGAAATTTGTTATTTTTGACATTTTTCATGGTGACACTTTTTATTTTTGACATTTAGCATTGTGACATTTGTCATATTCGACATCTTTGACATTTGCCATCTTGAAATTTGTGATTTTTGACATTTTTCATGGTGACACTTTTCATTTTTGACATTTAGCATTGTGACATTTGTCATTTGACATCTTTGACATTTGCCATCTTGAAATTTGTCATTATTGACATTTTTCATGGGGACACTTTTCATTTTTGACATTTAGCATTGTGACATTTGACATTTGACATCTTTGACATTTGCCATCTTGAAATTTGTCATTTTTGACATTTTTCATGGTGACACTTTTCATTTTTGACATTTAGCATTGTGACATTTGTCATTTGACATCTTTGACATTTGCCATCTTGAAATTTGTCATTTTTGACATTTTTCACGGTGTCACTTTTCATTTTTGACATTTAGCATTGTGACATTTGTCATTTGACATCTTAGACATTTGCCATCTTGAAATTTGTCATTTTTGACATTTTCCATTTTTGACATTTAGCATTGTGACATTTGTCATTTGCCATCTTTGACATTTGCCATCTTGAAATTTGTCATTTTTGACATTTTTCATGGTGACACTTTTCATTTTTGACATTTAGCATTGTGACATTTGTCATTTGACATCTTTGACATTTGCCATCTTGAAATTTGTCATTTTTGACATTTTTCACGGTGTCACTTTTCATTTTTGACATTTCGCATTGTGACATTTGTCATTTGACATCTTAGACATTTGCCATCTTGAAATTTGTCATTTTTGACACTTTCCATTTTTGACATTTAGCATTGTGACATTTGTCATTTGACATCTTGGACATTTGCCATCTTGAAATTTGTCATTTTTGACATTTTTCATGGTGACACTCATCATTTTTGACATTTAGCATTGTGACATTTGTCAGTTTTGACATTTGCCATCTTGAAATTTGTCATTTTTGACATTTTTTATGGTGACACTTTTCATTTTTGACATTTAGCATTGTGACATTTGTCATTTGACATCTTTGACATTTGCCATCTTAAAATTTGTCATTTTTGACATTTTTCATGGTGACACTTTTCATTTTTGACATTTAGTATTGTGACATTTGTCATTTGACATCTTTGACATTTGCCATCTTGAAATTTGTCATTTTTGACATTTTTCATGGTGACACTTTTCATTTTTGACATTTAGCATTGTGACATTTGTCATTTGACATCTTTGACATTTGCAATCTTGAAATTTGTCATTTTTGACATTTTTCATGGTGACACTTTTCATTTTTGACATTTAGCATTGTGACATTTGTCATTTGACATCTTTGACATTTGCCATCTTGAAATTTGTTATTTTTGACATTTTTCATGGTGACACTTTTCATTTTTGACATTTAGCATTGTGACATTTTCCATTTGACATCTTTGACATTTGCCATCTTGAAATTTGTCATTTTTGACATTTTTCATGGTGACACTTTTCATTTTTGACATTTAGCATTGTGACATTTGTCATTTGACATCTTTGACATTTGCCATCTTGAAATTTGTCATTTTTGACATTTAGCATTGTGACATTTGTCATTTGACATCTTGGACATTTGCCATCTTGAAATTTGTCATTTTTGACATTTTTCATGGTGACACTTTTCATTTTTGACATTTAGCATTGTGACATTTGTCATTTGACATCTTTGACATTTGCCATATTGAAATTTGTCATTTTTGACATTTTTCATGGTGACCCTTTTTATTTTTGACATTTAGCATTGTGACATTTGTCATTTGACATCTTTGACATTTGCCATCTTGAAATTTGTCATTTTTGACATTTTTCATGGTGACACTTTTCATTTTTGACATTTAGCATTGTGACATTTGTCATTTGACATCTTTGACATTTGCCATGTTGAAATTTGTTATTTTTGACATTTTTCATGGTGACACTTTTCATTTTTGACATTTAGCATTGTGACATTTGCCATTTGACATCTTTGACATTTGCCATCTTGAAATTTGTCATTTTTGACATTTTTCATGTTGACACTTTTCATTTTTGACATTTAGCATTGTGACATTTGTCATTTGACATCTTTGACATTTGCCATCTTGAAATTTGTCATTTTTGACATTTAGCATTGTGACATTCGTCATTTGACATCTTGGACATTTGCCATCTTGAAATTTGTCATTTTTGACATTTTTCATGGTGACACTTATCATTTTTGACATTTAGCATTGTGACATTTGTCAGTTGTGACATTTGCCATCTTGAAATTTGTCATTTTTGACATTTTTCATGGTGACACTTTTCATTTTTGACATTTAGCATTGTGACATTTGTCATTTAACATCTTTGACATTTGCCATCTTGAAATTTGTTATTTTTGACATTTTTCATGGTGACACTTTTCATTTTTGACATTTAGCATTGTGACATTTATTATTTGACATCTTTGACATTTGCCATCTTGAAATTTGTCATTTTTGACATTTTTCATGGTGACACTTTTCATTTTTGACATTTAGCATTGTGACATTTGTCATTTGACATCTTTGACATTTGCCATCTTGAAATTTGTTATTTTTGACATTTTTCATGGTGACACTTTTCATTTTTGACATTTAGCATTGTGACATTTGTCATTTGACATCTTTGACATTTGCCATCTTGAAATTTGTCATTTTTGACATTTTTCATGGTGACACTTTTCATTTTTGACATTTAGCATTGTGACATTTGTCATTTGACATTTGCCATCTTAAAATTTGTCATTTTTAACATTTAGCATTGTGACATTTGTCATTTGACATCTTCTATATTTGCCATCTTGAAATTTGTCATTTTTGACATTTTTCATGGTGACACTTTTCATTTTTGACATTTAGCATTGTGACATTTGTCATATTCGACATCTTTGACATTTGCCATCTTGAAATTTGTGATTTTTGACATTTTTCATGGTGACACTTTTCATTTTTGACATTTAGCATTGTGACATTTGTCATTTGACATCTTTGACATTTGCCATCTTGAAATTTGTCATTTTTGACATTTAGCATTGTGACATTTGTCATTTGACATCTTTGATATTTGCCATCTTGAAATTTGTCATTTTGGACATTTTTCATGGTGACACTTTTCATTTTTGACATTTAGCATTGTGACATTTATTATTTGACATCTTTGACATTTGCCATCTTGAAATTTGTCATTTTTGACATTTTTCATGGTGACACTTTTCATTTTTGACATTTAGCATTGTGACATTTGTCATATTCGACATCTTTGACATTTGCCATCTTGAAATTTGTGATTTTTGACATTTTTCATGGTGACACTTTTCATTTTTGACATTTAGCATTGCGACATTTGTCATTTGACATCTTTGACATTTGCCATCTTGAAATTTGTTATTTTTGACATTTTTCATGGTGACACTTTTCATTTTTGACATTTAGCATTGTGACATTTATTATTTGACATCTTTGACATTTGCCATCTTGAAATTTGTCATTTTTGACATTTTTCATGGTGACACTTTTCATTTTTGACATTTAGCATTGTGACATTTGTCATATTCGACATCTTTGACATTTGCCATCTTGAAATTTGTGATTTTTGACATTTTTCATGGTGACACTTTTCATTTTTGACATTTAGCATTGTGACATTTGTCATATTCGACATCTTTGACATTTGCCATCTTGAAATTTGTGATTTTTGACATTTTTCATGGTGACACTTTTCATTTTTGACATTTAGCATTGTGACATTTGTCATTTGACATCTTTGACATTTGCCATCTTGAAATTTGTCATTATTGACATTTTTCATGGGGACACTTTTCATTTTTGACATTTAGCATTGTGACATTTGACATTTGACATCTTTGACATTTGCCATCTTGAAATTTGTCATTTTTGACATTTTTCATGGTGACACTTTTCATTTTTGACATTTAGCATTGTGACATTTGTCATTTGACATCTTTGACATTTGCCATCTTGAAATTTGTCATTTTTGACATTTTTCACGGTGTCACTTTTCATTTTTGACATTTAGCATTGTGACATTTGTCATTTGACATCTTAGACATTTGCCATCTTGAAATTTGTCATTTTTGACACTTTCCATTTTTGACATTTAGCATTGTGACATTTGTCATTTGACATCTTTGACATTTGCCATCTTGAAATTTGTCATTTTTGACATTTTTCATGGTGACACTTTTCATTTTTGACATTTAGCATTGTGACATTTGTCATTTGACATCTTTGACATTTGCCATCTTAAAATTTGTCATTTTTGACATTTTTCACGGTGTCACTTTTCATTTTTGACATTTCGCATTGTGACATTTGTCATTTGACATCTTAGACATTTGCCATCTTGAAATTTGTCATTTTTGACACTTTCCATTTTTGACATTTAGCATTGTGACATTTGTCATTTGACATCTTGGACATTTGCCATCTTGAAATTTGTCATTTTTGACATTTTTCATGGTGACACTCATCATTTTTGACATTTAGCATTGTGACATTTGTCAGTTTTGACATTTGCCATCTTGAAATTTGTTATTTTTGACATTTTTTATGGTGACACTTTTCATTTTTGACATTTAGCATTGTGACATTTGTCATTTGACATCTTTGACATTTGCCATCTTAAAATTTGTCATTTTTGACATTTTTCATGGTGACACTTTTCATTTTTGACATTTAGCATTGTGACATTTGTCATTTGACGTCTTTGACATTTGCCATCTTGAAATTTGTCATTTTTGACATTTTTCATGGTGACACTTTTCATTTTTGACATTTAGCATTGTGACATTTGTCATTTGACATCTTTGACATTTGCAATCTTGAAATTTGTCATTTTTGACATTTTTCATGGTGACACTTTTCATTTTTGACATTTAGCATTGTGACATTTGTCATTTGACATCTTTGACATTTGCCATCTTGAAATTTGTTATTTTTGACATTTTTTATGGTGACACTTTTCATTTTTGACATTTAGCATTGTGACATTTTCCATTTGACATCTTTGACATTTGCCATCTTGAAATTTGTCATTTTTGACATTTTTCATGGTGACACTTTTCATTTTTGACATTTAGCATTGTGACATTTGTCATTTGACATCTTTGACATTTGCCATCTTGAAATTTGTCATTTTTGACATTTAGCATTGTGACATTTGTCATTTGACATCTTGGACATTTGCCATCTTGAAATTTGTCATTTTTGACATTTTTCATGGTGACACTTTTCATTTTTGACATTTAGCATTGTGACATTTGTCATTTGACATCTTTGACATTTGCCATCTTAAAATTTGTCATTTTTGACATTTTTCATGGTGACCCTTTTTATTTTTGACATTTAGCATTGTGACATTTGTCATTTGACATCTTTGACATTTGCCATCTTGAAATTTGTCATTTTTGACATTTTTCATGGTGACACTTTTCATTTTTGACATTTAGCATTGTGACATTTGTCATTTGACATCTTTGACATTTGCCATCTTGAAATTTGTTATTTTTGACATTTTTCATGGTGACACTTTTCATTTTTGACATTTAGCATTGTGACATTTGCCATTTGACATCTTTGACATTTGCCATCTTGAAATTTGTCATTTTTGACATTTTTCATGGTGACACTTTTCATTTTTGACATTTAGCATTGTGACATTTGTCATTTGACATCTTTGGCATTTGCCATCTTGAAATTTGTTATTTTTGACATTTCTCATGGTGACACTTTTCATTTTTGACATTTAGCATTGTGACATTTGTCATTTGACATCTTTGACATTTGCCATCTTGAAATTTGTCATTTTTGACATTTTTCATGGTGACACTTTTCATTTTTGACATTTAGCATTGTGACATTTGTCATTTGACATTTTTGATATTTGCCATCTTGAAATTTGTCATTTATGACATTTAGCATTGTGACATTTGTCATTTGACATCTTTGATATTTGCCATCTTGAAATTTGTCATTTTTGACATTTTTCATGGTGACACTTTTCATTTTTGACATTTAGCATTGTGACATTTGTCATATTCGACATCTTTGACATTTGCCATCTTGAAATTTGTGATTTTTGACATTTTTCATGGTGACACTTTTCATTTTTGACATTTAGCATTGCGACATTTGTCATTTGACATCTTTGACATTTGCCATCTTGAAATTTGTCATTTTTGACATTTAGCATTGTGACATTTGTCATTTGACATCTTTGATATTTGCCATCTTGAAATTTGTCATTTTTGACATTTTTCATGGTGACACTTTTCATTTTTGACATTTAGCATTGTGACATTTGTCATTTAACATCTTTGACATTTGCCATCTTGAAATTTGTCATTTTTGACATTGTTCATGGTGACACTTTTCATTTTTGACATTTAGCATTGTGACATTTGTCATATTCGACATCTTTGACATTTGCCATCTTAAAATTTGTGATTTTTGACATTTTTCATAGTAACACTTTTCATTTTTGACATTTAGCATTGTGACATTTGTCATTTGACATCTTTGACATTTGCCATCTTAAAATTTGTCATTATTGACATTTTTCATGGGGACACTTTTCATTTTTGACATTTAGCATTGTGACATTTGTCATTTGACATCTTTGACATTTGCCATCTTGAAATTTGTCATTTTTGACATTTTTCATGGTGACACTTTTCATTTTTGACATTTAGCATTGTGACATTTGTCATTTGACATCTTTGACATTTGCAATCTTGAAATTTGTCATTTTTGACATTTTTCATTGTGACACTTTTCATTTTTGACATTTAGCATTGTGACATTTGTCATTTGACATCTTTGACATTTGCCATCTTGAAATTTGTTATTTTTGACATTTTTCATGGTGACACTTTTCATTTTTGACATTTAGCATTGTGACATTTTCCATTTGACATCTTTGACATTTGCCATCTTGAAATTTTTCATTTTTGACATTTTTCATGGTGACACTTTTCATTTTTGACATTTAGCATTGTGACATTTGTCATTTGACATCTTTGACATTTGCCATCTTGAAATTTGTCATTTTTGACATTTAGCATTGTGACATTTGTCATTTGACATCTTGGACATTTGCCATCTTGAAATTTGTCATTTTTGACATTTTTCATGGTGACACTTTTCATTTTTGACATTTAGCATTGTGACATTTGTCATTTGACATCTTTGACATTTGCCATCTTGAAATTTGTCATTTTTGACATTTTTCATGGTGACCCTTTTCATTTTTGACATTTAGCATTGTGACATTTGTCATTTGACATCTTTGACATTTGCCATCTTGAAATTTGTCATTTTTGACATTTTTTATGGTGACACTTTTCATTTTTGACATTTAGCATTGTGACATTTGTCATTTGACATCTTTGACATTTGCCATCTTGAAATTTGTTATTTTTGACATTTTTCATGGTGACACTTTTCATTTTTGACATTTAGCATTGTGACATTTGCCATTTGACATCTTTGACATTTGCCATCTTGAAATTTGTCATTTTTGACATTTTTCATGGTGACACTTTTCATTTTTGACATTTAGCATTGTGACATTTGTCATTTGACATCTTTGGCATTTGCCATCTTGAAATTTGTTATTTTTGACATTTTTCATGGTGACACTTTTCATTTTTGACATTTAGCATTGTGACATTTGTCATTTGACATCTTTGACATTTGCCATCTTGAAATTTGTCATTTTTGACATTTTTCATGGTGACACTTTTCATTTTTGACATTTAGCATTGTGACATTTGTCATTTGACATTTTTGATATTTGCCATCTTGAAATTTGTCATTTATGACATTTAGCATTGTGACATTTGTCATTTGACAGCTTTGATATTTGCCATCTTGAAATTTGTCATTTTTGACATTTTTCATGGTGACACTTTTCATTTTTGACATTTAGCATTGTGACATTTGTCATATTCGACATCTTTGACATTTGCCATCTTGAAATTTGTGATTTTTGACATTTTTCATGGTGACACTTTTCATTTTTGACATTTAGCATTGCGACATTTGTCATTTGACATCTTTGACATTTGCCATCTTGAAATTTGTCATTTTTGACATTTAGCATTGTGACATTTGTCATTTGACATCTTTGATATTTGCCATCTTGAAATTTGTCATTTTTGACATTTTTCATGGTGACACTTTTCATTTTTGACATTTAGCATTGTGACATTTGTCATTTAACATCTTTGACATTTGCCATCTTGAAATTTGTCATTTTTGACATTGTTCATGGTGACACTTTTCATTTTTGACATTTAGCATTGTGACATTTGTCATATTCGACATCTTTGACATTTGCCATCTTAAAATTTGTGATTTTTGACATTTTTCATAGTAACACCTTTCATTTTTGACATTTAGCATTGTGACATTTGTCATTTGACATCTTTGACATTTGCCATCTTAAAATTTGTCATTATTGACATTTTTCATGGGGACACTTTTCATTTTTGACATTTAGCATTGTGACATTTGACATTTGACATCTTTGACATTTGCCATCTTGAAATTTGTCATTTTTGACATTTTTCACGGTGACACTTTTCATTTTTGACATTTAGCATTGTGACATTTGTCATTTGACATCTTTAACATTTGCCATCTTGAAATTTGTCATTTTTGACATTTTTCATGGTGACACTTTTCATTTTTGACATTTAGCATTGTGACATTTGTCATTTGACATCTTGGACATTTGCCATCTTGAAATTTGTCATTTTTGACATGTTTCATGGTGACACTCATCATTTTAGACATTTAGCATTGTGACATTTGTCAGTTTTGACATTTGCCATCTTGAAATTTGTCATTTTTGACATTTTTTATGGTGACACTTTTCATTTTTGACATTTAGCATTGTGACATTTGTCATTTGACATCTTTGACATTTGCCATCTTGAAATTTGTCATTTTTGACATTTTTCATGGTGACACTTTTCATTTTTGACATTTAGCATTGTGACATTTGTCATTTGACATCTTTGAGATTTGCCATCTTGAAATTTGTCATTTTTGACATTTTTCATGGCGACACTTTTCATTTTTGACATTTAGCATTGTGACATTTGTCATTTGACATCTTTGACATTTGCCATCTTGAAATTTGTCATTTTTGACATTTTTTATGGTGACACTTTTCATTTTTGACATTTAGCATTGTGACATTTGTCATTTGACATCTTTGACATTTGCCATCTTGAAATTTGTTATTTTTGACATTTTTCATGGTGACACTTTTCATTTTTGACATTTAGCATTGCGACATTTGCCATTTGACATCTTTGACATTTGCCATCTTGAAATTTGTCATTTTTGACATTTTTCATGGTGACACTTTTCATTTTTGACATTTAGCATTGTGACATTTGTCATTTGACATCTTTGACATTTGCCATCTTGAAATTTGTCATTTTTGACATTTAGCATTGTGACATTTGTCATTTGACATCTTGGACATTTGCCATCTTGAAATTTGTCATTTTTGACATTTTTCATGGTGACACTTATCATTTTTGACATTTAGCATTGTGACATTTGTCAGTTTTGACATTTGCCATCTTGAAATTTGTCATTTTTGACATTTTTCATGGTGACACTTTTCATTTTTGACATTTAGCATTGTGACATTTGACATCTTTGACATTTGCCATCTTGAAATTTGTTATTTTTGACATTTTTCATGGTGACACTTTTCATTTTTGACATTTAGCATTGTGACATTTGTCATTTGACATCTTTGACATTTGCCATTTTGAAATTTGTCATTTTTGACATTTTTCATGACAACACTTTTCATTTTTGACATTTAGCATTGTGACATTTGTCAGTTTTGACATTTGCCATCTTGAAATTTGTCATTTTTGTCATTTTTCAAAGTGACACTTTTCATTTTAAACATTTAGCATTGTGACATTTGACATCTTTGACATTTGCCATCTTGAAATTTGTTATTTTTGACATTTTTCATGGTGACACTTTTCATTTTTGACATTTAGCATTTTGACATTTGTCATTTGACATCTTTGATATTTGCCATCTTGAAATTTGTCATTTTTGACATTTTTCATGGTGACACTTTTCATTTTTGACATTTAGCATTGTGACATTTGTCATTTGACATCTTTGACATTTGCCATCTTGAAATTTGTTATTTTTGACATTTTTCATGGTGACACTTTTCATTTTTGACATTTAGCATTGTGACATTTGTCATTTGACATCTTTGACATTTGTCATCTTAAAATTTGTCATTTTTGACATTTTTCATGGTGACACTTTTCATTTTTGACATTTAGCATTGTGACATTTGTCATTTGACATCTTTGACATTTGCCATCTTGAAATTTGTCATTTTTGACATTTAGCATTGTGACATTTGTCATTTGACATCTTTGACAGTTGCCATCTTGAAAGTTGTTATTTTTGACATTTTTTATGGTGACACTTTTCATTTTTGACATTTAGCATTGTGACATTTGTCATTTGACATCTTTGACATTTGCCATCTTAAAATTTGTCATTTTTGACATTTTTCATGGTGACACTTTTCATTTTTGACATTTAGCATTGTGACATTTGTCATTTGACATCTTTGATATTTGCCATCTTGAAATTTGTCATTTTTGACATTTTTCATGGTGACACTTTTCATTTTTGACATTTAGCATTGTGACAGTTGTCATTTGACATCTTTGACATTTGCCATCTTGAAATTTGTTATTTTTAACATTTTTCATGGTGACACTTTTCATTTTTGACATTAAGCATTGTGACATTTGTCATTTGACATCTTTGACATTTGCCATCTTGAAATTTGTCAGTTTTGACATTTAGCATTGTGACATTTGTCATTTGACATCTTTGATATTTGCCATCTTGAAATTTGTCATTTTTGACATTTTTCTTGGTGACACTTTTCATTTTTGACATTTAGCACTGTGACATTTGTCATATTCGACATCTTTGACATTTGCCATCTTAAAATTTGTCATTTTTGACATTTTTCATGGTGACACTTTTCATTTTTGACATTTAGCATTGTGACAATTGTCATTTGACATCTTTGACATTTGCCATCTTGAAATTTGTCATTATTGACATTTTTCATGGGGACACTTTTCATTTTTGACATTTAGCATTGTGACATTTGTCATTTGACATTTGCCATCTTGAAATTTGTCATTTTTGACATTTTTCATGGTGACACTTTTCATTTTTGACATTTAGCATTGTGACATTTGTCATTTGACATCTTTGACATTTGCCATATTGAAATTTGTCATTTTTGACATTTTTCACGGTGACACTTTTTATTTTTGACATTTAGCATTGTGACATTTGTCATTTGACATTTTAGACATTTGCCATCTTGAAATTTGTCATTTTTGACACTTTTCATTTTTGACATTTAGCATTGTGACATTTGTCATTTGACATCTTTGACATTTGCCATCTTGAAATTTGTCATTTTTGACATTTTTCATGTTGACACTTTTCATTTTTGACATTTAGCATTGTGACATTTGTCATTTGACATCTTGGACATTTGCCATCTTGAAATTTGTCATTTTTGACATTTTTTATGGTGACATTTGTCAGTTTTGACATTTGCCATCTTGAAATTTGTCATTTTTGACATTTTTCATGGTGACACTTTTCATTTTTGACATTGAGCATTGTGACATTTGTCATTTGACATCTTTAACATTTTTGACATTTTTCATGGTGACACTTTTCATTTTTGACATTTAGCATTGTGACATATGTCATTTGACATCTTTGACATTTGCCATCTTGAAATTTGTCATTTTTGACATTTTTCATGGTGACACTTTTCATTTTTGACATTTAGCATTGTGACATTTGTCATTTGACATCTTTGACATTTGCCATCTTGAAATTTGTCATTTTTGACATTTTTCATGGTGACGCTTTTCATTTTTGACATTTAGCATTGTGACATTTGTCATTTGACATCTTTGACATTTGCCATCTTGAAATTTGTTATTTTTGACATTTTTCATGGTGACACTTTTCATTTTTGACATTTAGCATTGTGACATTTGTCATTTGACATCTTTGACATTTGCCATCTTGAAATTTTTCATTTTTGACACTTTTCATTTTTGACATTTAGCATTGTGACATATGTCATTTGACATCTTTGACATTTGCTATCTTGAAATTTGTCATTTTTGACATTTTTTATGGTGACACTTTTCATTTTTGACATTTAGCATTGTGATATTTGTCATTTGACATCTTTGACATTTGCCATCTTGAAATTTGTCATTTTTGACATTTTTCATGGTGACACTTTTCATTTTTGACATTTAGCATTGTGACATCTGTCATTTGACATCTTTGACATTTGCCATCTTGAAATTTGTCATTTTTGACATTTAGCATTGTGACATTTGTCATTTGACATCTTGGACATTTGCCATCTTGAAAATTGTCATTTTTGACATTTTTCATGGTGACACTTATCATTTTTGACATTTAGCATTGTGACATTTGTCAGTTTTGACATTTGCCATCTTGAAATTTGTCATTTTTGACATTTTTCATGGTGACACTTTTCATTTTTGACATTAAGCATTGTGACATTTGACATCTTTGACATTTGCCATCTTGAAATTTGTCATTTTTGACATTTTTCATGGTGACACTTTTCATTTTTGACATTTAGCATTGTGACATTTGTCATTTGACATCTTTGACACTTGCCATCTTGAAATTTGTCATTTTTGACATTTAGCATTGTGACATTTGTCATTTGACATCTTTGATATTTGCCATCTTGAAATTTGTCATTTTTGACATTTTTCATGGTGACACTTTTCATTTTTGACATTTAGCATTGTGACATTTGTCATTTGACATCTTTGACATTTGCCATCTTGAAATTTGTTATTTTTGACATTTTTCATGGTGACACTTTTCATTTTTGACATTTAGCATTGTGACATTTGTCATTTGACATCTTTGACATTTGCCATCTTGAAATTTGTTATTTTTGACATTTTTCATGGTGACACTTTTCATTTTTGACATTTAGCATTGTGACATTTGTCATTTGACATCTTTGACATTTGCCATCTTGAAATTTGTCATTTTTGACATTTTTCATGGTGACACTTTTCATTTTTGACATTTAGCATTGTGACATTTGTCATTTGACATCTTTGACATTTGCCATCTTGAAATTTGTCATTTTTGACATTTAGCATTGTGACATTTGTCATTTGACATCTTTGATATTTGCCATCTTGAAATTTGTCATTTTTGACATTTTTCATGGTGACACTTTTCATTTTTGACATTTAGCATTGTGACATTTGACATCTTTGACATTTGCCATCTTGAAATTTGTCATTTTTGACATTTTTCATGGTGACACTTTTCATTTTTGACATTTAGCATTGTGACATTTGTCATTTGACATCTTTGACATTTGCCATCTTGAAATTTGTTATTTTTGACATTTTTCATGGTGACACTATTGATTTTTGACATTTAGCATTGTGACATTTGTCATTTGACATCTTTGACATTTGCCATCTTAAAATTTGTCATTTTTGACATTTTTTATGGTGACACTTTGCATTTTTGACATTTAGCATTGTGACATTTGTCATTTGACATCTTTGACATTTGCCATCTTGAAATTTGTCATTTTTGACATTTAGCATTGTGACATTTGTCATTTGACATCTTTGATATTTGCCATCTTGAAATTTGTCATTTTTGACATTTTTCATGGTGACACTTTTCATTTTTGACATTTAGCATTGTGACATTTGACATCTTTGACATTTGCCATCTTGAAATTTGTCATTTTTGACATTTTTCATGGTGACACTTTTCATTTTTGACATTTAGCATTGTGACATTTGTCATTTGACATCTTTGACATTTGCCATCTTGAAATTTGTCATTTTTGACATTTAGCATTGTGACATTTGTCATTTGACATCTTGGACATTTGCCATCTTGAAATTTGTCATTTTTGACATTTTTCGTGGTGACACTTATCATTTTTGACATTTAGCATTGTGACATTTGTCATTTGACATCTTTGACATTTGCCATCTTGAAATTTGTCATTTTTGACATTTTTCATGACGACACTTTTTATTTTTGACATTTAGCATTGTGACATTTGTCAGTTTTGACATTTGCCATCTTGAAATTTGTCATTTTTGACATTTTTCATGGTGACACTTTTCATTTTAAACATTTAGCATTGTGACATTTGACATCTTTGACATTTGCCATCTTGAAATTTGTTATTTTTGACATTTTTCATGGTGACACTTTTCATTTTTGACATTTAGCATTTTGACATTTGTCATTTGACATCTTTGATATTTGCCATCTTGAAATTTGTCATTTTTGACATTTTTCATGGTGACACTTTTCATTTTTGACATTTAGCATTGTGACATTTGTCATTTGACATCTTTGACATTTGCCATCTTGAAATTTGTTATTTTTGACATTTTTCATGGTGACACTTTTCATTTTTCACATTTAGCATTGTGACATTTGTCATTTGACATCTTTGACATTTGTCATCTTAAAATTTGTCATTTTTGACATTTTTCATGGTGACACTTTTCATTTTTGACATTTAGCATTGTGACATTTGTCATTTGACATCTTTGACATTTGCCATCTTGAAATTTGTCATTTTTGACATTTAGCATTGTGACATTTGTCATTTGACATCTTTGACAGTTGCCATCTTGAAAGTTGTTATTTTTGACATTTTTCATGGTGACACTTTTCATTTTTGACATTTAGCATTGTGACATTTGTCATTTGACATCTTTGACATTTGCCATCTTAAAATTTGTCATTTTTGACATTTTTCATGGTGACACTTTTCATTTTTGACATTTAGCATTGTGACATTTGTCATTTGACATCTTTGATATTTGCCATCTTGAAATTTGTCATTTTTGACATTTTTCATGGTGACACTTTTCATTTTTGACATTTAGCATTGTGACAGTTGTCATTTGACATCTTTGACATTTGCCATCTTGAAATTTGTTATTTTTAACATTTTTCATGGTGACACTTTTCATTTTTGACATTAAGCATTGTGACATTTGTCATTTGACATCTTTGACATTTGCCATCTTGAAATTTGTCAGTTTTGACATTTAGCATTGTGACATTTGTCATTTGACATCTTTGATATTTGCCATCTTGAAATTTGTCATTTTTGACATTTTTCTTGGTGACACTTTTCATTTTTGACATTTAGCATTGTGACATTTGTCATATTCGACATCTTTGACATTTGCCATCTTGAAATTTGTCATTTTTGACATTTTTCATGGTGACACTTTTCATTTTTGACATTTAGCATTGTGACAATTGTCATTTGACATCTTTGACATTTGCCATCTTGAAATTTGTCATTATTGACATTTTTTATGGGGACACTTTTCATTTTTGACATTTAGCATTGTGACATTTGTCATTTGACATTTGCCATCTTGAAATTTGTCATTTTTGACATTTTTCATGGTGACACTTTTCATTTTTGACATTTAGCATTGTGACATTTGTCATTTGACATCTTTGACATTTGCCATATTGAAATTTGTCATTTTTGACATTTTTCACGGTGACACTTTTCATTTTTGACATTTAGCATTGTGACATTTGTCATTTGACATTTTAGACATTTGCCATCTTGAAATTTGTCATTTTTGACACTTTTCATTTTTGACATTTAGCATTGTGACATTTGTCATTTGACATCTTTGACATTTGCCATCTTGAAATTTGTCATTTTTGACATTTTTCATGTTGACACTTTTCATTTTTGACATTTAGCATTGTGACATTTGTCATTTGACATCTTGGACATTTGCCATCTTGAAATTTGTCATTTTTGACATTTTTTATGGTGACATTTGTCAGTTTTGACATTTGCCATCTTGAAATTTGTCATTTTTGACATTTTTCATGGTGACACTTTTCATTTTTGACATTGAGCATTGTGACATTTGTCATTTGACATCTTTAACATTTTTGACATTTTTCATGGTGACACTTTTCATTTTTGACATTTAGCATTGTGACATATGTCATTTGACATCTTTGACATTTGCCATCTTGAAATTTGTCATTTTTGACATTTTTCATGGTGACACTTTTCATTTTTGACATTTAGCATTGTGACATTTGTCATTTGACATCTTTGACATTTGCCATCTTGAAATTTGTCATTTTTGACATTTTTCATGGTGACGCTTTTCATTTTTGACATTTAGCATTGTGACATTTGTCATTTGACATCTTTGACATTTGCCATCTTGAAATTTGTTATTTTTGACATTTTTCATGGTGACACTTTTCATTTTTGACATTTAGCATTGTGACATTTGTCATTTGACATTTTTGACATTTGCCATCTTGAAATTTGTCATTTTTGACATTTTTCATGGTGACACTTTTCATTTTTAACATTTAGCATTGTGACATTTGTCATTTGACATTTTTGATATTTGCCATCTTGAAATTTGTCATTTATGACATTTAGCATTGTGACATTTGTCATTTGACATCTTTGATATTTGCCATCTTGAAATTTGTCATTTTTGACATTTTTCATGGTGACACTTTTCATTTTTGACATTAAGCATTGTGACATTTGTCATATTCGACATCTTTGACATTTGACATCTTGAAATTTGTGATTTTTGACATTTTTCATGGTGACACTTTTCATTTTTGACATTTAGCATTGCGACATTTGTCATTTGACAGCTTTGACATTTGCCATCTTGAAATTTGTCATTTTTGACATTTAGCATTGTGACATTTGTCATTTGACATCTTTGATATTTGCCATCTTGAAATTTGTCATTTTTGACATTTTTTATGGTGACACTTTTCATTTTTGACATTTAGCATTGTGACATTTGTCATTTAACATCTTTGACATTTGCCATCTTGAAATTTGTCATTTTTGACATTGTTCATGGTGACACTTTTCATTTTTGACATTTAGCATTGTGACATTTGTCATATTCGACATCTTTGACATTTGCCATCTTAAAATTTGTGATTTTTGACATTTTTCATAGTAACACTTTTCATTTTTGACATTTAGCATTGTGACATTTGTCATTTGACATCTTTGACATTTGCCATCTTAAAATTTGTCATTATTGACATTTTTCATGGGGACACTTTTCATTTTTGACATTTAGCATTGTGACATTTGACATTTGACATCTTTGACATTTGCCATCTTGAAATTTGTCATTTTTGACATTTTTCACGGTGACACTTTTCATTTTTGACATTTAGCATTGTGACATTTGTCATTTGACATCTTTGACATTTGCCATCTTGAAATTTGTCATTTTTGACATTTTTCATGGTGACACTTTTCATTTTTGACATTTAGCATTGTGACATTTGTCATTTGACATCTTGGACATTTGCCATCTTGAAATTTGTCATTTTTGACATTTTTCATGGTGACACTCATCATTTTTGACATTTAGCATTGTGACATTTGTCAGTTTTGACATTTGCCATCTTGAAATTTGTCATTTTTGACATTTTTTATGGTGACACTTTTCATTTTTGACATTTAGCATTGTGACATTTGTCATTTGACATCTTTGACATTTGCCATCTTGAAATTTGTCATTTTTGACATTTTTCATGGTGACACTTTTCATTTTTGACATTTAGCATTGTGACATTTGTCATTTGACATCTTTGAGATTTGCCATCTTGAAATTTGTCATTTTTGACATTTTTCATGGCGACACTTTTCATTTTTGACATTTAGCATTGTGACATTTGTCATTTGACATCTTTGACATTTGCCATCTTAAAGTTTGTCATTTTTGACATTTTTTATGGTGACACTTTTCATTTTTGACATTTAGCATTGTGACATTTGTCATTTGACATCTTTGACATTTGCCATCTTGAAATTTGTTATTTTTGACATTTTTCATGGTGACACTTTTCATTTTTGACATTTAGCATTGCGACATTTGCCATTTGACATCTTTGACATTTGCCATCTTGAAGTTTGTCATTTTTGACATTTTTTATGGTGACACTTTTCATTTTTGACATTTAGCATTGTGACATTTGTCATTTGACATCTTGGACATTTGCCATCTTGAAATTTGTCATTTTTGACATTTTTCATGGTGACACTTATCATTTTTGACATTTAGCATTGTGACATTTGTCAGTTTTGACATTTGCCATCTTGAAATTTGTCATTTTTGACATTTTTCATGGTGACACTTTTCATTTTTGACATTTAGCATTGTGACATTTGACATCTTTGACATTTGCCATCTTGAAATTTGTTATTTTTGACATTTTTCATGGTGACACTTTTCATTTTTGACATTTAGCATTGTGACATTTGTCATTTGACATCTTTGACATTTGCCATCTTGAAATTTGTCATTTTTGACATTTTTCATGACGACACTTTTCATTTTTGACATTTAGCATTGTGACATTTGTCAGTTTTGACATTTGCCATCTTGAAATTTGTCATTTTTGACATTTTTCATGGTGACACTTTTCATTTTAAACATTTAGCATTGTGACATTTGACATCTTTGACATTTGCCATCTTGAAATTTGTTATTTTTGACATTTTTCATGGTGACACTTTTCATTTTTGACATTTAGCATTTTGACATTTGTCATTTGACATCTTTGATATTTGCCATCTTGAAATTTGTCATTTTTGACATTTTTCATGGTGACACTTTTCATTTTTGACATTTAGCATTGTGACATTTGTCATTTGACATCTTTGACATTTGCCATCTTGAAATTTGTTATTTTTGACATTTTTCATGGTGACACTTTTCATTTTTGACATTTAGCATTGTGACATTTGTCATTTGACATCTTTGACATTTGTCATCTTAAAATTTGTCATTTTTGACATTTTTCATGGTGACACTTTTCATTTTTGACATTTAGCATTGTGACATTTGTCATTTGACATCTTTGACATTTGCCATCTTGAAATTTGTCATTTTTGACATTTAGCATTGTGACATTTGTCATTTGACATCTTTGACAGTTGCCATCTTGAAAGTTGTTATTTTTGACATTTTTCATGGTGACACTTTTCATTTTTGACATTTAGCATTGTGACATTTGTCATTTGACATCTTTGACATTTGCCATCTTAAAATTTGTCATTTTTGACATTTTTCATGGTGACACTTTTCATTTTTGACATTTAGCATTGTGACATTTGTCATTTGACATCTTTGATATTTGCCATCTTGAAATTTGTCATTTTTGACATTTTTCATGGTGACACTTTTCATTTTTGACATTTAGCATTGTGACAGTTGTCATTTGACATCTTTGACATTTGCCATCTTGAAATTTGTTATTTTTAACATTTTTCATGGTGACACTTTTCATTTTTGACATTAAGCATTGTGACATTTGTCATTTGACATCTTTGACATTTGCCATCTTGAAATTTGTCAGTTTTGACATTTTTCATGGTGACGCTTTTCATTTTTGACATTTAGCATTGTGACATTTGTCATTTGACATCTTTGACATTTGCCATCTTGAAATTTGTTATTTTTGACATTTTTCATGGTGACACTTTTCATTTTTGACATTTAGCATTGTGACATTTGTCATTTGACATCTTTGACATTTGCCATCTTGAAATTTGTCATTTTTGACATTTTTCATGGTGACACTTTTCATTTTTGACATTTAGCATTGTGACATTTGTCATTTGACATTTTTGATATTTGCCATCTTGAAATTTGTCATTTATGACATTTAGCATTGTGACATTTGTCATTTGACATCTTTGATATTTGCCATCTTGAAATTTGTCATTTTTGACATTTTTCATGGTGACACTTTTCATTTTTGACATTTAGCATTGTGACATTTGTCATATTCGACATCTTTGACATTTGCCATCTTGAAATTTGTGATTTTTGACATTTTTCATGGTGACACTTTTCATTTTTGACATTTAGCATTGCGACATTTGTCATTTGACATCTTTGACATTTGCCATCTTGAAATTTGTCATTTTTGACATTTAGCATTGTGACATTTGTCATTTGACATCTTTGATATTTGCCATCTTGAAATTTGTCATTTTTGACATTTTTCATGGTGACACTTTTTATTTTTGACATTTAGCATTGTGACATTTGTCATTTAACATCTTTGACATTTGCCATCTTGAAATTTGTCATTTTTGACATTGTTCATGGTGACACTTTTCATTTTTGACATTTAGCATTGTGACATTTGTCATATTCGACATCTTTGACATTTGCCATCTTAAAATTTGTGATTTTTGACATTTTTCATAGTAACACTTTTCATTTTTGACATTTAGCATTGTGACATTTGTCATTTGACATCTTTGACATTTTCCATCTTAAAATTTGTCATTATTGACATTTTTCATGGGGACACTTTTCATTTTTGACATTTAGCATTGTGACATTTGACATTTGACATCTTTGACATTTGCCATCTTGAAATTTGTCATTTTTGACATTTTTCACGGTGACACTTTTCATTTTTGACATTTTTAGCATTGTGACATTTAACATTTGACATCTTGGACATTTGCCATCTTGAAATTTGTCATTTTTGACATTTTTCATGGTGACACTCATCATTTTTGACATTAAGCATTGTGACATTTGCCAGTTTTGACATTTGCCATCTTGAAATTTGTCATTTTTGACATTTTTTATGGTGACACTTTTCATTTTTGACATTTAGCATTGTGACATTTGTCATTTGACATCTTTGACATTTGCCATCTTGAAATTTGTCATTTTTGAAATTTTTCATGGTGACACTTTTCATTTTTGACATTTAGCATTGTGACATTTGTCATTTGACATCTTTGAGATTTGCCATCTTGAAATTTGTCATTTTTGACATTTTTCATGGCGACACTTTTCATTTTTGACATTTAGCATTGTGACATTTGTCATTTGACATCTTTGACATTTGCCATCTTGAAATTTGTCATTTTTGACATTTTTTATGGTGACACTTTTCATTTTTGACATTTAGCATTGTGACATTTGTCATTTGACATCTTTGACATTTGCCATCTTGAAATTTGTTATTTTTGACATTTTTCATGGTGACACTTTTCATTTTTGACATTTAGCATTGCGACATTTGCCATTTGACATCTTTGACATTTGCCATCTTGAAATTTGTCATTTTTGACATTTTTCATGGTGACACTTTTCATTTTTGACATTTAGCATTGTGACATTTGTCATTTGACATCTTTGACATTTGCCATCTTGAAATTTGTCATTTTTGACATTTAGCATTGTGACATTTGTCATTTGACATCTTGGACATTTGCCATCTTGAAATTTGTCATTTTTGACATTTTTCATGGTGACACTTATCATTTTTGACATTTAGCATTGTGACATTTGTCAGTTTTGACATTTGCCATCTTGAAATTTGTCATTTTTGACATTTTTCATGGTGACACTTTTCATTTTTGACATTTAGCATTGTGACATTTGACATCTTTGACATTTGCCATCTTGAAATTTGTTATTTTTGACCTTTTTCATGGTGACACTTTTCATTTTTGACATTTAGCATTGTGACATTTGTCAGTTGACATCTTTGACATTTGCCATCTTGAAATTTGTCATTTTTGACATTTTTCATGACGACACTTTTCATTTTTGACATTTAGCATTGTGACATTTGTCAGTTTTGACATTTGCCATCTTGAAATTTGTCATTTTTGACATTTTTCATGGTGACACTTTTTATTTTAAACATTTAGCATTGTGACATTTGACATCTTTGACATTTGCCATCTTGAAATTTGTTATTTTTGACATTTTTCATGGTGACACTTTTCATTTTTGACATTTAGCATTTTGACATTTGTCATTTGACATCTTTGATATTTGCCATCTTGAAATTTGTCATTTTTGACATTTTTCATGGTGACACTTTTCATTTTTGACATTTAGCATTGTGACATTTGTCATTTGACATCTTTGACATTTGCCATCTTGAAATTTGTTATTTTTGACATTTTTCATGGTGACACTTTTCATTTTTGACATTTAGCATTGTGACATTTGTCATTTGACATCTTTGACATTTGTCATCTTAAAATTTGTCATTTTTGACATTTTTCATGGTGACACTTTTCATTTTTGACATTTAGCATTGTGACATTTGTCATTTGACATCTTTGACATTTGCCATCTTGAAATTTGTCATTTTTGACATTTAGCATTGTGACATTTGTCATTTGACATCTTTGACAGTTGCCATCTTGAAAGTTGTTATTTTTGACATTTTTCATGGTGACACTTTTCATTTTTGACATTTAGCATTGTGACATTTGTCATTTGACATCTTTGACATTTGCCATCTTAAAATTTGTCATTTTTGACATTTTTCATGGTGACACTTTTCATTTTTGACATTTAGCATTGTGACATTTGTCATTTGACATCTTTGATATTTGCCATCTTGAAATTTGTCATTTTTGACATTTTTCATGGTGACACTTTTCATTTTTGACATTTAGCATTGTGACAGTTGTCATTTGACATCTTTGACATTTGCCATCTTGAAATTTGTTATTTTTAACATTTTTCATGGTGACACTTTTCATTTTTGACATTAAGCATTGTGACATTTGTCATTTGACATCTTTGACATTTGCCATCTTGAAATTTGTCAGTTTTGACATTTAGCATTGTGACATTTGTCATTTGACATCTTTGATATTTGCCATCTTGAAATTTGTCATTTTTGACATTTTTCTTGGTGACACTTTTCATTTTTGACATTTAGCATTGTGACATTTGTCATATTCGACATCTTTGACATTTGCCATCTTGAAATTTGTCATTTTTGACATTTTTCATGGTGACACTTTTCATTTTTGACATTTAGCATTGTGACAATTGTCATTTGACATCTTTGACATTTGCCATCTTGAAATTTGTCATTATTGACATTTTTCATGGGGACACTTTTCATTTTTGACATTTAGCATTGTGACATTTGTCATTTGACATTTGCCATCTTGAAATTTGTCATTTTTGACATTTTTCATGGTGACACTTTTCATTTTTGACATTTAGCATTGTGACATTTGTCATTTGACATCTTTGACATTTGCCATATTGAAATTTGTCATTTTTGACATTTTCCACGGTGACACTTTTTATTTTTGACATTTAGCATTGTGACATTTGTCATTTGACATTTTAGACATTTGCCATCTTGAAATTTGTCATTTTTGACACTTTTCATTTTTGACATTTAGCATTGTGACATTTGTCATTTGACATCTTTGACATTTGCCATCTTGAAATTTGTCATTTTTGACATTTTTCATGTTGACACTTTTCATTTTTGACATTTAGCATTGTGACATTTGTCATTTGACATCTTGGACATTTGCCATCTTGAAATTTGTCATTTTTGACATTTTTTATGGTGACATTTGTCAGTTTTGACATTTGCCATCTTGAAATTTGTCATTTTTGACATTTTTCATGGTGACACTTTTCATTTTTGACATTGAGCATTGTGACATTTGTCATTTGACATCTTTAACATTTTTGACATTTTTCATGGTGACACTTTTCATTTTTGACATTTAGCATTGTGACATATGTCATTTGACATCTTTGACATTTGCCATCTTGAAATTTGTCATTTTTGACATTTTTCATGGTGACACTTTTCATTTTTGACATTTAGCATTGTGACATTTGTCATTTGACATCTTTGACATTTGCCATCTTGAAATTTGTCATTTTTGACATTTTTCATGGTGACGCTTTTCATTTTTGACATTTAGCATTGTGACATTTGTCATTTGACATCTTTGACATTTGCCATCTTGAAATTTGTTATTTTTGACATTTTTCATGGTGACACTTTTCATTTTTGACATTTAGCATTGTGACATTTGTCATTTGACATCTTTGACATTTGCGATCTTGAAATTTTTCATTTTTGACACTTTTCATTTTTGACATTTAGCATTGTGACATATGTCATTTGACATCTTTGACATTTGCTATCTTGAAATTTGTCATTTTTGACATTTTTTATGGTGACACTTTTCATTTTTGACATTTAGCATTGTGACATTTGTCATTTGACATCTTTGACATTTGCCATCTTGAAATTTGTCATTTTTGACATTTTTCATGGTGACACTTTTCATTTTTGACATTTAGCATTGTGACATTTGTCATTTGACATCTTTGACATTTGCCATCTTGAAATTTGTCATTTTTGACATTTAGCATTGTGACATTTGTCATTTGACATCTTGGACATTTGCCATCTTAAAAATTGTCATTTTTGACATTTTTCATGGTGACACTTATCATTTTTGACATTTAGCATTGTGACATTTGTCAGTTTTGACATTTGCCATCTTGAAATTTGTCATTTTTGACATTTTTCATGGTGACACTTTTCATTTTTGACATTTAGCATTGTGACATTTGACATCTTTGACATTTGCCATCTTGAAATTTGTCATTTTTGACATTTTTCATGGTGACACTTTTCATTTTTGACATTTAGCATTGTGACATTTGTCATTTGACATCTTTGACATTTGCCATCTTGAAATTTGTCATTTTTGACATTTAGCATTGTGACATTTGTCATTTGACATCTTTGATATTTGCCATCTTGAAATTTGTCATTTTTGACATTTTTCATGGTGACACTTTTCATTTTTGACATTTAGCATTGTGACATTTGTCATTTGACATCTTTGACATTTGCCATCTTGAAATTTGTTATTTTTGACATTTTTCATGGTGACACTTTTCATTTTTGACATTTAGCATTGTGACATTTGTCATTTGACATCTTTGACATTTGCCATCTTGAAATTTGTTATTTTTGACATTTTTCATGGTGACACTTTTTATTTTTGACATTTAGCATTGTGACATTTGTCATTTGACATCTTTGACATTTGCCATCTTGAAATTTGTCATTTTTGACATTTTTCATGGTGACACTTTTCATTTTTGACATTTAGCATTGTGACATTTGTCATTTGACATCTTTGACATTTGCCATCTTGAAATTTGTCATTTTTGACATTTAGCATTGTGACATTTGTCATTTGACATCTTTGATATTTGCCATCTTGAAATTTGTCATTTTTGACATTTTTCATGGTGACACTTTTCATTTTTGACATTTAGCATTGTGACATTTGACATCTTTGACATTTGCCATCTTGAAATTTGTCATTTTTGACATTTTTCATGGTGACACTTTTCATTTTTGACATTTAGCATTGTGACATTTGTCATTTGACATCTTTGACATTTGCCATCTTGAAATTTGTTATTTTTGACATTTTTCATGGTGACACTATTCATTTTTGACATTTAGCATTGTGACATTTGTCATTTGACATCTTTGACATTTGCCATCTTGAAATTTGTCATTTTTGACATTTTTCATGGTGACACTTTTCATTTTTGACATTTAGCATTGTGACATTTGTCATTTGACATCTTTGACATTTGCCATCTTGAAATTTGTCATTTTTGACATTTAGCATTGTGACATTTGTCATTTGACATCTTTGATATTTGCCATCTTGAAATTTGTCATTTTTGACATTTTTCATGGTGACACTTTTCATTTTTGACATTTAGCATTGTGACATTTGACATCTTTGACATTTGCCATCTTGAAATTTGTCATTTTTGACATTTTTCATGGTGACACTTTTCATTTTTGACATTTAGCATTGTGACATTTGTCATTTGACATCTTTGACATTTGCCATCTTGAAATTTGTCATTTTTGACATTTAGCATTGTGACATTTGTCATTTGACATCTTGGACATTTGCCATCTTGAAATTTGTCATTTTTGACATTTTTCATGGTGACACTTATCATTTTTGACATTTAGCATTGTGACATTTGTCATTTGACATCTTTGACATTTGCCATCTTGAAATTTGTCATTTTTGACATTTTTCATGACGACACTTTTCATTTTTGACATTTAGCATTGTGACATTTGTCAGTTTTGACATTTGCCATCTTGAAATTTGTCATTTTTGACATTTTTCATGGTGACACTTTTCATTTTAAACATTTAGCATTGTGACATTTGACATCTTTGACATTTGCCATCTTGAAATTTGTTATTTTTGACATTTTTCATGGTGACACTTTTCATTTTTGACATTTAGCATTTTGACATTTGTCATTTGACATCTTTGATATTTGCCATCTTGAAATTTGTCATTTTTGACATTTTTCATGGTGACACTTTTCATTTTTGACATTTAGCATTGTGACATTTGTCATTTGACATCTTTGACATTTGCCATCTTGAAATTTGTTATTTTTGACATTTTTCATGGTGACACTTTTCATTTTTGACATTTAGCATTGTGACATTTGTCATTTGACATCTTTGACATTTGTCATCTTAAAATTTGTCATTTTTGACATTTTTCATGGTGACACTTTTCATTTTTGACATTTAGCATTGTGACATTTGTCATTTGACATCTTTGACATTTGCCATCTTGAAATTTGTCATTTTTGACATTTAGCATTGTGACATTTGTCATTTGACATCTTGGACAGTTGCCATCTTGAAAGTTGTTATTTTTGACATTTTTCATGGTGACACTTTTCATTTTTGACATTTAGCATTGTGACATTTGTCATTTGACATCTTTGACATTTGCCATCTTAAAATTTGTCATTTTTGACATTTTTCATGGTGACACTTTTTATTTTTGACATTTAGCATTGTGACATTTGTCATTTGACATCTTTGATATTTGCCATCTTGAAATTTGTCATTTTTGACATTTTTCATGGTGACACTTTTCATTTTTGACATTTAGCATTGTGACAGTTGTCATTTGACATCTTTGACATTTGCCATCTTGAAATTTGTTATTTTTAAAATTTTTCATGGTGACACTTTTCATTTTTGACATTAAGCATTGTGACATTTGTCATTTGACATCTTTGACATTTGCCATCTTGAAATTTGTCAGTTTTGACATTTAGCATTGTGACATTTGTCATTTGACATCTTTGATATTTGCCATCTTGAAATTTGTCATTTTTGACATTTTTCTTGGTGACACTTTTCATTTTTGACATTTAGCATTGTGACATTTGTCATATTCGACATCTTTGACATTTGCCATCTTGAAATTTGTCATTTTTGACATTTTTCATGGTGACACTTTTCATTTTTGACATTTAGCATTGTGACAATTGTCATTTGACATCTTTGACATTTGCCATCTTGAAATTTGTCATTATTGACATTTTTCATGGGGACACTTTTCATTTTTGACATTTAGCATTGTGACATTTGTCATTTGACATTTGCCATCTTGAAATTTGTCATTTTTGACATTTTTCATGGTGACACTTTTCATTTTTGACATTTAGCATTGTGACATTTGTCATTTGACATCTTTGACATTTGCCATATTGAAATTTGTCATTTTTGACATTTTTCACGGTGACACTTTTCATTTTTGACATTTAGCATTGTGACATTTGTCATTTGACATTTTAGACATTTGCCATCTTGAAATTTGTCATTTTTGACACTTTTCATTTTTGACATTTAGCATTGTGACATTTGTCATTTGACATCTTTGACATTTGCCATCTTGAAATTTGTCATTTTTGACATTTTTCATGTTGACACTTTTCATTTTTGACATTTAGCATTGTGACATTTGTCATTTGACATCTTGGACATTTGCCATTTTGAAATTTGTCATTTTTGACATTTTTTATGGTGACATTTGTCAGTTTTGACATTTGCCATCTTGAAATTTGTCATTTTTGACATTTTTCATGGTGACACTTTTCATTTTTGACATTGAGCATTGTGACATTTGTCATTTGACATCTTTAACATTTTTGACATTTTTCATGGTGACACTTTTCATTTTTGACATTTAGCATTGTGACATATGTCATTTGACATCTTTGACATTTGCCATCTTGAAATTTGTCATTTTTGACATTTTTCATGGTGACGCTTTTCATTTTTGACATTTAGCATTGTGACATTTGTCATTTGACATCTTTGACATTTGCCATCTTGAAATTTGTTATTTTTGACATTTTTCATGGTGACACTTTTCATTTTTGACATTTAGCATTGTGACATTTGTCATTTGACATCTTTGACATTTGCCATCTTGAAATTTTTCATTTTTGACACTTTTCATTTTTGACATTTAGCATTGTGACATATGTCATTTGACATCTTTGACATTTGCTATCTTGAAATTTGTCATTTTTGACATTTTTTATGGTGACACTTTTCATTTTTGACATTTAGCATTGTGACATTTGTCATTTGACATCTTTGACATTTGCCATCTTGAAATTTGTCATTTTTGACATTTTTCATGGTGACACTTTTCATTTTTGACATTTAGCATTGTGACATTTGTCATTTGACATCTTTGACATTTGCCATCTTGAGATTTGTCATTTTTGACATTTAGCATTGTGACATTTGTCATTTGACATCTTGGACATTTGCCATCTTGAAATTTGTCATTTTTGACATTTTTCATGGTGACACTTATCATTTTTGACATTTAGCATTGTGACATTTGTCAGTTTTGACATTTGCCATCTTGAAATTTGTCATTTTTGACATTTTTCATGGTGACACTTTTTATTTTTGACATTTAGCATTGTGACATTTGACATCTTTGACATTTGCCATCTTGAAATTTGTCATTTTTGACATTTTTCATGGTGACACTTTTCATTTTTGACATTTAGCATTGTGACATTTGTCATTTGACATCTTTGACATTTGCCATCTTGAAATTTGTCATTTTTGACATTTAGCATTGTGACATTTGTCATTTGACATCTTTGATATTTGCCATCTTGAAATTTGTCATTTTTGACATTTTTCATGGTGACACTTTTCATTTTTGACATTTAGCATTGTGACATTTGTCATTTGACATCTTTGACATTTGCCATCTTGAAATTTGTTATTTTTGACATTTTTCATGGTGACACTTTTCATTTTTGACATTTAGCATTGTGACATTTGTCATTTGACATCTTTGACATTTGCCATCTTGAAATTTGTTATTTTTGACATTTTTCATGGTGACACTTTTCATTTTTGACATTTAGCATTGTGACATTTGTCATTTGACATCTTTGACATTTGCCATCTTGAAATTTGTCATTTTTGACATTTTTCATGGTGACACTTTTCATTTTTGACATTTAGCATTGTGACATTTGTCATTTGACATCTTTGACATTTGCCATCTTGAAATTTGTCATTTTTGACATTTAGCATTGTGACATTTGTCATTTGACATCTTTGATATTTGCCATCTTGAAATTTGTCATTTTTGACATTTTTCATGGTGACACTTTTCATTTTTGACATTTAGCATTGTGACATTTGACATCTTTGACATTTGCCATCTTGAAATTTGTCATTTTTGACATTTTTCATGGTGACACTTTTCATTTTTGACATTTAGCATTGTGACATTTGTCATTTGACATCTTTGACATTTGCCATCTTGAAATTTGTTATTTTTGACATTTTTTATGGTGACACTATTCATTTTTGACATTTAGCATTGTGACATTTGTCATTTGACATCTTTGACATTTGCCATCTTAAAATTTGTCATTTTTGACATTTTTCATGGTGACACTTTTCATTTTTGACATTTAGCATTGTGACATTTGTCATTTGACATCTTTGACATTTGCCATCTTGAAATTTGTCATTTTTGACATTTAGCATTGTGACATTTGTCATTTGACATCTTTGATATTTGCCATCTTGAAATTTGTCATTTTTGACATTTTTCATGGTGACACTTTTCATTTTTGACATTTAGCATTGTGACATTTGACATCTTTGACATTTGCCATCTTGAAATTTGTCATTTTTGACATTTTTTATGGTGACACTTTTCATTTTTGACATTTAGCATTGTGACATTTGTCATTTGACATCTTTGACATTTGCCATCTTGAAATTTGTCATTTTTGACATTTAGCATTGTGACATTTGTCATTTGACATCTTGGACATTTGCCATCTTGAAATTTGTCATTTTTGACATATTTCATGGTGACACTTATCATTTTTGACATTTAGCATTGTGACATTTGTCAGTTTTGACATCTTTGACATTTGCCATCTTGAAATTTGTTATTTTTGACATTTTTCATGGTGACACTTTTCATTTTTGACATTTAGCATTGTGACATTTGTCATTTGACATCTTTGACATTTGCCATCTTGAAATTTGTCATTTTTGACATTTTTCATGGTGACACTTTTCATTTTTGACATTTAGCATTGTGACATTTGTCATTTGACATCTTTGACATTTGCCATCTTGAAATTTGTCATTTTTGACATTTAGCATTGTGACATTTGTCATTTGACATCTTGGACATTTGTATCTTGAAATTTGTCATTTTTGACATTTTTCATGGTGACACTTTTCATTTTTGACATTTAGCATTGTGACATTTGTCATTTGACATCTTTGACATTTGCCATCTTGAAATTTGTCATTTTTGACATTTTTCATGGTGACACTTTTCATTTTTGACATTTAGCATTGTGACATTTGTCATTTGACATCTTTGACATTTGCCATCTTAAAATTTGTCATTTTTGACATTTTTCATGGTGACACTTTTCATTTTTGACATTTAGCATTGTGACATTTGTCATTTGACATCTTTGACATTTGCCATCTTGAAATTTGTCATTTTTGACATTTAGCATTGTGACATTTGTCATTTGACATCTTTGATATTTGCCATCTTGAAATTTTTCATTTTTGACATTTTATGGTGACACTTTTCATTTTTGACATTTAGCATTGTGACATTTGTCATTTGACATCTTTGACATTTGCCATCTTGAAATTTGTCATTTTTGACATTTTTCATGGTGACACTTTTCATTTTTGACATTTAGCATTGTGACATTTGTCATTTGACATCTTTGACATTTGCCATCTTGAAATTTGTCATTTTTGACATTTAGCATTGTGACATTTGTCATTTGACATCTTTGATATTTGCCATCTTGAAATTTGTCATTTTTGACATTTTTCATGGTGACACTTTTTATTTTTGACATTTAGCATTGTGACATTTGACATCTTTGACATTTGCCATCTTGAAATTTGTCATTTTTGACATTTTTGATGGTGACACTTTTCATTTTTGACATTTAGCATTGTGACATTTGTCATTTGACATCTTTGACATTTGCCATCTTGAAATTTGTTATTTTTGACATTTTTCATGGTGACACTATTCATTTTTGACATTTAGCATTGTGACATTTGTCATTTGACATCTTTGACATTTGCCATCTTGAAATTTGTCATTTTTTTTATTTTTCATGGTGACACTTTTCATTTTTAACATTTAGCATTGTGACATTTGTCATCTTTGACATTTGCCATCTTGAAATTTGTCATTTAGCATTGTGACATTTGTCATTTGACATCTTGGACATTTGCCATCTTGAAATTTGTCATTTTTGACATTTTTCATGGTGACACTTATCATTTTTGACATTTAGCATTGTGACATTTGTCAGTTTTGACATCTTTGACATTTGCCATCTTGAAATTTGTTATTTTTGACATTTTTCATGGTGACACTTTTCATTTTTGACATTAAGCATTGTGACATTTGTCATTTGACATCTTTGACATTTGCCATCTTGAAATTTGTCATTTTTGACATTTTTCATGGTGACACTTTTCATTTTTGACATTTAGCATTGTGACATTTGTCATTTGACATCTTTGACATTTGCCATCTTGAAATTTGTCATTTTTGACATTTAGCATTGTGACATTTGTCATTTGACATCTTTGATATTTGCCATCTTGAAATTTGTCATTTTCGACATTTTTCTTGGTGACACTTTTTATTTTTGACATGTAGCATTGTGACATTTGTCATTTGACATCTTTGACATTTGCCATCTTGAAATTTGTCATTTTTGACATTTTTCATGGTGACACTTTTCATTTTTGACATTTAGCATTGTGACATTTGCATTTAACATCTTTGACATTTGCCATCTTGAAATTTTTCATTTTTGACACTTTTCATTTTTGACATTTAGCATTGTGACATATGTCATTTGACATCTTTGACATTTGCCATCTTGAAATTTGTCATTTTTGACATTTTTTATGGTGACACTTTTCATTTTTGACATTTAGCATTGTGACATTTGTCATTTGACATCTTTGACATTTGTCATCTTGAAATTTGTCATTTTTGACATTTAGCATTGTGACATTTGTCATTTGACATCTTGGACATTTGCATCTTGAAATTTGTCATTTTTGACATTTTTCATGGTGACACTTATCATTTTTGACATTTAGCATTGTGACATTTGTCAGTTTTGACATTTGCCATCTTGAAATTTGTCATTTTTGACATATTTTATGGTGACACTTTTCATTTTTGACATTTAGCATTGTGACATTTGTCATTTGACATCTTTGACATTTGCCATCTTGAAATTTGTCATTTTTGACATTTAGCATTGTGACATTTGTCATTTGACATCTTGGACATTTGCATCTTGAAATTTGTCATTTTTGACATTTTTCATGGTGACACTTATCATTTTTGACATTTAGCATTGTGACATTTGTCAGTTTTGACATTTGCCATCTTGAAATTTGTCATTTTTGACATGTTTTATGGTGACACTTTTCATTTTTGACATTTAGCATTGTGACATTTGTCATTTGATATCTTTGACATTTGCCATCTTGAAATTTGTTATTTTTGACATTTTTCATGGTGACACTTTTCATTTTTGACATTTAGCATTGTGACATTTGTCATTTGACATCTTTGACATTTGCCATCTTGAAATTTGTCATTTTTGACATTTTTCATGGTGACACTTTTCATTTTTGACATTTAGCATTGTGACATTTGTCATTTGACATCTTTGACATTTGCCATCTTGAAATTTGTCATTTTTGACATTTTTCATGGTGACACTTTTCATTTTTGACATTTAGCATTGTGACATTTGTCATTTGACATCTTTGACATTTGCCATCTTGAAATTTGTCATTTTTGACATTTAGCATTGTGACATTTGTCATTTGACATCTTTGATATTTGCCATCTTGAAATTTGTCATTTTTGACATTTTTCTTGGTGACACTTTTCATTTTTGACATTTAGCATTGTGACATTTGTCATTTGACATCTTTGACATTTGCCATCTTGAAATTTGTCATTTTTGACATTTTTCATAGTGACACTTTTCATTTTTGACATTTAGCATTGTGACATTTGTCATATTCGACATCTTTGACATTTGCCATCTTGAAATTTGTTATTTTTGACATTTTTCATGGTGACACTTTTCATTTTTGACATTTAGCATTGTGACATTTGTCATTTGACATCTTTGACATTTGCCATCTTGAAATTTGTCATTTTTGACATTTAGCATTGTGACATTTGACATCTTTGATATTTGCCATCTTGAAATTTGTCATTTTTGACATTTTTCATGGTGACACTTTTCATTTTTAACATTTAGCATTGTGACATTTGTCATTTGACATCTTTGACATTTGCCATCTTGAAATTTGTCATTTTTGACATTTAGCATTGTGACATTTGTCATTTGACATCTTTGATATTTGCCATCTTGAAATTTGTCATTTTTGACATTTTTCATGGTGACACTTTTCATTTTTCACATTTAGCATTGTGACATTTGTCATTTGACAACTTTGACATTTGCCATCTTGAAATTTGTTATTTTTGACATTTTTCATGGTGACACTTTTCATTTTTGACATTTAGCATTGTGACATTTGTCATTTGACATCTTTGACATTTGCCATCTTGAAATTTGTTATTTTTGACATTTTTCATGGTGACACTTTTCATTTTTGACATTTAGCATTGTGACATTTGTCATTTGACATCTTTGACATTTGCCATCTTGAAATTTGTCATTTTTGACACTTTTCATTTTTGACATTTAGCATTGTGACATATGTCATTTGACATCTTTGACATTTGCCATCTTGAAATTTGTCATTTTTGACATTTTTTATGGTGACACTTTTCATTTTTGACATTTAGCATTGTGACATTTGTCATTTGACATCTTTGACATTTGTCATCTTGAAATTTGTCATTTTTGACATTTAGCATTGTGACATTTGTCATTTGACATCTTGGACATTTGCATCTTGAAATTTGTCATTTTTGACATTTTTCATGGTGACACTTATCATTTTTGACATTTAGCATTGTGACATTTGTCAGTTTTGACATTTGCCATCTTGAAATTTGTCATTTTTGACATATTTTATGGTGACACTTTTCATTTTTGACATTTAGCATTGTGACATTTGTCATTTGACATCTTTGACATTTGCCATCTTGAAATTTGTCATTTTTGACATTTAGCATTGTGACATTTGTCATTTGACATCTTGGACATTTGCATCTTGAAATTTGTCATTTTTGACATTTTTCATGGTGACACTTATCATTTTTGACATTTAGCATTGTGACATTTGTCAGTTTTGACATTTGCCATCTTGAAATTTGTCATTTTTGACATGTTTTATGGTGACACTTTTCATTTTTGACATTTAGCATTGTGACATTTGTCATTTGATATCTTTGACATTTGCCATCTTGAAATTTGTTATTTTTGACATTTTTCATGGTGACACTTTTCATTTTTGACATTTAGCATTGTGACATTTGTCATTTGACATCTTTGACATTTGCCATCTTGAAATTTGTCATTTTTGACATTTTTCATGGTGACACTTTTCATTTTTGACATTTAGCATTGTGACATTTGTCATTTGACATCTTTGACATTTGCCATCTTGAAATTTGTCATTTTTGACATTTTTCATGGTGACACTTTTCATTTTTGACATTTAGCATTGTGACATTTGTCATTTGACATCTTTGACATTTGCCATCTTGAAATTTGTCATTTTTGACATTTAGCATTGTGACATTTGTCATTTGACATCTTTGATATTTGCCATCTTGAAATTTGTCATTTTTGACATTTTTATTGGTGACACTTTTCATTTTTGACATTTAGCATTGTGACATTTGTCATTTGACATCTTTGACATTTGCCATCTTGAAATTTGTCATTTTTGACATTTTTCATAGTGACACTTTTCATTTTTGACATTTAGCATTGTGACATTTGTCATATTCGACATCTTTGACATTTGCCATCTTGAAATTTGTTATTTTTGACATTTTTCATGGTGACACTTTTCATTTTTGACATTTAGCATTGTGACATTTGTCATTTGACATCTTTGACATTTGCCATCTTGAAATTTGTCATTTTTGACATTTAGCATTGTGACATTTGACATCTTTGATATTTGCCATCTTGAAATTTGTCATTTTTGACATTTTTCATGGTGACACTTTTCATTTTTAACATTTAGCATTGTGACATTTGTCATTTGACATCTTTGACATTTGCCATCTTGAAATTTGTCATTTTTGACATTTAGCATTGTGACATTTGTCATTTGACATCTTTGATATTTGCCATCTTGAAATTTGTCATTTTTGACATTTTTCATGGTGACACTTTTCATTTTTCACATTTAGCATTGTGACATTTGTCATTTGACAACTTTGACATTTGCCATCTTGAAATTTGTTATTTTTGACATTTTTCATGGTGACACTTTTCATTTTTGACATTTAGCATTGTGACATTTGTCATTTGACATCTTTGACATTTGCCATCTTGAAATTTGTTATTTTTGACATTTTTCATGGTGACACTTTTCATTTTTGACATTTAGCATTGTGACATTTGTCATTTGACATCTTTGACATTTGCCATCTTGAAATTTGTCATTTTTTACATTTTTCATGGTGACACTTTTCATTTTTGACATTTAGCATTGCGACATTTGTCATTTGACATCTTTGACATTTGCCATCTTAAAATTTGTCATTTTTGACATTTAGCATTGTGACATTTGTCATTTGACATCTTTGATATTTGCCATCTTGAAATTTGTCATTTTTGACATTTTTCATGGTGACACTTTTCATTTTTGACATTTAGCATTGTGACATTTGTCATTTGACATCTTTGACATTTGCCATCTTGAAATTTGTCATTTTTGACATTTTTCATGGTGACACTTTTCATTTTTGACATTTAGCATTGTGACATTTGTCATTTGACATCTTTGACATTTGCTATCTTGAAATTTGTCATTTGTGACATTTTTCATGGTGACACTTTTCATTTTTGACATTTAGCATTGGGACATTTGTCATTTGACATCTTTGACATTTGCCATCTTGAAATTTGTCATTTTTGACATTTAGCATTGTGACATTTGTCATTTGACATCTTTGATATTTGCCATCTTGAAATTTGTCATTTTTGACATTTTTCATGGTGACACTTTTCATTTTTGACATTTAGCATTGTGACATTTGTCATTTGACATCTTTGACATTTGTCATCTTGAAATTTGTCATTTTTGACATTTTTCATGGTGACACTTTTCATTTTTGACATTTAGCATTGTGACATTTGTCATTTGACATCTTTGACATTTGCCATCTTGAAATTTGTCATTTTTGACATTTAGCATTGTGACATTTGTCATTTGACATCTTTGACATTTGCCATCTTGAAATTTGTCATTTTTGACATTTAGCATTGTGACATTTGTCATTTGACATCTTTGACATTTGCCATCTTAAAATTTGTTATTTTTGACATTTTTCATGGTGACACTTTTCATTTTTGACATTTAGCATTGTGACATTTGTCATTTGACATCTTTGACATTTGCTATCTTGAAATTTGTTATTTTTGACATTTTTCATGGTGACACTTTTCATTTTTGACATTTAGCATTGTGACATTTGTCATTTGACATCTTTGACATTTGCCATCTTGAAATTTGTCATTTTTGACATTTTTCATGGTGACACTTTTCATTTTTGACATTTAGCATTGTGACATTTGTTATTTGACATCTTTGACATTTGCCATCTTAAAATTTGTCATTTTTGACATTTTTCATGGTGACACTTTTCATTTTTGACATTTAGCATTGTGACATTTGTCATTTGACATCTTTGACATTTGCCATCTTGAAATTTGTCATTTTTGACATTTAGCATTGTGACATTTGTCATTTGACATCTTTGATATTTGCCATCTTGAAATTTGTCATTTTTGACATTTTTCATGGTGACACTTTTCATTTTTGACATTTAGCATTGTGACATTTGTCATTTGACATCTTTGACATTTGCCATCTTGAAATTTGTCATTTTTGACATTTTTCATGGTGACACTTTTCATTTTTGACATTTAGCATTGTGACATTTGTCATTTGACATCTTTGACATTTGCCATCTTGAAATTTGTCATTTTTGACATTTAGCATTGTGACATTTGTCATTTGACATCTTTGATATTTGCCATCTTGAAATTTGTCATTTTTGACATTTTTTATGGTGACACTTTTTATTTTTGACATTTAGCATTGTGACATTTGACATCTTTGACATTTGCCATCTTGAAATTTGTCATTTTTGACATTTTTCATGGTGACACTTTTCATTTTTGACATTTAGCATTGTGACATTTGTCATTTGACATCTTTGACATTTGCCATCTTGAAATTTGTTACTTTTGACATTTTTCATGGTGACACTATTCATTTTTGACATTTAGCATTGTGACATTTGTCATTTGACATCTTTGACATTTGCCATCTTGAAATTTGTCATTTTTGACATTTTTCATGGTGATACTTTTCATTTTTGACATTTAGCATTGTGACATTTGTCATTTGACATCTTTGACATTTGCCATCTTGAAATTTGTCATTTTTGACATTTAGCATTGTGACATTTGTCATTTGACATCTTGGACATTTGCCATCTTGAAATTTGTCATTTTTGACATTTTTCATGGTGACACTTATCATTTTTGACATTTAGCATTGTGACATTAGTCAGTTTTGACATCTTTGACATTTGCCATCTTGAAATTTGTTATTTTTGACATTTTTCATGGTGACACTTTTCATTTTTGACATTTAGCATTGTGACATTTGTCATTTGACATCTTTGTCATTTGCCATTTTGAAATTTGTCATTCTTGACATTTTTCATGGTGACACTTTTTATTTTTGACATTTAGCATTGTGACATTTGTCATTTGACATCTTTGACATTTGCCATCTTGAAATTTGTCATTTTTGACATTTAGCATTGTGACATTTGTCATTTGACATCTTGGACATTTGCATCTTGAAATTTGTCATTTTTGACATTTTTCATGGTGACACTTTTCATTTTTGACATTTAGCATTGTGACATTTGTCATTTGACATCTTTCACATTTGCCATCTTAAAATTTGTCATTTTTGACATTTTTCATGGTCACACTTTTCATTTTTGACATTTAGCATTGTGACATTTGTCATTTGACATCTTTGACATTTGCCATCTTGAAATTTGTCATTTTTGACATTTTTCATGGTGACACTTTTCATTTTTGACATTTAGCATTGTGACATTTGTCATTTGACATCTTTGACATTTGCCATCTTGAAATTTGTCATTTTTGACATTTAGCATTGTGACATTTGTCATTTGACATCTTTGATATTTGCCATCTTGAAATTTGTCATTTTTGACATTTTTCATGGTGACACTTTTCATTTTTGACATTTAGCATTGTGACATTTGACATCTTTGACATTTGCCATCTTGAAATTTGTCATTTTTGACATTTTTCATGGTGACACTTTTCATTTTTGACATTTAGCATTGTGACATTTGTCATTTGACATCTTTGACATTTGCCATCTTGAAATTTGTTATTTTTGACATTTTTCATGGTGACACTATTCATTTTTGACATTTAGCATTGTGACATTTGTCATTTGACATCTTTGACATTTGCCATCTTGAAATTTGTCATTTTTGACATTTTTCATGGTGACACTTTTCATTTTTGACATTTAGCATTGTGACATTTGTCATTTGACATCTTTGACATTTGCCATCTTGAAATTTGTCATTTTTGACATTTAGCATTGTGACATTTGTCATTTGACATCTTGGACATTTGCCATCTTGAAATTTGTCATTTTTGACATTTTTCATGGTGACACTTATCATTTTTGACATTTAGCATTGTGACATTTGTCAGTTTTGACATCTTTGACATTTGCCATCTTGAAATTTGTTATTTTTGACATTTTTCATGGTGACACTTTTCATTTTTGACATTTAGATTTATGACATTTGTCATTTGACATCTTTGACATTTGCCATCTTGAAATTTGTCATTTTTGACATTTTTCATGGTGACACTTTTCATTTTTGACATTTAGCATTGTGACATTTGTCATTTGACATCTTTGACATTTGCCATCTTGAAATTTGTCATTTTTGACATTTAGCATTGTGACATTTGTCATTTGACATCTTGGACATTTGCATCTTGAAATTTGTCATTTTTGACATTTTTCATGGTGACACTTATCATTTTTGACATTTAGCATTGTGACATTTGTCATTTGACATCTTTGACATTTGCCATCTTGAAATTTGTTATTTTTGACATTTTTCATGGTGACACTTTTCATTTTTGACATTAAGCATTGTGACATTTGTCATTTGACATCTTTGACATTTGCCATCTTGAACTTTGTCATTTTTGACATTTTTCATGGTGACACTTTTCATTTTTGACATTTAGCATTGTGACATTTGTCATTTGACATCTTTGACATTTGCCATCTTGAAATTTGTCATTTTTGACATTTAGCATTGTGACATTTGTCATTTGACATCTTTGATATTTGCCATCTTGAAATTTGTCATTTTTGACATTTTTCTTGGTGACACTTTTCATTTTTGACATTTTGCATTGTGACATTTGTCATTTGACATCTTTGACATTTGCCATCTTAAAATTTGTCATTTTTGACATTTTTCATGGTGACACTTTTCATTTTTGACATTTAGCATTGTGACATTTGCATTTGACATCTTTGACATTTGCCATCTTGAAATTTTTCATTTTTGACACTTTTCATTTTTGACATTTAGCATTGTGACATATGTCATTTGACATCTTTGACATTTGCCATCTTAAAATTTGTCATTTTTGACATTTTTCATGGTGACACTTTTCATTTTTGACATTTAGCATTGTGACATTTGTCATTTGACATCTTTGACATTTGCCATCTTGAAATTTGTCATTTTTGACATTTAGCATTGTGACATTTGTCATTTGACATCTTGGACATTTGCATCTTGAAATTTGTCATTTTTGACATTTTTCATGGTGACACTTATCATTTTTGGCATTTAGCATTGTGACATTTGTCAGTTTTGACATTTGCCATCTTGAAATTTGTCATTTTTGACATATTTTATGGTGACACTTTTCATTTTTGACATTTAGCATTGTGACATTTGTCATTTGACATCTTTGACATTTGCCATCTTGAAATTTGTTATTTTTGACATTTTTCATGGTGACACTTTTCATTTTTGACATTTAGCATTGTGACATTTGTCATTTGACATCTTTGACATTTGCCATCTTGAAATTTGTCATTTTTGACATTTTTTATGGTGACACTTTTCATTTTTTACATTTAGCATTGTGACATTTGTCATTTGACATCTTTGATATTTGCCATCTTGAAATTTGTCATTTTTGACATTTAGCATTGTGACATTTGTCATTTGACATCTTTGATATTTGCCATCTTGAAATTTGTCATTTTTGACATTTTTCTTGGTGACACTTTTCATTTTTGACATTTAGCATTGTGACATTTGTCATTTGACATCTTTGACATTTGCCATCTTGAAATTTGTCATTTTTGACATTTTTCATGGTGACACTTTTCATTTTTGACATTTAGCATTGTGACATTTGTCATATTCGACATCTTTGACATTTGCCATCTTGAAATTTGTTATTTTTGACATTTTTCATGGTGACACTTTTCATTTTTGACATTTAGCATTGTGACATTTGTCATTTGACATCTTTGACATTTGCCATCTTGAAATTTTTCATTTTTGACACTTTTCATTTTTGACATTTAGCATTGTGACATTTGTCATTTGACATCTTTGACATTTGCCATCTTGAAATTTGTCATTTTTGACATTTTTCATGGTGAAACTTTTCATTTTTGACATTTAGCATTGTGACATTTGTCATTTGACATCTTTGACATTTGCCATCTTGAAATTTGTCATTTTTGACATTTAGCATTGTGACATTCGTCATTTGACATCTTGGACATTTGCCATCTTGAAATTTGTCATTTTTGACATTTTTCTTGGTGACACTTTTCATTTTTGACATTTAGCATTGTGACATTTGTCATTTGACATCTTTGACATTTGCCATCTTGAAATTTGTCATTTTTGACATTTTTCATGGTGACACTTTTCATTTTTGACATTTAGCATTGTGACATTTGTCATATTCGACATCTTTGACATTTGCCATCTTGAAATTTGTTATTTTTGACATTTTTCATGGTGACACTTTTCATTTTTGACATTTAGCATTGTGACATTTGTCATTTGACATCTTTGACATTTGCCATCTTGAAATTTTTTATTTTTGACATTTAGCATTGTGACATATGTCATTTGACATCTTTGACATTTGCCAACTTGAAATTTGTCATTTTTGACATTTTTCATGGTGACACTTTTTATTTTTGACATTTAGCATTGTGACATTTGTCATTTGACATCTTTGACATTTGCCATCTTGAAATTTTTCATTTTTGACACTTTTCATTTTTGACATTTAGCATTGTGACATATGTCATTTGACATCTCTGACATTTGCCAACTTGAAATTTGTCATTTTTGACATTTTTCATGGTGACACTTTTCATTTTTGACATTTAGCATTGTGACATTTATCATTTGACATCTTTGACATTTGCCATCTTGAAATTTGTCATTTTTGACATTTTTTATGGTGACACTTTTCATTTTTGACATTTAGCATTGTGACATTTGTCATTTGACATCTTTGACATTTGCCATCTTGAAATTTGTCATTTTTGACATTTTTCATGGTGACACTTTTCATTTTTGACATTTAGCATTGTGACATTTGTCATTTGACATCTTTGACACTTGCCATCTTGAAATTTGTCATTTTTGACATTTAGCATTGTGACATTCGTCATTTGACATCTTGGACATTTGCCATCTTGAAATTTGTTATTTTTGACATTTTTCTTGGTGACACTTTTCATTTTTGACATTTAGCATTGTGACATTTGTCATTTGACATCTTTGACATTTGCCATCTTGAAATTTGTCATTTTTGACATTTTTCATGGTGACACTTTTCATTTTTGACATTTAGCATTGTGACATTTGTCATATTCGACATCTTTGACATTTGCCATCTTGAAATTTGTTATTTTTGACATTTTTCATGGTGACACTTTTCATTTTTGACATTTAGCATTGTGACATTTGTCATTTGACATCTTTGACATTTGCCATCTTGAAATTTTTCATTTTTGACACTTTTCATTTTTGACATTTAGCATTGTGACATATGTCATTTGACATCTTTGATATTTGCCAACTTGAAATTTGTCATTTTTGACATTTTTCATGGTGACACTTTTCATTTTTGACATTTAGCATTGTGACATTTGTCATTTGACATCTTTGACATTTGCCATCTTGAAATTTGTCATTTTTGACATTTTTTATGGTGACACTTTTCATTTTTGACATTTAGCATTGTGACATTTGTCATTTAACATCTTTGACATTTGCCATCTTGAAATTTGTCATTTTTGACATTTTTCATGGTGACACTTTTCATTTTTGACATTTAGCATTGTGACATTTGTCATTTGACATCTTTGACATTTGCCATCTTGAAATTTGTCATTTTTGACATTTAGCATTGTGACATTCGTCATTTGACATCTTGGACATTTGCCATCTTGAAATTTGTCATTTTTGACATTTAGCATTGTGACATTCGTCATTTGACATCTTGGACATTTGCCATCTTGAAATTTGTCATTTTTGACATTTTTCATGGTGACACTTATCATTTTTGACATTTAGCATTGTGACATTTCTCAGTTTTGACATTTGCCATCTTGAAATTTGTCATTTTTGACATTTTTCATGGTGACACTTTTCATTTTTGACATTTAGCATTGTGACATTTGTCATTTGACATCTTTGACATTTGCCATCTTGAAATTTGTCATTTTTGACATTTTTCATGGTGACACTTTTCATTTTTGACATTTAGCATTGTGACATTTGTCATTTGACATCTTTGACATTTGCCATTTGCCATCTTGAAATTTGTTATTTTTAACATTTTTCATGGTGACATTTTTCATTTTTGACATTTAGCATTGTGAGATTTGTCATTTGACATCTTGGACATTTGCCATCTTGAAATTTGTCATTTTTGACATTTAGCATTGTGACATTCGTCATTTGACATCTTGGACATTTGCCATCTTGAAATTTGTCATTTTTGACATTTTTCATGGTGACACTTATCATTTTTGACATTTAGCATTGTGACATTTCTCAGTTTTGACATTTGCCATCTTGAAATTTGTCATTTTTGACATTTTTCATGGTGACACTTTTCGTTTTTGACATTTAGCATTGTGACATTTGTCATTTGACATCTTTGACATTTGCCATCTTGAAATTTGTCATTTTTGACATTTTTCATGGTGACACTTTTCGTTTTTGACATTTAGCATTGTGACATTTGTCATTTGACATCTTTGACATTTGCCATCTTGAAATTTGTCATTTTTGACATTTTTTATGGTGACACTTTTCATTTTTGACATTTAGCATTGTGACATTTGTCATTTGACATCTTTGACATTTGCCATCTTGAAATTTGTCATTTTTGACATTTAGCATTGTGACATTTGTCATTTGACATCTTTAACATTTGCCATCTTGAAATTTTTCATTTTTGACACTTTTCATTTTTGACATTTAGCATTGTGACATATGTCATTTGACATCTTTGATATTTGCCAACTTGAAATTTGTCATTTTTGACATTTTTCATGGTGACACTTTTCATTTTTGACATTTAGCATTGTGACATTTGTCATTTGACATCTTTGACATTTGCCATCTTGAAATTTGTCATTTTTGACATTTTTTATGGTGACACTTTTCATTTTTGACATTTAGCATTGTGACATTTGTCATTTGACATCTTTGACATTTGCCATCTTGAAATTTGTCATTTTTGACATTTTTCATGGTGACACTTTTCATTTTTGACATTTAGCATTGTGACATTTGTCATTTGACATCTTTGACATTTGCCATCTTGAAATTTGTCATTTTTGACATTTAGCATTGTGACATTCGTCATTTGACATCTTGGACATTTGCCATCTTGAAATTTGTCCTTTTTGACATTTTTCATGGTGACACTTATCATTTTTGACATTTAGCATTGTGACATTTGTCAGTTTTGACATTTGCCATCTTGAAATTTGTCATTTTTGACATTTTTCATGGTGACACTTTTCATTTTTGACATTTAGCATTGGGACATTTGTCATTTGACATCTTTGACATTTGCCATCTTGAAATTTGTCATTTTTGACATTTTTCATGGTGACACTTTTCATTTTTAACATTTAGCATTGTGACATTTGTCATTTGACATCTTTGACATTTGCCATTTGCCATCTTGAAATTTGTTATTTTTAACATTTTTCATGGTGACACTTTTCATTTTTGACATTTAGCATTGTGACATTTGTCATTTGACATCTTTGACATTTGCCATCTTGAAATTTGTCATTTTTGACATTTTTCATGGTGACACTTTTCGTTTTTGACATTTAGCATTGTGACATTTGTCATTTGACATCTTTGACATTTGCCATCTTGAAATTTGTCATTTTTGACATTTTTTATGGTGACACTTTTCATTTTTGACATTTAGCATTATGACATTTGTCATTTGACATCTTTGACATTTGCCATCTTGAAATTTGTCATTTTTGACATTTTTCATGGTGACACTTTTCATTTTTGACATTTAGCATTGTGACATTTGTCATTTGACATCTTTGACATTTGCCATCTTGAAATTTGTCATTTTTGACATGTAGCATTGTGACATTCGTCATTTGACATCTTGGACATTTGCCATCTTGAAATTTGTCATTTTTGACATTTTTCTTGGTGACACTTTTCATTTTTGACATTTAGCATTGTGACATTTGTCATTTGACATCTTTGACATTTGCCATCTTGAAATTTGTCATTTTTGACATTTTTTATGGTGACACTTTTCATTTTTGACATTTAGCATTGTGACATTTGTCATTTGACATCTTTGACATTTGCCATCTTGAAATTTGTCATTTTTGACATTTTTCATGGTGACACTTTTCATTTTTGACATTTAGCATTGTGACATTTGTCATTTGACATCTTTGACATTTGCCATCTTGAAATTTGTCATTTTTGACATTTAGCATTGTGACATTTGTCATTTGACATCTTTGACATTTGCCATCTTGAAATTTGTCATTTTTGACATTTTTTATGGTGACACTTTTCATTTTTTACATTTAGCATTGTGACATTTGTCATTTGACATCTTTGATATTTGCCATCTTGAAATTTGTCATTTTTGACATTTAGCATTGTGACATTTGTCATTTGACATCTTTGATATTTGCCATCTTGAAATTTGTCATTTTTGACATTTTTCTTGGTGACACTTTTCATTTTTGACATTTAGCATTGTGACATTTGTCATTTGACATCTTTGACATTTGCCATCTTGAAATTTGTCATTTTTGACATTTTTCATGGTGACACTTTTCATTTTTGACATTTAGCATTGTGACATTTGTCATATTCGACATCTTTGACATTTGCCATCTTGAAATTTGTTATTTTTGACATTTTTCATGGTGACACTTTTCATTTTTGACATTTAGCATTGTGACATTTGTCATTTGACATCTTTGACATTTGCCATCTTGAAATTTTTCATTTTTGACACTTTTCATTTTTGACATTTAGCATTGTGACATATGTCATTTGACATCTTTGACATTTGCCAACTTGAAATTTGTCATTTTTGACATTTTTCATGGTGAAACTTTTCATTTTTGACATTTAGCATTGTGACATTTGTCATTTGACATCTTTGACATTTGCCATCTTGAAATTTGTCATTTTTGACATTTTTTATGGTGACACTTTTCATTTTTGACATTTAGCATTGTGACATTTGTCATTTGACATCTTTGACATTTGCCATCTTGAAATTTGTCATTTTTGACATTTTTCATGGTGACACTTTTCATTTTTGACATTTAGCATTGTGACATTTGTCATTTGACATCTTTGACATTTGCCATCTTGAAATTTGTCATTTTTGACATTTAGCATTGTGACATTCGTCATTTGACATCTTGGACATTTGCCATCTTGAAATTTGTCATTTTTGACATTTTTCTTGGTGACACTTTTCATTTTTGACATTTAGCATTGTGACATTTGTCATTTGACATCTTTGACATTTGCCATCTTGAAATTTGTCATTTTTGACATTTTTCATGGTGACACTTTTCATTTTTGACATTTAGCATTGTGACATTTGTCATATTCGACATCTTTGACATTTGCCATCTTGAAATTTGTTATTTTTGACATTTTTCATGGTGACACTTTTCATTTTTGACATTTAGCATTGTGACATTTGTCATTTGACATCTTTGACATTTGCCATCTTGAAATTTTTTATTTTTGACATTTAGCATTGTGACATATGTCATTTGACATCTTTGACATTTGCCAACTTGAAATTTGTCATTTTTGACATTTTTCATAGTGACACTTTTTATTTTTGACATTTAGCATTGTGACATTTGTCATTTGACATCTTTGACATTTGCCATCTTGAAATTTTTCATTTTTGACACTTTTCATTTTTGACATTTAGCATTGTGACATATGTCATTTGACATCTCTGACATTTGCCAACTTGAAATTTGTCATTTTTGACATTTTTCATGGTGACACTTTTCATTTTTGACATTTAGCATTGTGACATTTATCATTTGACATCTTTGACATTTGCCATCTTGAAATTTGTCATTTTTGACATTTTTTATGGTGACACTTTTCATTTTTGACATTTAGCATTGTGACATTTGTCATTTGACATCTTTGACATTTGCCATCTTGAAATTTGTCATTTTTGACATTTTTCATGGTGACACTTTTCATTTTTGACATTTAGCATTGTGACATTTGTCATTTGACATCTTTGACATTTGCCATCTTGAAATTTGTCATTTTTGACATTTAGCATTGTGACATTCGTCATTTGACATCTTGGACATTTGCCATCTTGAAATTTGTTATTTTTGACATTTTTCTTGGTGACACTTTTCATTTTTGACATTTAGCATTGTGACATTTGTCATTTGACATCTTTGACATTTGCCATCTTGAAATTTGTCATTTTTGACATTTTTCATGGTGACACTTTTCATTTTTGACATTTAGCATTGTGACATTTGTCATATTCGACATCTTTGACATTTGCCATCTTGAAATTTGTTATTTTTGACATTTTTCATGGTGACACTTTTCATTTTTGACATTTAGCATTGTGACATTTGTCATTTGACATCTTTGACATTTGCCATCTTGAAATTTTTCATTTTTGACACTTTTCATTTTTGACATTTAGCATTGTGACATATGTCATTTGACATCTTTGATATTTGCCAACTTGAAATTTGTCATTTTTGACATTTTTCATGGTGACACTTTTCATTTTTGACATTTAGCATTGTGACATTTGTCATTTGACATCTTTGACATTTGCCATCTTGAAATTTGTCATTTTTGACATTTTTTATGGTGACACTTTTCATTTTTGACATTTAGCATTGTGACATTTGTCATTTAACATCTTTGACATTTGCCATCTTGAAATTTGTCATTTTTGACATTTTTCATGGTGACACTTTTCATTTTTGACATTTAGCATTGTGACATTTGTCATTTGACATCTTTGACATTTGCCATCTTGAAATTTGTCATTTTTGACATTTAGCATTGTGACATTCGTCATTTGACATCTTGGACATTTGCCATCTTGAAATTTGTCATTTTTGACATTTAGCATTGTGACATTCGTCATTTGACATCTTGGACATTTGCCATCTTGAAATTTGTCATTTTTGACATTTTTCATGGTGACACTTATCATTTTTGACATTTAGCATTGTGACATTTCTCAGTTTTGACATTTGCCATCTTGAAATTTGTCATTTTTGACATTTTTCATGGTGACACTTTTCATTTTTGACATTTAGCATTGTGACATTTGTCATTTGACATCTTTGACATTTGCCATCTTGAAATTTGTCATTTTTGACATTTTTCATGGTGACACTTTTCATTTTTGACATTTAGCATTGTGACATTTGTCATTTGACATCTTTGACATTTGCCATTTGCCATCTTGAAATTTGTTATTTTTAACATTTTTCATGGTGACATTTTTCATTTTTGACATTTAGCATTGTGAGATTTGTCATTTGACATCTTGGACATTTGCCATCTTGAAATTTGTCATTTTTGACATTTAGCATTGTGACATTCGTCATTTGACATCTTGGACATTTGCCATCTTGAAATTTGTCATTTTTGACATTTTTCATGGTGACACTTTTCGTTTTTGACATTTAGCATTGTGACATTTGTCATTTGACATCTTTGACATTTGCCATCTTGAAATTTGTCATTTTTGACATTTTTCATGGTGACACTTTTCGTTTTTGACATTTAGCATTGTGACATTTGTCATTTGACATCTTTGACATTTGCCATCTTGAAATTTGTCATTTTTGACATTTTTTATGGTGACACTTTTCATTTTTGACATTTAGCATTGTGACATTTGTCATTTGACATCTTTGACATTTGCCATCTTGAAATTTGTCATTTTTGACATTTAGCATTGTGACATTTGTCATTTGACATCTTTAACATTTGCCATCTTGAAATTTTTCATTTTTGACACTTTTCATTTTTGACATTTAGCATTGTGACATATGTCATTTGACATCTTTGATATTTGCCAACTTGAAATTTGTCATTTTTGACATTTTTCATGGTGACACTTTTCATTTTTGACATTTAGCATTGTGACATTTGTCATTTGACATCTTTGACATTTGCCATCTTGAAATTTGTCATTTTTGACATTTTTTATGGTGACACTTTTCATTTTTGACATTTAGCATTGTGACATTTGTCATTTGACATCTTTGACATTTGCCATCTTGAAATTTGTCATTTTTGACATTTTTCATGGTGACACTTTTCATTTTTGACATTTAGCATTGTGACATTTGTCATTTGACATCTTTGACATTTGCCATCTTGAACTTTGTCATTTTTGACATTTAGCATTGTGACATTCGTCATTTGACATCTTGGACATTTGCCATCTTGAAATTTGTCCTTTTTGACATTTTTCATGGTGACACTTATCATTTTTGACATTTAGCATTGTGACATTTGTCAGTTTTGACATTTGCCATCTTGAAATTTGTCATTTTTGACATTTTTCATGGTGACACTTTTCATTTTTGACATTTAGCATTGGGACATTTGTCATTTGACATCTTTGACATTTGCCATCTTGAAATTTGTCATTTTTGACATTTTTCATGGTGACACTTTTCATTTTTAACATTTAGCATTGTGACATTTGTCATTTGACATCTTTGACATTTGCCATTTGCCATCTTGAAATTTGTTATTTTTAACATTTTTCATGGTGACACTTTTCATTTTTGACATTTAGCATTGTGACATTTGTCATTTGACATCTTTGACATTTGCCATCTTGAAATTTGTCATTTTTGACATTTTTCATGGTGACACTTTTCGTTTTTGACATTAAGCATTGTGACATTTGTCATTTGACATCTTTGACATTTGCCATCTTGAAATTTGTCATTTTTGACATTTTTTATGGTGACACTTTTCATTTTTGACATTTAGCATTATGACATTTGTCATTTGACATCTTTGACATTTGCCATCTTGAAATTTGTCATTTTTGACATTTTTCATGGTGACACTTTTCATTTTTGACATTTAGCATTGTGACATTTGTCATTTGACATCTTTGACATTTGCCATCTTGAAATTTGTCATTTTTGACATGTAGCATTGTGACATTCGTCATTTGACATCTTGGACATTTGCCATCTTGAAATTTGTCATTTTTGACATTTTTCTTGGTGACACTTTTCATTTTTGGCATTTAGCATTGTGACATTTGTCATTTGACATCTTTGACATTTGCCATCTTGAAATTTGTCATTTTTGACATTTTTTATGGTGACACTTTTCATTTTTGACATTTAGCATTGTGACATTTGTCATTTGACATCTTTGACATTTGCCATCTTGAAATTTGTCATTTTTGACATTTTTCATGGTGACACTTTTCATTTTTGACATTTAGCATTGTGACATTTGTCATTTGACATCTTTGACATTTGCCATCTTGAAATTTGTCATTTTTGACATTTAGCATTGTGACATTCGTCATTTGACATCTTGGACATTTGCCATCTTGAAATTTGTCATTTTTGACATTTTTCTTGGTGACACTTTTCATTTTTGACATTTAGCATTGTGACATTTGTCATTTGACATCTTTGACATTTGCCATCTTGAAATTTGTCATTTTTGACATTTTTCATGGTGACACTTTTCATTTTTGACATTTAGCATTGTGACATTTGTCATATTCGACATCTTTGACATTTGCCATCTTGAAATTTGTTATTTTTGACATTTTTCATGGTGACACTTTTCATTTTTGACATTTAGCATTGTGACATTTGTCATTTGACATCTTTGACATTTGCCATCTTGAAATTTTTTATTTTTGACATTTAGCATTGTGACATATGTCATTTGACATCTTTGACATTTGCCAACTTGAAATTTGTCATTTTTGACATTTTTCATGGTGACACTTTTTATTTTTGACATTTAGCATTGTGACATTTGTCATTTGACATCTTTGACATTTGCCATCTTGAAATTTTTCATTTTTGACACTTTTCATTTTTGACATTTAGCATTGTGACATATGTCATTTGACATCTCTGACATTTGCCAACTTGAAATTTGTCATTTTTGACATTTTTTATGGTGACACTTTTCATTTTTGACATTTAGCATTGTGACATTTATCATTTGACATCTTTGACATTTGCCATCTTGAAATTTGTCATTTTTGACATTTTTTATGGTGACACTTTTCATTTTTGACATTTAGCATTGTGACATTTGTCATTTGACATCTTTGACATTTGCCATCTTGAAATTTGTCATTTTTGACATTTTTCATGGTGACACTTTTCATTTTTGACATTTAGCATTGTGACATTTGTCATTTGACATCTTTGACATTTGCCATCTTGAAATTTGTCATTTTTGACATTTAGCATTGTGACATTCGTCATTTGACATCTTGGACATTTGCCATCTTGAAATTTGTTATTTTTGACATTTTTCTTGGTGACACTTTTCATTTTTGACATTTAGCATTGTGACATTTGTCATTTGACATCTTTGACATTTGCCATCTTGAAATTTGTCATTTTTGACATTTTTCATGGTGACACTTTTCATTTTTGACATTTAGCATTGTGACATTTGTCATATTCGACATCTTTGACATTTGCCATCTTGAAATTTGTTATTTTTGACATTTTTCATGGTGACACTTTTCATTTTTGACATTTAGCATTGTGACATTTGTCATTTGACATCTTTGACATTTGCCATCTTGAAATTTTTCATTTTTGACACTTTTCATTTTTGACATTTAGCATTGTGACATATGTCATTTGACATCTTTGATATTTGCCAACTTGAAATTTGTCATTTTTGACATTTTTCATGGTGACACTTTTCATTTTTGACATTTAGCATTGTGACATTTGTCATTTGACATCTTTGACATTTGCCATCTTAAAATTTGTCATTTTTGACATTTTTTATGGTGACACTTTTCATTTTTGACATTTAGCATTGTGACATTTGTCATTTAACATCTTTGACATTTGCCATCTTGAAATTTGTCATTTTTGACATTTTTCATGGTGACACTTTTCATTTTTGACATTTAGCATTGTGACATTTGTCATTTGACATCTTTGACATTTGCCATCTTGAAATTTGTCATTTTTGACATTTAGCATTGTGACATTCGTCATTTGACATCTTGGACATTTGCCATCTTGAAATTTGTCATTTTTGACATTTAGCATTGTGACATTCGTCATTTGACATCTTGGACATTTGCCATCTTGAAATTTGTCATTTTTGACATTTTTCATGGTGACACTTATCATTTTTGACATTTAGCATTGTGACATTTCTCAGTTTTGACATTTGCCATCTTGAAATTTGTCATTTTTGACATTTTTCATGGTGACACTTTTCATTTTTGACATTTAGCATTGTGACATTTGTCATTTGACATCTTTGACATTTGCCATCTTGAAATTTGTCATTTTTGACATTTTTCATGGTGACACTTTTCATTTTTGACATTTAGCATTGTGACATTTGTCATTTGACATCTTTGACATTTGCCATTTGCCATCTTGAAATTTGTTATTTTTAACATTTTTCATGGTGACATTTTTCATTTTTGACATTTAGCATTGTGACATTTGTCATTTGACATCTTGGACATTTGCCATCTTGAAATTTGTCATTTTTGACATTTAGCATTGTGACATTCGTCATTTGACATCTTGGACATTTGCCATCTTGAAATTTGTCATTTTTGACATTTTTCATGGTGACACTTATCATTTTTAACATTTAGCATTGTGACATTTCTCAGTTTTGACATTTGCCATCTTGAAATTTGTCATTTTTGACATTTTTCATGGTGACACTTTTCGTTTTTGACATTTAGCATTGTGACATTTGTCATTTGACATCTTTGACATTTGCCATCTTGAAATTTGTCATTTTTGACATTTTTCATGGTGACACTTTTCGTTTTTGACATTTAGCATTGTGACATTTGTCATTTGACATCTTTGACATTTGCCATCTTGAAATTTGTCATTTTTGACATTTTTTATGGTGACACTTTTCATTTTTGACATTTAGCATTGTGACATTTGTCATTTGACATCTTTGACATTTGCCATCTTGAAATTTGTCATTTTTGACATTTAGCATTGTGACATTTGTCATTTGACATCTTTAACATTTGCCATCTTGAAATTTTTCATTTTTGACACTTTTCATTTTTGACATTTAGCATTGTGACATATGTCATTTGACATCTTTGATATTTGCCAACTTAAAATTTGTCATTTTTGACATTTTTCATGGTGACACTTTTCATTTTTGACATTTAGCATTGTGACATTTGTCATTTGACATCTTTGACATTTGCCATCTTGAAATTTGTCATTTTTGACATTTTTTATGGTGACACTTTTCATTTTTGACATTTAGCATTGTGACATTTGTCATTTGACATCTTTGACATTTGCCATCTTGAAATTTGTCATTTTTGACATTTTTCATGGTGACACTTTTCATTTTTGACATTTAGCATTGTGACATTTGTCATTTGACATCTTTGACATTTGCCATCTTGAAATTTGTCATTTTTGACATTTAGCATTGTGACATTCGTCATTTGACATCTTGGACATTTGCCATCTTGAAATTTGTCCTTTTTGACATTTTTCATGGTGACACTTATCATTTTTGACATTTAGCATTGTGACATTTGTCAGTTTTGACATTTGCCATCTTGAAATTTGTCATTTTTGACATTTTTCATGGTGACACTTTTCATTTTTGACATTTAGCATTGGGACATTTGTCATTTGACATCTTTGACATTTGCCATCTTGAAATTTGTCATTTTTGACATTTTTCATGGTGACACTTTTCATTTTTAACATTTAGCATTGTGACATTTGTCATTTGACATCTTTGACATTTGCCATTTGCCATCTTGAAATTTGTTATTTTTAACATTTTTCATGGTGACACTTTTCATTTTTGACATTTAGCATTGTGACATTTGTCATTTGACATCTTTGACATTTGCCATCTTGAAATTTGTCATTTTTGACATTTTTCATGGTGACACTTTTCGTTTTTGACATTTAGCATTGTGACATTTGTCATTTGACATCTTTGACATTTGCCATCTTGAAATTTGTCATTTTTGACATTTTTTATGGTGACACTTTTCATTTTTGACATTTAGCATTGTGACATTTGTCATTTGACATCTTTGACATTTGCCATCTTGAAATTTGTCATTTTTGACATTTTTCATGGTGACACTTTTCATTTTTGACATTTAGCATTGTGACATTTGTCATTTGACATCTTTGACATTTGCCATCTTGAAATTTGTCATTTTTGACATGTAGCATTGTGACATTCGTCATTTGACATCTTGGACATTTGCCATCTTGAAATTTGTCATTTTTGACATTTTTCTTGGTGACACTTTTCATTTTTGACATTTAGCATTGTGACATTTGTCATTTGATATCTTTGACATTTGCCATCTTGAAATTTGTCATTTTTGACATTTTTCATGGTGACACTTTTCATTTTTGACATTTAGCATTGTGACATTTGTCATATTCGACATCTTTGACATTTGCCATCTTGAAATTTGTTATTTTTGACATTTTTCATGGTGACACTTTTCATTTTTGACATTTAGCATTGTGACATTTGTCATTTGACATCTTTGACATTTGCCATCTTGAAATTTTTCATTTTTGACACTTTTCATTTTTGACATTTAGCATTGTGACATATGTCATTTGACATCTTTGACATTTGCCAACTTGAAATTTGTCATTTTTGACATTTTTCATGGTGACACTTTTCATTTTTGACATTTAGCATTGTGACATTTGTCATTTGACATCTTTGACATTTGCCATCTTGAAATTTTTCATTTTTGACACTTTTCATTTTTGACATTTAGCATTGTGACATATGTCATTTGACATCTCTGACATTTGCCAACTTGAAATTTGTCATTTTTGACATTTTTCATGGTGACACTTTTCATTTTTGACATTTAGCATTGTGACATTTGTCATTTGACATCTTTGACATTTGCCATCTTGAAATTTGTCATTTTTGACATTTTTTATGGTGACACTTATCATTTTTGACATTTAGCATTGTGACATTTGTCATTTGACATCTTTGACATTTGCCATCTTGAAATTTGTCATTTTTGACATTTTTCATGGTGACACTTTTCATTTTTGACATTTAGCATTGTGACATTTGTCATTTGACATCTTTGACATTTGCCATCTTGAAATTTGTCATTTTTGACATTTAGCATTGTGACATTCGTCATTTGACATCTTGGACATTTGCCATCTTGAAATTTGTCATTTTTGACATTTTTCTTGGTGACACTTTTCATTTTTGACATTTAGCATTGTGACATTTGTCATTTGACATCTTTGACATTTGCCATCTTGAAATTTGTCATTTTTGACATTTTTCATGGTGACACTTTTCATTTTTGACATTTAGCATTGTGACATTTGTCATATTCGACATCTTTGACATTTGCCATCTTGAAATTTGTTATTTTTGACATTTTTCATGGTGACACTTTTTATTTTTGACATTTAGCATTGTGACATTTGTCATTTGACATCTTTGACATTTGCCATCTTGAAATTTTTCATTTTTGACACTTTTCATTTTTGACATTTAGCATTGTGACATATGTCATTTGACATCTTTGATATTTGCCAACTTGAAATTTGTCATTTTTGACATTTTTCATTGTGACACTTTTCATTTTTGACATTTAGCATTGTGACATTTGTCATTTGACATCTTTGACATTTGCCATCTTGAAATTTGTCATTTTTGACATTTTTTATGGTGACACTTTTCATTTTTGACATTTAGCATTGTGACATTTGTCATTTGACATCTTTGACATTTGCCATCTTGAAATTTGTCATTTTTGACATTTTTCATGGTGACACTTTTCATTTTTGACATTTAGCATTGTGACATTTGTCATTTGACATCTTTGACATTTGCCATCTTGAAATTGTCATTTTTGACATTTAGCATTGTGACATTCGTCATTTGACATCTTGGACATTTGCCATCTTGAAATTTGTCATTTTTGACATTTTTCATGGTGACACTTATCATTTTTGACATTTAGCATTGTGACATTTGTCAGTTTTGACATTTGCCATCTTGAAATTTGTCATTTTTGACATTTTTCATGGTGACACTTTTCATTTTTGACATTTAGCATTGTGACATTTGTCATTTGACATCTTTGACATTTGCCATCTTGAAATTTGTCATTTTTGACATTTAGCATTGTGACATTTGTCATTTGACATCTTTGATATTTGCCATCTTGAAATTTGTCATTTTTGACATTTTTCATGGTGACACTTTTCATTTTTGACATTTAGCATTGTGACATTTGTCATTTAACATCTTTGACATTTGCCATCTTGAAATTTGTCATTTTTGACATTTTTCATGGTGACACTTTTCATTTTTGACATTTAGCATTGTGACATTTGTCATATTCGACATCTTTGACATTTGCCATCTTGAAATTTGTGATTTTTGACATTTTTCATGGTGACACTTTTCATTTTTGACATTTAGCATTGTGACATTTGTCATTTGACATCTTTGACATTTGCCATCTTGAAATTTGTCATTATTGACATTTTTCATGGGGACACTTTTCATTTTTGACATTTAGCATTGTGACATTTGACATTTGACATCTTTGATATTTGCCATCTTGAAATTTGTCATTTATGACATTTTTCATGGTGACACTTTTCATTTTTGACATTTAGCATTGTGACATTTGTCATTTGACATCTTTGACATTTGCCATCTTGAAATTTGTCATTTTTGACATTTTTCACGGTGTCACTTTTCATTTTTGACTTTTAGCATTGTGACATTTGTCATTTGACATCTTAGACATTTGCCATCTTGAAATTTGTCATTTTTGACACTTTCCATTTTTGACATTTAGCATTGTGACATTTGTCATTTGACATCTTTGACATTTGCCATCTTGAAATTTGTCATTTTTGACATTTTTTATGGTGACACTTATCATTTTTGACATTTAGCATTGTGACATTTGTCAGTTTTGACATTTGCCATCTTGAAATTTGTCATTTTTGACATATTTTATGGTGACACTTTTCATTTTTGACATTTAGCATTGTGACATTTGTCATTTGACATCTTTGATATTTGCCACCTTGAAATTTGTCATTTTTGACATTTTTCATGGTGACACTTTTTATTTTTGACATTTAGCATTGTGACATTTGTCATTTAACATCTTTGACATTTGCCATCTTGAAATTTGTCATTTTTGACATTTTTCATGGTGACACTTTTTCATTTTTGACATTTAGCATTGTGACATTTGTCATATTCGACATCTTTGACATTTGCCATCTTGAAATTTGTGATTTTTGACATTTTTCATGGTGACACTTTTCATTTTTGACATTTAGCATTGTGACATTTGTCATTTGACATCTTTGACATTTGCCATCTTGAAATTTGTCATTATTGACATTTTTTATGGGGACACTTTTCATTTTTGACATTTAGCATTATGACATTTGACATTGGACATCTTTGATATTTGCCATCTTGAAATTTGTCATTTTTGACATTTTTCATGGTGACACTTTTCATTTTTGACATTTAGCATTGTGACATTTGTCATTTGACATCTTTGACATTTGCCATCTTGAAATTTGTCATTTTTGACATTTTTCATGGTGACACTTTTCATTTTTGACATTTAGCATTGTGACATTTGTCATTTGACATCTTTGACATTTGCCATCTTGAAATTTGTCATTTTTGACATTTAGCATTGTGACATTTGTCATTTGACATCTTTGATATTTGCCATCTTGAAATTTGTCATTTTTGACATTTTTCTTGGTGACACTTTTCATTTTTGACATTTAGCATTGTGACATTTGTCATTTGACATCTTTGACATTTGCCATCTTGAAATTTGTCATTTTTGACATTTTTCATGGTGACACTTTTCATTTTTGACATTTAGCATTGTGACATTTGTCATATTCGACATCTTTGACATTTGCCATCTTGAAATTTGTTATTTTTGACATTTTTCATGGTGACACTTTTCATTTTTGACATTTAGCATTGTGACATTTGTCATTTGACATCTTTGACATTTGCCATCTTGAAATTTGTCATTTTTGACATTTTTCATGGTGACACTTTTCATTTTTGACATTTGGCATTGTGACATTTGTCATTTGACATCTTTGACATTTGCCATCTTGAAATTTGTCATTTTTGACATTTTTCATGGTGACACTTTTAATTTTTGACATTTAGCATTGTGACATTTGTCATTTGACATCTTTGACATTTGCCATCTTGAAATTTGTCATTTTTGACATTTTTCATGGTGACACATTTCATTTTTGACATTTAGCATTGTGACATTTGTCATTTGACATCTTTGACATTTGCCATCTTGAAATTTGTCATTTTTGACATTTAGCATTGTGACATTCGTCATTTGACATCTTGGACATTTGCCATCTTGAAATTTGTCATTTTTGACATTTTTCATGGTGACACTTATCATTTTTGACATTTAGCATTGTGACATTTGTCAGTTTTGACATTTGCCATCTTGAAATTTGTCATTTTTGACATTTTTCATGGTGACACTTTTCATTTTTGACATTTAGCTTTGTGACATTTGTCATTTGACATCTTTGACATTTGCCATCATGAAGTTTGTTATTTTTGACATTTTTCATGGTGACACTTTTCATTTTTGACATTTAGCATTGTGACATTTATTATTTGACATCTTTGACATTTGCCATCTTGAAATTTGTCATTTTTGACATTTTTCATGGTGACACTTTTCATTTTTGACATTTAGCATTGTGACATTTGTCATTTGACATCTTTGACATTTGCCATTTGCCATCTTAAAATTTGTTATTTTTGACATTTTTCATGGTGACACTTTTCATTTTTGACATTTAGCATTGTGACATTTGTCATTTGACATCTTTGACATTTGCCATCTTGAAATTTGTCATTTTTGACATTTTTCATGGTGACACTTTTCGTTTTTGACATTTAGCATTGTGACATTTGTCATTTGACATTTTTAACATTTGCCATCTTGAAATTTGTCATTTTTGACATTTTGCATTGTGACATTTGTCATTTGACATCTTTGATATTTGCCATCTTGAAATTTGTCATTTTTTACATTTTTTATGGTGACACTTTTCATTTTTGACATTTAGCATTGTGACATTTGTCATATTCGACATCTTTGACATTTGCCATCTTGAAATTTGTGATTTTTGACATTTTTCATGGTGACACTTTTCATTTTTGACATTTAGCATTGTGACATTTGTGATTTGACATCTTTGACATTTGCCATCTTGAAATTTGTCATTTTTGACATTTAGCATTGTGACATTTGTCATTTGACATCTTTGATATTTGCCATCTTGAAATTTGTCATTTTTGACATTTTTCATGGTGACACTTTTCATTTTTGACATTTAGCATTGTGACATTTGTCATTTAACATCTTTGACATTTGCCATCTTGAAATTTGTCATTTTTGACATTTTTCATGGTGACACTTTTCATTTTTGACATTTAGCATTGTGACATTTGTCATATTCGACATCTTGGACATTTGCCATCTTGAAATTTGTGATTTTTGACATTTTTCATGGTGACACTTTTCATTTTTGACATTTAGCATTGTGACATTTGTCATTTGACATCTTTGACATTTGCCATCTTGAAATTTGTCATTATTGACATTTTTCATGGGGACACTTTTCATTTTTGACATTTAGCATTGTGACATTTGACATTTGACATCTTTGATATTTGCCATCTTGAAATTTGTCATTTTTGACATTTTTCATGGTGACACTTTTCATTTTTGACATTTAGCATTGTGACATTTGTCATTTGACATCTTTGACATTTGCCATCTTGAAATTTGTTATTTTTGACATTTTTCACGGTGTCACTTTTCATTTTTGACATTTAGCATTGTGTTATTTGTCATTTGACATCTTAGACATTTGCCATCTTGAAATTTGTCATTTTTGACACTTTCCATTTTTGACATTTAGCATTGTGACATTTGTCATTTGACATCTTTGACATTTGCCATCTTGAAATTTGTCATTTTTGACATTTTTCATGGTGACACTTATCATTTTTGACATTTAGCATTGTGACATTTGTCAGTTTTGACATTTGCCATCTTGAAATTTGTCATTTTTGACATATTTTATGGTGACACTTTTCATTTTTGACATCTAGCATTGTGACATTTGTCATTTGACATCTTTGACATTTGCCATCTTGAAATTTGTTATTTTTGACATTTTTTATGGTGACACTTTTCATTTTTGACATTTAGCATTGTGACATTTGTCATTTGACATCTTTGACATTTGCCATCTTGAAATTTGTCATTTTTGAAATTTTTCATGGTGACACTTTTCATTTTTGACATTTAGCATTGTGACATTTGTCATTTGACATCTTTGACATTTGCCATCTTGAAATTTGTCATTTTTGACATTTTTCATGGTGACACTTTTCATTTTTGACATTTAGCATTGTGACATTTGTCATTTGACATCTTTGACATTTGCCATCTTGAAATTTGTCATTTTTGACATTTACCATTGTGACATTTGTCATTTGACATCTTTGATATTTGCCATCTTGAAATTTGTCATTTTTGACATTTTTCTTGGTGACACTTTTCATTTTTGACATTTAGCATTGTGACATTTGTCATTTGACATCTTTGACATTTGCCATCTTGAAATTTGTCATTTTTGACATTTTTCATGGTGACACTTTTCATTTTTGACATTTAGCATTGTGACATTTGTCATATTCGACATCTTTGACATTTGCCATCTTGAAATTTGTTATTTTTGACATTTTTTATGGTGACACTTTTCATTTTTGACATTTAGCATTGTGACATTTGTCATTTGACATCTTTGACATTTGCCATCTTGAAATTTTTATTTTTGACATTTTTCATGGTGACACTTTTCATTTTTGACATTTAGCATTGTGACATTTGTCATTTGACATCTTTGACATTTGCCATCTTGAAATTTGTCATTTTTGACATTTAGCATTGTGACATTTGTCATTTGACATCTTGGACATTTGCATCTTGAAATTTGTCATTTTTGACATTTTTCATGGTGACACTTATCATTTTTGACATTTAGCATTGTGACATTTGTCAGTTTTGACATTTGCCATCTTGAAATTTGTCATTTTTGACATATTTTATGGTGACACTTTTCATTTTTGACATTTAGCATTGTGACATTTGTCATTTGACATCTTTGACATTTGCCATCTTGAAATTTGTCATTTTTGACATTTAGCATTGTGACATTTGTCAGTTGACATCTTGGACATTTGCATCTTGAAATTTGTCATTTTTGACATTTTTTATGGTGACACTTATCATTTTTGACATTTAGCATTATGACATTTGTCAGTTTTGACATTTGCCATCTTGAAATTTGTCATTTTTGACATATTTTATGGTGACACTTTTCATTTTTGACATTTAGCATTGTGACATTTGTCATTTGACATCTTTGACATTTGCCATCTTGAAATTTGTTATTTTTGACATTTTTCATGGTGACACTTTTCATTTTTGACATTTAGCATTGTGACATTTGTCATTTGACATCTTTGACATTTGCCATCTTGAAATTTGTCATTTTTGACATTTTTCATGGTGACACTTTTCATTTTTGACATTTAGCATTGTGACATTTGTCATTTGACATCTTTGACATTTGCCATCTTGAAATTTGTCATTTTTGACATTTAGCATTGTGACATTTGTCATCTTTGATATTTGCCATCTTGAAATTTGTCATTTTTGACATTTTTCTTGGTGACACTTTTCATTTTTGACATTTAGCATTGTGACATTTGTCATTTGACATCTTTGACATTTGCCATCTTGAAATTTGTCATTTTTGACATTTTTCATGGTGACACTTTTCATTTTTGACATTTAGCATTGTGACATTTGTCATATTCGACATCTTTGACATTTGCCATCTTGAAATTTGTTATTTTTGACATTTTTCATGGTGACACTTTTCATTTTTGACATTTAGCATTGTGACATTTGTCATTTGACATCTTTGACATTTGCCATCTTGAAATTTTTCATTTTTGACATTTTTCATGGTGACACTTTTCATTTTTGACATTTAGCATTGTGACATTTGTCATTTGACATCTTTGACATTTGCCATCTTGAAATTTGTCATTTTTAACATTAAGCATTGTGACATTCGTCATTTGACATCTTGGACATTTGCCATCTTGAAATTTGTCATTTTTGACATTTTTCATGGTGACACTTACCATTTTTGACATTTAGCATTGTGACATTTGTCAGTTTTGACATTTGCCATCTTGAAATTTGTCATTTTTGACATTTTTCATGGTGACACTTTTCATTTTTGACATTTAGCATTGTGACATTTGTCATTTGACATCTTTGACATTTGCCATCTTGAAATTTGTTATTTTTGACATTTTTCATGGTGACACTTTTCATTTTTGACATTTAGCATTGTGACATTTGTCATTTGACATCTTTGACATTTGCCATCTTGAAATTTGTCATTTTTGAAATTTTTCATGGTGACACTTTTCATTTTTGACATTTAGCATTGTGACATTTGTCATTTGACATCTTTGACATTTGCCATCTTGAAATTTGTCATTTTTGACATTTTTCATGGTGACACTTTTCATTTTTGACATTTAGCATTGTGACATTTGTCATTTGACATCTTTGACATTTGCCATCTTGAAATTTGTCATTTTTGACATTTAGCATTGTGACATTTGTCATTTGACATCTTTGATATTTGCCATCTTGAAATTTGTCATTTTTGACATTTTTCTTGGTGACACTTTTCATTTTTGACATTTAGCATTGTGACATTTGTCATTTGACATCTTTGACATTTGCCATCTTGAAATTTGTCATTTTTGACATTTACCATTGTGACATTTGTCATTTGACATCTTTGATATTTGCCATCTTGAAATTTGTCATTTTTGACATTTTTCTTGGTGACACTTTTCATTTTTGACATTTAGCATTGTGTCATTTGTCATATTCGACATCTTTGACATTTGCCATCTTGAAATTTGTTATTTTTGACATTTTTTATGGTGACACTTTTCATTTTTGACATTTAGCATTGTGACATTTGTCATTTGACATCTTTGACATTTGCCATCTTGAAATTTTTCATTTTTGACATTTTTCATAGTGACACTTTTCATTTTTGACATTTAGCATTGTGACATTTGTCATTTGACATCTTTGACATTTGCCATCTTGAAATTTGTCATTTTTGACCTTTAGCATTGTGACATTTGTCATTTGACATCTTGGACATTTGCGTCTTGAAATTTGTCATTTTTGACATTTTTCATGGTGACACTTATCATTTTTGACATTTAGCATTGTGACATTTGTCAGTTTTGACATTTGCCATCTTGAAATTTGTCATTTTTGACATTTTTCATGGTGACACTTTTCATTTTTGACATTTAGCATTGTGACATTTGTCATTTGACATCTTTGACATTTGCCATCTTGAAATTTGTTATTTTTGACATTTTTCATGGTGACACTTTTCATTTTTGACATTTAGCATTGTGACATTTGTCATTTGACATCTTTGACATTTGCCATCTTGAAATTTGTCATTTTTGAAATTTTTCATGGTGACACTTTTCATTTTTGACATTTAGCATTGTGACATTTGTCATTTGACATCTTTGACATTTGCCATCTTGAAATTTGTCATTTTTGACATTTTTCATGGTGACACTTTTCATTTTTGACATTTAGCATTGTGACATTTGTCATTTGACATCTTTGACATTTGCCATCTTGAAATTTGTCATTTTTGACATTTACCATTGTGACATTTGTCATTTGACATCTTTGATATTTGCCATCTTGAAATTTGTCATTTTTGACATTTTTCTTGGTGACACTTTTCATTTTTGACATTTAGCATTGTGACATTTGTCATTTGACATCTTTGACATTTGCCATCTTGAAATTTGTCATTTTTGACATTTTTCATGGTGACACTTTTCATTTTTGACATTTAGCATTGTGTCATTTGTCATATTCGACATCTTTGACATTTGCCATCTTGAAATTTGTTATTTTTGACATTTTTTATGGTGACACTTTTCATTTTTGACATTTAGCATTGTGACATTTGTCATCTTTGACATTTGCCATCTTGAAATTTTTCATTTTTGACATTTTTTATAGTGACACTTTTCATTTTTGACATTTAGCATTGTGACATTTGTCATTTGACATCTTTGACATTTGCCATCTTGAAATTTGTCATTTTTGACCTTTAGCATTGTGACATTTGTCATTTGACATCTTGGACATTTGCATCTTGAAATTTGTCATTTTTGACATTTTTCATGGTGACACTTATCATTTTTGACATTTAGCATTGTGACATTTGTCAGTTTTGACATTTGCCATCTTGAAATTTGTCATTTTTGACATATTTTATGGTGACACTTTTCATTTTTGACATTTAGCATTGTGACATTTGTCATTTGACATCTTTGACATTTGCCATCTTGAAATTTGTCATTTTTGACATTTAGCATTGTGACATTTGTCAGTTGACATCTTGGACATTTGCATCTTGAAATTTGTCATTTTTGACATTTTTTATGGTGACACTTATCATTTTTGACATTTAGCATTGTGACATTTGTCATTTGACATCTTTGACATTTGCCATCTTGAAATTTGTCATTTTTGACATTTAGCATTGTGACATTTGTCATTTGACATCTTTGATATTTGCCATCTTAAAATTTGTCATTTTTGACATTTTTCATGGTGACACTTTTCATTTTTGACATTTAGCATTGTGACATTTGTCATTTAACATCTTTGACATTTGCCATCTTAAAATTTGTCATTTTTGACATTTGTTATGGTGACACTTTTCATTTTTGACATTTAGCATTGTGACATTTGTCATATTCGACATCTTTGACATTTGCCATCTTGAAATTTGTGATTTTTGACATTTTTCATGGTGACACTTTTCATTTTTGACATTTAGCATTGTGACATTTGTCATTTGACATCTTTGACATTTGCCATCTTGAAATTTGTCATTATTGACATTTTTCATGGGGACACTTTTCATTTTTGACATTTAGCATTGTGACATTTGACATTTGACATCTTTGACATTTGCCATCTTGAAATTTGTCATTTTTGACATTTTTCATGGTGACACTTTTCATTTTTGACATTTAGCATTGTGACATTTGTCATATTCGACATCTTTGACATTTGCCATCTTGAAATTTGTGATTTTTGACATTTTTCATGGTGACACTTTTCATTTTTGACATTTAGCGTTGTGACATTTGTCATTTGACATCTTTGACATTTGCCATCTTGAAATTTGTCATTATTGACATTTTTCATGGGGACACTTTTCATTTTTGACATTTAGCATTGTGACATTTGACATTTGACATCTTTGACATTTGCCATCTTGAAATTTGTCATTTTTGACATTTTTCATGGTGACACTTTTCATTTTTGACATTTAGCATTGTGACATTTGTCATTTGACATCTTTGACATGTGCCATCTTGAAATTTGTCATTTTTGACATTTTTCACGGTGTCACTTTTCATTTTTGACATTTAGCATTGTGACATTTGTCATTTAACATCTTAGACATTTGCCATCTTGAAATTTGTCATTTTTGACACTTTCCATTTTTGACATTTAGCATTGTGACATTTGTCATTTGACATCTTTGACATTTGCCATCTTGAAATTTGTCATTTTTAACATTTTTCATGGTGACACTTTTTATTTTTGACATTTAGCATTGTGACATTTGTCATTTGACATCTTTGACATTTGCCATCTTGAAATTTGTCATTTTTGACATTTTTCACGGTGTCACTTTTCATTTTTGACATTTCGCATTGTGACATTTGTCATTTGACATCTTAGACATTTGCCATCTTGAAATTTGTCATTTTTGACACTTTCCATTTTTGACATTTAGCATTGTGACATTTGTCATTTGACATCTTGGACATTTGCCATCTTGAAATTTGTCATTTTTGACATTTTTCATGGTGACACTCATCATTTTTGACATTTAGCATTGTGACATTTGTCAGCTTTGACATTTGCCATCTTGAAATTTGTCATTTTTGACATTTTTTATGGTGACACTTTTCATTTTTGACATTTAGCATTGTGACATTTGTCATTTGACATCTTTGACATTTGCCATCTTCAAATTTGTCATTTTTGACATTTTTCATGGTGACACTTTTCATTTTTGACATTTAGCATTGTGACATTTGTCATTTGACATCTTTGACATTTGCTATCTTGAAATTTGTCATTTTTGACATTTTTCATGGTGACACTTTTCATTTTTGACATTTAGCTTTGTGACATTTGTCATTTGACATCTTTGACATTTGCCATCTTGAAATTTGTCATTTTTGACATTTTTCATGGTGACACTTTTCATTTTTGACATTTAGCATTGTGACATTTGTCATTTGACATCTTTGACATTTGCCATCTTGAAATTTGTTATTTTTGACATTTTTCATGGTGACACTTTTCATTTTTGACATTTAGCATTGTGACATTTTCCATTTGACATCTTTGACATTTGCCATCTTGAAATTTGTCATTTTTGACATTTTTCATGGTGACACTTTTCATTTTTGACATTTAGCATTGTGACATTTGTCATTTGACATCTTTGACATTTGCCATTTTGAAATTTGTCATTTTTGACATTTAGCATTGTGACATTTGTCATTTGACATCTTGGACATTTGCCATCTTGAAATTTGTCATTTTTGACATTTTTCATGGTGACACTTTTCATTTTTGACATTTAGCATTGTGACATTTGTCATTTGACATCTTTGACATTTGCCATCTTGAAATTTGTCATTTTTGACATTTTTCATGGTGACCCTTTTCATTTTTGACATTTAGCATTGTGACATTTGTCATTTGACATCTTTGACATTTGCCATCTTAAAATTTGTCATTTTTGACATTTTTCATGGTGACACTTTTCATTTTTGACATTTAGCATTGTGACATTTGTCATTTGACATCTTTGACATTTGCCATCTTGAAATTTGTTATTTTTGACATTTTTCATGGTGACACTTTTCATTTTTGACATTTAGCATTGTGACATTTGCCATTTGACATCTTTGACATTTGCCATCTTGAAATTTGTCATTTTTGACATTTTTCATGGTGACACTTTTCATTTTTGACATTTAGCATTGTGACATTTGTCATTTGACATCTTTGGCATTTGCCATCTTGAAATTTGTTATTTTTGACATTTTTCATGGTGACACTTTTCATTTTTGACATTTAGCATTGTGACATTTGTCATTTGACATCTTTGACATTTGTTATCTTGAAATTTGTCATTTTTGACATTTTTCATGGTGACACTTTTCATTTTTGACATTTAGCATTGTGACATTTGTCATTTGACATTTTTGATATTTGCCATCTTGAAATTTGTCATTTATGACATTTAGCATTGTGACATTTGTCATTTGACATCTTTGATATTTGCCATCTTGAAATTTGTCATTTTTGACATTTTTCATGGTGACACTTTTCATTTTTGACATTTAGCATTGTGACATTTGTCATTTGACATTTTTGATATTTGCCATCTTGAAATTTGTCATTTATGACATTTAGCATTGTGACATTTGTCATTTGACATCTTTGATATTTGCCATCTTGAAATTTGTCATTTTTGACATTTTTCATGGTGACACTTTTCATTTTTGACATTTAGCATTGTGACATTTGTCATTTGACATCTTTGACATTTGCCATCTTGAAATTTGTCATTTTTGACATTTTTCATGGTGACACTTTTCATTTTTGACATTTAGCATTGTGACATTTGTCATTTGACATCTTTGACATTTGCCATCTTGAAATTTGTCATTTTTGACATTTTTCATGGTGACACTTTTCATTTTTGACATTTAGCATTGTGACATTTGTCATTTGACATCTTTGACATTTGCCATCTTGAAATTTGTTATTTTTGACATTTTTCATGGTGACACTTTTCATTTTTGACATTTAGCATTGTGACATTTTCCATTTGACATCTTTGACATTTGCCATCTTGAAATTTGTCATTTTTGACATTTTTCATGGTGACACTTTTCATTTTTGACATTTAGCATTGTGACATTTGTCATTTGACATCTTTGACATTTGCCATTTTGAAATTTGTCATTTTTGACATTTAGCATTGTGACATTTGTCATTTGACATCTTCGACATTTGCCATCTTGAAATTTGTCATTTTTGACATTTTTCATGGTGACACTTTTCATTTTTGACATTTAGCATTGTGACATTTGTCATTTGACATCTTTGACATTTGCCATCTTGAAATTTGTCATTTTTGACATTTTTCATGGTGACCCTTTTCATTTTTGACATTTAGCATTGTGACATTTGTCATTTGACATCTTTGACATTTGCCATCTTGAAATTTGTCATTTTTGACATTTTTCATGGTGACACTTTTCATTTTTGACATTTAGCATTGTGACATTTGTCATTTGACATCTTTGACATTTGCCATCTTGAAATTTGTTATTTTTGACATTTTTCATGGTGACACTTTTCATTTTTGACATTTAGCATTGTGACATTTGCCATTTGACATCTTTGACATTTGCCATCTTGAAATTTGTCATTTTTGACATTTTTCATGGTGACACTTTTCATTTTTGACATTTAGCATTGTGACATTTGTCATTTGACATCTTTGACATTTGCCATCTTGAAATTTGTCATTTTTGACATTTTTCATGGTGACACTTTTCATTTTTGACATTTAGCATTGTGACATTTGTCATTTGACATCTTTGACATTTGCCATCTTGAAATTTGTTATTTTTGACATTTTTCATGGTGACACTTTTCATTTTTGACATTTAGCATTGTGACATTTTCCATTTGACATCTTTGACATTTGCCATCTTGAAATTTGTCATTTTTGACATTTTTCATGGTGACACTTTTCATTTTTGACATTTAGCATTGTGACATTTGTCATTTGACATCTTTGACATTTGCCATTTTGAAATTTGTCATTTTTGACATTTAGCATTGTGACATTTGTCATTTGACATCTTCGACATTTGCCATCTTGAAATTTGTCATTTTTGACATTTTTCATGGTGACACTTTTCATTTTTGACATTTAGCATTGTGACATTTGTCATTTGACATCTTTGACATTTGCCATCTTGAAATTTGTCATTTTTGACATTTTTCATGGTGACCCTTTTCATTTTTGACATTTAGCATTGTGACATTTGTCATTTGACATCTTTGACATTTGCCATCTTGAAATTTGTCATTTTTGACATTTTTCATGGTGACACTTTTCATTTTTGACATTTAGCATTGTGACATTTGTCATTTGACATCTTTGACATTTGCCATCTTGAAATTTGTTATTTTTGACATTTTTCATGGTGACACTTTTCATTTTTGACATTTAGCATTGTGACATTTGCCATTTGACATCTTTGACATTTGCCATCTTGAAATTTGTCATTTTTGACATTTTTCATGGTGACACTTTTCATTTTTGACATTTAGCATTGTGCCATTTGTCATTTGACATCTTTGGCATTTGCCATCTTGAAATTTGTTATTTTTGACATTTTTCATGGTGACACTTTTCATTTTTGACATTTAGCATTGTGACATTTGTCATTTGACATCTTTGACATTTGCCATCTTGAAATTTGTCATTTTTGACATTTTTCATGGTGACACTTTTCATTTTTGACATTTAGCATTGTGACATTTGTCATTCGACATCTTTGACATTTGCCATCTTGAAATTTGTGATTTTTGACATTTTTCATGGTGACACTTTTCATTTTTGACATTTAGCATTGCGACATTTGTCATTTGACATCTTTGACATTTGCCATCTTGAAATTTGTCATCTTTGACATTTAGCATTGTGACATTTGTCATTTGACATCTTTGATATTTGCCATCTTGAAATTTGTCATTTTTGACATTTTTCATGGTGACACTTTTCATTTTTGACATTTAGCATTGTGACATTTGTCATTTGACATCTTTGACATTTGCCATCTTGAAATTTGTCATTTTTGACATTTTTCATGGTGACACTTTTCATTTTTGACATTTAGCATTGTGACATTTGTCATTTGACATCTTTGACATTTGCCATCTTGAAATTTGTCATTTTTGACATTTTTCATGGTGACACTTTTCATTTTTGACATTTAGCATTGTGACATTTGTCATTTGACATCTTTGACATTTGCCATCTTGAAATTTGTTATTTTTGACATTTTTCATGGTGACACTTTTCATTTTTGACATTTAGCATTGTGACATTTTCCATTTGACATCTTTGACATTTGCCATCTTGAAATTTGTCATTTTTGACATTTTTCATGGTGACACTTTTCATTTTTGACATTTAGCATTGTGACATTTGTCATTTGACATCTTTGACATTTGCCATTTTGAAATTTGTCATTTTTGACATTTAGCATTGTGACATTTGTCATTTGACATCTTCGACATTTGCCATCTTGAAATTTGTCATTTTTGACATTTTTCATGGTGACACTTTTCATTTTTGACATTTAGCATTGTGACATTTGTCATTTGACATCTTTGACATTTGCCATCTTGAAATTTGTCATTTTTGACATTTTTCATGGTGACCCTTTTCATTTTTGACATTTAGCATTGTGACATTTGTCATTTGACATCTTTGACATTTGCCATCTTGAAATTTGTCATTTTTGACATTTTTCATGGTGACACTTTTCATTTTTGACATTTAGCATTGTGACATTTGTCATTTGACATCTTTGACATTTGCCATCTTGAAATTTGTTATTTTTGACATTTTTCATGGTGACACTTTTCATTTTTGACATTTAGCATTGTGACATTTGCCATTTGACATCTTTGACATTTGCCATCTTGAAATTTGTCATTTTTGACATTTTTCATGGTGACACTTTTCATTTTTGACATTTAGCATTGTGACATTTGTCATTTGACATCTTTGACATTTGCCATCTTGAAATTTGTCATTTTTGACATTTTTCATGGTGACACTTTTCATTTTTGACATTTAGCATTGTGACATTTGTCATTTGACATCTTTGACATTTGCCATCTTGAAATTTGTTATTTTTGACATTTTTCATGGTGACACTTTTCATTTTTGACATTTAGCATTGTGACATTTTCCATTTGACATCTTTGACATTTGCCATCTTGAAATTTGTCATTTTTGACATTTTTCATGGTGACACTTTTCATTTTTGACATTTAGCATTGTGACATTTGTCATTTGACATCTTTGACATTTGCCATTTTGAAATTTGTCATTTTTGACATTTAGCATTGTGACATTTGTCATTTGACATCTTCGACATTTGCCATCTTGAAATTTGTCATTTTTGACATTTTTCATGGTGACACTTTTCATTTTTGACATTTAGCATTGTGACATTTGTCATTTGACATCTTTGACATTTGCCATCTTGAAATTTGTCATTTTTGACATTTTTCATGGTGACCCTTTTCATTTTTGACATTTAGCATTGTGACATTTGTCATTTGACATCTTTGACATTTGCCATCTTGAAATTTGTCATTTTTGACATTTTTCATGGTGACACTTTTCATTTTTGACATTTAGCATTGTGACATTTGTCATTTGACATCTTTGACATTTGCCATCTTGAAATTTGTTATTTTTGACATTTTTCATGGTGACACTTTTCATTTTTGACATTTAGCATTGTGACATTTGCCATTTGACATCTTTGACATTTGCCATCTTGAAATTTGTCATTTTTGACATTTTTCATGGTGACACTTTTCATTTTTGACATTTAGCATTGTGCCATTTGTCATTTGACATCTTTGGCATTTGCCATCTTGAAATTTGTTATTTTTGACATTTTTCATGGTGACACTTTTCATTTTTGACATTTAGCATTGTGACATTTGTCATTTGACATCTTTGACATTTGCCATCTTGAAATTTGTCATTTTTGACATTTTTCATGGTGACACTTTTCATTTTTGACATTTAGCATTGTGACATTTGTCATTCGACATCTTTGACATTTGCCATCTTGAAATTTGTGATTTTTGACATTTTTCATGGTGACACTTTTCATTTTTGACATTTAGCATTGCGACATTTGTCATTTGACATCTTTGACATTTGCCATCTTGAAATTTGTCATCTTTGACATTTAGCATTGTGACATTTGTCATTTGACATCTTTGATATTTGCCATCTTGAAATTTGTCATTTTTGACATTTTTCATGGTGACACTTTTCATTTTTGACATTTAGCCTTGTCACATTTGTCATTTAACATCTTTGACATTTGCCATCTTGAAATTTGTCATTTTTGACATTGTTCATGGTGACACTTTTCATTTTTGACATTTAGCATTGCGACATTTGTCATTTGACATCTTTGACATTTGCCATCTTGAAATTTGTCATTTTTGACATTTAGCATTGTGACATTTGTCATTTGACATCTTTGATATTTGCCATCTTAAAATTTGTGATTTTTGACATTTTTCATAGTAACACTTTTCATTTTTGACATTTAGCATTGTGACATTTGTCATTTGACATCTTTGACATTTGCCATCTTAAAATTTGTCATTATTGACATTTTTCATGGGGACACTTTTCATTTTTGACATTTAGCATTGTGACATTTGACATTTGACATCTTTGACATTTGCCATCTTGAAATTTGTCATTTTTGACATTTTTTACGGTGACACTTTTCATTTTTGACATTTAGCATTGTGACATTTGTCATTTGACATCTTTGACATTTGCCATCTTGAAATTTGTCATTTTTGACATTTTTCATGGTGACACTTTTCATTTTTGACATTTAGCATTGTGACATTTGTCATTTGACATCTTGGACATTTGCCATCTTGAAATTTGTCATTTTTGACATTTTTCATGGTGACACTCATCATTTTTGACATTTAGCATTGTGACATTTGTCAGTTTTGACATTTGCCATCTTGAAATTTGTCATTTTTGACATCTTTTATGGTGACACTTTTCATTTTTGACATTTAGCATTGTGACATTTGTCATTTGACATCTTTGACATTTGCCATCTTGAAATTTGTCATTTTTGACATTTTTCATGGTGACACTTTTCATTTTTGACATTTAGCATTGTGACATTTGTCATTTGACATCTTTGAGATTTGCCATCTTGAAATTTGTCATTTTTGACATTTTTCATGGCGACACTTTTCATTTTTGACATTTAGCATTGTGACATTTGTCATTTGACATCTTTGACATTTGCCATCTTGAAATTTGTCATTTTTGACATTTTTTATGGTGACACTTTTCATTTTTGACATTTAGCATTATGACATTTGTCATTTGACATCTTTGACATTTGCCATCTTGAAATTTGTTATTTTTGACATTTTTCATGGTGACACTTTTCATTTTTGACATTTAGCATTGCGACATTTGCCATTTGACATCTTTGACATTTGCCATCTTGAAATTTGTCATTTTTGACATTTTTCATGGTGACACTTTTCATTTTTGACATTTAGCATTGTGACATTTGTCATTTGACATCTTTGACATTTGCCATCTTGAAATTTGTCATTTTTGACATTTAGCATTGTGACATTTGTCATTTGACATCTTGGACATTTGCCATCTTGAAATTTGTCATTTTTGACATTTTTCATGGTGACACTTATTATTTTTGACATTTAGCATTGTGACATTTGTCAGTTTTGACATTTGCCATCTTGAAATTTGTCATTTTTGACATTTTTCATGGTGACACTTTTCATTTTTGACATTTAGCATTGTGACATTTGACATCTTTGACATTTGCCATCTTGAAATTTGTTATTTTTGACATTTTTCATGGTGACACTTTTCATTTTTGACATTTAGCATTGTGACATTTGTCATTTGACATCTTTGACATTTGCCATCTTGAAATTTGTCATTTGTGACATTTTTCATGACGACACTTTTCATTTTTGACATTTAGCATTGTGACATTTGTCAGTTTTGACATTTGCCATCTTGAAATTTGTCATTTTTGACATTTTTCATGGTGACACTTTTCATTTTAAACATTTAGCATTGTGACATTTGACATCTTTGACATTTGCCATCTTGAAATTTGTTATTTTTGACATTTTTCATGGTGACACTTTTCATTTTTGACATTTAGCATTTTGACATTTGTCATTTGACATCTTTGATATTTGCCATCTTGAAATTTGTCATTTTTGACATTTTTCATGGTGACACTTTTCATTTTTGACATTTAGCATTGTGACATTTGTCATTTGACATCTTTGACATTTGCCATCTTGAAATTTGTTATTTTTGACATTTTTCATGGTGACACTTTTCATTTTTGACATTTAGCATTGTGACATTTGTCATTTGACATCTTTGACATTTGTCATCTTAAAATTTGTCATTTTTGACATTTTTCATGGTGACACTTTTCATTTTTGACATTTAGCATTGTGACATTTGTCATTTGACATCTTTGACATTTGCCATCTTGAAATTTGTCATTTTTGACATTTAGCATTGTGACATTTGTCATTTGACATCTTTGACATTTGCCATCTTGAAAGTTGTTATTTTTGACATTTTTCATGGTGACACTTTTCATTTTTGACATTTAGCATTGTGACATTTGTCATTTGACATCTTTGACATTTGCCATCTTAAAATTTGTCATTTTTGACATTTTTCATTGTGACACTTTTCATTTTTGACATTTAGCATTGTGACATTTGTCATTTGACATCTTTGATATTTGCCATCTTGAAATTTGTCATTTTTGACATTTTTCATGGTGACACTTTTCATTTTTGACATTTAGCATTGTGACAGTTGTCATTTGACATCTTTGACATTTGCCATCTTGAAATTTGTTATTTTTAACATTTTTCATGGTGACACTTTTCATTTTTGACATTTAGCATTGTGACATTTGTCATTTGACATCTTTGACATTTGCCATCTTGAAATTTGTCAGTTTTGACATTTAGCATTGTGACATTTGTCATTTGACATCTTTGACATTTGCCATCTTGAAATTTGTCATTTTTGACATTTTTCATGGTGACACTTTTTATTTTTGACATTTAGCATTGTGACATTTGTCATATTCGACATCTTTGACATTTGCCATCTTGAAATTTGTCATTTTTGACATTTTTCATGGTGACACTTTTCATTTTTGACATTTAGCATTGTGACAATTGTCATTTGACATCTTTGACATTTGCCATCTTGAAATTTGTCATTATTGACATTTTTCATGGGGACACTTTTCATTTTTGACATTTAGCATTGTGACATTTGTCATTTGACATCTTTGACATTTGCCATCTTGAAATTTGTCATTTTTGACATTTTTCATGGTGATACTTTTCATTTTTGACATTTAGCATTGTGACATTTGTCATTTGACATCTTTGACATTTGCCATCTTGAAATTTGTTATTTTTGACATTTTTCATGGTGACACTTTTTATTTTTGACATTTAGCATTGTGACATTTGCCATTTGACATCTTTGACATTTGCCATCTTGAAATTTGTCATTTTTGACATTTTTCATGGTGACACTTTTTATTTTTGACATTTAGCATTGTGACATTTGTCATTTGACATCTTTGGCATTTGCCATCTTGAAATTTGTTATTTTTGACATTTTTCATGGTGACACTTTTCATTTTTGACATTTAGCATTGTGACATTTGTCATTTGACATCTTTGACATTTGCCATCTTGAAATTTGTCATTTTTGACATTTTTCATGGTGACACTTTTCATTTTTGACATTTAGCATTGTGACATTTGTCATTTGACATTTTTGATATTTGCCATCTTGAAATTTGTCATTTATGACATTTAGCATTGTGACATTTGTCATTTGACATCTTTGATATTTGCCATCTTGAAATTTGTCATTTTTGACATTTTTCATGGTGACACTTTTCATTTTTGACATTTAGCATTGTGACATTTGTCATATTCGACATCTTTGACATTTGCCATCTTGAAATTTGTGATTTTTGACATTTTTCATGGTGACACTTTTCATTTTTGACATTTAGCATTGCGACATTTGTCATTTGACATCTTTGACATTTGCCATCTTGAAATTTGTCATTTTTGACATTTAGCATTGTGACATTTGTCATTTGACATCTTTGATATTTGCCATCTTGAAATTTGTCATTTTTGACATTTTTCATGGTGACACTTTTCATTTTTGACATTTAGCATTGTGACATTTGTCATTTAACATCTTTGACATTTGCCATCTTGAAATTTGTCATTTTTGACATTGTTCATGGTGACACTTTTCATTTTTGACATTTAGCATTGCGACATTTGTCATTTGACATCTTTGACATTTGCCATCTTGAAATTTGTCATTTTTGACATTTAGCATTGTGACATTTGTCATTTGACATCTTTGATATTTGCCATCTTAAAATTTGTGATTTTTGACATTTTTCATAGTAACACTTTTCATTTTTGACATTTAGCATTGTGACATTTGTCATTTGACATCTTTGACATTTGCCATCTTAAAATTTGTCATTATTGACATTTTTCATGGGGACACTTTTCATTTTTGACATTTAGCATTGTGACATTTGACATTTGACATCTTTGACATTTGCCATCTTGAAATTTGTCATTTTTGACATTTTTTACGGTGACACTTTTCATTTTTGACATTTAGCATTGTGACATTTGTCATTTGACATCTTTGACATTTGCCATCTTGAAATTTGTCATTTTTGACATTTTTCATGGTGACACTTTTCATTTTTGACATTTAGCATTGTGACATTTGTCATTTGACATCTTGGACATTTGCCATCTTGAAATTTGTCATTTTTGACATTTTTCATGGTGACACTCATCATTTTTGACATTTAGCATTGTGACATTTGTCAGTTTTGACATTTGCCATCTTGAAATTTGTCATTTTTGACATTTTTTATGGTGACACTTTTCATTTTTGACATTTAGCATTGTGACATTTGTCATTTGACATCTTTGACATTTGCCATCTTGAAATTTGTCATTTTTGACATTTTTCATGGTGACACTTTTCATTTTTGACATTTAGCATTGTGACATTTGTCATTTGACATCTTTGAGATTTGCCATCTTGAAATTTGTCATTTTTGACATTTTTCATGGCGACACTTTTCATTTTTGACATTTAGCATTGTGACATTTGTCATTTGACATCTTTGACATTTGCCATCTTGAAATTTGTCATTTTTGACATTTTTTATGGTGACACTTTTCATTTTTGACATTTAGCATTGTGACATTTGTCATTTGACATCTTTGACATTTGCCATCTTGAAATTTGTTATTTTTGACATTTTTCATGGTGACACTTTTCATTTTTGACATTTAGCATTGTGACATTTGTCATTTGACATCTTTGACATTTGCCATCTTGAAATTTGTCATTTTTGACATTTAGCATTGTGACATTTGTCATTTGACATCTTGGACATTTGCCATCTTGAAATTTGTCATTTTTGACATTTTTCATGGTGACACTTATCATTTTTGACATTTAGCATTGTGACATTTGTCAGTTTTGACATTTGCCATCTTGAAATTTGTCATTTTTGACATTTTTCATGGTGACACTTTTCATTTTTGACATTTAGCATTGTGACATTTGACATCTTTGACATTTGCCATCTTGAAATTTGTTATTTTTGACATTTTTCATGGTGACACTATTCATTTTTGACATTTAGCATTGTGACATTTGTCATTTGACATCTTTGACATTTGCCATCTTGAAATTTGTCATTTGTGACATTTTTCATGACGACACTTTTCATTTTTGACATTTAGCATTGTGACATTTGTCAGTTTTGACATTTGCCATCTTGAAATTTGTCATTTTTGACATTTTTCATGGTGACACTTTTCATTTTAAACATTTAGCATTGTGACATTTGACATCTTTGACATTTGCCATCTTGAAATTTGTTATTTTTGACATTTTTCATGGTGACACTTTTCATTTTTGACATTTAGCATTTTGACATTTGTCATTTGACATCTTTGATATTTGCCATCTTGAAATTTGTCATTTTTGACATTTTTCATGGTGACACTTTTCATTTTTGACATTTAGCATTGTGACATTTGTCATTTGACATCTTTGACATTTGCCATCTTGAAATTTGTTATTTTTGACATTTTTCATGGTGACACTTTTCATTTTTGACATTTAGCATTGTGACATTTGTCATTTGACATCTTTGACATTTGTCATCTTAAAATTTGTCATTTTTGACATTTTTCATGGTGACACTTTTCATTTTTGACATTTAGCATTGTGACATTTGTCATTTGACATCTTTGACATTTGCCATCTTGAAATTTGTCATTTTTGACATTTAGCATTGTGACATTTGTCATTTGACATCTTTGACATTTGCCATCTTGAAAGTTGTTATTTTTGACATTTTTCATGGTGACACTTTTCATTTTTGACATTTAGCATTGTGACATTTGTCATTTGACATCTTTGACATTTGCCATCTTAAAATTTGTCATTTTTGACATTTTTCATGGTGACACTTTTCATTTTTGACATTTAGCATTGTGACATTTGTCATTTGACATCTTTGATATTTGCCATCTTGAAATTTGTCATTTTTGACATTTTTCATGGTGACACTTTTCATTTTTGACATTTAGCATTGTGACAGTTGTCATTTGACATCTTTGACATTTGCCATCTTGAAATTTGTTATTTTTAACATTTTTCATGGTGACACTTTTCATTTTTGACATTTACCATTGTGACATTTGTCATTTGACATCTTTGACATTTGCCATCTTGAAATTTGTCAGTTTTGACATTTAGCATTGTGACATTTGTCATTTGACATCTTTGACATTTGCCATCTTGAAATTTGTCATTTTTGACATTTTTCATGGTGACACTTTTCATTTTTGACATTTAGCATTGTGACATTTGTCATATTCGACATCTTTGACATTTGCCATCTTGAAATTTGTCATTTTTGACATTTTTCATGGTGACACTTTTCATTTTTGACATTTAGCATTGTGACAATTGTCATTTGACATCTTTGACATTTGCCATCTTGAAATTTGTCATTATTGACATTTTTCATGGGGACACTTTTCATTTTTGACATTTAGCATTGTGACATTTGTCATTTGACATTTGCCATCTTGAAATTTGTCATTTTTGACATTTTTCATGGTGACACTTTTCATTTTTGACATTTAGCATTGTGACATTTGTCATTTGACATCTTTGACATTTGCCATATTGAAATTTGTCATTTTTGACATTTTTCACGGTGACACTTTTCATTTTTGACATTTAGCATTGTGACATTTGTCATTTGACATCTTAGACATTTGCCATCTTGAAATTTGTCATTTTTGACACTTTTCATTTTTGACATTTAGCATTGTGACATTTGTCATTTGACATCTTTGACATTTGCCATCTTGAAATTTGTCATTTTTGACATTTTTCATGTTGACACTTTTCATTTTTGACATTTAGCATTGTGACATTTGTCATTTGACATCTTGGACATTTGCCATCTTGAAATTTGTCATTTTTGACATTTTTTATGGTGACATTTGTCAGTTTTGACATTTGCCATCTTGAAATTTGTCATTTTTGACATTTTTCATGGTGACACTTTTCATTTTTGACATTTTTCATGGTGACACATTTTATTTTTGACATTGAGCATTGTGACATTTGTCATTTGACATCTTTAACATTTTTGACATTTTTCATGGTGACACTTTTCATTTTTGACATTTAGCATTGTGACATATGTCATTTGACATCTTTGACATTTGCCATCTTGAAATTTGTCATTTTTGACATTTTTCATGGTGACACTTTTCATTTTTGACATTTAGCATTGTGACATTTGTCATTTGACATCTTTGACATTTGCCATCTTGAAATTTGTCATTTTTGACATTTTTCATGGTGACGCTTTTCATTTTTGACATTTAGCATTGTGACATTTGTCATTTGACATCTTTGACATTTGCCATCTTGAAATTTGTTATTTTTGACATTTTTCATGGTGACACTTTTCATTTTTGACATTTAGCATTGTGACATTTGTCATTTGACATCTTTGACATTTGCCATCTTGAAATTTGTCATTTTTGACATTTTTTATGGTGACACTTTTCATTTTTGACATTTAGCATTGTGACATTTGTCATTTGACATCTTTGACATTTGCCATCTTGAAATTTGTCATTTTTGACATTTAGCATTGTAACATTCGTCATTTGACATCTTGGACATTTGATATCTTGAAATTTGTCATTTTTGACATTTTTCATGGTGACACTTATCATTTTTGACATTTAGCATTGTGACATTTGTCAGTTTTGACATTTGCCATCTTAAAATTTGTCATTTTTGACATTTTTCATGGTGACACTTTTCATTTTTGACATTTAGCATTGTGACATTTGTCATTTGACATCTTTGACATTTGCCATCTTGAAATTTGTTATTTTTGACATTTTTCATGGTGACACTTTTCATTTTTGACATTTAGCATTGTGACTTTTGTTATTTGACATCTTTGACATTTGCCATCTTGAAATTTGTCATTTTTGACATTTTTCATGGTGACACTTTTCATTTTTGACATTTAGCATTGTGACATTTGTCATTTGACATCTTTGACATTTGCCATCTTGAAATTTGTTATTTTTGACATTTTTCATGGTGACACTTTTCATGTTTGACATTTAGCATTGTGACATTTGTCATTTGACATCTTTGACATTTGCCATCTTGAAATTTGTCATTTTTGACATTTTTCATGGTGACACTTTTCATTTTTGACATTTAGCATTGTGACATTTGTCATTTGACATTTTTGACATTTGCCATCTTGAAATTTGTCATTTTTGACATTTAGCATTGTGACATTTGTCAGTTTTGACATTTGCCATCTTGAAATTTGTCATTTTTGACATTTTTTACGGTGACACTTTTCAGTTTTGACATTTAGCATTGTGACATTTGTTATTTGACATCTTTGACATTTGCCATCTTGAAATTTGTCATTTTTGACATTTTTTATGGTGACACTTTTCATTTTAGACATTTAGCATTGTGACATTTGTCATTTGACATCTTTGACATTTGCCATCTTGAAATTTGTTATTTTTGACATTTTTCATGGTGACACTTTTCATTTTTGACATTTAGCATTGTGATATTTGTCATTTGACATCTTTGACATTTGCCATCTTGAAATTTGTCATTTTTGACATTTTTCATGGTGACACTTTTCATTTTTGACATTTAGCATTGTGACATTTGTCATTTGACATTTTTGACATTTGCCATCTTGAAATTTGTCATTTTTGACATTTTTTATGGTGACACTTTTCATTTTTGACATTTAGCGTTGTGACATTTGTCATTTGACATCTTTGACATTTGACATCTTGAAATTTGTCATTTTTGACATTTTTCATGGTGACACTTTTCATTTTTGACATTTAGCATTGTGACATTTGTCATTTGACATCTTTGACATTTGCCATCTTGAAATTTGTCATTTTTGACATTTTTCATGGTGACACTTTTCATTTTTGACATTTAGCATTGTGACATTTGTCATTTGACATCTTTGACATTTGCCATCTTGAAATTTGTCATTTTTGACATTTTTCATGGTGACACTTTTCATTTTTGACATTTAGCATTGTGACATTTGTCATTTGACATCTTTGACATCTGCCATCTTGAAATTTGTTATTTTTGACATTTTTCATCGTGACACTTTTCATTTTTGACATTTAGCATCGTGACATTTTCCATTTGACATCTTTGACATTTGCCATCTTGAAATTTGTCATTTTTGACATTTTTTATGGTGACACTTTTCATTTTTGACATTTAGCATTGTGACATTTGTCATTTGACATCTTTGACATTTGCCATCTTGAAATTTGTCATTTTTGACATTTAGCATTGTGACATTTGTCATTTGACATCTTGGACATTTGCCATCTTGAAATTTGTCATTTTTGACATTTTTCATGGTGACACTTTTTATTTTTGACATTTAGCATTGTGACATTTGACATTTGACATCTTTGACATTTGCCATCTTGAAATTTGTCATTTTTGACATTTTTCATGGTGACCCTTTTCATTTTTGACATTTAGCATTGTGACATTTGTCATTTGACATCTTAGACATTTGCCATCTTGAAATTTGTCATTTTTGACATTTTTCATGGTGACACTTTTAATTTTTGACATTTAGCATTGTGACATTTGTCATTTGACATCTTTGACATTTGCCATCTTGAAATTTGTTATTTTTGACATTTTTCATGGTGACACTTTTCATTTTTGACATTTAGCATTGTGACATTTGCCATTTGACATCTTTGACATTTGCCATCTTGAAATTTGTCATTTTTGACATTTTTCATGGTGACACTTTTCATTTTTGACATTTAGCATTGTGACATTTGTCATTTGACATCTTTGACATTTGCCATCTTGAAATTTGTTATTTTTGACGTTTTTCATGGTGACACTTTTCATTTTTGACATTTAGCATTGTGACATTTGTCATTTGACATCTTTGACATTTGCCATCGTAAAATTTGTTATTTTTGACATTTTTCATGGTGACACTTTTCATTTTTGACATTTAGCATTGTGACATTTGTCATTTGACATCTTTGACATTTGCTATCTTGAAATTTTTCATTTTTGCACTTTTCATTTTTGACATTTAGCATTGTGACATATGTCATTTGACATCTTTGACATTTGCCATCTTGAAATTTGTCATTTTTGACATTTTTTATGGTGACACTTTTCATTTTTGACATTTAGCATTGTGACATTTGTCATTTGACATCTTTGACATTTGCCATCTTGAAATTTGTCATTTTTGACATTTTTCATGGTGACACTTTTCATTTTTGACATTTAGCATTGTGACATTTGTCATTTGACATCTTTGACATTTGCCATCTTAAAATTTGTTATTTTTGACATTTTTTATGGTGACACTTTTCATTTTTGACATTTAGCATTGTGACATTTCTCATTTGACATCTTTGACATTTGCCATCTTGAAATTTGTCATTTTTGACATTTTTCATGGTGACACTTTTCATTTTTGACATTTAGCATTGTGACATTTGTCATTTGACATCTTTGACATTTGGCATCTTGAAATTTGTCATTTTTGACATTTAGCATTGTGACATTCGTCATTTGACATCTTGGACATTTGCCATCTTGAAATTTGTCATTTTTGACATTTTTCATGGTGACACTTATCATTTTTGACATTTAGCATTGTGACATTTGTCAGTTCTGACATTTGCCATCTTGAAATTTGTCATTTTTGACATTTTTCAGGGTGACCCTTTTCATTTTTGACATTTAGCATGGTGACATTTGTCATTTGACATCTTTGACATTTGCCATCTTGAAATTTGTTATTTTTGACATTTTTCATGGTGACACTTTTCATTTTTGACATTTAGCATTGTGACATTTGTTATTTGACATCTTTGACATTTGCCATCTTGAAATTTGTCATTTTTGACATTTTTCATGGTGACACTTTTCATTTTTGACATTTAGCATTGTGACATTTGTCATTTGACATCTTTGACATTTGCCATCTTGAAATTAGTTATTTTTGACATTTTTCATGGTGACACTTTTCATGTTTGACATTTAGCATTGTGACATTTGTCATTTGACATCTTTGACATTTGCCATCTTGAAATTTGTCATTTTTGACATTTTTCATTTTTGACATTTAGCATTGTGACATTGGTCATTTGACATTTTTGACATTTGCCATCTTGAAATTTGTCATTTTTGACATTTAGCATTGTGACATTTGTCAGTTTTGACATTTGCCATCTTGAAATTTGTCATTTTTGACATTTTTCACGGTGACACTTTTCATTTTTGACATTTAGCATTGTGGCATTTGTCATTTGACAACTTAGAAATTTGCCATCTTGAAATTTTTCATTTTTGACACTTTTCATTTTTGACATTTAGCATTGTGACATATGTCATTTGACATCTTTGACATTTGCCATCTTGAAATTTGTCATTTTTGACATTTTTCATGGTGACACTTTTCATTTTTGACATTTAGCATTGCGACATTTGTCATTTGACATCTTTGACATTTGCCATCTTGAAATTTGTCATTTTTGACATTTTTTATGGTGACACTTTTCATTTTTGACATTGAGCATTGTGACATTTGTCATTTGACATCTTTGACATTTGCCATCTTGAAATTTGTTATTTTTGACATTTTTCATGGTGACACTTTTCATTTTTGACATTTAGCATTGTGACATTTGTCATTTGACATCTTTGACATTTGCCATCTTGAAATTTGTCATTTTTGACATTTTTCATGGTGACACTTTTTATTTTTGACATTTAGCATTGTGACATTTGTCATTTGACATCTTTGACATTTGCCATCTTGAAATTTGTCATTTTTGACATTTAGCATTGTGACATTCGTCATTTGACATCTTGGACATTTGCCATCTTGAAATTTGTCATTTTTGACATTTTTCATGGTGACACTTTTCATTTTTGACATTTAGCATTGTGACATTTGTCATTTGACATCTTTGACATTTGCCATCTTGAAATTTGTAATTTTTGACATTTAGCATTGTGACATTTGTCATTTGACAACTTGGACATTTGCCATCTTGAAATTTGTCATTTTTGACATTTTTCATGGTGACACTTATCATTTTTGACATTTAGCATTGTGACATTTGTCATTTGACATCTTTGATATTTGCCATCTTGAAATTTGTCATTTTTGACATTTTTCATGGTGACACTTTTCATTTTTGACATTTAGCATTGTGACATTTGTCATTTGACATCTTTGACATTTGCCATCTTGAAATTTGTCATTTTTGACATTTTTCATGGTGACACTTTTTATTTTTGACATTTAGCATTGTGACATTTGTCATTTGACATCTTTGACATTTGCCATCTTGAAATTTGTGATTTTTGACATTTAGCATTGTGACATTTGTCATTTGACATCTTTGATATTTGCCATCTTGAAATTTGTCATTTTTGACATTTTTCATGGTGACACTTTTCATTTTTGACATTTAGCATTGTGACATTTGACATCTTTGACATTTGCCATCTTGAAATTTGTCATTTTTGACATTTTTCATGGTGACACTTTTCATTTTTGACATTTAGCATTGTGACATTTGTCATTTGACATCTTTGACATTTGCCATCTTGAAATTAGTTATTTTTGACATTTTTCATGGTGACACTTTTCATGTTTGACATTTAGCATTGTGACATTTGTCATTTGACATCTTTGACATTTGCCATCTTGAAATTTGTCATTTTTGACATTTTTCATGGTGACACTTTTCATTTTTGACATTTAGCATTGTGACATTGGTCATTTGACATTTTTGACATTTGCCATCTTGAAATTTGTCATTTTTGACATTTAGCATTGTGACATTTGTCAGTTTTGACATTTGCCATCTTGAAATTTGTCATTTTTGACATTTTTCACGGTGACACTTTTCATTTTTGACATTTAGCATTGTGGCATTTGTCATTTGACAACTTAGAAATTTGCCATCTTGAAATTTTTCATTTTTGACACTTTTCATTTTTGACATTTAGCATTGTGACATATGTCATTTGACATCTTTGACATTTGCCATCTTGAAATTTGTCATTTTTGACATTTTTCATGGTGACACTTTTCATTTTTGACATTTAGCATTGCGACATTTGTCATTTGACATCTTTGACATTTGCCATCTTGAAATTTGTCATTTTTGACATTTTTTATGGTGACACTTTTCATTTTTGACATTGAGCATTGTGACATTTGTCATTTGACATCTTTGACATTTGCCATCTTGAAGTTTGTTATTTTTGACATTTTTCATGGTGACACTTTTCATTTTTGACATTTAGCATTGTGACATTTGTCATTTGACATCTTTGACATTTGCCATCTTGAAATTTGTCATTTTTGACATTTTTCATGGTGACACTTTTTATTTTTGACATTTAGCATTGTGACATTTGTCATTTGACATCTTTGACATTTGCCATCTTGAAATTTGTCATTTTTGACATTTAGCATTGTGACATTCGTCATTTGACATCTTGGACATTTGCCATCTTGAAATTTGTCATTTTTGACATTTTTTATGGTGACACTTATCATTTTTAACATTTAGCATTGTGACATTTGTCATTTGACATCTTTGACATTTGCCATCATGAAATTTGTTATTTTTGACATTTTTCATGGTAACACTTTTCATTTTTGACATTTAGCATTGTGACATTTGTTATTTGACATCTTTGACATTTGCCATCTTGAAGATTGTCATTTTTGACATTTTTCATGGTGACACTTTTCATTTTTGACATTTAGCATTGTGACATTTGTCATTTGACATCTTTGACATTTGCCATCTTGAAATTTGTTATTTTTGACATTTTTCATGGTGACACTTTTCATTTTTGACATTTAGCATTGTGACATTTGTCATTTGACATCTTTGACATTTGCCATCTTGAAATTTGTCATTTTTGACATTTTTCATGGTGACACCTTTCATTTTTGACATTTAGCATTGTGACATTTGTCATTTGACATTTTTGACATTTGCCATCTTGAAATTTGTCATTTTTGACATTTAGCATTGTGACATTTGTCATTTGACATCTTTGACATTTGTCATCGTGAAATTTGTCATTTTTGACATTTTTCATGGTGACACTTTTCATTTTTGACATTTAGCATTGTGATATTTGTCATTTGACATCTTTGACATTTGCCATCTTGAAATTTGTAATTTTTGACATTTAGCATTGTGACATTTGTCATTTGACAACTTGGACATTTGCCATCTTGAAATTTGTCATTTTTGACATTTTTCATGGTGACACTTATCATTTTTGACATTTAGCATTGTGACATTTGTCATTTGACATCTTTGATATTTGCCATCTTGAAATTTGTCATTTTTGACATTTTTCATGGTGACACTTTTCATTTTTGACATTTAGCATTGTGACATTTGTCATTTGACATCTTTGACATTTGCCATCTTGAAATTTGTCATTTTTGACATTTTTCATGGTGACACTTTTCATTTTTGACATTTAGCATTGTGACATTTGTCATTTGACATCTTTGACATTTGCCATCTTGAAATTTGTCATTTTTGACATTTAGCATTGTGACATTTGTCATTTGACATCTTGGACATTTGTCATCTTGAAATTTGTCATTTTTGACATTTTTCATGGTGACACTTATCATTTTTGACATTTAGCATTGTGACATTTGTCCTTTGACATCTTTGACATTTGCTATCTTGAAATTTGTCATTTTTGACATTTAGCATTGTGACATTTGTCATTTGACATCTTTGACATTTGCCATCTTGAAATTTGTTATTTTTGACATTTTTCATGGTGACACTTTTCATTTTTGACATTTAGCATTGTGACATTTGTCATTTGACATCTTTGACATTTGCCATCTTGAAATTTGTCATTTTTGACATTTTTTATGGTGACACTTTTCATTTTTGACATTTAGCATTGTGACATTTGTCATTTGACATCTTTGACATTTGCCATCTTGAAATTTGTCATTTTTGACATTTAGCATTGTGACATTTGTCATTTGACATCTTGGACATTTGCCATCTTGAAATTTGTCATTTTTGACATTTTTCATGGTGACACTTATCATTTTTGACATTTAGCATTGTGACATTTGTCAGTTTTGACATTTGCCATCTTGAAATTTGTCAATTTTGAGATTTTTCATGGTGACACTTTCCATTTTTGACAGTTAGCATTGTGACATTTGTCATTTGACATCTTTGACATTTGCCATCTTGAAATTTGTCATTATTGACATTTTTTATGGGGACACTTTTCATTTTTGACATTTAGCATTGTGACATTTGTCATTTGACATCTTTGACATTTGCCATCTTGAAATTTGTCATTTTTGACATTTTTCACGGTGACACATTTTGCATTTTTGACATTTAGCATTGTGACATTTGTCATTTGACATCTTAGAAATTTGCCATCTTGAAATTTTTCATTTTTGACACTTTTCATTTTTGACATTTAGCATTGTGACATTTGTCATTTGACATCTTTGACATTTGCCATTTTGAAATTTGTCATTTTTGACATTTTTCATGGTGACACTTTTCATTTTTGACATTTAGCATTGTGACATTTGGCAGTTTTGACATTTGCCATCTTGAAATTTGTCATTTTTGACATTTTTCATGGTGACACTTTTCATTTTTGACATTTAGCATTGTGACATTTGTCATTTGACATCTTTGACATTTGCCATCTTGAAATTTGTCATTTTTGACATTTTTCATGGTGACACTTTTCATTTTTGACATTTAGCATTGTGACATTTGTCATTTGACATCTTTGACATTTGCCATCTTGAAATTTGTCATTTTTGACATTTTTCATGGTGACACTTTTCATTTTTGACATTTAGCCTTGTGACATTTGTCATTTGACATCTTTGACATTTGCCATCTTGAAATTTGTCATTTTTGACATTTTTCATTGTGACACTTTTCATTTTTGACATTTAGCATTGTGACATTTGTCATTTGACATCTTTGACATTTGCCATCTTGAAATTTGTTATTTTTGACATTTTTCATGGTGACACTTTTCATTTTTGACATTTAGCATTGTGACATTTGTCATTTGACCTCTTTGACATTTGCCATCTTGAAATTTGTCATTTTTGACATTTTTCATGGTGACACTTTTTATTTTTGACATTTAGCATTGTGACATTTGTCATTTGACATCTTTGACATTTGCCATCTTGAAATTTGTCATTTTTGACATTTAGCATTGTGACATTTGTCATTTAACATCTTGGACATTTGCCATCTTGAAATTTGTCATGTTTGACATTTTTCATGGTGACACTTATCATTTTTGACATTTAGCATTGTGACATTTGTCAGTTTTGACATTTGCCATCTTGAAATTTGTCATTTTTGACATTTTTCATGGTGACACTTTTCATTTTTGACATTTAGCATTGTGACATTTGTCATTTGACATCTTTGACATTTGCCATCTTGAAATTTGTCATTTTTGACATTTAGCATTGTGACATTTGTCATTTGACATCTTTGATATTTGCCATCTTGAAACTTGTCATTTTTGACATTTTTCATGGTGACACTTTTCATTTTTGACATTTAGCATTGTGACATTTGTCATTTGACATCTTTGACATTTGCCATCTTGAAATTTGTCATTTTTGACATTTTTCATGGTGACACTTTTCATTTTTGACATTTAGCATTGTGACATTTGTCATATTCGACATCTTTAACATTTGCCATCTTGAAATTTGTCATTTTTGACATTTAGCATTGTGACATTTGTCATTTGACATCCTGGACATTTGCCATCTTGAAATTTGTCATTTTTGACAATTTTCATGGTGACACTTATCATTTTTGACATTTAGCATTGTGACATTTGCCATCTTGAAATTTGTCATTTTTGACATTTTTCATGGTGACACTTTTCATTTTTGACATTTGGCATTGTGACATTTGTCATTTGACATCTTTGACATTTGCCATCTTGAAATTTGTCATTTTTGACATTTAGCATTGTGACATTTGTCATTTGACATCTTTGAGATTTGCCATCTTGAAATTTGTTATTTTTGACATTTTTCATGGTGACACTTTTCATTTTTGACATTTAGCATTGTGACATTTGTCATTTGACATCTTTGACATTTGCCATCTTGAAATTTGTCATTTTTGACATTTTTCATGGTGACACTTTTCATTTTTGATATTTAGCATTGTGACATTTGTCATTTGACATCTTTGACATTTGCCATCTTGAAATTTGTTATTTTTGACATTTTTTATGGTGACACTTTTCATTTTTGACATTTAGCATTGTGACATTTCTCATTTGACATCTTTGACATTTGCCATCTTGAAATTTGTCATTTTTGACATTTTTCATGGTGACACTTTTCATTTTTGACATTTAGCATTGTGACATTTGTCATTTGACATCTTTGACATTTGCCATCTTGAAATTTGTCATTTTTGACATTTAGCATTGTGACATTCGTCATTTGACATCTTGGACATTTGCCATCTTGAAATTTGTCATTTTTGACATTTTTCATGGTGACACTTATCATTTTTGACATTTAGCATTGTGACATTTGTCAGTTCTGACATTTGCCATCTTGAAATTGGTCATTTTTGACATTTTTTAGGGTGACCCTTTTCATTTTTGACATTTAGCATGGTGACATTTGTCATTTGACATCTTTGACATTTGCCATCTTGAAATTTGTTATTTTTGACATTTTTCATGGTGACACTTTTTATTTTTGACATTTAGCATTGTGACATTTGTTATTTGACATCTTTGACATTTGCCATCTTGAAATTTGTCATTTTTGACATTTTTCATGGTGACACTTTTCATTTTTGACATTTAGCATTGTGACATTTGTCATTTGACATCTTTGACATTTGCCATCTTGAAATTTGTTATTTTTGACATTTTTCATGGTGACACTTTTCATGTTTGACATTTAGCATTGTGACATTTGTCATTTGACATCTTTGACATTTGCCATCTTGAAATTTGTCATTTTTGACATTTTTCATGGTGACACTTTTCATTTTTGACATTTAGCATTGTGACATTTGTCATTTGACATTTTTGACATTTGCCATCTTGAAATTTGTCATTTTTGACATTTAGCATTGTGACATTTGTCAGTTTTGACATTTGCCATCTTAAAATTTGTCATTTTTGACATTTTTCACAGTGACACTTTTCATTTTTGACATTTAGCATTGTGACATTTGTCATTTGACAACTTAGAAATTTGCCATCTTGAAATTTTTCATTTTTGACCCTTTTCATTTTTGACATTTAGCATTGTGACATATGTCATTTGACATCTTTGACATTTGCCATCTTGAAATTTGTCATTTTTGACATTTTTCATGGTGACACTTTTCATTTTTGACATTTAGCATTGTGACATTTGTCATTTGACATCTTTGACATTTGCCATCTTAAAATTTGTCATTTTTGACATTTTTTATGGTGACACTTTTCATTTTTGACATTTAGCATTGTGACATTTGTCATTTGACATCTTTGACATTTGCCATCTTGAAATTTGTTATTTTTGACATTTTTCATGGTGACACTTTTCATTTTTGACATTTAGCATTGTGACATTTGTCATTTGACATCTTTGACATTTGCCATCTTGAAATTTGTCATTTTTGACATTTTTCATGGTGACACTTTTCATTTTTGACATTTAGCATTGTGACGTTTGTCATTTGACATCTTTGACATTTGCCATATTAAAATTTGTCATTTTTGACATTTAGCATTGTGACATTCGTCATTTGACATCTTGGACATTTGCCATCTTGAAATTTGTCATTTTTGACATTTTTCATGGTGACACTTATCATTTTTAACATTTAGCATTGTGACATTTGTCATTTGACATCTTTGACATTTGCCATCTTGAAATTTGTTATTTTTGACATTTTTTATGGTAACACTTTTCATTTTTGACATTTAGCATTGTGACATTTGTTATTTGACATCTTTGACATTTGCCATCTTGAAGTTTGTCATTTTTGACATTTTTCATGGTGACACTTTTCATTTTTGACATTTAGCATTGTGACATTTGTCATTTGACATCTTTGACATTTGCCATCTTGAAATTTGTTATTTTTGACATTTTTCATGGTGACACTTTTCATTTTTGACATTTAGCATTGTGGCATTTGTCATTTGACATCTTTGACATTTGCCATCTTGAAATTTGTCATTTTTGACATTTTTCATGGTGACACTTTTCATTTTTGACATTTAGCATTGTGACATTTGTCATTTGACATTTTTGACATTTGCCATCTTGAAATTTGTCATTTTTGACATTTAGCATTGTGACATTTGTCATTTGACATCTTTGACATTTGTCATCGTGAAATTTGTCATTTTTGACATTTTTCATGGTGACACTTTTCATTTTTGACATTTAGCATTGTGACATTTGTCATGTGACATCTTTGACATTTGCCATCTTGAAATTTGTAATTTTTGACATTTAGCATTGTGACATTTGTCATTTGACAACTTGGACATTTGCCATCTTGAAATTTGTCATTTTTGACATTTTTCATGGTGACACTTATCATTTTTGACATTTAGCATTGTGACATTTGTCATTTGACATCTTTGATATTTGCCATCTTGAAATTTGTCATTTTTGACATTTTTCATGGTGACACTTTTCATTTTTGACATTTAGCATTGTGACATTTGTCATTTGACATCGTTGACATTTGCCATCTTGAAATTTGTCATTTTTGACATTTTTCATGGTGACACTTTTCATTTTTGACATTTAGCATTGTGACATTTGTCATTTGACATCTTTGACATTTGCCATCTTGAAATTTGTCATTTTTGACATTTAGCATTGTGACATTTGTCATTTGACATCTTGGACATTTGCCATCTTGAAATTTGTCATTTTTGACATTTTTCATGGTGACACTTATCATTTTTGACATTTAGCATTGTGACATTTGTCCTTTGACATTTGCTATCTTGAAATTTGTCATTTTTGACATTTAGCATTGTGACATTTGTCATTTGACATCTTTGACATTTGCCATCTTGAAATTTGTTATTTTTGACATTTTTCATGGTGACACTTTTCATTTTTGACATTTAGCATTGTGACATTTGTCATTTGACATCTTTGACATTTGCCATCTTGAAATTTGTCATTTTTGACATTTTTTATGGTGACACTTTTTATTTTTGACATTTAGCATTGTGACATTTGTCATTTGACATCTTTGACATTTGCCATCTTGAAATTTGTCATTTTTGACATTTAGCATTGTGACATTTGTCATTTGACATCTTGGACATTTGCCATCTTGAAATTTGTCATTTTTGACATTTTTCATGGTGACACTTATTATTTTTGACATTTAGCATTGTGACATTTGTCAGTTTTGACATTTGCCATCTTGAAATTTGTCATTTTTGAGATTTTTCATGGTGACACTTTCCATTTTTGACAGTTAGCATTGTGACATTTGTCATTTGACATCTTTGACATTTGCCATCTTGAAATTTGTCATTATTGACATTTTTTATGGGGACACTTTTCATTTTTGACATTTAGCATTGTGACATTTGTCATTTGACATCTTTGACATTTGCCATCTTGAAATTTGTCATTTTTGACATTTTTCATGGTGACAATTTTCATTTTTGACATTTAGCATTGTGACATTTGTCATTTGACATCTTTGACATTTGCCATCTTGAAATTTGTCATTTTTGACATTTTTCACGGTGACACTTTTCATTTTTGACATTTAGCATTGTGACATTTGTCATTTGACATCTTAGAAATTTGCCATCTTGAAATTTTTCATTTTTGACACTTTTCATTTTTGACATTTAGCATTGTGACATTTGTCATTTGACATCTTTGACATTTGCCATTTTGAAATTTGTCATTTTTGACATTTTTCATGGTGACACTTTTCATTTTTGACATTTAGCATTGTGACATTTGTCAGTTTTGACATTTGCCATCTTGAAATTTGTCATTTTTGACATTTTTCATGGTGACACTTTTCATTTTTGACATTTAGCATTGTGACATTTGTCATTTGACATCTTTGACATTTGCCATCTTGAAATTTGTCATTTTTGACATTTTTCATGGTGACACTTTTCATTTTTGACATTTAGCATTGTGACATTTGTCATTTGACATCTTTGACATTTGCCATCTTGAAATTTGTCATTTTTGACATTTTTCATGGTGACACTTTTCATTTTTGACATTTAGCCTTGTGACATTTGACATCTTTGACATTTGCCATCTTGAAATTTGTCATTTTTGACATTTTTCATTGTGACACTTTTCATTTTTGACATTTAGCATTGTGACATTTGTCATTTGACATCTTTGACATTTGTCATCTTGAAATTTGTTATTTTTGACATTTTTCATGGTGACACTTTTCATTTTTGACATTTAGCATTGTGACATTTGTCATTTGACATCTTTGACATTTGCCATCTTGAAATTTGTCATTTTTGACATTTTTCATGGTGACACTTTTTATTTTTGACATTTAGCATTGTGACATTTGTCATTTGACATCTTTGACATTTGCCATCTTGAAATTTGTCATTTTTGACATTTAGCATTGTGACATTTGTCATTTAACATCTTGGACATTTGCCATCTTGAAATTTGTCATTTTTGACATTTTTCATGGTGACACTTTTCATTTTTGACATTTAGCATTGTGACATTTGTCATTTGACATCTTTGACATTTGCCATCTTGAAATTTGTTATTTTTGACATTTTTCATGGTAACACTTTTCATTTTTGACATTTAGCATTGTGACATTTGTCATTTGACATCTTTGACATTTGCCATCTTGAAATTTGTCATTTTTGACATTTTTCATGGTGACACTTTTCATTTTTGACATTTAGCATTGTGACAGTTGTCATTTGACATCTTTGACATTTGCCATCTTGAAATTTGTTATTTTTGATATTTTTCATGGTGACACTTTTCATTTTTGACATTTAGCATTGTGACATTTGTCATTTGACATCTTTGACATTTGCCATCTTGAAATTTGTCATTTTTGACATTTTTCATGGTGACACTTTTTATTTTTGACATTTAGCATTGTGACATTTGCCATCTTGAAATTTGTCATTTTTGACATTTTTCATGGTGACACTTTTCATTTTTGACATTTAGCATTGTGACATTTGTCATTTGACATCTTTGACATTTGCCATCTTGAAATTTGTCATTTTTGACATTTAGCATTGTGACATTTGTCATTTGACATCTTTGAGATTTGCCATCTTGAAATTTGTTATTTTTGACATTTTTCATGGTAACACTTTTCATTTTTGACATTTAGCATTGTGACATTTGACATTTGACATCTTTGACATTTGCCATCTTGAAATTTGTCATTTTTGACATTTTTCATGGTGACACTTTTTATTTTTGACATTTAGCATTGTGACATTTGTCATTTGACATCTTTGACATTTGCCATCTTGAAATTTGTCATTTTTGTCATTTAGCATTGTGACATTTGTCATTTGACATCTTTGACATTTGCCATCTTGAAATTTGTCATTTTTGACATTTTTCATGGTGACACTTTTTATTTTTGACATTTAGCATTGTGACATTTGTCATTTGACATCTTTGATATTTGCCATCTTGAAATTTGTCATTTTTGACATTTTTCATGGTGACACTTTTCATTTTTGACATTTAGCATTGTGACAGTTGTCATTTGACATCTTTGACATTTGCCATCTTGAAATTTGTTATTTTTAACATTTTTCATGGTGACACTTTTCATTTTAGACATTTAGCATTGTGACATTTGTCATTTGACATCTTTGACATTTGCTATCTTGAAATTTGTCAGTTTTGACATTAAGCATTGTGACATTTGTCATTTGACATCTTGGACATTTGCCATCTTGAAATTTGTCATTTTTGACATTTTTTATCGTGACACTTATCATTTTTGACATTTAGCATTGTGACATTTGTCAGTTTTGACATCTTTGACATTTGCCATCTTGAAATTTGTTATTTTTGACATTTTTCATGGTGACACTTTTTATTTTTGACATTTAGCATTGTGACATTTGTCATTTGAGATCTTTGACATTTGCCATCTTGAAATTTGTCATTTTTGACATTTTTTATGGTGAGACTTTTCATTTTTGACATTTAGCATTGTGACATTTGTCATTTGACATCTTGGACATTTGCATCTTGAAGTTTGTCATTTTTGACATTTTTCATGGTGACACTTATCATTTTTGACATTTAGCATTGTGACATTTGTCAGTTTTGACATTTGCCATCTTGAAATTTGTCATTTTGGACATTTTTCATGGTGACACTTTTCATTTTTGACATTTAGCATTGTGACATTTGTCATTTGACATCTTTGACATTTGCCATCTTGAAATTTGTTATTTTTGACATTTTTCATGGTGACACTTTTCATTTTTGATATTTAGCATTGTGACATTTGTCATTTGACATCTTTGACATTTGCCATCTTAAAATTTGTCATTTTTGACATTTTTCATGGTGACACTTTTCATTTTTGACATTTAGCATTGTGACATTTGTCATTTGACATCTTTGACATTTGCCATCTTGAAATTTGTCATTTTTGACATTTTTTATGGTGACACTTTTCATTTTTGACATTTAGCATTGTGACATTTGTCATTTGACATCTTTGACATTTGCCATCTTGAAATTTGTCATTTTTGACATTTAGCATTGTGACATTTGTCATTTGACATCTTTGATATTTGCCATCTTGAAATTTGTCATTTTTGAAATTTTTCTTGGTGACACTTTTCATTTTTGACATTTAGCATTGTGACATTTGTCATTTGACATCTTAGACATTTGCCATCTTGAAATTTGTCATTTTTGACATTTTTCATGGTGACACTTTTCATTTTTGACATTTAGCATTGTGACATTTGTCATATTCGACATCTTTGACATTTGCCATTTTTAAATTTGTCATTTTTGACATTTTTCATGGTGACACTTTTCATTTTTGACATTTAGCATTGTGACAATTGTCATTTGACATCTTTGACATTTGCCATCTTGAAATTTGTTATTTTTGACATTTTTCATGGTGACACTTTTTATTTTTGACATTTAGCATTGTGACATTTGTCATTTGACATCTTTGACATTTGCCATCTTGAAATTTGTCATTTTTGACATTTTTCATGGTGACACTTTTCATTTTTGACATTTAGCATTGTGACATTTGTCATTTGACATCTTTGACATTTGCCATCTTGAAATTTGTCATTTTTGACATTTTTCACGGTGACACTTTTCATTTTTGACATTTAGCATTGTGACATTTGTCATTTGACATCTTAGACATTTGCCATCTTGAAATTTGTCATTTTTGACACTTTTCATTTTTGACATTTAGCATTGTGACATTTGTCATTTGACATCTTTGACATTTGCCATCTTGAAATTTGTCATTTTTGACATTTTTCATGGTGACACTTTTCATTTTTGACATTTAGCATTGTGACATTTGTCATTTGACATCTTGGACATTTGCCATCTTGAAATTTGTCATTTTTGACATTTTTCATGGTGACACTTTTCATTTTTGACATTTAGCATTGTGACAGTTGTCATTTGACATCTTTGACATTTGCCATCTTGAAATTTGTCATTATTGACATTTTTCATGGAGACACTTTTTATTTTTGACATTTAGCATTGTGACATTTGTCAATTGACATCTTTGACATTTGCCATCTTGAAATTTGTCATTTTTGACATTTTTCATGGTGACACTTTTCATTTTTGACATTTAGCATTGTGACATTTGTCATTTGACATCTTTGACATTTGCCATCTTGAAATTTGTCATTTTTGACATTTTTCACGGTGACACTTTTCATTTTTGACATTTAGCATTGTGACATTTGTCATTTGACATCTTAGACATTTGCCATCTTGAAATTTGTCATTTTTGACACTTTTCATTTTTGACATTTAGCATTGTGACATTTGTCATTTGACATCTTTGACATTTGCCATCTTGAAATTTGTCATTTTTGACATTTTTCATGGTGACACTTTTCATTTTTGACATTTAACATTGTGACAGTTGTCATTTGACATCTTTGACATTTGCCATCTTGAAATTTGTCATTTTTGACATTTTTCATGGTGACACTTTTCATTTTTGACATTTAGCATTGTGACATTTGTCATTTGCCATCTTGAAATTAGTCATTTTTGACATTTTTCATGGTGACACTTTTCATTTTTGACATTTAGCATTGTGACATTTGTCATTTGACATCTTTGACATTTGCCATCTTGAAATTTGTCATTTTTGACATTTAGCATTGTGACATTTGTCATTTGACATCTTTGATATTTGCCATCTTGAAATTTGTCATTTTTGACATTTTTCATGGTGACACTTTTCATTCTTGACATTTAGCATTGTGACATTTGTCATTTGACATCTTTGACATTTGCCATCTTGAAATTTGTCATTTTTGACATTTTTCATGGTGACACTTTTCATTTTTGACATTTAGCATTGTGACATTTGTCATATTCGACATCTTTAACATTTGCCATCTTGAAATTTGTCATTTTTCACATTTAGCATTGTGACATTTTTCATTTGACATCTTGGACATTTGCCATCTTGAGATTTGTCATTTTTGACATTTTTCATGGTGACACTTATCATTTTTGACATTTAGCATTGTGACATTTGCCATCTTGAAATTTGTCATTTTTGACATTTTTCATGGTGACACTTTTCATTTTTGACATTTAGCATTGTGACATTTGTCATTTGACATCTTTGACATTTGCCATCTTGAAATTTGTCATTTTTGACATTTAGCATTGTGACATTTGTCATTTGACATCTTTGAGATTTGCCATCTTGAAATTTGTTATTTTTGACATTTTTCATGGTGACACTTTTCATTTTTGACATTTAGCATTGTGACATTTGTCATTTGACATCTTTGACATTTGCCATCTTGAAATTTGTCATTTTTGACATTTTTCATGGTGACACTTTTTATTTTTGACATTTAGCATTGTGACATTTGTCATTTGACATCTTTGACATTTGCCATCTTGAAATTTGTCATTTTTGACATTTAGCATTGTGACATTTGTCATTTGACATCTTTGACATTTGCCATCTTGAAATTTCTCATTTTTGACATTTTTCACGGTGACACTTTTTATTTTTGACATTTAGCATTGTGACATTTGTCATTTGACATCTTTGATATTTGCCATCTTGAAATTTGTCATTTTTGACATTTTTCATGGTGACACTTTTCATTTTTGACATTTAGCATTGTGACAGTTGTCATTTGACATCTTTGACATTTGCCATCTTGAAATTTGTCAGTTTTGACATTTAGCATTGTGACATTTGTCATTTGACATCTTGGACATTTGCCATCTTGAAATTTGTTATTTTTGACATTTTTCATGGTGACACTTTTCATTTTTGACATTTAGCATTGTGACATTTGTCATTTGACATCTTTGACATTTGCCATCTTGAAATTTGTCATTTTTGACATTTTTCATGGTGACACTTTTTATTTTTGACATTTAGCATTGTGACATTTGTCATTTGACATCTTTGACATTTGCCATCTTGAAATTTGTCATTTTTGACATTTAGCATTGTGACATTTGTCATTTGACATCTTTGACATTTGCCATCTTGAAATTTGTCATTTTTGACATTTTTCATGGTGACACTTTTTATTTTTGACATTTAGCATTGTGACATTTGTCATTTGACATCTTTGATATTTGCCATCTTGAAATTTGTCATTTTTAACATTTTTCATGGTGACACTTTTCATTTTTGACATTTAGCATTGTGACATTTGTCATTTGACATCTTTGACATTTGCCATCTTGAAATTTGTCAGTTTTGACATTTAGCATTGTGACATTTGTCATTTGACATCTTGGACATTTGCCATCTTGAAATTTGTCATTTTTGACATTTTTTATGGTGACACTTATCATTTTTGACATTTAGCATTGTGACATTTGTCAGTTTTGACATCTTTGACATTTGCCATCTTGAAATTTGGTATTTTTGACATTTTTCATGGTGACACTTTTTATTTTTGACATTTAGCATTGTGACATTTGTCATTTGAGATCTTTGACATTTGCCATCTTGAAATTTGTCATTTTTGACATTTTTCATGGTGACACTTTTCATTTTTGACATTTAGCATTGTGACATTTGTCATGTGACATCTTTGACATTTGCCATCTTAAAATTTGTCATTTTTGACATTTAGCATTGTGACATTTGTCATTTGACATCTTGGACATTTGCATCTTGAAATTTGTCATTTTTGACATTTTTCATGGTGACACTTATCATTTTTGACATTTAGCATTGTGACATTTGTCAGTTTTGACATTTGCCATCTTGAAATTTGTCATTTTGGACATTTTTCATGGTGACACTTTTCATTTTTGACATTTAGCATTGTGACATTTGTCATTTGACATCTTTGACATTTGCCATCTTGAAATTTGTTATTTTTGACATTTTTCATGGTGACACTTTTCATTTTTGATATTTAGCATTGTGACATTTGTCATTTGACATCTTTGACATTTGCCATCTTAAAATTTGTCATTTTTGACATTTTTCATGGTGACACTTTTCATTTTTGACATTTAGCATTGTGACATTTGTCATTTGACATCTTTGACATTGGCCATCTTGAAATTTGTCATTTTTGACATTTTTTATGGTGACACTTTTCATTTTTGACATTTAGCATTGTGACATTTGTCATTTGACATCTTTGACATTTGCCATCTTGAAATTTGTCATTTTTGACATTTAGCATTGTGACATTTGTCATTTGACATCTTTGATATTTGCCATCTTGAAATTTGTCATTTTTGAAATTTTTCTTGGTGACACTTTTCATTTTTGACATTTAGCATTGTGACATTTGTCATTTGACATCTTTGACATTTGCCATCTTGAAATTTGTCATTTTTGACATTTTTCATGGTGACACTTTTCATTTTTGACATTTAGCATTGTGACATTTGTCATATTCGACATCTTTGACATTTGCCATCTTGAAATTTGTCATTTTTGACATTTTTCATGGTGACACTTTTCATTTTTGACATTTAGCATTGTGACATTTGTCATTTGACATCTTTGACATTTGCCATCTTGAAATTTGTCATTTTTGACATTTTTCACGGTGACACTTTTTATTTTTGACATTTAGCATTGTGACATTTGTCATTTGACATCTTAGACATTTGCCATCTTGAAATTTGTCATTTTTGACACTTTTCATTTTTGACATTTAGCATTGTGACATTTGTCATTTGACATCTTTGACATTTGCCATCTTGAAATTTGTCATTTTTGACATTTTTCATGGTGACACTTTTTATTTTTGACATTTAGCATTGTGACATTTGTCATTTGACATCTTTGATATTTGCCATCTTGAAATTTGTCATTTTTCATGGTGACACTTTTCATTTTTGACATTTAGCATTGTGACAGTTGTCATTTGACATCTTTGACATTTGCCATCTTGAAATTTGTCAGTTTTGACATTTAGCATTGTGACATTTGTCATTTGACATCTTGGACATTTGCCATCTTGAAATTTGTTATTTTTGACATTTTTCATGGTGACACTTTTCATTTTTGACATTTAGCATTGTGACATTTGTCATTTGACATCTTTGACATTTGCCATCTTGAAATTTGTCATTTTTGACATTTTTCATGGTGACACTTTTTATTTTTGACATTTAGCATTGTGACATTTGTCATTTGACATCTTTGACATTTGCCATCTTGAAATTTGTCATTTTTGACATTTAGCATTGTGACATTTGTCATTTGACATCTTTGACATTTGCCATCTTGAAATTTGTCATTTTTGACATTTTTCATGGTGACACTTTTTATTTTTGACATTTAGCATTGTGACATTTGTCATTTGACATCTTTGATATTTGCCATCTTGAAATTTGTCATTTTTAACATTTTTCATGGTGACACTTTTCATTTTTGACATTTAGCATTGTGACATTTGTCATTTGACATCTTTGACATTTGCCATCTTGAAATTTGTCAGTTTTGACATTTATCATTGTGACATTTGTCATTTGACATCTTGGACATTTGCCATCTTGAAATTTGTCATTTTTGACATTTTTCATGGTGACACTTATCATTTTTGACATTTAGCATTGTGACATTTGTCAGTTTTGACATCTTTGACATTTGCCATCTTGAAATTTGTTATTTTTGACATTTTTCATGGTGACACTTTTTATTTTTGACATTTAGCATTGTGACATTTGTCATTTGAGATCTTTGACATTTGCCATCTTGAAATTTGTCATTTTTGACATTTTTCATGGTGACACTTTTCATTTTTGACATTTAGCATTGTGACATTTGTCATGTGACATCTTTGACATTTGCCATCTTAAAATTTGTCATTTTTGACATTTAGCATTGTGACATTTGTCATTTGACATCTTGGACATTTGCATCTTGAAATTTGTCATTTTTGACATTTTTCATGGTGACACTTATCATTTTTGACATTTAGCATTGTGACATTTGTCAGTTTTGACATTTGCCATCTTGAAATTTGTCATTTTGGACATTTTTCATGGTGACACTTTTCATTTTTGACATTTAGCATTGTGACATTTGTCATTTGACATCTTTGACATTTGCCATCTTGAAATTTGTTATTTTTGACATTTTTCATGGTGACACTTTTCATTTTTGATATTTAGCATTGTGACATTTGTCATTTGACATCTTTGACATTTGCCATCTTGAAATTTGTCATTTTTGACATTTTTTATGGTGACACTTTTCATTTTTGACATTTAGCATTGTGACATTTGTCATTTGACATCTTTGACATTTGCCATCTTGAAATTTGTCATTTTTGACATTTAGCATTGTGACATTTGTCATTTGACATCTTTGATATTTGCCATCTTGAAATTTGTCATTTTTGAAATTTTTCTTGGTGACACTTTTCATTTTTGACATTTAGCATTGTGACATTTGTCATTTGACATCTTTGACATTTGCCATCTTGAAATTTGTCATTTTTGACATTTTTCATGGTGACACTTTTCATTTTTGACATTTAGCATTGTGACATTTGTCATATTCAACATCTTTGACATTTGCCATCTTTAAATTTGTCATTTTTGACATTTTTCATGGTGACACTTTTCATTTTTGACATTAAGCATTGTGACAATTGTCATTTGACATCTTTGACATTTGCCATCTTGAAATTTGTCATTATTGACATTTTTCATGGAGACACTTTTTATTTTTGACATTTAGCATTGTGACATTTGTCATTTGACATCTTTGACATTTGCCATCTTGAAATTTGTCATTTTTGACATTTTTCATGGTGACACTTTTCATGGTGACACTTTTCATTTTTGACATTTAGCATTGTGACATTTGTCATTTGACATCTTTGACATTTGCCAACTTGAAATTTGTCATTTTTGACATTTTTCACGGTGACACTTTTTATTTTTGACATTTAGCATTGTGACATTTGTCATTTGACATCTTAGACATTTGCCATCTTGAAATTTGTCATTTTTGACACTTTTCATTTTTGACATTTAGCATTGTGACATTTGTCATTTGACATCTTTGACATTTGCCATCTTGAAATTTGTCATTTTTGACATTTTTCATGGTGACACTTTTCATTTTTGACATTTAGCATTGTGACATTTGTCATTTGACATTTTGGACATTTGCCATCTTGAAATTTGTCATTTTTGACATTTTTTATGGTGACACTTATTATTTTTGACATTTAGCATTGTGACATTTGTCAGTTTTGACATTTGCCATCTTGAAATTTGTCATTTTTGACATTTTTCATGGTGACACTTTTCATTTTTGACATTGAGCATTGTGACATTTGTCATTTGACATCTTTAACATTTTTGACATTTTTCATGGTGACACTTTTCATTTTTGACATTTAGCATTGTGACATATGTCATTTGACATCTTTGACATTTGCCATCTTAAAATTTGTCATTTTTGACATTTTTCATGGTGACACTTTTCATTTTTGACATTTAGCATTGTGACATTTGTCATTTGACATCTTTGACATTTGCCATCTTGAAATTTGTCATTTTTGACATTTTTTATGGTGACACTTTTTATTTTTGACATTTAGCATTGTGACATTTGTCATTTGACATCTTTGACATTTGCCATTTTGAAATTTTTCATTTTTGACACTTTTCATTTTTGCCATTTAGCATTGTGACATATGTCATTTGACATCTTTGACATTTGCCATCTTGAAATTTGTCATTTTTGACATTTTTTATGGTGACACTTTTCATTTTTGACATTTAGCATTGTGACATTTGTCATTTGACATCTTTGACATTTGTCATCTTGAAATTTGTCATTTGTCATCTTGAAATTTGTCATTTTTGACATTTTTTATGGTGACACTTATCATTTTTGACATTTAGCATTGTGACATTAGTCATTTGACATCTTTGACATTTGCGATCTTGAAATTTGTTATTTTTGACATTTTTTATGGTGACACTTTTCATTTTTGACATTTAGCATTGTGACATTTCTCATTTGACATCTTTGACATTTGCCATCTTGAAATTTGTCATTTTTGACATTTTTCATGGTGACACTTTTCATTTTTGACATTTAGCATTGTGACATTTGTCATTTGACATCTTTGACATTTGCCATCTTGAAATTTGTCATTTTTGACATTTAGCATTGTGACATTCGTCATTTGACATCTTGGACATTTGCCATCTTGAAATTTGTCATTTTTGACATTTTTCATGGTGACACTTATCATTTTTGACATTTAGCATTGTGACATTTGTCAGTTCTGACATTTGCCATCTTGAAATTTGTCATTTTTGACATTTTTCAGGGTGACCCTTTTCATTTTTGACATTTAGCATGGTGACATTTGTCATTTGACATCTTTGACATTTGCCATCTTGAAATTTGTTATTTTTGACATTTTTCATGGTGACACTTTTCATTTTTGACATTTAGCATTGTGACATTTGTTATTTGACATCTTTGACATTTGCCATCTTGAAATTTGTCATTTTTGACATTTTTCATGGTGACACTTTTCATTTTTGACATTTAGCATTGTGACATTTGTCATTTGACATCTTTGACATTTGCCATCTTGAAATTTGTTATTTTTGACATTTTTCATGGTGACACTTTTCATGTTTGACATTTAGCATTGTGACATTTGTCATTTGACATCTTTGACATTTGCCATCTTGAAATTTGTCATTTTTGACATTTTTCATGGTGACACTTTTCATTTTTGACATTTAGCATTGTGACATTTGTCATTTGACATTTTTGACATTTGCCATCTTGAAATTTGTCATTTTTGACATTTAGCATTGTGACATTTGTCAGTTTTGACATTTGCCATCTTTAAATTTGTCATTTTTGACATTTTTCACGGTGACACTTTTCATTTTTGACATTTAGCATTGTGACATTTGTCATTTGACATCTTAGAAATTTGCCATCTTGAAATTTTTCATTTTTGACACTTTTCATTTTTGACATTTAGCATTGTGACATATGTCATTTGACATCTTTGACATTTGCCATCTTGAAATTTGTCATTTTTGACATTTTTCATGGTGACACTTTTCATTTTTGACATTTAGCATTGTGACATTTGTCATTTGACATCTTTGACATTTGCCATCTTGAAATTTGTCATTTTTGACATTTTTCATGGTGACACTTTTCATTTTTGACATTTAGCATTGTGACATTTGTCATTTGACATCTTTGACATTTGCCATCTTGAAATTTGTTATTTTTGACATTTTTCATGGTGACACTTTTCATTTTTGACATTTAGCATTGTGACATTTGTCATTTGACATCTTTGACATTTGCCATCTTGAAATTTGTCATTTTTGACATTTTTCATGGTGACACTTTTCATTTTTGACATTTAGCATTGTGACATTTGTCATTTGACATCTTTGACATTTGCCATCTTGAAATTTGTCATTTTTGACATTTAGCATTGTGACATTCGTCATTTGACATCTTTGACATTTGCCATCTTGAAATTTGTCATTTTTGACATTTTTCATGGTGACACTTATCATTTTTGACATTTAGCATTGTGACATTTGTCATTTGACATCTTTGACATTTGCCATCTTGAAATTTGTTATTTTTGACATTTTTCATGGTGACACTTTTCATTTTTGACATTAAGCATTGTGACATTTGTTATTTGACATCTTTGACATTTGCCATCTTGAAGTTTGTCATTTTTGACATTTTATGGTGACACTTTTCATTTTTGACATTTAGCATTGTGACATTTGTCATTTGACATCTTTGACATTTGCCATCTTAAAATTTGTTATTTTTGACATTTTTCATGGTGACACTTTTCATTTTTGACATTTAGCATTGTGACATTTGTCATTTGACATTTTTGACATTTGCCATCTTGAAATTTGTCATTTTTGACATTTAGCATTGTGACATTTGTCATTTGACATCTTTGATATTTGCCATCTTGAAATTTGTCAATTTTGACATTTTTCATGGTGACACTTTTCATTTTTGACATTTAGCATTGTGACATTTGTCATTTGACATCTTTGACATTTGTCATCGTGAAATTTGTCATTTTTGACATTTTTCATGGGGACACTTTTTATTTTTGACATTTAGCATTGTGACATTTGTCATTTGACATCTTTGACATTTGCCATCTTGAAATTTGTCATTTTTGACATTTAGCATTGTGACATTTGTCATTTGACAACTTGGACATTTGCCATCTTGAAATTTGTCATTTTTGACATTTTTCATGGTGACACTTATCATTTTTGACATTTAGCATTGTGACATTTGTCATTTGACATCTTTGATATTTGGCATCTTGAAATTTGTCATTTTTGGCATTTTTCATGGTGACACTTTTCATTATTGACATTTAGCATTGTGACATTTGTCATTTGACATCTTTGACATTTGCCATCTTAAAATTTGTCATTTTTGACATTTTTCATGGTGACACTTTTCATTTTTGACATTTAGCATTGTGACATTTGTCATTTGACATCTTTGACATTTGCCATCTTGAAATTTGTCATTTTTAACATTTAGCATTGTGACATTTGTCATTTGACATCTTGGACATTTGCCATTTTGAAATTTGTCATTTTTGACATTTTTCATGGTGACACTTATCATTTTTGACATTTAGCATTGTGACATTTGTGCTTTGACATCTTTGACATTTGCTATCTTGAAATTTGTCATTTTTGACATTTAGCATTGTGACATTTGTCATTTGACATCTTTGACATTTGCCATCTTGAAATTTGTTATTTTTGACATTTTTCATGGTGACACTTTTCATTTTTGACATTTAGCATTGTGACATTTGTCATTTGACATCTTTGACATTTGCCATCTTGAAATTTGTCATTTTTAACATTTTTTATGGTGACACTTTTCATTTTTGACATTTAGCATTGTGACATTTGTCATTTGACATCTTTGACATTTGCCATCTTAAAATTTGTCATTTTTGACATTTAGCATTGTGACATTTGTCATTTGACATCTTGAAATTTGTCATTTTTGACATTTTTCATGGTGACACTTATCATTTTTGACATTTAGCATTGTGACATTTGTCAGTTTTGACATTTGCCATCTTGAAATTTGTCATTTTTGTCATTTTTCATGGTGACACTTTTCATTTTTGACATTTAGCATTGTGACATTTGTCATTTGACATCTTTGACATTTGCCATCTTGAAATTTGTCATTATTGACATTTTTTATGGGGACACTTTTCATTTTTGACATTTAGCATTGTGACATTTGTCATTTGACATCTTTGACATTTGCCATCTTGAAATTTGTCATTTTTGACATTTTTCATGGAGACAATTTTCATTTTTGACATTTAGCATTGTGACATTTGTCATTTGACATCTTAGACATTTGCCATCTTGAAATTTGTCATTTTTGACACTTTTCATTTTTGACATTTAGCATGGTGACATTTGTCATTTGACATCTTTGACATTTGCCATCTTGAAATTTGTTATTTTTGACATTTTTCATGGTGACACTTTTCATTTTTGACATTTAGCATTGTGACATTTGTTATTTGACATCTTTGACATTTGCCATCTTGAAATTTGTCATTTTTGACATTTTTCATGGTGACACTTTTCATTTTTGACATTTAGCATTGTGACATTTGTCATTTGACATCTTTGACATTTGCCATCTTGAAATTTGTTATTTTTGACATTTTTCATGGTGACACTTTTCATGTTTGACATTTAGCATTGTGACATTTGTCATTTGACATCTTTGACATTTGCCATCTTGAAATTTGTCATTTTTGACATTTTTCATGGTGACACTTTTCATTTTTGACATTTAGCATTGTGACATTTGTCATTTGACATTTTTGACATTTGCCATCTTGAAATTTGTCATTTTTGACATTTACCATTGTGACATTTGTCAGTTTTGACATTTGCCATCTTAAAATTTGTCATTTTTGACATTTTTCACGGTGACACTTTTCATTTTTGACATTTAGCATTGTGACATTTGTCATTTGACAACTTAGAAATTTGCCATCTTGAAATTTTTCATTTTTGACACTTTTCTTTTTTGACATTTAGCATTGTGACATATGTCATTTGACATCTTTGACATTTGCCATCTTGAAATTTGTCATTTTTGACATTTTTTATGGTGACACTTTTCATTTTTGACATTTAGCATTGTGACATTTGTCATTTGACATCTTTGACATTTGCCATCTTGAAATTTGTCATTTTTGACATTTTTCATGGTGACACTTTTCATTTTTGACATTTAGCATTGTGACATTTGTCATTTGACATCTTTGACATTTGCCATCTTGAAATTTGTTATTTTTGACATTTTTCATGGTGACACTTTTCATTTTTGACATTTAGCATTGTGACATTTGTCATTTGACATCTTTGACATTTGCCATCTTGAAATTTGTCATTTTTGACATTTTTCATGGTGACACTTTTCATTTTTGACATTTAGCATTGTGACATTTGTCATTTGACATCTTTGACATTTGCCATCTTGAAATTTGTCATTTTTGACATTTAGCATTGTGACATTCGTCATTTGACATGTTGGACATTTGCCATCTTGAAATTTGTCATTTTTGACATTTTTCATGGTGACACTTATCATTTTTAACATTTAGCATTGTGACATTTGTCATTTGACATCTTTGACATTTGCCATCTTGAAATTTGTTATTTTTGACATTTTTCATGGTAACACTTTTCATTTTTGACATTTAGCATTGTGACATTTGTTATTTGACATCTTTGACATTTGCCATCTTGAAGTTTGTCATTTTTGACATTTTTCATAGTGACACTTTTTATTTTTGACATTTAGCATTGTGACATTTGTCATTTGACATCTTTGACATTTGCCATCTTTAAATTTGTTATTTTTGACATTTTTCATGGTGACACTTTTCATTTTTGACATTTAGCATTGTGACATTTGTCATTTGACATCTTTGACATTTGCCATCTTGAAATTTGTCATTTTTGACATTTTTTATGGTGACACTTTTCATTTTTGACATTTAGCATTGTGACATTTGTCATTTGACATTTTTGACATTTGCCATTTTGAAATTTGTCATTTTTGACATTTCGCATTGTGACATTTGTCATTTGACATCTTTGACATTTGTCATCGTGAAATTTGTCATTTTTGACATTTTTCATGGTGACACTTTTCATTTTTGACATTTAGCATTGTGACATTTGTCATTTGACATCTTTGACATTTGCCATCTTGAAATTTGTAATTTTTGACATTTAGCATTGTGACATTTGTCATTTGACAACTTGGACATTTGCCATCTTGAAATGTGTCATTTTTGACATTTTTCATGGTGACACTTATCATTTTTGACATTTAGCATTGTGACATTTGTCATTTGACATCTTTGATATTTGCCATCTTGAAATTTGTCATTTTTGACATTTTTCATGGTGACACTTTTCATTTTTGACATTTAGCATTGTGACATTTGTCATTTGACATCTTTGACATTTGCCATCTTGAAATTTGTCATTTTTGACATTTTTCATGGTGACACTTTTCATTTTTGACATTTAGCATTGTGACATTTGTCATTTGACATCTTTGACATTTGCCATCTTGAAATTTGTCATTTTGGACATTTAGCATTGTGACATTTGTCATTTGACATCTTGGACATTTGCCATCTTGAAATTTGTCATTTTTGACATTTTTCATGGTGACACTTATCATTTTTGACATTTAGCATTGTGACATTTGTCCATTGACATCTTTGACATTTGCTATCTTGAAATTTGTCATTTTTGACATTTAGCATTGTGACATTTGTCATTTGACATCTTTGACATTTGCCATCTTGAAATTTGTTATTTTTGAAATTTTTTATGGTGACACTTTTCATTTTTGACATTTAGCATTGTGACATTTGTCATTTGACATCTTTGCCATTTGCCATCTTGAAATTTGTCATTTTTGACATTTTTCATGGTGACACTTTTCATTTTTGACATTTAGCATTGTGACATTTGTCATTTGACATCTTTGACATTTGCCATCTTGAAATTTGTCATTTTGGACATTTAGCATTGTGATATTTGTCATTTGACATCTTGGACATTTGCCATCTTGAAATTTGTCATTTTTGACATTTTTCATGGTGACACTTATCATTTTTGACATTTAGCATTGTGACATTTGTCCATTGACATCTTTGACATTTGCTATCTTGAAATTTGTCATTTTGGACATTTAGCATTGTGACATTTGTCATTTGACATCTTGGACATTTGCCATCTTGAAATTTGTCATTTTTGACATTTTTCATGGTGACACTTATCATTTTTGACATTTAGCATTGTGACATTTGTCCATTGACATCTTTGACATTTGCTATCTTGAAATTTGTCATTTTTGACATTTAGCATTGTGACATTTGTCATTTGACATCTTGGACATTTGCCATCTTGAAATTTGTCATTTTTGACATTTTTCATGGTGACACTTATCATTTTTGACATTTAGCATTGTGACATTTGTCCATTGACATCTTTGACATTTGCTATCTTGAAATTTGTCATTTTTGACATTTAGCATTGTGACATTTGTCATTTGACATCTTTGACATTTGCCATCTTGAAATTTGTTATTTTTGCCATTTTTTATGGTGACACTTTTCATTTTTGACATTTAGCATTGTGACATTTGTCATTTGACATCTTTGACATTTGCCATCTTGAAATTTGTCATTTTTGACATTTAGCATTGTGACATTTGTCATTTGACATCTTGGACATTTGCCATCTTGAAATTTGTCATTTTTGACATTTTTAATGGTGACACTTATCATTTTTGACATTTAGCATTGTGACATTTGTCAGTTTTGACATTTGCCATCTTGAAATTTGTCATTGTTGAGATTTTTCATGGTGACACTTTCCATTTTTGACATTTAGCATTGTGACATTTGTCATTTGACATCTTTGACATTTGCCATCTTGAAATTTGTCATTATTGACATTTTTTATGGGGACACTTTTCATTTTTGACATTTAGCATTGTGACATTTGTCATTTGACATCTTTGACATTTGCCATCTTGAAATTTGTCATTTTTGACATTTTTCATGGTGACAATTTTCATTTTTGACATTTAGCATTGTGACATTTGTCATTTGACATCTTTGACATTTGCCATCTTGAAATTTGTCATTTTTGACATTTTTCACGGTGACACTTTTCATTTTTGACATTTAGCATTGTGACATTTCTCATTTGACATCTTAGAAATTTGCCATCTTGAAATTTTTCATTTTTGACACTTTTCATTTTTGACATTTAGCATTGTGACATTTGTCATTTGACATCTTTGACATTTGCCATTTTGAAATTTGTCATTTTTGACATTTTTCATGGTGACACTTTTCATTTTTGACATTTAGCATTGTGACATTTGTCAGTTTTGACATTTGCCATCTTGAAATTTGTCATTTTTGACATTTTTCATGGTGACACTTTTCATTTTTGACATTTAGCATTGTGACATTTGTCATTTGACATCTTTGACATTTGCCATCTTGAAATTTGTCATTTTTGACATTTTTCATGGTGACACTTTTCATTTTTGACATTTAGCATTGTGACATTTGTCATTTGACATCTTTGACATTTGCCATCTTGAAATTTGTCATTTTTGACATTTTTCATGGTGACACTTATCATTTTTGACATTTAGCATTGTGACATTTGTCCATTGACATCTTTGACATTTGCTATCTTGAAATTTGTCATTTTTGACATTTAGCATTGTGACATTTGTCATTTGACATCTTGGTTATTTGCCATCTTGAAATTTGTCATTTTTGACATTTTTCATGGTGACACTTATCATTTTTGACATTTAGCATTGTGACATTTGTCCATTGACATCTTTGACATTTGCTATCTTGAAATTTGTCATTTTTGACATTTAGCATTGTGACATTTGTCATTTGACATCTTTGACATTTGCCATCTTGAAATTTGTTATTTTTGCCATTTTTTATGGTGACACTTTTCATTTTTGACATTTAGCATTGTGACATTTGTCATTTGACATCTTTGACATTTGCCATCTTGAAATTTGTCATTTTTGACATTTAGCATTGTGACATTTGTCATTTGACATCTTGGACATTTGCCATCTTGAAATTTGTCATTTTTGACATTTTTAATGGTGACACTTATCATTTTTGACATTTAGCATTGTGACATTTGTCAGTTTTGACATTTGCCATCTTGAAATTTGTCATTGTTGAGATTTTTCATGGTGACACTTTCCATTTTTGACATTTAGCATTGTGACATTTGTCATTTGACATCTTTGACATTTGCCATCTTGAAATTTGTCATTATTGACATTTTTTATGGGGACACTTTTCATTTTTGACATTTAGCATTGTGACATTTGTCATTTGACATCTTTGACATTTGCCATCTTGAAATTTGTAATTTTTGACATTTTTCATGGTGACAATTTTCATTTTTGACATTTAGCATTGTGACATTTGTCATTTGACATCTTTGACATTTGCCATCTTGAAATTTGTCATTTTTGACATTTTTCACGGTGACACTTTTCATTTTTGACATTTAGCATTGTGACATTTCTCATTTGACATCTTAGAAATTTGCCATCTTGAAATTTTTCATTTTTGACACTTTTCATTTTTGACATTTAGCATTGTGACATTTGTCATTTGACATCTTTGACATTTGCCATTTTGAAATTTGTCATTTTTGACATTTTTCATGGTGACACTTTTCATTTTTGACATTTAGCATTGTGACATTTGTCAGTTTTGACATTTGCCATCTTGAAATTTGTCATTTTTGACACTTTTCATTTTTGACATTTAGCATTGTGACATTTGTCATTTGACATCTTTGACATTTGCCATCTTGAAATTTGTCATTTTTGACATTTTTTATGGTGACACTTTTCATTTTTGACATTTAGCATTGTGACATTTGTCATTTGACATCTTTGACATTTGCCATCTTGAAATTTGTCATTTTTGACATTTTTCATGGTGACACTTTTCATTTTTGACATTTAGCCTTGTGACATTTGTCATTTGACATCTTTGACATTTGCCATCTTGAAATTTATCATTTTTGACATTTTTCATTGTGACACTTTTCATTTTTGACATTTAGCATTGTGACATTTGTCATTTGACATCTTTGACATTTGCCATCTTGAAATTTGTTATTTTTGACATTTTTCATGGTGACACTTTTCATTTTTGACATTTAGCATTGTGACATTTGTAATTTGACATCTTTGACATTTGCCATCTTGAAATTTGTCATTTTTGACATTTTTTATGGTGACACTTTTTATTTTTGACATTTAGCATTGTGACATTTGTCATTTGACATCTTTAACATTTGCCATCTTGAAATTTGTCATTTTTGACATTTAGCATTGTGACATTTGTCATTTAACATCTTGGACATTTGCCATGTCAAATGACAAATGTCACAATGCTAAATGTCAAAAATGAAAAGTGTCACCATAAAAAATGTCAAAAATAACAAATTTCAAGATGGCAAATGTCAAAGATGTCAAATGACAAATGTCACAATGCTAAATGTCAAAAATGAAAAGTGTCACCATAAAATATGTCAAAAATGACAAATTTCAAGATGGCAAATGTCAAAACTGACAAATGTCACAATGCTAAATGTCAAAAATGATAAGTGTCACCATGAAAAATGTCAAAAATGACAAATTTCAAGATGGCAAATGTCAAAGATGTCAAATGACAAATGTCACAATGCTAAATGTCAAAAATGGAAAGTGTCAAAAATGACAAATTTCAAGATGGCAAATGTCTAAGATGTCAAATGACAAATGTCACAATGCTAAATGTCAAAAATGAAAAGTGACACCGTGAAAAATGTCAAAAATGACAAATTTCAAGATGGCAAATGTCAAAGATGTCAAATGACAAATGTCACAATGCTAAATGTCAAAAATGAAAAGTGTCACCATGAAAAATGTCAAAAATGACAAATTTCAAGATGGCAAATATCAAAGATGTCAAATGTCATATGTCACAATGCTAAATGTCAAAAATGAAAAGTGTCCCCATGAAAAATGTCAATAATGACAAATTTCAAGATGGCAAATGTCAAAGATGTCAAATGACAAATGTCACAATGCTAAATGTCAAAAATGAAAAGTGTCACCATGAAAAATGTCAAAAATCACAAATTTCAAGATGGCAAATGTCAAAGATGTCGAATATGACAAATGTCACAATGCTTAATGTCAAAAATGAAAAGTGTCACCATGAAAAATGTCAAAAATGACAAATTTCAAGATGGCAAATGTCAAAGATGTTAAATGACAAATGTCACAATGCTAAATGTCAAAAATGAAAAGTGTCGCCATGAAAAATGTCAAAAATGACAAATTTCAAGATGGCAAATATCAAAGATGTTAAATGACAAATGTCACAATGCTAAATGTCAAAAATGACAAATTTCAAGATGGCAAATGTCAAAGATGTCAAATGACAAATGTCACAATGCTAAATGTCAAAAATGAATAGTGTCACCATGAAAAATGTCAAAAATCACAAATTTCAAGATGGCAAATGTCAAAGATGTCGAATATGACAAATGTCACAATGCTAAATGTCAAAAATGAAAAGTGTCACCATAAAAAATGTAAAAAATGACAAATTTCAAGATGGCAAATATCAAAGATGTCAAATGACAAATGTCACAATGCACAATGTCAAAAATGACAAATTTCAAGATGGCAAATGTTAAAAATGTCAAATGACAAATGTCACAATGCTAAATGTCAAAAACGAAAAGTGTCACCATGAAAAATGTCAAAAATGACAAATTTCAAGATGGCAAATGTCAAAGATGTCAAATGACAAATGTCACAATGCTAAATGTCAAAAATAAAAAGTGTCACCATGAAAAATGTCAAAAATAACAAATTTCAAGATGGCAAATGGCAAATGTCAAAGATGTCAAATGACAAATGTCACAATGCTAAATGTCAAAAATGAAAAGTGTCACCATGAAAAATGTCAAAAATGACAAATTTCAAGATGGCAAATGTCAAAGATGTCAAATAATAAATGTCACAATGCTAAATGTCAAAAATGAAAAGTGTCACCATGAAAAATGTCAAAAATAACAAATTTCAAGATGGCAAATGGCAAATGTCAAAGATGTCAAATGACAAATGTCACAATGCTAAATGTCAAAAATGAAAAGTGTCACCATGAAAAATGTCAAAAATGACAAATTTCAAGATGGCAAATGTCAAAGATGTCAAATGACAAATGTCACAATGCTAAATGTCAAAAATGAAAAGTGTCACCATAAAAAATGTCAAAAATGACAAATTTCAAGTTGGCAAATGTCAAAGATGTCAAATGACATATGTCACAATGCTAAATGTCAAAAATTAAAAGTGTCAAAAATGAAAAATTTCAAGATGGCAAATGTCAAAGATGTCAAATGACAAATGTCACAATGCTAAACGTCAAAAATGAAAAGTGTTACCATGAAAAATGTCAAAAATAACAAATTTCAAGATGGCAAATGTCAAAGATGTCAAATGACCAATGTCACAATGCTAAATGTCAAAAATGAAAAGTGTCACCATGAAAAATGTCAAAAATGACAAATTTCAAGATGGCAAATGTCAAAACTGACAAATGTCACAATGCTAAATGTCAAAAATGATAAGTGTCACTATGAAAAATGTCAAAAATGACCAATTTCAAGATGGCAAATGTCCAAGATGTCAAATGACGAATGTCACAATGCTAAATGTCAAAAATGACAAATTTCAAGATGGCAAATGTCAAAGATGTCAAATGACAAATGTTACAATGCTAAATGTCAAAAATGAAAAGTGTCAACATGAAAAATGTCAAAAATGACAAATTTCAAGATGGCAAATGTCAAAGATGTCAAATGACAAATGTCACAATGCTAAATGTCAAAAATGAAAAGTGTCACCATAAACAATGTCAAAAATGACAAATTTCAAGATGGCAAATTTCAAAGATGTCAAATGACAAATGTCACAATGCTAAATGTCAAAAATAAAAAGTGTCACCATGAAAAATGTCAAAAATAACAAATTTCAAGATGGCAAATGTCAAAGATGTCAAATGACAAATGTCACAATGCTAAATGTCAAAAATGAAAAGTGTCACCATAAAATATGTCAAAAATGACAAATTTCAAGATAGCAAATGTCAAAACTGACAAATGTCACAATGCTAAATGTCAAAAATGATAAGTGTCACCATGAAAAATGTCAAAAATGACAAATTTCAAGATGGCAAATGTCAAAGATGTCAAATGACAAATGTCACAATGCTATATGTCAAAAATGGAAAGTGTCAAAAATGACAAATTTCAAGATGGCAAATGTCTAAGATGTCAAATGACAAATGTCACAATGCTAAATGTCAAAAATGAAAAGTGACACCGTGAAAAATGTCAAAAATGACAAATTTCAAGATGGCAAATGTCAAAGATGTCAAATGACAATTGTCACAATGCTAAATGTCAAAAATGAAAAGTGTCACCATGAAAAATGTCAAAAATGACAAATTTCAAGATGGCAAATGTCAAAGATGTCAAATGTCAAATGTCACATTGCTAAATGTCAAAAATGAAAAGTGTCCCCATGAAAAATGTCAATAATGACAAATTTCAAGATGGCAAATGTCAAAGATGTCAAATGACAAATGTCACAATGCTAAATGTCAAAAATGAAAAGTGTCACCATGAAACATGTCAAAAATCACAAATTTCAAGATGGCAAATGTCAAAGATGTCGAATATGACAAATGTCACAATGCTAAATGTCAAAAATGAAAAGTGTCACCATAACAAATGTCAAAAATGACAAATTTTAAGATGGCAAATGTCAAAGATGTTATATGACAAATGTCACAATGCTAAATGTCAAAAATGAAAAGTGTCACCATGAAAAATGTCAAAAATGACAAATTTCAAGATGGCAAATATCAAAGATGTCAAATGACAAATGTCACAATGCTAAATGTCAAAAATGACAAATTTCAAGATGGCAAATGTCAAAGATGTCAAATGACAAATGTCACAATGCTAAATGTCAAAAATGATAAGTGTCACCATAAAAAATGTCAAAAATGACAAATTTCAAGATGCAAATGTCCAAGATGTCAACTGACAAATGTCACAATGCTAAATGTCAAAAATGACAAATTTCAAGATGGCAAATGTCAAAGATGTCAAATGACAAATGTCACAATGCTAAATGTCAAAAATGAAAAGTGTCACCATAAAATATGTCAAAAATGACAAATTTCAAGATGGCAAATGTCAAAACTGACAAATGTCACAATGCTAAATGTCAAAAATGATAAGTGTCACCATGAAAAATGTCAAAAATGACAAATTTCAAGATGCAAATGTCCAAGATGTCAAATGACAAATGTCACAATGCTAAAGGTCAAAAATGACAAATTTCAAGATGGCAAATGTCAAAGATGTCAAATGACAAATGTTACAATGCTAAATGTCAAAAATGAAAAGTGTCACCATGAAAAATGTCAAAAATGAAAAATTTCAAGATGGCAAATGTCAAAGATGTCAAATGACAAATGTCACAATGCTAAATGTCAAAAATGAAAAGTGTCACCATAAAAAATGTCAAAAATAACAAATTTCAAGATGGCAAATGTCAAAGATGTCGAATATGACAAATGTCACAATGCTAAATGTCAAAAATGAAAAGTGTCACCATGAAAAATGTCAAAAATGACAAATTTCAAGATGGCAAATGTCAAAGATGTCAAATGACAAATGTCACAATGCTAAATGTCAAAAATGAAAAGTGTCACCAAGAAAAATGTCAAAACTGACAAATTTCAAGATGGCAAATATCAAAGATGTCAAATGACAAATGTCACAATGGTAAATGTCAAAAATGACAAATTTCAAGATGGCAAATGTCAAAGATGTCAAATGACAAATGTCACAATGCTAAATGTCAAAAATGAAAAGTGTCACCATGAAAAATGTCAAAAATGACAAATTTCAAGATGGCAAATGTCAAAGATGTCAAATGACAAATGTCACAATGCTAAATGTCAAAAATGAAAAGTGTCACCATGAAAAATGTCAAAAATGACAAATTTCAAGATGGCAAATGTCAAAACTGACAAATGTCACAATGCTAAATGTCAAAAATGATAAGTGTCACCATGAAAAATGTCAAAAATGACAAATTTCAAGATGGCAAATGTCCAAGATGTCAAATGACGAATGTCACAATGCTAAATGTTAAAAATGACAAATTTCAAGATGGCAAATGTCAAAGATGTCAAATGACAAATGTCACAATGCTAAATGTCAAAAATGAAAAGTGTCACCATGAAAAATGTCAAAAATGACAAATTTCAAGATGGCAAATGTCAAAGATGTCAAATGACAAATGTCACAATGCTAAATGTCAAAAATGAAAAGTGTCACCATAAAAAATGTCAAAAATGACAAATTTCAAGATGGCAAATGTCAAAGATGTCAAATGACAAATGTCACAATGCTAAATGTCAAAAATGAAAAGTGTCACCATGAAAAATGTCAAAAATGACAAATTTCAAGTTGGCAAATGTCAAAGATGTCAAATGACATATGTCGCAATGCTAAATGTCAAAAATGAAAAGTGTCAAAAATGAAAAATTTCAAGATGGCAAATGTCAAAGATGTCAAATGACAAATGTCACAATGCTAAATGTCAAAAATGAAAAGTGTCACTATGAAAAATGTCAAAAATAACAAATTTCAAGATGGCAAATGTCAAAGATGTCGAATATGACAAATGTCACAATGCTAAATGTCAAAAATGAAAAGTGTCACCATGAAAAATGTCAAAAATGACAAATTTCAAGATGGCAAATGTCAAAGATGTCAAATGACAAATGTCACAATGCTAAATGTCAAAAATGAAAAGTGTCACAATGAAAAATATCAAAAATGACAAATTTCAAGATGGCAAATGTCAAAGATGTCAAATGACAAATGTCACAATGCTAAATGTCAAAAATGAAAAGTGTCACCATGAAAAATGTCAAAAATGACAAATTTCAAGATGGCAAATGTCAAAGATGTCAAATGACAAATGTCACAATGCTAAATGTCAAAAATGAAAAGTGTCACCATGAAAAATGTCAAAAATAACAAATTTCAAGATGGCAAATGTCAAAGATGTCAAATGACAAATGTCACAATGCTAAATGTCAAAAATGAAAAGTGTCACCATAAAATATGTCAAAAATGACAAATTTCAAGATGGCAAATGTCAAAACTGACAAATGTCACAATGCTAAATGTCAAAAATGATAAGTGTCACCATAAAAAATGTCAAAAATGACAAATTTCAAGATGCAAATGTCCAAGATGTCAACTGACAAATGTCACAATGCTAAATGTCAAAAATGACAAATTTCAAGATGGCAAATGTCAAAGATGTCAAATGACAAATGTCACAATGTTAAATGTCAAAAATGAAAAGTGTCACCATAAAATATGTCAAAAATGACAAATTTCAAGATGGCAAATGTCAAAACTGACAAATGTCACAATGCTAAATGTCAAAAATGATAAGTGTCACCATGAAAAATGTCAAAAATGACAAATTTCAAGATGCAAATGTCCAAGATGTCAAATGACAAATGTCACAATGCTAAATGTAAAAAATGACAAATTTCAAGATGGCAAATGTCAAAGATGTCAAATGACAAATGTCACAATGCTAAATGTCAAAAATAAAAAGTGTCACCATGAAAAATGTCAAAAATGAAAAATTTCAAGATGGCAACTGTCAAAGATGTCAAATGACAAATGTCACAATGCTGAATGTCAAAAATGAAAAGTGTCACCATAAAAAATGTCAAAAATAACAAATTTCAAGATGGCAAATGTCAAAGATGTCGAATATGACAAATGTCACAATGCTAAATGTCAAAAATGAAAAGTGTCACCATGAAAAATGTCAAAAATGACAAATTTCAAGATGGCAAATGTCAAAGATGTCAAATGACAAATGTCACAATGCTAAATGTCAAAAATGAAAAGTGTCAATAAGAAAAATGTCAAAAATGACAAATTTCAAGATGGCAAATATCAAAGATGTCAAATGACAAATGTCACAATGGTAAATGTCAAAAATGACAAATTTCAAGATGGCAAATGTCAAAGATGTCAAATGACAAATGTCACAATGCTAAATGTCAAAAATGAAAAGTGTCACCATGAAAAATGTCAAAAATGACAAATTTCAAGATGGCAAATGTCAAAGATGTCAAATGACAAATGTCACAATGCTAAATGTCAAAAATGAAAAGTGTCACCATGAAAAATTTCAAAAATGACAAATTTCAAGATGGCAAATGTCAAAGATGTCAAATGACAAATGTCACAATGCTAAATGTCAAAAATGAAAAGTGTCACCATAAAAAATGTCAAAAATAACAAATTTCAAAATGGCAAATGTCAAAGATGTCAAATGACAAATGTCACAATGCTAAATGTCAAAAATGAAAAGTGTCACCATAAAATATGTCAAAAATGACAAATTTCAAGATGGCAAATGTCAAAACTGACAAATGTCACAATGCTAAATGTCAAAAATGATAAGTGTCACCATGAAAAATGTCAAAAATGACAAATTTCAAGATGGCAAATGTCAAAGATGTCAAATGACAAATGTCACAATGCTAAATGTCAAAAATGGAAAGTGTCAAAAATGACAAATTTCAAGATGGCAAATGTCTAAGATGTCAAATGACAAATGTCACAATGCTAAATGTCAAAAATGAAAAGTGACACCGTGAAAAATGTCAAAAATGACAAATTTCAAGATGGCAAATGTCAAAGATGTCAAATGACAAATGTCACAATGCTAAATGTCAAAAATGAAAAGTGTCACCATGAAAAATGTCAAAAATGACAAATTTCAAGATGGCAAATATCAAAGATGTCAAATGTCATATGTCACAATGCTAAATGTCAAAAATGAAAAGTGTCCCCATGAAAAATGTCAATAATGACAAATTTCAAGATGGCAAATGTCAAAGATGTCAAATGACAAATGTCACAATGCTAAATGTCAAAAATGAAAAGTGTCACCATGAAAAATGTCAAAAATCACAAATTTCAAGATGGCAAATGTCAAAGATGTCGAATATGACAAATGTCACAATGCTAAATGTCAAAAATGAAAAGTGTCACCATGAAAAATGTCAAAAATGACAAATTTCAAGATGGCAAATGTCAAAGATGTTAAATGACAAATGTCACAATGCTAAATGTCAAAAATGAAAAGTGTCACCATGAAAAATGTCAAAAATGACAAATTTCAAGATGGCAAATATCAAAGATGTCAAATGACAAATGTCACAATGCTAAATATCAAAAATGACAAATTTCAAGATGGCAAATGTCAAAGATGTCAAATGACAAATGTCACAATGCTAAATGTCAAAAATGAAAAGTGTCACCATGAAAAATGTCAAAAATCACAAATTTCAAGATGGCAAATGTCAAAGATGTCGAATATGACAAATGTCACAATGCTAAATGTCAAAAATGAAAAGTGTCACCATAAAAAATGTAAAAAATGACAAATTTCAAGATGGCAAATATCAAAGATGTCAAATGACAAATGTCACAATGCACAATGTCAAAAATGACAAATTTCAAGATGGCAAATGTTAAAAATGTCAAATGACAAATGTCACAATGCTAAATGTCAAAAACGAAAAGTGTCACCATGAAAAATGTCAAAAATGACAAATTTCAAGATGGCAAATGTCAAAGATGTCAAATGACAAATGTCACAATGCTAAATGTCAAAAATAAAAAGTGTCACCATGAAAAATGTCAAAAATAACAAATTTCAAGATGGCAAATGGCAAATGTCAAAGATGTCAAATGACAAATGTCACAATGCTAAATGTCAAAAATGAAAAGTGTCACCATGAAAAATGTCAAAAATGACAAATTTCAAGATGGCAAATGTCAAAGATGTCAAATAATAAATGTCACAATGCTAAATGTCAAAAATGAAAAGTGTCACCATGAAAAATGTCAAAAATAACAAATTTCAAGATGGCAAATGGCAAATGTCAAAGATGTCAAATGACAAATGTCACAATGCTAAATGTCAAAAATGAAAAGTGTCACCATGAAAAATGTCAAAAATGACAAATTTCAAGATGGCAAATGTCAAAGATGTCAAATGACAAATGTCACAATGCTAAATGTCAAAAATGAAAAGTGTCACCATGAAAAATGTCAAAAATGACAAATTTCAAGTTGGCAAATGTCAAAGATGTCAAATGACATATGTCACAATGCTAAATGTCAAAAATTAAAAGTGTCAAAAATGAAAAATTTCAAGATGGCAAATGTCAAAGATGTCAAATGACAAATGTCACAATGCTAAATGTCAAAAATGAAAAGTGTTACCATGAAAAATGTCAAAAATAACAAATTTCAAGATGGCAAATGTCAAAGATGTCAAATGACCAATGTCACAATGCTAAATGTCAAAAATGAAAAGTGTCACCATGAAAAATGTCAAAAATGACAAATTTCAAGATGGCAAATGTCAAAACTGACAAATGTCACAATGCTAAATGTCAAAAATGATAAGTGTCACTATGAAAAATGTCAAAAATGACCAATTTCAAGAGGGCAAATGTCCAAGATGTCAAATGACGAATGTCACAATGCTAAATGTCAAAAATGACAAATTTCAAGATGGCAAATGTCAAAGATGTCAAATGACAAATGTCACAATGCTAAATGTCAAAAATGAAAAGTGTCAACATGAAAAATGTCAAAAATGACAAATTTCAAGATGGCAAATGTCAAAGATGTCAAATGACAAATGTCACAATGCTAAATGTCAAAAATGAAAAGTGTCACCATAAAAAATGTCAAAAATGACAAATTTCAAGATGGCAAATGTCAAAGATGTCAAATGACAAATGTCACAATGCTAAATGTCAAAAATGAAAAGTGTCACCATGAAAAATGTCAAAAATAACAAATTTCAAGATGGCAAATGTCAAAGATGTCAAATGACAAATGTCACAATGCTAAATGTCAAAAATGAAAAGTGTCACCATAAAATATGTCAAAAATGACAAATTTCAAGATAGCAAATGTCAAAACTGACAAATGTCACAATGCTAAATGTCAAAAATGATAAGTGTCACCATGAAAAATGTCAAAAATGACAAATTTTAAGATGGCAAATGTCAAAGATGTCAAATGACAAATGTCACAATGCTATATGTCAAAAATGGAAAGTGTCAAAAATGACAAATTTCAAGATGGCAAATGTCTAAGATGTCAAATGACAAATGTCACAATGCTAAATGTCAAAAATGAAAAGTGACACCGTGAAAAATGTCAAAAATGACAAATTTCAAGATGGCAAATGTCAAAGATGTCAAATGACAATTGTCACAATGCTAAATGTCAAAAATGAAAAGTGTCACAATGCTAAATGTCAAAAATAACAAATTTCAAGATAGCAAATGTCAAAGATGTCAAATGTCAAATGTCACATTGCTAAATGTCAAAAATGAAAAGTGTCCCCATGAAAAATGTCAATAATGACAAATTTCAAGATGGCAAATGTCAAAGATGTCAAATGACAAATGTCACAATGCTAAATGTCAAAAATGAAAAGTGTCACCATGAAAAATGTCAAAAATCACAAATTTCAAGATGGCAAATGTCAAAGATGTCGAATATGACAAATGTCACAATGCTAAATGTCAAAAATGAAAAGTGTCACCATAACAAATGTCAAAAATGACAAATTTTAAGATGGCAAATGTCAAAGATGTTATATGACAAATGTCACAATGCTAAATGTCAAAAATGAAAAGTGTCACCATGAAAAATGTCAAAAATGACAAATTTCAAGATGGCAAATATCAAAGATGTCAAATGACAAATGTCACAATGCTAAATGTCAAAAATGACAAATTTCAAGATGGCAAATGTCAAAGATGTCAAATGACAAATGTCACAATGCTAAATGTCAAAAATGATAAGTGTCACCATAAAAAATGTCAAAAATGACAAATTTCAAGATGCAAATGTCCAAGATGTCAACTGACAAATGTCACAATGCTAAATGTCAAAAATGACAAATTTCAAGATGGCAAATGTCAAAGATGTCAAATGACAAATGTCACAATGCTAAATGTCAAAAATGAAAAGTGTCACCATAAAATATGTCAAAAATGACAAATTTCAAGATGGCAAATGTCAAAACTGACAAATGTCACAATGCTAAATGTCAAAAATGATAAGTGTCACCATGAAAAATGTCAAAAATGACAAATTTCAAGATGCAAATGTCCAAAATGTCAAATGACAAATGTCACAATGCTAAAGGTCAAAAATGACAAATTTCAAGATGGCAAATGTCAAAGATGTCAAATGACAAATGTCACAATGCTAAATGTCAAAAATGAAAAGTGTCACCATAAAAAATGTCAAAAATAACAAATTTCAAGATGGCAAATGTCAAAGATGTCGAATATGACAAATGTCACAATGCTAAATGTCAAAAATGAAAAGTGTCACCATGAAAAATGTCAAAAATGACAAATTTCAAGATGGCAAATGTCAAAGATGTCAAATGACAAATGTCACAATGCTAAATGTCAAAAATGAAAAGTGTCACCAAGAAAAATGTCAAAAATGACAAATTTCAAGATGGCAAATATCAAAGATGTCAAATGACAAATGTCACAATGGTAAATGTCAAAAATGACAAATCTCAAGATGGCAAATGTCAAAGATGTCAAATGACAAATGTCACAATGCTAAATGTCAAAAATGAAAAGTGTCACCATGAAAAATGTCAAAAATGACAAATTTCAAGATGGCAAATGTCAAAGATGTCAAATGACAAATGTCACAATGCTAAATGTCAAAAATGAAAAGTGTCACCATGAAAAATTTCAAAAATGACAAATTTCAAGATGGCAAATGTCAAAGATGTCAAATGACAAATGTCACAATGCTAAATGTCAAAAATGAAAAGTGTCACCATGAAAAATGTCAAAAATAACAAATTTCAAGATGGCAAATGTCAAAGATGTCAAATGACAAATGTCACAATGCTAAATGTCAAAAATGAAAAGTGTCACCATGAAAAATGTCAAAAATGACAAATTTCAAGATGGCAAATGTCAAAACTGACAAATGTCACAATGCTAAATGTCAAAAATGATAAGTGTCACCATGAAAAATGTCAAAAATGACAAATTTCAAGATGGCAAATGTCCAAGATGTCAAATGACGAATGTCACAATGCTAAATGTTAAAAATGACAAATTTCAAGATGGCAAATGTCAAAGATGTCAAATGACAAATGTCACAATGCTAAATGTCAAAAATGAAAAGTGTCACCATGAAAAATGTCAAAAATGACAAATTTCAAGATGGCAAATGTCAAAGATGTCAAATGACAAATGTCACAATGCTAAATGTCAAAAATGAAAAGTGTCACCATAAAAAATGTCAAAAATGACAAATTTCAAGATGGCAAATGTCAAAGATGTCAAATGACAAATGTCACAATGCTAAATGTCAAAAATGAAAAGTGTCACCATGAAAAATGTCAAAAATGACAAATTTCAAGTTGGCAAATGTCAAAGATGTCAAATGACATATGTCGCAATGCTAAATGTCAAAAATGAAAAGTGTCAAAAATGAAAAATTTCAAGATGGCAAATGTCAAAGATGTCAAATGACAAATGTCACAATGCTAAATGTCAAAAATGAAAAGTGTCACTATGAAAAATGTCAAAAATAACAAATTTCAAGATGGCAAATGTCAAAGATGTCGAATATGACAAATGTCACAATGCTAAATGTCAAAAATGAAAAGTGTCACCATGAAAAATGTCAAAAATGACAAATTTCAAGATGGCAAATGTCAAAGATGTCAAATGACAAATGTCACAATGCTAAATGTCAAAAATGAAAAGTGTCACAATGAAAAATATCAAAAATGACAAATTTCAAGATGGCAAATGTCAAAGATGTCAAATGACAAATGTCACAATGCTAAATGTCAAAAATGAAAAGTGTCACCATGAAAAATGTCAAAAATGACAAATTTCAAGATGGCAAATGTCAAAGATGTCAAATGACAAATGTCACAATGTTAAATGTCAAAAATGAAAAGTGTCACCATGAAAAATGTCAAAAATAACAAATTTCAAGATGGCAAATGTCAAAGATGTCAAATGACAAATGTCACAATGCTAAATGTCAAAAATGAAAAGTGTCACCATAAAATATGTCAAAAATGACAAATTTCAAGATGGCAAATGTCAAAACTGACAAATGTCACAATGCTAAATGTCAAAAATGATAAGTGTCACCATAAAAAATGTCAAAAATGACAAATTTCAAGATGCAAATGTCCAAGATGTCAACTGACAAATGTCACAATGCTAAATGTCAAAAATGACAAATTTCAAGATGGCAAATGTCAAAGATGTCAAATGACAAATGTCACAATGTTAAATGTCAAAAATGAAAAGTGTCACCATAAAATATGTCAAAAATGACAAATTTCAAGATGACAAATGTCAAAACTGACAAATGTCACAATGCTAAATGTCAAAAATGATAAGTGTCACCATGAAAAATGTCAAAAATGACAAATTTCAAGATGCAAATGTCCAAGATGTCAAATGACAAATGTCACAATGCTAAATGTCAAAAATGACAAATTTCAAGATGGCAAATGTCAAAGATGTCAAATGACAAATGTCACAATGCTAAATGTCAAAAATGAAAAGTGTCACCATGAAAAATGTCAAAAATGAAAAATTTCAAGATGGCAACTGTCAAAGATGTCAAATGACAAATGTCACAATGCTAAATGTCAAAAATGAAAAGTGTCACCATAAAAAATGTCAAAAATAACAAATTTCAAGATGGCAAATGTCAAAGATGTCGAATATGACAAATGTCACAATGCTAAATGTCAAAAATGAAAAGTGTCACCATGAAAAATGTCAAAAATGACAAATTTCAAGATGGCAAATGTCAAAGATGTCAAATGACAAATGTCACAATGCTAAATGTCAAAAATGAAAAGTGTCAATAAGAAAAATGTCAAAAATGACAAATTTCAAGATGGCAAATATCAAAGATGTCAAATGACAAATGTCACAATGGTAAATGTCAAAAATGACAAATTTCAAGATGGCAAATGTCAAAGATGTCAAATGACAAATGTCACAATGCTAAATGTCAAAAATGAAAAGTGTCACCATGAAAAATGTCAAAAATGACAAATTTCAAGATGGCAAATGTCAAAGATGTCAAATGACAAATGTCACAATGCTAAATGTCAAAAATGAAAAGTGTCACCATGAAAAATTTCAAAAATGACAAATTTCAAGATGGCAAATGTCAAAGATGTCAAATAACAAATGTCACAATGCTAAATGTCAAAAATGAAAAGTGTCACCATAAAAAATGTCAAAAATAACAAATTTCAAGATGGCAAATGTCAAAGATGTCAAATGACAAATGTCACAATGCTAAATGTCAAAAATGAAAAGTGTCACCATAAAATATGTCAAAAATGACAAATTTCAAGATGGCAAATGTCAAAACTGACAAATGTCACAATGCTAAATGTCAAAAATGATAAGTGTCACCATGAAAAATGTCAAAAATGACAAACTTCATGATGGCAAATGTCAAAGATGTCAAATGACAAATGTAACAATGCTAAATGTCAAAAATGGAAAGTGTCAAAAATGACAAATTTCAAGATGGCAAATGTCTAAGATGTCAAATGACAAATGTCACAATGCTAAATGTCAAAAATGAAAAGTGACACCGTGAAAAATGTCAAAAATGACAAATTTCAAGATGGCAAATGTCAAAGATGTCAAATGACAAATGTCACAATGCTAAATGTCAAAAATGAAAAGTGTCACCATCAAAAATGTCAAAAATGACAAATTTCAAGATGGCAAATATCAAAGATGTCAAATGTCATATGTCACAATGCTAAATGTCAAAAATGAAAAGTGTCCCCATGAAAAATGTCAATAATGACAAATTTCAAGATGGCAAATGTCAAAGATGTCAAATGACAAATGTCACAATGCTAAATGTCAAAAATGAAAAGTGTCACCATGAAAAATGTCAAAAATCACAAATTTCAAGATGGCAAATGTCAAAGATGTCGAATATGACAAATGTCACAATGCTTAATGTCAAAAATGAAAAGTGTCACCATGAAAAATGTCAAAAATGACAAATTTCAAGATGGCAAATGTCAAAGATGTTAAATGACAAATGTCACAATGCTAAATGTCAAAAATGAAAAGTGTCACCATGAAAAATGTCAAAAATGACAAATTTCAAGATGGCAAATATCAAAGATGTCAAATGACAAATGTCACAATGCTAAATGTCAAAAATGACAAATTTCAAGATGGCAAATGTCAAAGATGTCAAATGACAAATGTCACAATGCTAAATGTCAAAAATGAAAGGTGTCACCATGAAAAATAACAAAAATCACAAATTTCAAGATGGCAAATGTCAAAGATGTCGAATATGACAAATGTCAGAATGCTAAATGTCAAAAATGAAAAGTGTCACCATAAAAAATGTAAAAAATGACAAATTTCAAGATGGCAAATATCAAAGATGTCAAATGACAAATGTCACAATGCACAATGTCAAAAATGACAAATTTCAAGATGGCAAATGTTAAAAATGTCAAATGACAAATGTCACAATGCTAAATGTCAAAAACGAAAAGTGTCACCATGAAAAATGTCAAAAATGACAAATTTCAAGATGGCAAATGTCAAAGATGTCAAATGACAAATGTCACAATGCTAAATGTCAAAAATGAAAAGTGTCACCATGAAAAATGTCAAAAATAACAAATTTCAAGATGGCAAATGGCAAATGTCAAAGATGTCAAATGACAAATGTCACAATGCTAAATGTCAAAAATGAAAAGTGTCACCATGAAAAATGTCAAAAATGACAAATTTCAAGATGGCAAATGTCAAAGATGTCAAATAATAAATGTCACAATGCTAAATGTCAAAAATGAAAAGTGTCACCATGAAAAATGTCAAAAATAACAAACTTCATGATGGCAAATGTCAAAGATGTCAAATGACAAATGTCACAATGCTAAATGTCAAAAATGAAAAGTGTCACCATGAAAAATGTCAAAAATGACAAATTTCAAGATGGCAAATGTCAAAACTGACAAATGTCACAATGCTAAATGTCAAAAATGATAAGTGTCACCATGAAAAATGTCAAAAATGACAAATTTCAAGATGTCAAATGACGAATGTCACAATGCTAAATGTCAAAAATGACAAATTTCAAGATGGCAAATGTCAAAGATGTCAAATGACAAATGTCACAATGCTAAATGTCAAAAATGAAAAGTGTCACCATGAAAAATGTCAAAAATGACAAATTTCAAGATGGCAAATGTCAAAGATGTCAAATGACAAATGTCACAATGCTAAATGTCAAAAATGAAAAGTGTCACCATAAAAAATGTCAAAAATGACAAATTTCAAGATGGCAAATGTCAAAGATGTCAAATGACAAATGTCACAATGCTAAATGTCAAAAATGAAAAGTGTCACCATGAAAAATGTCAAAAATGACAAATTTCAAGATGGCAAATATCAAAGATGTCAAATGACAAATGTCACAATGCTAAATGTCAAAAATGACAAATTTCAAGATGGCAAATGTCAAAGATGTCAAATGACAAATGTCACAATGCTAAATGTCAAAAATGAAAAGTGTCACCATGAAAAATGTCAAAAATGACAAATTTCAAGATGGCAAATGTCAAAGATGTCAAATGACAAATGTCACAATGCTAAATGTCAAAAATGAAAAGTGTCACCATGAAAAATGTCAAAAATGACAAATTTCAAGATGGCAAATATCAAAGATGTCAAATGTCAAATGTCATAATGCTAAATGTCAAAAATGAAAAGTGTCCCCATAAAAAATGTCAATAATGACAAATTTCAAGATGGCAAATGTCAAAGATGTCAAATGACAAATGTCACAATGCTAAATGTTAAAAATGAAAAGTGTCACCATGAAAAATGTCAAAAATCACAAATTTCAAGATGGCAAATGTCAAAGATGTCGAATATGACAAATGTCACAATGCTAAATGTCAAAAATGAAAAAGTGTCACCATGAAAAATGTCAAAAATGACAAATTTCAAGATGGCAAATGTCAAAGATGTTAAATGACAAATGTCACAATGCTAAATGTCAAAAATAAAAAGTGTCACCATGAAAAATGTCAAAAATGACAAATTTCAAGATGGCAAATATCAAAGATGTCAAATGACAAATGTCACAATGCTAAATGTCAAAAATGAAAAGTGTCACTATAAAATATGTCAAAAATGACAAATTTCAGGATGGCAAATGTCAAAACTGACAAATGTCACAATGCTAAATGTCAAAAATGATAAGTGTCACCATGAAAAATGTCAAAAATGACAAATTTCAAGATGGCAAATGTCAAAGATGTCAAATGACAAATGTCACAATGCTAAATGTCAAAAATGGAAAGTGTCAAAAATGACAAATTTCAAGATGGCAAATGTCTAAGATGTCAAATGACAAATGTCACAATGCTAAAAGTCAAAAATGAAAAGTGACACCGTGAAAAATGTCAAAAATGACAAATTTCAAGATGGCAAATGTCAAAGATGTCAAATGACAAATGTCACAATGCTAAATGTCAAAAATGAAAAGTGTCACCATGAAAAATGTCAAAAATGACAAATTTCAAGATGGCAAATATCAAAGATGTCAAATGTCAAATGTCACAATGCTAAATGTCAAAAATGAAAAGTGTTCCCATGAAAAATGTCAATAATGACAAATTTCAAGATGGCAAATGTCAAAGATGTCAAATGACAAATGTCACAATGCTAAATGTCAAAAATGAAAAGTGTCACCATGAAAAATGTCAAAAATCACAAATTTCAAGATGGCAAATGTCAAAGATGTCGAATATGACAAATGTCACAATGCTAAATGTCAAAAATGAAAAGTGTCACCATGAAAAATGTCAAAAATGACAAATTTCAAGATGGCAAATGTCAAAGATGTTAAATGACAAATGTCACAATGCTAAATGTCAAAAATGAAGTGTCACCATGAAAAATGTTAAAAATAACAAATTTCAAGATGGCAAATGGCAAATGTCAAAGATGTCAAATGACAAATGTCACAATACTAAATGTCAAAAATGAAAAGTGTCACCATGAAAAATGTCAAAAATGACAAATTTCAAGATGGCAAATGTCAAAGATGTCGAATATGACAAATGTCACAATGCTAAATGTCAAAAATGAAAAGTGTCACCATAAAAAATGTCAAAAATGACAAATTTCAAGATGGCAAATATCAAAGATGTCAAATGACAAATGTCACAATGCTAAATGTCAAAAATGACAAATTTCAAGATGGCAAATGTTAAAAATGTCAAATGACAAATGTCACAATGCTAAATGTCAAAAACGAAAAGTGTCACCATGAAAAATGTCAAAAATGACAAATTTCAAGATGGCAAATGTCAAAGATGTCAAATGACAAATGTCACAATGCTAAATGTCAAAAATGAAGTGTCACCATGAAAAATGTTAAAAATAACAAATTTCAAGATGGCAAATGGCAAATGTCAAAGATGTCAAATGACAAATGTCACAATACTAAATGTCAAAAATGAAAAGTGTCACCATGAAAAATGTCAAAAATGACAAATTTCAAGATGGCAAATGTCAAAGATGTCAAATGACAAATGTCACAATGCTAAATGTCAAAAATGAAAAGTGTCACCATGAAAAATGTCAAAAATGACAAATTTCAAGATGGCAAATGTCAAAACTGACAAATGTCACAATGCTAAATGTCAAAAATGATAAGTGTCACCATGAAAAATGTCAAAAATGACAAATTTCAAGATGGCAAATGTCCAAGATGTCAAATGACGAATGTCACAATGCTAAATGTCAAAAATGACAAATTTCAAGATGGCAAATGTCAAAGATGTCAAATGACAAATGTCACAATGCTAAATGTCAAAAATGAAAAGTGTCACCATGAAAAATGTCAAAAATGACAAATTTCAAGATGGCAAATGTCAAAGATGTCAAATGACAAATGTCACAATGCTAAATGTCAAAAATGAAAAGTGTCACCATAAAAAATGTCAAAAATGAAAAATTTCAAGATGGCAAATGTCAAAGATGTCAAATGACAAATGTCACAATGCTAAATGTCAAAAATGAAAAGTGTCACCATGAAAAATGTCAAAAATAACAAATTTCAAGATGGCAAATGTCAAAGATGTCGAATATGACAAATGTCACAATGCTAAATGTCAAAAATGAAAAGTGTCACCATGAAAAATGTCAAAAATGACAAATTTCAAGATGGCAAATGTCAAAGATGTCAAATGACGAATGTCACAATGCTAAATGTCAAAAATGACAAATTTCAAGATGGCAAATGTCAAAGATGTCAAATGACAAATGTTACAATGCTAAATGTCAAAAATGAAAAGTGTCACCATGAAAAATGTCAAAAATGACAAATTTCAAGATGGCAAATGTCAAAGATGTCAAATGACAAATGTCACAATGCTAAATGTCAAAAAAGAAAAGTGTCACCATAAAGAATGTCAAAAATGACAAATTTCAAGATGGCAAATGTCAAAGATGTCAAATGACAAATGTCACAATGCTAAATGTCAAAAATGAAAAGTGTCACCATGAAAAATGTCAAAAATGACAAATTTCAAGTTGGCAAATGTCAGAGATGTCAAATGACATATGTCACAATGCTAAATGTCAAAAATGAAAAGTGTCAAAAATGAAAAATTTCAAGATGGCAAATGTCAAAGATGTCAAATGACAAATGTCACAATGCTAAATGTCAAAAATGAAAAGTGTCACCATGAAAAATGTCAAAAATGACAAATTTCAAGTTGGCAAATGTCAAAGATGTCAAATGACAAATGTCACAATGCTAAATGTCAAAAATGAAAAGTGTCAAAAATGAAAAATTTCAAGATGGCAAATGTCAAAGATGTCAAATGACAAATGTCACAATGCTAAATGTCAAAAATGAAAAGTGTCACCATGAAAAATGTCAAAAATGACAAATTTCAAGATGGCAAATGTCAAAGATGTCAAATGACAAATGTCACAATGCTAAATGTCAAAAATGAAAAGTGTCACAATGAAAAATATCAAAAATGACAAATTTCAAGATGGCAAATGTCAAAGATGTCAAATGACAAATGTCACAATGCTAAATGTCAAAAATGAAAAGTGTCACCATGAAAAATGTCAAAAATGACAAATTTCAAGATGGCAAATGTCAAAGATGTCAAATGACAAATGTCACAATGCTAAATGTCAAAAATGAAAAGTGTCACCATGAAAAATGTCAAAAATAACAAATTTCAAGATGGCAAATGTCAAAGATGTCAAATGACAAATGTCACAATGCTAAATGTCAAAAATGAAAAGTGTCACCATAAAATATGTCAAAAATGACAAATTTCAAGATGGCAAATGTCAAAACTGACAAATGTCACAATGCTAAATGTCAAAAATGATAAGTGTCACCATAAAAAATGTCAAAAATGACAAATTTCAAGATGCAAATGTCCAAGATGTCAACTGACAAATGTCACAATGCTAAATGTCAAAAATGACAAATTTCAAGATGGCAAATGTCAAAGATGTCAAATGACAAATGTCACAATGTTAAATGTCAAAAATGAAAAGTGTCACCATAAAATATGTCAAAAATGACAAATTTCAAGATGGCAAATGTCAAAACTGACAAATGTCACAATGCTAAATGTCAAAAATGATAAGTGTCACCATGAAAAATGTCAAAAATGACAAATTTCAAGATGCAAATGTCCAAGATGTCAAATGACAAATGTCACAATGCTAAATGTAAAAAATGACAAATTTCAAGATGGCAAATGTCAAAGATGTCAAATGACAAATGTCACAATGCTAAATGTCAAAAATAAAAAGTGTCACCATGAAAAATGTCAAAAATGAAAAATTTCAAGATGGCAACTGTCAAAGATGTCAAATGACAAATGTCACAATGCTGAATGTCAAAAATGAAAAGTGTCACCATAAAAAATGTCAAAAATAACAAATTTCAAGATGGCAAATGTCAAAGATGTCGAATATGACAAATGTCACAATGCTAAATGTCAAAAATGAAAAGTGTCACCATGAAAAATGTCAAAAATGACAAATTTCAAGATGGCAAATGTCAAAGATGTCAAATGACAAATGTCACAATGCTAAATGTCAAAAATGAAAAGTGTCAATAAGAAAAATGTCAAAAATGACAAATTTCAAGATGGCAAATATCAAAGATGTCAAATGACAAATGTCACAATGGTAAATGTCAAAAATGACAAATTTCAAGATGGCAAATGTCAAAGATGTCAAATGACAAATGTCACAATGCTAAATGTCAAAAATGAAAAGTGTCACCATGAAAAATGTCAAAAATGACAAATTTCAAGATGGCAAATGTCAAAGATGTCAAATGACAAATGTCACAATGCTAAATGTCAAAAATGAAAAGTGTCACCATGAAAAATTTCAAAAATGACAAATTTCAAGATGGCAAATGTCAAAGATGTCAAATGACAAATGTCACAATGCTAAATGTCAAAAATGAAAAGTGTCACCATAAAAAATGTCAAAAATAACAAATTTCAAAATGGCAAATGTCAAAGATGTCAAATGACAAATGTCACAATGCTAAATGTCAAAAATGAAAAGTGTCACCATAAAATATGTCAAAAATGACAAATTTCAAGATGGCAAATGTCAAAACTGACAAATGTCACAATGCTAAATGTCAAAAATGATAAGTGTCACCATGAAAAATGTCAAAAATGACAAATTTCAAGATGGCAAATGTCAAAGATGTCAAATGACAAATGTCACAATGCTAAATGTCAAAAATGGAAAGTGTCAAAAATGACAAATTTCAAGATGGCAAATGTCTAAGATGTCAAATGACAAATGTCACAATGCTAAATGTCAAAAATGAAAAGTGACACCGTGAAAAATGTCAAAAATGACAAATTTCAAGATGGCAAATGTCAAAGATGTCAAATGACAAATGTCACAATGCTAAATGTCAAAAATGAAAAGTGTCACCATGAAAAATGTCAAAAATGACAAATTTCAAGATGGCAAATATCAAAGATGTCAAATGTCATATGTCACAATGCTAAATGTCAAAAATGAAAAGTGTCCCCATGAAAAATGTCAATAATGACAAATTTCAAGATGGCAAATGTCAAAGATGTCAAATGACAAATGTCACAATGCTAAATGTCAAAAATGAAAAGTGTCACCATGAAAAATGTCAAAAATCACAAATTTCAAGATGGCAAATGTCAAAGATGTCGAATATGACAAATGTCACAATGCTAAATGTCAAAAATGAAAAGTGTCACCATGAAAAATGTCAAAAATGACAAATTTCAAGATGGCAAATGTCAAAGATGTTAAATGACAAATGTCACAATGCTAAATGTCAAAAATGAAAAGTGTCACCATGAAAAATGTCAAAAATGACAAATTTCAAGATGGCAAATATCAAAGATGTCAAATGACAAATGTCACAATGCTAAATATCAAAAATGACAAATTTCAAGATGGCAAATGTCAAAGATGTCAAATGACAAATGTCACAATGCTAAATGTCAAAAATGAAAAGTGTCACCATGAAAAATGTCAAAAATCACAAATTTCAAGATGGCAAATGTCAAAGATGTCGAATATGACAAATGTCACAATGCTAAATGTCAAAAATGAAAAGTGTCACCATAAAAAATGTAAAAAATGACAAATTTCAAGATGGCAAATATCAAAGATGTCAAATGACAAATGTCACAATGCACAATGTCAAAAATGACAAATTTCAAGATGGCAAATGTTAAAAATGTCAAATGACAAATGTCACAATGCTAAATGTCAAAAACGAAAAGTGTCACCATGAAAAATGTCAAAAATGACAAATTTCAAGATGGCAAATGTCAAAGATGTCAAATGACAAATGTCACAATGCTAAATGTCAAAAATAAAAAGTGTCACCATGAAAAATGTCAAAAATAACAAATTTCAAGATGGCAAATGGCAAATGTCAAAGATGTCAAATGACAAATGTCACAATGCTAAATGTCAAAAATGAAAAGTGTCACCATGAAAAATGTCAAAAATGACAAATTTCAAGATGGCAAATGTCAAAGATGTCAAATAATAAATGTCACAATGCTAAATGTCAAAAATGAAAAGTGTCACCATGAAAAATGTCAAAAATAACAAATTTCAAGATGGCAAATGGCAAATGTCAAAGATGTCAAATGACAAATGTCACAATGCTAAATGTCAAAAATGAAAAGTGTCACCATGAAAAATGTCAAAAATGACAAATTTCAAGATGGCAAATGTCAAAGATGTCAAATGACAAATGTCACAATGCTAAATGTCAAAAATGAAAAGTGTCACCATGAAAAATGTCAAAAATGACAAATTTCAAGTTGGCAAATGTCAAAGATGTCAAATGACATATGTCACAATGCTAAATGTCAAAAATTAAAAGTGTCAAAAATGAAAAATTTCAAGATGGCAAATGTCAAAGATGTCAAATGACAAATGTCACAATGCTAAATGTCAAAAATGAAAAGTGTTACCATGAAAAATGTCAAAAATAACAAATTTCAAGATGGCAAATGTCAAAGATGTCAAATGACCAATGTCACAATGCTAAATGTCAAAAATGAAAAGTGTCACCATGAAAAATGTCAAAAATGACAAATTTCAAGATGGCAAATGTCAAAACTGACAAATGTCACAATGCTAAATGTCAAAAATGATAAGTGTCACTATGAAAAATGTCAAAAATGACCAATTTCAAGAGGGCAAATGTCCAAGATGTCAAATGACGAATGTCACAATGCTAAATGTCAAAAATGACAAATTTCAAGATGGCAAATGTCAAAGATGTCAAATGACAAATGTCACAATGCTAAATGTCAAAAATGAAAAGTGTCAACATGAAAAATGTCAAAAATGACAAATTTCAAGATGGCAAATGTCAAAGATGTCAAATGACAAATGTCACAATGCTAAATGTCAAAAATGAAAAGTGTCACCATAAAAAATGTCAAAAATGACAAATTTCAAGATGGCAAATGTCAAAGATGTCAAATGACAAATGTCACAATGCTAAATGTCAAAAATGAAAAGTGTCACCATGAAAAATGTCAAAAATAACAAATTTCAAGATGGCAAATGTCAAAGATGTCAAATGACAAATGTCACAATGCTAAATGTCAAAAATGAAAAGTGTCACCATAAAATATGTCAAAAATGACAAATTTCAAGATAGCAAATGTCAAAACTGACAAATGTCACAATGCTAAATGTCAAAAATGATAAGTGTCACCATGAAAAATGTCAAAAATGACAAATTTTAAGATGGCAAATGTCAAAGATGTCAAATGACAAATGTCACAATGCTATATGTCAAAAATGGAAAGTGTCAAAAATGACAAATTTCAAGATGGCAAATGTCTAAGATGTCAAATGACAAATGTCACAATGCTAAATGTCAAAAATGAAAAGTGACACCGTGAAAAATGTCAAAAATGACAAATTTCAAGATGGCAAATGTCAAAGATGTCAAATGACAATTGTCACAATGCTAAATGTCAAAAATGAAAAGTGTCACAATGCTAAATGTCAAAAATAACAAATTTCAAGATAGCAAATGTCAAAGATGTCAAATGTCAAATGTCACATTGCTAAATGTCAAAAATGAAAAGTGTCCCCATGAAAAATGTCAATAATGACAAATTTCAAGATGGCAAATGTCAAAGATGTCAAATGACAAATGTCACAATGCTAAATGTCAAAAATGAAAAGTGTCACCATGAAAAATGTCAAAAATCACAAATTTCAAGATGGCAAATGTCAAAGATGTCGAATATGACAAATGTCACAATGCTAAATGTCAAAAATGAAAAGTGTCACCATAACAAATGTCAAAAATGACAAATTTTAAGATGGCAAATGTCAAAGATGTTATATGACAAATGTCACAATGCTAAATGTCAAAAATGAAAAGTGTCACCATGAAAAATGTCAAAAATGACAAATTTCAAGATGGCAAATATCAAAGATGTCAAATGACAAATGTCACAATGCTAAATGTCAAAAATGACAAATTTCAAGATGGCAAATGTCAAAGATGTCAAATGACAAATGTCACAATGCTAAATGTCAAAAATGATAAGTGTCACCATAAAAAATGTCAAAAATGACAAATTTCAAGATGCAAATGTCCAAGATGTCAACTGACAAATGTCACAATGCTAAATGTCAAAAATGACAAATTTCAAGATGGCAAATGTCAAAGATGTCAAATGACAAATGTCACAATGCTAAATGTCAAAAATGAAAAGTGTCACCATAAAATATGTCAAAAATGACAAATTTCAAGATGGCAAATGTCAAAACTGACAAATGTCACAATGCTAAATGTCAAAAATGATAAGTGTCACCATGAAAAATGTCAAAAATGACAAATTTCAAGATGCAAATGTCCAAAATGTCAAATGACAAATGTCACAATGCTAAAGGTCAAAAATGACAAATTTCAAGATGGCAAATGTCAAAGATGTCAAATGACAAATGTCACAATGCTAAATGTCAAAAATGAAAAGTGTCACCATAAAAAATGTCAAAAATAACAAATTTCAAGATGGCAAATGTCAAAGATGTCGAATATGACAAATGTCACAATGCTAAATGTCAAAAATGAAAAGTGTCACCATGAAAAATGTCAAAAATGACAAATTTCAAGATGGCAAATGTCAAAGATGTCAAATGACAAATGTCACAATGCTAAATGTCAAAAATGAAAAGTGTCACCAAGAAAAATGTCAAAAATGACAAATTTCAAGATGGCAAATATCAAAGATGTCAAATGACAAATGTCACAATGGTAAATGTCAAAAATGACAAATCTCAAGATGGCAAATGTCAAAGATGTCAAATGACAAATGTCACAATGCTAAATGTCAAAAATGAAAAGTGTCACCATGAAAAATGTCAAAAATGACAAATTTCAAGATGGCAAATGTCAAAGATGTCAAATGACAAATGTCACAATGCTAAATGTCAAAAATGAAAAGTGTCACCATGAAAAATTTCAAAAATGACAAATTTCAAGATGGCAAATGTCAAAGATGTCAAATGACAAATGTCACAATGCTAAATGTCAAAAATGAAAAGTGTCACCATGAAAAATGTCAAAAATAACAAATTTCAAGATGGCAAATGTCAAAGATGTCAAATGACAAATGTCACAATGCTAAATGTCAAAAATGAAAAGTGTCACCATGAAAAATGTCAAAAATGACAAATTTCAAGATGGCAAATGTCAAAACTGACAAATGTCACAATGCTAAATGTCAAAAATGATAAGTGTCACCATGAAAAATGTCAAAAATGACAAATTTCAAGATGGCAAATGTCCAAGATGTCAAATGACGAATGTCACAATGCTAAATGTTAAAAATGACAAATTTCAAGATGGCAAATGTCAAAGATGTCAAATGACAAATGTCACAATGCTAAATGTCAAAAATGAAAAGTGTCACCATGAAAAATGTCAAAAATGACAAATTTCAAGATGGCAAATGTCAAAGATGTCAAATGACAAATGTCACAATGCTAAATGTCAAAAATGAAAAGTGTCACCATAAAAAATGTCAAAAATGACAAATTTCAAGATGGCAAATGTCAAAGATGTCAAATGACAAATGTCACAATGCTAAATGTCAAAAATGAAAAGTGTCACCATGAAAAATGTCAAAAATGACAAATTTCAAGTTGGCAAATGTCAAAGATGTCAAATGACATATGTCGCAATGCTAAATGTCAAAAATGAAAAGTGTCAAAAATGAAAAATTTCAAGATGGCAAATGTCAAAGATGTCAAATGACAAATGTCACAATGCTAAATGTCAAAAATGAAAAGTGTCACTATGAAAAATGTCAAAAATAACAAATTTCAAGATGGCAAATGTCAAAGATGTCGAATATGACAAATGTCACAATGCTAAATGTCAAAAATGAAAAGTGTCACCATGAAAAATGTCAAAAATGACAAATTTCAAGATGGCAAATGTCAAAGATGTCAAATGACAAATGTCACAATGCTAAATGTCAAAAATGAAAAGTGTCACAATGAAAAATATCAAAAATGACAAATTTCAAGATGGCAAATGTCAAAGATGTCAAATGACAAATGTCACAATGCTAAATGTCAAAAATGAAAAGTGTCACCATGAAAAATGTCAAAAATGACAAATTTCAAGATGGCAAATGTCAAAGATGTCAAATGACAAATGTCACAATGTTAAATGTCAAAAATGAAAAGTGTCACCATGAAAAATGTCAAAAATAACAAATTTCAAGATGGCAAATGTCAAAGATGTCAAATGACAAATGTCACAATGCTAAATGTCAAAAATGAAAAGTGTCACCATAAAATATGTCAAAAATGACAAATTTCAAGATGGCAAATGTCAAAACTGACAAATGTCACAATGCTAAATGTCAAAAATGATAAGTGTCACCATAAAAAATGTCAAAAATGACAAATTTCAAGATGCAAATGTCCAAGATGTCAACTGACAAATGTCACAATGCTAAATGTCAAAAATGACAAATTTCAAGATGGCAAATGTCAAAGATGTCAAATGACAAATGTCACAATGTTAAATGTCAAAAATGAAAAGTGTCACCATAAAATATGTCAAAAATGACAAATTTCAAGATGACAAATGTCAAAACTGACAAATGTCACAATGCTAAATGTCAAAAATGATAAGTGTCACCATGAAAAATGTCAAAAATGACAAATTTCAAGATGCAAATGTCCAAGATGTCAAATGACAAATGTCACAATGCTAAATGTCAAAAATGACAAATTTCAAGATGGCAAATGTCAAAGATGTCAAATGACAAATGTCACAATGCTAAATGTCAAAAATGAAAAGTGTCACCATGAAAAATGTCAAAAATGAAAAATTTCAAGATGGCAACTGTCAAAGATGTCAAATGACAAATGTCACAATGCCAAATGTCAAAAATGAAAAGTGTCACCATAAAAAATGTCAAAAATAACAAATTTCAAGATGGCAAATGTCAAAGATGTCGAATATGACAAATGTCACAATGCTAAATGTCAAAAATGAAAAGTGTCACCATGAAAAATGTCAAAAATGACAAATTTCAAGATGGCAAATGTCAAAGATGTCAAATGACAAATGTCACAATGCTAAATGTCAAAAATGAAAAGTGTCAATAAGAAAAATGTCAAAAATGACAAATTTCAAGATGGCAAATATCAAAGATGTCAAATGACAAATGTCACAATGGTAAATGTCAAAAATGACAAATTTCAAGATGGCAAATGTCAAAGATGTCAAATGACAAATGTCACAATGCTAAATGTCAAAAATGAAAAGTGTCACCATGAAAAATGTCAAAAATGACAAATTTCAAGATGGCAAATGTCAAAGATGTCAAATGACAAATGTCACAATGCTAAATGTCAAAAATGAAAAGTGTCACCATGAAAAATTTCAAAAATGACAAATTTCAAGATGGCAAATGTCAAAGATGTCAAATAACAAATGTCACAATGCTAAATGTCAAAAATGAAAAGTGTCACCATAAAAAATGTCAAAAATAACAAATTTCAAGATGGCAAATGTCAAAGATGTCAAATGACAAATGTCACAATGCTAAATGTCAAAAATGAAAAGTGTCACCATAAAATATGTCAAAAATGACAAATTTCAAGATGGCAAATGTCAAAACTGACAAATGTCACAATGCTAAATGTCAAAAATGATAAGTGTCACCATGAAAAATGTCAAAAATGACAAACTTCATGATGGCAAATGTCAAAGATGTCAAATGACAAATGTAACAATGCTAAATGTCAAAAATGGAAAGTGTCAAAAATGACAAATTTCAAGATGGCAAATGTCTAAGATGTCAAATGACAAATGTCACAATGCTAAATGTCAAAAATGAAAAGTGACACCGTGAAAAATGTCAAAAATGACAAATTTCAAGATGGCAAATGTCAAAGATGTCAAATGACAAATGTCACAATGCTAAATGTCAAAAATGAAAAGTGTCACCATCAAAAATGTCAAAAATGACAAATTTCAAGATGGCAAATATCAAAGATGTCAAATGTCATATGTCACAATGCTAAATGTCAAAAATGAAAAGTGTCCCCATGAAAAATGTCAATAATGACAAATTTCAAGATGGCAAATGTCAAAGATGTCAAATGACAAATGTCACAATGCTAAATGTCAAAAATGAAAAGTGTCACCATGAAAAATGTCAAAAATCACAAATTTCAAGATGGCAAATGTCAAAGATGTCGAATATGACAAATGTCACAATGCTTAATGTCAAAAATGAAAAGTGTCACCATGAAAAATGTCAAAAATGACAAATTTCAAGATGGCAAATGTCAAAGATGTTAAATGACAAATGTCACAATGCTAAATGTCAAAAATGAAAAGTGTCACCATGAAAAATGTCAAAAATGACAAATTTCAAGATGGCAAATATCAAAGATGTCAAATGACAAATGTCACAATGCTAAATGTCAAAAATGACAAATTTCAAGATGGCAAATGTCAAAGATGTCAAATGACAAATGTCACAATGCTAAATGTCAAAAATGAAAGGTGTCACCATGAAAAATAACAAAAATCACAAATTTCAAGATGGCAAATGTCAAAGATGTCGAATATGACAAATGTCAGAATGCTAAATGTCAAAAATGAAAAGTGTCACCATAAAAAATGTAAAAAATGACAAATTTCAAGATGGCAAATATCAAAGATGTCAAATGACAAATGTCACAATGCACAATGTCAAAAATGACAAATTTCAAGATGGCAAATGTTAAAAATGTCAAATGACAAATGTCACAATGCTAAATGTCAAAAACGAAAAGTGTCACCATGAAAAATGTCAAAAATGACAAATTTCAAGATGGCAAATGTCAAAGATGTCAAATGACAAATGTCACAATGCTAAATGTCAAAAATGAAAAGTGTCACCATGAAAAATGTCAAAAATAACAAATTTCAAGATGGCAAATGGCAAATGTCAAAGATGTCAAATGACAAATGTCACAATGCTAAATGTCAAAAATGAAAAGTGTCACCATGAAAAATGTCAAAAATGACAAATTTCAAGATGGCAAATGTCAAAGATGTCAAATAATAAATGTCACAATGCTAAATGTCAAAAATGAAAAGTGTCACCATGAAAAATGTCAAAAATAACAAACTTCATGATGGCAAATGTCAAAGATGTCAAATGACAAATGTCACAATGCTAAATGTCAAAAATGAAAAGTGTCACCATGAAAAATGTCAAAAATGACAAATTTCAAGATGGCAAATGTCAAAACTGACAAATGTCACAATGCTAAATGTCAAAAATGATAAGTGTCACCATGAAAAATGTCAAAAATGACAAATTTCAAGATGTCAAATGACGAATGTCACAATGCTAAATGTCAAAAATGACAAATTTCAAGATGGCAAATGTCAAAGATGTCAAATGACAAATGTCACAATGCTAAATGTCAAAAATGAAAAGTGTCACCATGAAAAATGTCAAAAATGACAAATTTCAAGATGGCAAATGTCAAAGATGTCAAATGACAAATGTCACAATGCTAAATGTCAAAAATGAAAAGTGTCACCATAAAAAATGTCAAAAATGACAAATTTCAAGATGGCAAATGTCAAAGATGTCAAATGACAAATGTCACAATGCTAAATGTCAAAAATGAAAAGTGTCACCATGAAAAATGTCAAAAATGACAAATTTCAAGATGGCAAATATCAAAGATGTCAAATGACAAATGTCACAATGCTAAATGTCAAAAATGACAAATTTCAAGATGGCAAATGTCAAAGATGTCAAATGACAAATGTCACAATGCTAAATGTCAAAAATGAAAAGTGTCACCATGAAAAATGTCAAAAATGACAAATTTCAAGATGGCAAATGTCAAAGATGTCAAATGACAAATGTCACAATGCTAAATGTCAAAAATGAAAAGTGTCACCATGAAAAATGTCAAAAATGACAAATTTCAAGATGGCAAATATCAAAGATGTCAAATGTCAAATGTCATAATGCTAAATGTCAAAAATGAAAAGTGTCCCCATAAAAAATGTCAATAATGACAAATTTCAAGATGGCAAATGTCAAAGATGTCAAATGACAAATGTCACAATGCTAAATGTTAAAAATGAAAAGTGTCACCATGAAAAATGTCAAAAATCACAAATTTCAAGATGGCAAATGTCAAAGATGTCGAATATGACAAATGTCACAATGCTAAATGTCAAAAATGAAAAAGTGTCACCATGAAAAATGTCAAAAATGACAAATTTCAAGATGGCAAATGTCAAAGATGTTAAATGACAAATGTCACAATGCTAAATGTCAAAAATAAAAAGTGTCACCATGAAAAATGTCAAAAATGACAAATTTCAAGATGGCAAATATCAAAGATGTCAAATGACAAATGTCACAATGCTAAATGTCAAAAATGAAAAGTGTCACTATAAAATATGTCAAAAATGACAAATTTCAGGATGGCAAATGTCAAAACTGACAAATGTCACAATGCTAAATGTCAAAAATGATAAGTGTCACCATGAAAAATGTCAAAAATGACAAATTTCAAGATGGCAAATGTCAAAGATGTCAAATGACAAATGTCACAATGCTAAATGTCAAAAATGGAAAGTGTCAAAAATGACAAATTTCAAGATGGCAAATGTCTAAGATGTCAAATGACAAATGTCACAATGCTAAAAGTCAAAAATGAAAAGTGACACCGTGAAAAATGTCAAAAATGACAAATTTCAAGATGGCAAATGTCAAAGATGTCAAATGACAAATGTCACAATGCTAAATGTCAAAAATGAAAAGTGTCACCATGAAAAATGTCAAAAATGACAAATTTCAAGATGGCAAATATCAAAGATGTCAAATGTCAAATGTCACAATGCTAAATGTCAAAAATGAAAAGTGTTCCCATGAAAAATGTCAATAATGACAAATTTCAAGATGGCAAATGTCAAAGATGTCAAATGACAAATGTCACAATGCTAAATGTCAAAAATGAAAAGTGTCACCATGAAAAATGTCAAAAATCACAAATTTCAAGATGGCAAATGTCAAAGATGTCGAATATGACAAATGTCACAATGCTAAATGTCAAAAATGAAAAGTGTCACCATGAAAAATGTCAAAAATGACAAATTTCAAGATGGCAAATGTCAAAGATGTTAAATGACAAATGTCACAATGCTAAATGTCAAAAATGAAGTGTCACCATGAAAAATGTTAAAAATAACAAATTTCAAGATGGCAAATGGCAAATGTCAAAGATGTCAAATGACAAATGTCACAATACTAAATGTCAAAAATGAAAAGTGTCACCATGAAAAATGTCAAAAATGACAAATTTCAAGATGGCAAATGTCAAAGATGTCGAATATGACAAATGTCACAATGCTAAATGTCAAAAATGAAAAGTGTCACCATAAAAAATGTCAAAAATGACAAATTTCAAGATGGCAAATATCAAAGATGTCAAATGACAAATGTCACAATGCTAAATGTCAAAAATGACAAATTTCAAGATGGCAAATGTTAAAAATGTCAAATGACAAATGTCACAATGCTAAATGTCAAAAACGAAAAGTGTCACCATGAAAAATGTCAAAAATGACAAATTTCAAGATGGCAAATGTCAAAGATGTCAAATGACAAATGTCACAATGCTAAATGTCAAAAATGAAGTGTCACCATGAAAAATGTTAAAAATAACAAATTTCAAGATGGCAAATGGCAAATGTCAAAGATGTCAAATGACAAATGTCACAATACTAAATGTCAAAAATGAAAAGTGTCACCATGAAAAATGTCAAAAATGACAAATTTCAAGATGGCAAATGTCAAAGATGTCAAATGACAAATGTCACAATGCTAAATGTCAAAAATGAAAAGTGTCACCATGAAAAATGTCAAAAATGACAAATTTCAAGATGGCAAATGTCAAAACTGACAAATGTCACAATGCTAAATGTCAAAAATGATAAGTGTCACCATGAAAAATGTCAAAAATGACAAATTTCAAGATGGCAAATGTCCAAGATGTCAAATGACGAATGTCACAATGCTAAATGTCAAAAATGACAAATTTCAAGATGGCAAATGTCAAAGATGTCAAATGACAAATGTCACAATGCTAAATGTCAAAAATGAAAAGTGTCACCATGAAAAATGTCAAAAATGACAAATTTCAAGATGGCAAATGTCAAAGATGTCAAATGACAAATGTCACAATGCTAAATGTCAAAAATGAAAAGTGTCACCATAAAAAATGTCAAAAATGAAAAATTTCAAGATGGCAAATGTCAAAGATGTCAAATGACAAATGTCACAATGCTAAATGTCAAAAATGAAAAGTGTCACCATGAAAAATGTCAAAAATAACAAATTTCAAGATGGCAAATGTCAAAGATGTCGAATATGACAAATGTCACAATGCTAAATGTCAAAAATGAAAAGTGTCACCATGAAAAATGTCAAAAATGACAAATTTCAAGATGGCAAATGTCAAAGATGTCAAATGACGAATGTCACAATGCTAAATGTCAAAAATGACAAATTTCAAGATGGCAAATGTCAAAGATGTCAAATGACAAATGTTACAATGCTAAATGTCAAAAATGAAAAGTGTCACCATGAAAAATGTCAAAAATGACAAATTTCAAGATGGCAAATGTCAAAGATGTCAAATGACAAATGTCACAATGCTAAATGTCAAAAAAGAAAAGTGTCACCATAAAGAATGTCAAAAATGACAAATTTCAAGATGGCAAATGTCAAAGATGTCAAATGACAAATGTCACAATGCTAAATGTCAAAAATGAAAAGTGTCACCATGAAAAATGTCAAAAATGACAAATTTCAAGTTGGCAAATGTCAGAGATGTCAAATGACATATGTCACAATGCTAAATGTCAAAAATGAAAAGTGTCAAAAATGAAAAATTTCAAGATGGCAAATGTCAAAGATGTCAAATGACAAATGTCACAATGCTAAATGTCAAAAATGAAAAGTGTCACCATGAAAAATGTCAAAAATGACAAATTTCAAGTTGGCAAATGTCAAAGATGTCAAATGACAAATGTCACAATGCTAAATGTCAAAAATGAAAAGTGTCAAAAATGAAAAATTTCAAGATGGCAAATGTCAAAGATGTCAAATGACAAATGTCACAATGCTAAATGTCAAAAATGAAAAGTGTCACCATGAAAAATGTCAAAAATAACAAATTTCAAAATGGCAAATGTCAAAGATGTCGAATATGACAAATGTCACAATGCTAAATGTCAAAAATGAAAAGTGTCACCATGAAAAATGTCAAAAATGACAAATTTCAAGATGGCAAATGTCAAAGATGTCAAATGTCAAATGTCACAATGCTAAATGTCAAAAATGAAAAGTGTCACCATGAAAAATGTCAAAAATAACAAATTTCAAGATGGCAAATCTCAAAGATGTCAAATGACAAATGTCACAATGCTAAATGTCAAAAATGAAAAGTGTCACCAAGAAAAATGTCAAAAATGACAAATTTCAAGATGGCAAATGTCCAAGATGTCAAATGACGAATGTCACAATGCTACATGTCAAAAATGACAAATTTCAAGATGGCAAATGTCAAAGATGTCAAATGACAAATGTCACAATGCTAAATGTCAAAAATGAAAAGTGTCACCATGAAAAATGTCAAAAATGACAAATTTCAAGATGGCAAATGTCAAAGATGTCAAATGACAAATGTCACAATGCTAAATGTCAAAAATGAAAAGTGTCACCATAAAAAATGTCAAAAATGACAAATTTCAAGATGGCAAATGTCAAAGATGTCAAATGACAAATGTCACAATGCTAAATGTCAAAAATGAAAAGTGTCACCATGAAAAATGTCAAAAATGACAAATTTCAAGTTGGCAAATGTCAAAAATGTCAAATGACATATGTCACAATGCTAAATGTCAAAAATGAAAAGTGTCAAAAATGAAAAATTTCAAGATGGCAAATGTCAAAGATGTCAAATGACAAATGTCACAATGCTAAATGTCAAAAATGAAAAGTGTCACCATGAAAAATGTCAAAAATAACAAATTTCAAGATGGCAAATGTCAAAGATGTCGAATATGACAAATGTCACAATGCTAAATGTCAAAAATGAAAAGTGTCACCATGAAAAATGTCAAAAATGACAAATTTCAAGATGGCAAATGTCAAAGATGTCAAATGACAAATGTCACAATGCTAAATGTCAAAAATGAAAAGTGTCACCAAGAAAAATGTCAAAAATGACAAATTTCAAGATGGCAAATGTTAAAAATGTCAAATGACAAATGTCACAATGCTAAATGTCAAAAACGAAAAGTGTCACCATGAAAAATGTCAAAAATGACAAATTTCAAGATGGCAAATGTCAAAGATGTCAAATGACAAATGTCACAATGCTAAATGTCAAAAATGAAAAGTGTCACCATGAAAAATGTTAAAAATAACAAATTTCAAGATGGCAAATGGCAAATGTCAAAGATGTCAAATGACAAATTTCACAATGCTAAATGTCAAAAATGAAAAGTGTCACCATGAAAAATGTCAAAAATGACAAATTTCAAGATGGCAAATGTCAAAGATGACAAATGTCCCAATGCTAAATGTCAAAAATGAAAAGTGTCACCATGAAAAATGTCAAAAATGACAAATTTCAAGATGGCAAATGTCAAAACTGACAAATGTCACAATGCTAAATGTCAAAAATGATAAGTGTCACCATGAAAAATGTCAAAAATGACAAATTTCAAGATGGCAAATGTCCAAGATGTCAAATGACGAATGTCACAATGCTAAATGTCAAAAATGACAAATTTCAAGATGGCAAATGTCAAAAATGACAAATTTCAAGATGGCAAATGTCAAAGATGTCAAATGACAAATGTCACAATGCTAAATGTCAAAAATGAAAAGTGTCACCATGAAAAATGTCAAAAATGACAAATTTCAAGATGGCAAATGTCAAAGATGTCAAATGACAAATGTCACAATGCTAAATGTCAAAAATGAAAAGTGTCACCATAAAAAATGTCAAAAATGACAAATTTCAAGATGGCAAATGTCAAAGATGTCAAATGACAAATGTCACAATGCTAAATGTCAAAAATGAAAAGTGTCACCATGAAAAATGTCAAAAATGACAAATTTCAAGTTGGCAAATATCAAAGATGTCAAATGACATATGTCACAATGCTAAATGTCAAAAATGAAAAGTGTCAAAAATGAAAAATTTTAAGATGGCAAATGTCAAAGATGTCAAATGACAAATGTCACAATGCTAAATGTCAAAAATGACAAATTTCAAGATGGCAAATGTTAAAAATGTCAAATGACAAATGTCACAATGCTAAATGTCAAAAACGAAAAGTGTCACCATGAAAAATGTCAAAAATGACAAATTTCAAGATGGCAAATGTCAAAGATGTCAAATGACAAATGTCACAATGCTAAATGTCAAAAATGAAAAGTGTCACCATGAAAAATGTTAAAAATAACAAATTTCAAGATGGCAAATGGCAAATGTCAAAGATGTCAAATGACAAATGTCACAATGCTAAATGTCAAAAATGAAAAGTGTCATCATGAAAAATGTCAAAAATGACAAATTTCAAGATGGCAAATGTCAAAGATGTCAAATGACAAATGTCACAATGCTAAATGTCAAAAATGAAAAGTGTCACCATGAAAAATGTCAAAAATGACAAATTTCAAGATGGCAAATGTCAAAACTGAGAAATGTCACAATGCTAAATGTCAAAAATGATAAGTGTCACCATGAAAAATGTCAAAAATGACAAATTTCAAGATGGCAAATGTCCAAGATGTCAAATGACGAATGTCACAATGCTAAATGTCAAAAATGACAAATTTCAAGATGGCAAATGTCCAAGATGTCAAATGACGAATGTCACAATGCTAAATGTCAAAAATGACAAATTTCAAGATGGCAAATGTCAAAGATGTCAAATGACAAATGTCACAATGCTAAATGTCAAAAATGAAAAGTGTCACCATGAAAAATGTCAAAAATGACAAATTTCAAGATGGCAAATGTCAAAGATGTCAAATGACAAATGTCACAATGCTAAATGTCAAAAATGAAAAGTGTCACCATAAAAAATGTCAAAAATGACAAATTTCAAGATGGCAAATGTCAAAGATGTCAAATGACAAATGTCACAATGCTAAATGTCAAAAATGAAAAGTGTCACCATGAAAAATGTCAAAAATGACAAATTTCAAGTTGGCAAATATCAAAGATGTCAAATGACATATGTCACAATGCTAAATGTCAAAAATGAAAAGTATCAAAAATGAAAAATTTTCCAGATGGCAAATGTCAAAGATGTCAAATGACAAATGTCACAATGCTAAATGTCAAAAATGAAAAGTGTCACCCTGAAAAATGTCAAAAATAACAAATTTCAAGATGGCAAATGTCAAAGATGTCGAATATGACAAATGTCACAATGCTAAATGTCAAAAATGAAAAGTGTCACCATGAAAAATGACAAATTTCAAGATGACAAATGTCAAAGATGTCAAATGACAAATGTCACAATGCTAAATGTCAAAAATGAAAAGTGTCACCAAGAAAAATGTCAAAAATAACAAATTTCAAGATGGCAAATGTCCAAGATGTCAAATGACGAATGTCACAATGCTAAATGTCAAAAATGACAAATTTCAAGATGGCAAATGTCAAAGATGTCAAATGACAAATGTAACAATGCTAAATGTCAAAAATGAAAAGTGTCACCATGAAAAATGTCAAAAATGACAAATTTCAAGATGGCAAATGTCAAAGATGTCAAATGACAAATGTCACAATGCTAAATGTCAAAAATGAAAAGTGTCACCATAAAAAATGTAAAAATGACAAATTTCAAGATGGCAAATGTCAAAGATGTCAAATGACAAATGTCACAATGCTAAATGTCAAAAATGAAAAGTGTCACCATGAAAACTGTCAAAAAAGACTAATTTCAAGTTGGCAAATGTCAGAGATGTCAAATGACATATGTCACAATGCTAAATGTCAAAAATGAAAAGTGTCAAAAATGAAAAATTTCAAGATGGCAAATGTCAAAGATGTCAAATGACAAATGTCACAATGCTAAATGTCAAAAATGAAAAGTGTCACCATGAAAAATGTCAAAAATGACAAATTTCAAGTTGGCAAATGTCAAAGATGTCAAATGACATATGTCACAATGCTAAATGTCAAAAATGAAAAGTGTCAAAAATGAAAAATTTCAAGATGGCAAATGTCAAAGATGTCAAATGACAAATGTCACAATGCTAAATGTCAAAAATGAAAAGTGTCACCATGAAAAATGTCAAAAATAACAAATTTCAAGATGGCAAATGTCAAAGATGTCAAATGACAAATGTCACAATGCTAAATGTCAAAAATGAAAAGTGTCACCATAAAAAATGTCAAAAATGACAAATTTCAAGATGGCAAATGTCAAAGATGTCAAATGACAAATGTCACAATGCTAAATGTCAAAAATGAAAAGTGTCACCATGAAAAATGTCAAAAATGACAAATTTCAAGTTGGCAAATATCAAAGATGTCAAATGACATATGTCACAATGCTAAATGTCAAAAATGAAAAGTATCAAAAATGAAAAATTTTCCAGATGGCAAATGTCAAAGATGTCAAATGACAAATGTCACAATGCTAAATGTCAAAAATGAAAAGTGTCACCCTGAAAAATGTCAAAAATAACAAATTTCAAGATGGCAAATGTCAAAGATGTCGAATATGACAAATGTCACAATGCTAAATGTCAAAAATGAAAAGTGTCACCATGAAAAATGACAAATTTCAAGATGACAAATGTCAAAGATGTCAAATGACAAATGTCACAATGCTAAATGTCAAAAATGAAAAGTGTCACCAAGAAAAATGTCAAAAATAACAAATTTCAAGATGGCAAATGTCCAAGATGTCAAATGACGAATGTCACAATGCTAAATGTCAAAAATGACAAATTTCAAGATGGCAAATGTCAAAGATGTCAAATGACAAATGTAACAATGCTAAATGTCAAAAATGAAAAGTGTCACCATGAAAAATGTCAAAAATGACAAATTTCAAGATGGCAAATGTCAAAGATGTCAAATGACAAATGTCACAATGCTAAATGTCAAAAATGAAAAGTGTCACCATAAAAAATGTAAAAATGACAAATTTCAAGATGGCAAATGTCAAAGATGTCAAATGACAAATGTCACAATGCTAAATGTCAAAAATGAAAAGTGTCACCATGAAAACTGTCAAAAAAGACTAATTTCAAGTTGGCAAATGTCAGAGATGTCAAATGACATATGTCACAATGCTAAATGTCAAAAATGAAAAGTGTCAAAAATGAAAAATTTCAAGATGGCAAATGTCAAAGATGTCAAATGACAAATGTCACAATGCTAAATGTCAAAAATGAAAAGTGTCACCATGAAAAATGTCAAAAATGACAAATTTCAAGTTGGCAAATGTCAAAGATGTCAAATGACATATGTCACAATGCTAAATGTCAAAAATGAAAAGTGTCAAAAATGAAAAATTTCAAGATGGCAAATGTCAAAGATGTCAAATGACAAATGTCACAATGCTAAATGTCAAAAATGAAAAGTGTCACCATGAAAAATGTCAAAAATAACAAATTTCAAAATGGCAAATGTCAAAGATGTCGAATATGACAAATGTCACAATGCTAAATGTCAAAAATGAAAAGTGTCACCATGAAAAATGTCAAAAATGACAAATTTCAAGATGGCAAATGTCAAAGATGTCAAATGACAAATGTCACAATGCTAAATGTCAAAAATGAAAAGTGTCACCAAGAAAAATGTCAAAAATGACAAATTTTAAGATGGCAAATGTCCAAGATGTCAAATGACGAATGTCACAATGCTACATGTCAAAAATGACAAATTTCAAGATGGCAAATGTCAAAGATGTCAAATGACAAATGTCACAATGCTAAATGTCAAAAATGAAAAGTGTCACCATGAAAAATGTCAAAAATGACAAATTTCAAGATGGCAAATGTCAAAGATGTCAAATGACAAATGTCACAATGCTAAATGTCAAAAATGAAAAGTGTCACCATAAAAAATGTCAAAAATGACAAATTTCAAGATGGCGAATGTCAAAGATGTCAAATGACAAATGTCACAATGCTAAATGTCAAAAATGAAAAGTGTCACCATGAAAAATGCCAAAAATGACAAATTTCAAGTTGGCAAATGTCAAAGATGTCAAATGACATATGTCACAATGCTAAATGTCAAAAATGAAAAGTGTCAAAAATGAAAAATTTCAAGATGGCAAATGTCAAAGATGTCAAATGACAAATGTCACAATGCTAAATGTAAAAAATGAAAAGTGTCACCATGAAAAATGTCAAAAATAACAAATTTCAAGATGGCAAATGTCAAAGATGTCGAATATGACAAATGTCACAATGCTAAATGTCAAAAATGAAAAGTGTCACCATGAAAAATGTCAAAAATGACAAATTTCAAGATGGCAAATGTCAAAGATGTCAAATGACAAATGTCACAATGCTAAATGTCAAAAATGAAAAGTGTCACCAATAAAAATGTCAAAAATGACAAATTTCAAGATGGCAAATGTTAAAAATATCAAATGACAAATGTCACAATGCTAAATGTCAAAAACGAAAAGTGTCACCATGAAAAATGTCAAAAATGACAAATTTCAAGATGGCAAATGTCAAAGATGTCAAATGGCAAATGTCACAATGCTAAATGTCAAAAATGAAAAGTGTCACCATGAAAAATGTTAAAAATAACAAATTTCAAGATGGCAAATGGCAAATGTCAAAGATGTCAAATGACAAATGTCACAATGCTAAATGTCAAAAATGAAAAGTGTCACCATGAAAAATGTCAAAAATGACAAATTTCAAGATGGCAAATGTCAAAGATGTCAAATGACAAATGTCCCAATGCTAAATGTCAAAAATGAAAAGTGTCACCATGAAAAATGTCAAAAATGACAAATTTCAAGATGGCAAATGTCAAAACTGACAAATGTCACAATGCTAAATGTCAAAAATGATAAGTGTCACCATGAAAAATGTCAAAAATGACAAATTTCAAGATGGCAAATGTCCAAGATGTCAAATAACGAATGTCACAATGCTAAATGTCAAAAATGACAAATTTCAAGATGGCAAATGTCAAAAATGACAAATTTCAAGATGGCAAATGTCAAAGATGTCAAATGACAAATGTCACAATGCTAAATGTCAAAAATGAAAAGTGTCACCATGAAAAATGTCAAAAATGACAAATTTCAAGATGGCAAATGTCAAAGATGTCAAATGACAAACGTCACAATGCTAAATGTCAAAAATGAAAAGTGTCACCATAAAAAATGTCAAAAATGACAAATTTCAAGATGGCAAATGTCAAAGATGTCAAATGACAAATGTCACAATGCTAAATGTCAAAAATGAAAAGTGTCACCATGAAAAATGTCAAAAATGACAAATTTCAAGTTGGCAAATATCAAAGATGTCAAATGACATATGTCACAATGCTAAATGTCAAAAATGAAAAGTGTCAAAAATGAAAAATTTCAAGATGGCAAATGTCAAAGATGTCAAATGACAAATGTCACAATGCTAAATGTCAAAAATGACAAATTTCAAGATGGCAAATGTTAAAAATGTCAAATGACAAATGTCACAATGCTAAATGTCAAAAACGAAAAGTGTCACCATGAAAAATGTCAAAAATGACAAATTTCAAGATGGCAAATGTCAAAGATGTCAAATGACAAATGTCACAATGCTAAATGTCAAAAATGAAAAGTGTCACCATGAAAAATGTTAAAAATAACAAATTTCAAGATGGCAAATGGCAAATGTCAAAGATGTCAAATGACAAATGTCACAATGCTAAATGTCAAAAATGAAAAGTGTCACCATGAAAAATGTCAAAAATGACAAATTTTAAGATGGCAAATGTCAAAGATGTCAAATGACAAATGTCACAATGCTAAATGTCAAAAATGAAAAGTGTCACCATGAAAAATGTCAAAAATGACAAATTTCAAGATGGCAAATGTCAAAACTGAGAAATGTCACAATGCTAAATGTCAAAAATGATAAGTGTCACCATGAAAAATGTCAAAAATGACAAATTTCAAGATGGCAAATGTCCAAGATGTCAAATGACGAATGTCACAATGCTAAATGTCAAAAATGACAAATTTCAAGATGGCAAATGTCCAAGATGTCAAATGACGAATGTCACAATGCTAAATGTCAAAAATGACAAATTTCAATATGGCAAATGTCAAAGATGTCAAATGACAAATGTCACAATGCTAAATGTCAAAAATGAAAAGTGTCACCATGAAAAATGTCAAAAATGACAAATTTCAAGATGGCAAATGTCAAAGATGTCAAATGACAAATGTCACAATGCTAAATGTCAAAAATGAAAAGTGTCACCATAAAAAATGTCAAAAATGACAAATTTCAAGATGGCAAATGTCAAAGATGTCAAATGACAAATGTCACAATGCTAAATGTCAAAAATGAAAAGTGTCACCATGAAAAATGTCAAAAATGACAAATTTCAAGTTGGCAAATATCAAAGATGTCAAATGACATATGTCACAATGCTAAATGTCAAAAATGAAAAGTATCAAAAATGAAAAATTTCAAGATGGCAAATGTCAAAGATGTCAAATGACAAATGTCGCAATGCTAAATGTCAAAAATGAAAAGTGTCACCATGAAAAATGTCAAAAATAACAAATTTCAAGATGGCAAATGTCAAAGATGTCGAATATGACAAATGTCACAATGCTAAATGTCAAAAATGAAAAGTGTCACCATGAAAAATGTCAAAAATGACAAATTTCAAGATGACAAATGTCAAAGATGTCAAATGACAAATGTCACAATGCTAAATGTCAAAAATGAAAAGTGTCACCAAGAAAAATGTCAAAAATAACAAATTTCAAGATGGCAAATGTCCAAGATGTCAAATGACGAATGTCACAATGCTAAATGTCAAAAATGACAAATTTCAAGATGGCAAATGTCAAAGATGTCAAATGACAAATGTAACAATGCTAAATGTCAAAAATGAAAAGTGTCACCATGAAAAATGTCAAAAATGACAAATTTCAAGATGGCAAATGTCAAAGATGTCAAATGACAAATGTCACAATGCTAAATGTCAAAAATGAAAAGTGTCACCATAAAAAATGTCAAAAATGACAAATTTCAAGATGGCAAATGTCAAAGATGTCAAATGACAAATGTCACAATGCTAAATGTCAAAAATGAAAAGTGTTACCATGAAAACTGTCAAAAAAGACTAATTTCAAGTTGGCAAATGTCAGAGATGTCAAATGACATATGTCACAATGCTAAATGTCAAAAATGAAAAGTGTCAAAAATGAAAAATTTCAAGATGGCAAATGTCAAAGATGTCAAATGACAAATGTCACAATGCTAAATGTCAAAAATGAAAAGTGTCACCATGAAAAATGTCAAAAATGACAAATTTCAAGTTGGCAAATGTCAAAGATGTCAAATGACATATGTCACAATGCTAAATGTCAAAAATGAAAAGTGTCAAAAATGAAAAATTTCAAGATGGCAAATGTCAAAGATGTCAAATGACAAATGTCACAATGCTAAATGTCAAAAATGAAAAGTGTCACCATGAAAAATGTCAAAAATAACAAATTTCAAGATGGCAAATGTCAAAGATGTCGAATATGACAAATGTCACAATGCTAAATGTCAAAAATGAAAAGTGTCACCATGAAAAATGTCAAAAATGACAAATTTCAAGATGGCAAATGTCAAAGATGTCAAATGACAAATGTCACAATGCTAAATGTCAAAAATGAAAAGTGTCACCAAGAAAAATGTCAAAAATGACAAATTTCAAGATGGCAAATGTCCAAGATGTCAAATGACGAATGTCACAATGCTAAATGTCAAAAATGACAAATTTCAAGATGGCAAACGTCAAAGATGTCAAATGACAAATGTCACAATGCTAAATGTCAAAAATGAAAAGTGTCACCATGAAAAATGTCAAAAATGACAAATTTCAAGATGGCAAATGTCAAAGATGTCAAATGACAAATGTCACAATGCTAAATGTCAAAAATGAAAAGTGTCACCATAAAAAATGTCAAAAATGACAAATTTCAAGATGGCAAATGTCAAAGATGTCAAATGACAAATGTCACAATGCTAAATGTCAAAAATGAAAAGTGTCACCATGAAAAATGTCAAAAATGACAAATTTCAAGTTGGCAAAAGTCAAAGATGTCAAATGACATATGTCACAATGCTAAATGTCAAAAATGAAAAGTGTCAAAAATGAAAAATTTCAAGATGGCAAATGTCAAAGATGTCAAATGACAAATGTCACAATGCTAAATGTCAAAAATGAAAAGTGTCACCATGAAAAATGTCAAAAATAACAAATTTCAAGATGGCAAATGTCAAAGATGTCGAATATGACAAATGTCACAATGCTAAATGTCAAAAATGAAAAGTGTCACCATGAAAAATGTCAAAAATGACAAATTTCAAGATGGCAAATGTCAAAGATGTCAAATGACAAATGTCACAATGCTAAATGTCAAAAATGAAAAGTGTCACCAAGAAAAATGTCAAAAATGACAAATTTCAAGATGGCAAATATCAAAGATGTCAAATGACAAATGTCACAATGCTAAATGTCAAAAATGACAAATTTCAAGATGGCAAATATCAAAGATGTCAAATGACAAATGTCACAATGCTAAATGTAAAAAATGAAAAGTGTCACCATAAAAAATGTCAAAAATGACAAATTTCAAGATAGCAAATGTCAAAGATGTCAAATGACAAATGTCACAATGCTAAATGTGAAAAATGAAAAGTGTCACCATGAAAAATGTCAAAAATAACAAATTTCAAGATGGCAAATGTCAAATGACAAATGTCACAATGCCAAATGTCAAAAATGAAAAGTGTCACCATAAAATATGTCAAAAATGACAAATTTCAAGATGGCAAATGTCAAAACTGACAAATGTCACAATGCTAAATGTCAAAAATGATAAGTGTCACCATGAAAAATGTAAAAAATGACAAATTTCAAGATGCAAATGTCCAAGATGTCAAATGACAAATGTCACAATGCTAAATGTCAAAAATGACAAATTTCAAGATGGCAAATGTCAAAGATGTCAAATGACAAATGTCACAATGCTAAATGTCAAAAATGAAAAGTGTCACCATAAAATATGTCAAAAATGACAAATTTCAAGATGGCAAATGTCAAAACTGACAAATATCACAATGCTAAATGTCAAAAATGATAAGTGTCACCATAAAAAATGTCAAAAATGACAAATTTCAAGATGCAAATGTCCAAGATGTCAAATGACAAATGTCACAATGCTAAATGTCAAAAATGACAAATTTCAAGATGGCAAATGTCAAAGATGTCAAATGACAAATGTCACAATGCTAAATGTCAAAAATGAAAAGTGTCACCATGAAAAATGTCAAAAATGACAAATTTCAAGATGGCAAATGTCAAAGATGTCAAATGACATATGTCACAATGCTAAATGTCAAAAATGAAAAGTGTCAAAAATGAAAAATTTCAAGATGGCAAATGTCAAAGATGTCAAATGCAAATGTCACAATGCTAAATGTCAAAAATGAAAAGTGTCACCATGAAAAATGTCAAAAATGACAAATGTTAAGATGGCAAATGTCAAAGATGTCAAATGACAAATGTCACAATGCTAAATGTCAAAAATGAAAAGTGTCACCAAGAAAAATGTAAAAATGACAAATTTCAAGATGGCAAATATCAAAGATGTCAAATGACAAATGTCACAATGCTTAATGTCAAAAATGACAAATTTCAAGATGGCAAATGTCAAAGATGTCAAATGACAAATGTCACAATGCTAAATGTCAAAAATGAAAAGTGTCACCATGAAAAATGTCAAAAATGACAAATTTCAAGATGGCAAATGTCAAAGATGTCAAATGACAAATGTCACAATGCTTAATGTCAAAAATGAAAAGTGTCACCATGAAAAATGTCAAAAATAACAAATTTCAAGATGGCAAATGTCAAAGATGTCAAATGACAAATGTCACAATGCTAAATGTCAAAAATGATAAGTGTCACCATGAAAAATGTCAAAAATGACAAATTTCAAGATGCAAATGTCCAAGATGTCAAATGACAAATGTCACAATGCTAAATGTCAAAAATGACAAATTTCAAGATGGCAAATGTCAAAGATGTCAAATGACAAATGTCACAATGCTAAATGTCAAAAATGAAAAGTGTCACCATGAAAAATGTCAAAAATGACAAATTTCAAGATGGCAAATGTCAAAGATGTCAAATGACAAATGTCATAATGCTAAATGTCAAAAATGAAAAGTGTCACCATGAAAAATGTCAAAAATAACAAATTTTAAGATGGCAAATGTCAAAGATGTCAAAACTGACAAATGTCACAATGCTAAATGTCAAAAATGATAAGTGTCACCATGAAAAATGTCAAAAATGACAAATTTCAAGATGGCAAATGTCCAAGATGTCAAATGACAAATGTCACAATGCTAAATGTCAAAAATGACAAATTTCAAGATGGCAAATGTCAAAGATGTCAAATGACAAATGTCACAATGCTAAATGTCAAAAATGAAAAGTGTCACCATGAAAAATGTCAAAAATGACAAATTTCAAGATGGCAAATGTCAAAGATGTCAAATGACAAATGTCACAATGCTAAATGTCAAAAATGAATAGTGTCACCATGAAAAATGTTAAAAATAACAAATTTCAAGATGGCAAATGTCAAAGATGTCAAATGACAAATGTCACAATGCTAAATGTCAAAAATGAAAAGTGTCACCATGAAAAATGTCAAAAAATGACAAATTTCAAGATGGCAAATGTCAAAGATGTCAAATGTCACAATGCTAAATGTCAAAAATGAAAAGTGTCACCATGAAAAATGTCAAAAATGACCAATTTCAAGATGGCAAATATCAAAGATGTCAAATGACAAATGTCACAATGCTAAATGTCAAAAATGACAAATTTCAAGATGGCAAATGTCAAAGATGTCAAATGACAAATGTCACAATGCTAAATGTCAAAAATGAAAAGTGTCACCATGAAAAATGTCAAAAATGACAAATTTCAAGATGGCAAATGTCAAAGATGTCAAATGACAAATGTCACAATGCTAAATGTCAAAAATGAAAAGTGTCACCATGAAAAATGTCAAAAATGACAAATTTCAAGATGGCAAATGTCAAAGATGTCAAATGACAAATGTCACAATGCTAAATGTCAAAAATGAAAAGTGTGACCATGAAAAATGTCAAAAATGACAAATTTCAAGATGGCAAATGTGAAAGATGTCAAATGACAAATGTCACAATGCTAAATGTCAAAAATGAAAAGTGTCACCATGAAAAATGTCAAAATTGACAAATTTCAAGATGCAAATGTCCAAGATGTCAAATGACAAATGTCACAATGCTAAATGTCAAAAATGACAAATTTCAAGATGGCAAATGTCAAAGATGTCAAATGACAAATGTCACAATGCTAAATGTCAAAAATGAAAAGTGTCACCATGAAAAATGTCAAAAATGACAAATTTCAAAATGGCAAATGACAAAGATGTCAAATGACAAATGTCACAATGCTAAATGTCAAAAATGAAAAGTGTCACCATGAAAAATGTCAAAAATAACAAATTTCAAGATGGCAAATGTCAAAGATGTCAAAACTGACAAATGTCACAATGCTAAATGTTAAAAATGATAAGTGTCACCATGAAAAATGTCAAAAATGACAAATTTCAAGATGGCAAATGTCCAAGATGTCAAATGACAAATGTCACAATGCTAAATGTCAAAAATGACAAATTTCAAGATGGCAAATGTCAAAGATGTCAAATGACAAATGTCACAATGCTAAATGTCAAAAATGAAAAGTGTCACCATGAAAAATGTCAAAAATGACAAATTTCAAGATGGCAAATGTCAAAGATGTCAAATGACAAATGTCACAATGCTAAATGTCAAAAATGAATAGTGTCACCATGAAAAATGTCAAAAGTAACAAATTTCAAGATGGCAAATGTCAAAGATGTCAAATGACAAATGTCACAATGTTAAATGTCAAAAATGAAAAGTGTCACCATGAAAAATGTCAAAAATTACAAATTTCAAGATGGCAAATGTCAAAGATGTCAAATGTCACAATGCTAAATGTCAAAAATAAAAAGTGTCACCATGAAAAATGTCAAAAATGACAAATTTCAAGATGGCAAATATCAAAGATGTCAAATGACAAATGTCACAATGCTAAATGTCAAAAATGACAAATTTCAAGATGGCAAATGTCAAAGATGTCAAATGACAAATGTCACAATGCTAAATGTCAAAAATGAAAAGTGTCACCATGAAAAGTGTCACCATGAAAAATGTCAAAAATGACAAATTTCAACATGGCAAATGTCAAAGATGTCAAATGACAAATGTCACAATGCTAAATGTCAAAAATGAAAAGTGTCACCATGAAAAATGTCAAAAATGACAAATTTCAAGATGGCAAATATCAAAGATGTCAAATGACAAATGTCACAATGCTAAATGTCAAAAATGACAAATTTCAAGATGGCAAATGTCAAAGATGTCAAATGACAAATGTCACAATGCTAAATGTCAAAAATGAAAAGTGTCACCATAAAAAATGTCAAAAATGACAAATTTTAAGATGGCAAATGTCAAAGATGTCAAATGACAAATGTCACAATGCTAAATGTCAAAAATGAAAAGTGTCACCATGAAAAGTGTCAAAAATGACAAATTTCAAGATGGCAAATATCAAAGATGTCAAATGACAAATGTCACAATGCTAAATGTCAAAAATGAAAAGTGTCACTATGAAAAATGTCAAAAATAACAAATTTCAAGATGGCAAATGTCAAAGATGTCAAATGAAAAATGTCACAATGCTAAATGTCAAAAATGAAAAGTGTCACCATGAAAAATGTCAAAAATAACAAATTTCAAGATGGCAAATGTCAAAGATGTCAAATGACAAATGTCACAATGCTAAATGTCAAAAATGACAAATTTCAAGATGGCAAATGTCAAAGATGTCAAATGACAAATGTCACAATGCTAAATGTCAAAAATGACAAATTTCAAGATGGCAAATGTCAAAGATGTCAAATGACAAATGTCACAATGCTAAATGTCAAAAATGAAAAGTGTCACCATGAAAAATGTCAAAAATGACAAATTTCAAGATGACAATTGTCAAAGATGTCAAATGACAAATGTCACAATGCTAAATGTCAAAAATGAAAAGTGTCACCATGAAAAATGTCAAAAATGACAAATTTCAAGATGGCAAATATCAAAGATGTCACAATGCTAAATGTCAAAAATGACAAATTTCAAGATGGCAAATGTCAAAGATGTCAAATGACAAATGTCACAATGCTAAATGTCAAAAATGAAAAGTGTCACCATGAAAAATGTCAAAAATGACAAATTTCATGATGGCAAATGTCAAAGATGTCAAATGACAAATGTCACAATGCTAAATGTCAAAAATGAAAAGTGTCACCATGAAAAATGTCAAAAATGACAAATTTCAAGATGGCAAATGTCAAAGATGTCAAATGACAAATGTCACAATGCTAAATGTCAAAAATGAAAAGTGTCACCATGAAAAATGTCAAAAATGACAAATTTCAAGATGGCAAATATCAAAGATGTCAAATGACAAATGTCACAATGCTAAATGTCAAAAATGACAAATTTTAAGATGGCAAATGTCAAAGATGTCAAATGACAAATGTCACAATGCTAAATGTCAAAAATGAAAAGTGTCACCATGAAAAATGTAAAAAATGACAAATTTCAAGATGGCAAATGTCAAAGATGTCAAATGACAAATGTCACAATGCTAAATGTCAAAAATGAAAAGTGTCACCATGAAAAATGTCAAAAATAACAAATTTCAAGATGGCAAATGTCAAAGATGTCAAATGACAAATGTCACAATGCTAAATGTCAAAAATGAAAAGTGTCACCATGAAAAATGTCAAAAATAACAAATTTCAAGATGGCAAATGTCAAAGATGTCAAATGACAAATGTCACAATGCTAAATGTGAAAAATGAAAAGTGTCACCATGAAAAATGTCAAAAATGACAAATTTCAAGATGGCAAATATCAAAGATGTCAAATGACAAATGCCACAATGCTAAATGTCAAAAATGACAAATTTCAAGAAGGCAAATGTCAAAGATGTCAAATGACAAATGTCACAATGCTAAATGTTAAAAATGAAAAGTGTCACCATGAAAAATGTCAAAAATGACAAATTTCAAGATGGCAAATTTAAAGATGTCAAATGTCACAATGCTAAATGTCAAAAATGACAAATTTCAAGATGGCAAATGTCAAAGATGTCAAATGACAAATGTCACAATGCTAAATGTCAAAAATGAAAAGTGTCACCATGAAAAATGTCAAAAATAACAAATTTCAAGATGGCAAATGTCAAAGATGTCGAATATGACAAATGTCACAATGCTAAATGTCAAAAATGAAAAGTGTCACCATGAAAATTGTCAAAAATGACAAATTTCAAGATGGCAAATGTCAAAGATGTCAAATGACAAATGTCACAATGCTAAATGTCAAAAATGAAAAGTGTCACCAAGAAAAATGTCAAAAATGACAAATTTCAAGATGGCAAATATCAAAGATGTCAAATGACAAATGTCACAATGCTAAATGTCAAAAATGACAAATTTCAAGATGGCAAATGTCAAAGATGTCAAATGACAAATGTCACAATGCTAAATGTCAAAAATGAAAAGTGTCACCATAAAAAATGTCAAAAATGACAAATTTCAAGATGGCAAATGTCAAAGATGTCAAATGACAAATGTCACAATGCTAAATGTCAAAAATGAAAAGTGTCACCATGAAAAATGTCAAAAATGACAAATTTCAAGATGGCAAATGTCAAAGATGTCAAATGACAAATGTCACAATGCTAAATGTCAAAAATGAAAAGTGTCACCATGAAAAATGTCAAAAATAACAAATTTCAAGATGGCAAATGTCAAAGATGTCAAATGACAAATGTCACAATGCTAAATGTCAAAAATGAAAAGTGTCACCATAAAATATGTCAAAAATGACAAATTTCAAGATGGCAAATGTCAAAACTGACAAATGTCACAATGCTAAATGTCAAAAATGATAAGTGTCACCATGAAAAATGTCAAAAATGACAAATTTCAAGATGCAAATGTCCAAGATGTCAAATGACAAATGTCACAATGCTAAATGTCAAAAATGACAAATTTCAAGATGGCAAATGTCAAAGATGTCAAATGACAAATGTCACAATGCTAAATGTCAAAAATGAAAAGTGTCACCATAAAATATGTCAAAAATGACAAATTTCAAGATGGCAAATGTCAAAACTGACAAATGTCACAATGCTAAATGTCAAAAATGATAAGTGTTACCATGAAAAATGTCAAAAATGACAAATTTCAAGATGCAAATGTCCAAGATGTCAAATGACAAATGTCACAATGCTAAATGTCAAAAATGACAAATTTCAAGATGACAAATGTCAAAGATGTCAAATGACAAATGTCACAATGCTAAATGTCAAAAATGAAAAGTGTCACCATGAAAAATGTCAAAAATGACAAATTTCAAGATGGCAAATGTCAAAGATGTCAAATGACATATGTCACAATGCTAAATGTCAAAAATGAAAAGTGTCAAAAATGAAAAATTTCAAGATGGCAAATGTCAAAGATGTCAAATGCAAATGTCACAATGCTAAATGTCAAAAATGAAAAGTGTCACCATGAAAAATGTCAAAAATGACAAATTTCAAGATGGCAAATGTCAAAGATGTCAAATGACAAATGTCACAATGCTAAATGTCAAAAATGAAAAGTGTCACCAAGAAAAATGTCTAAAATGACAAATTTCAAGATGGCAAATATCAAAGATGTCAAATGACAAATGTCACAATGCTAAATGTCAAAAATGACAAATTTCAAGATGGCAAATGTCAAAGATGTCAAATGACAAATGTCACAATGCTAAATGTCAAAAATGAAAAGTGTCACCATGAAAAATGTCAAAAATGACAAATTTCAAGATGGCAAATGTCAAAGATGTCAAATGACAAATGTCACAATGCTTAATGTCAAAAATAAAAAGTGTCACCATGAAAAATGTCAAAAATAACAAATTTCAAGATGGCAAATGTCAAAGATGTCAAATGACAAATGTCACAATGCTAAATGTCAAAAATGATAAGTGTTACCATGAAAAATGTCAAAAATGACAAATTTCAAGATGCAAATGTCCAAGATGTCAAATGACAAATGTCACAATGCTAAATGTCAAAAATGACAAATTTCAAGATGGCAAATGTCAAAAATGTCAAATGACAAATGTCACAATGCTAAATGTCAAAAATGAAAAGTGTCACCATGAAAAATGTCAAAAATGACAAATTTCAAGATGGCAAATGTCAAAGATGTCAAATGACAAATGTCACAATGCTAAATGTCAAAAATGAAAAGTGTCACTATGAAAAATGTCAAAAATAACAAATTTCAAGATGGCAAATGTCAAAGATGTCAAAACTGACAAATGTCACAATGCTAAATGTCAAAAATGATAAGTGTCACCATGAAAAATGTCAAAAATGACAAATTTCAAGATGGCAAATGTCCAAGATGTCAAATGACAAATGTCACAATGCTAAATGTCAAAAATGACAAATTTCAAGATGGCAAATGTCAAAGATGACAAATGTCACAATGCTAAATGTCAAAAATGAAAAGTGTCACCATGAAAAATGTAAAAAATGACAAATTTCAAGATGGCAAATGTCAAAGATGTCAAATGACAAATGTCACAATGCTAAATGTCAAAAATGAATAGTGTCACCATGAAAAATGTCAAAAATAACAAATTTCAAGATGGCAAATGTCAAAGATGTCAAATGACAAATGTCACAATGCTAAATGTCAAAAATGAAAAGTGTCACCATGAAAAATGTCAAAAAATGACAAATTTCAAGATGGCAAATGTCAAAGATGTCAAATGTCACAATGCTAAATGTCAAAAATGAAAAGTGTCACCATGAAAAATGTCAAAAATGACCAATTTCAAGATGGCAAATATCAAAGATGTCAAATGACAAATGTCACAATGCTAAATGTCAAAAATGACAAATTTCAAGATGGCAAATGTCAAAGATGTCAAATGACAAATGTCACAATGCTAAATGTCAAAAATGAAAAGTGTCACCATGAAAAATGTCAAAAATGACAAATTTCAAGATGGCAAATGTCAAAGATGTCAAATGACAAATGTCACAATGCTAAATGTCAAAAATGAAAAGTGTCACCATGAAAAATGTCAAAAATGACAAATTTCAAGATGGCAAATGTCAAAGATGTCAAATGACAAATGTCACAATGCTAAATGTCAAAAATGAAAAGTGTGACCATGAAAAATGTCAAAAATGACAAATTTCAAGATGGCAAATGTGAAAGATGTCAAATGACAAATGTCACAATGCTAAATGTCAAAAATGAAAAGTGTCACCATGAAAAATGTCAAAATTGACAAATTTCAAGATGCAAATGTCCAAGATGTCAAATGACAAATGTCACAATGCTAAATGTCAAAAATGACAAATTTCAAGATGGCAAATGTCAAAGATGTCAAATGACAAATGTCACAATGCTAAATGTCAAAAATGAAAAGTGTCACCATGAAAAATGTCAAAAATGACAAATTTCAAAATGGCAAATGACAAAGATGTCAAATGACAAATGTCACAATGCTAAATGTCAAAAATGAAAAGTGTCACCATGAAAAATGTCAAAAATAACAAATTTCAAGATGGCAAATGTCAAAGATGTCAAAACTGACAAATGTCACAATGCTAAATGTTAAAAATGATAAGTGTCACCATGAAAAATGTCAAAAATGACAAATTTCAAGATGGCAAATGTCCAAGATGTCAAATGACAAATGTCACAATGCTAAATGTCAAAAATGACAAATTTCAAGATGGCAAATGTCAAAGATGTCAAATGACAAATGTCACAATGCTAAATGTCAAAAATGAAAAGTGTCACCATGAAAAATGTCAAAAATGACAAATTTCAAGATGGCAAATGTCAAAGATGTCAAATGACAAATGTCACAATGCTAAATGTCAAAAATGAATAGTGTCACCATGAAAAATGTCAAAAGTAACAAATTTCAAGATGGCAAATGTCAAAGATGTCAAATGACAAATGTCACAATGTTAAATGTCAAAAATGAAAAGTGTCACCATGAAAAATGTCAAAAATTACAAATTTCAAGATGGCAAATGTCAAAGATGTCAAATGTCACAATGCTAAATGTCAAAAATAAAAAGTGTCACCATGAAAAATGTCAAAAATGACAAATTTCAAGATGGCAAATATCAAAGATGTCAAATGACAAATGTCACAATGCTAAATGTCAAAAATGACAAATTTCAAGATGGCAAATGTCAAAGATGTCAAATGACAAATGTCACAATGCTAAATGTCAAAAATGAAAAGTGTCACCATGAAAAGTGTCACCATGAAAAATGTCAAAAATGACAAATTTCAACATGGCAAATGTCAAAGATGTCAAATGACAAATGTCACAATGCTAAATGTCAAAAATGAAAAGTGTCACCATGAAAAATGTCAAAAATGACAAATTTCAAGATGGCAAATATCAAAGATGTCAAATGACAAATGTCACAATGCTAAATGTCAAAAATGACAAATTTCAAGATGGCAAATGTCAAAGATGTCAAATGACAAATGTCACAATGCTAAATGTCAAAAATGAAAAGTGTCACCATAAAAAATGTCAAAAATGACAAATTTTAAGATGGCAAATGTCAAAGATGTCAAATGACAAATGTCACAATGCTAAATGTCAAAAATGAAAAGTGTCACCATGAAAAGTGTCAAAAATGACAAATTTCAAGATGGCAAATATCAAAGATGTCAAATGACAAATGTCACAATGCTAAATGTCAAAAATGAAAAGTGTCACTATGAAAAATGTCAAAAATAACAAATTTCAAGATGGCAAATGTCAAAGATGTCAAATGAAAAATGTCACAATGCTAAATGTCAAAAATGAAAAGTGTCACCATGAAAAATGTCAAAAATAACAAATTTCAAGATGGCAAATGTCAAAGATGTCAAATGACAAATGTCACAATGCTAAATGTCAAAAATGACAAATTTCAAGATGGCAAATGTCAAAGATGTCAAATGACAAATGTCACAATGCTAAATGTCAAAAATGACAAATTTCAAGATGGCAAATGTCAAAGATGTCAAATGACAAATGTCACAATGCTAAATGTCAAAAATGAAAAGTGTCACCATGAAAAATGTCAAAAATGACAAATTTCAAGATGACAATTGTCAAAGATGTCAAATGACAAATGTCACAATGCTAAATGTCAAAAATGAAAAGTGTCACCATGAAAAATGTCAAAAATGACAAATTTCAAGATGGCAAATATCAAAGATGTCACAATGCTAAATGTCAAAAATGACAAATTTCAAGATGGCAAATGTCAAAGATGTCAAATGACAAATGTCACAATGCTAAATGTCAAAAATGAAAAGTGTCACCATGAAAAATGTCAAAAATGACAAATTTCATGATGGCAAATGTCAAAGATGTCAAATGACAAATGTCACAATGCTAAATGTCAAAAATGAAAAGTGTCACCATGAAAAATGTCAAAAATGACAAATTTCAAGATGGCAAATGTCAAAGATGTCAAATGACAAATGTCACAATGCTAAATGTCAAAAATGAAAAGTGTCACCATGAAAAATGTCAAAAATGACAAATTTCAAGATGGCAAATATCAAAGATGTCAAATGACAAATGTCACAATGCTAAATGTCAAAAATGACAAATTTTAAGATGGCAAATGTCAAAGATGTCAAATGACAAATGTCACAATGCTAAATGTCAAAAATGAAAAGTGTCACCATGAAAAATGTAAAAAATGACAAATTTCAAGATGGCAAATGTCAAAGATGTCAAATGACAAATGTCACAATGCTAAATGTCAAAAATGAAAAGTGTCACCATGAAAAATGTCAAAAATAACAAATTTCAAGATGGCAAATGTCAAAGATGTCAAATGACAAATGTCACAATGCTAAATGTCAAAAATGAAAAGTGTCACCATGAAAAATGTCAAAAATAACAAATTTCAAGATGGCAAATGTCAAAGATGTCAAATGACAAATGTCACAATGCTAAATGTGAAAAATGAAAAGTGTCACCATGAAAAATGTCAAAAATGACAAATTTCAAGATGGCAAATATCAAAGATGTCAAATGACAAATGCCACAATGCTAAATGTCAAAAATGACAAATTTCAAGAAGGCAAATGTCAAAGATGTCAAATGACAAATGTCACAATGCTAAATGTTAAAAATGAAAAGTGTCACCATGAAAAATGTCAAAAATGACAAATTTCAAGATGGCAAATTTAAAGATGTCAAATGTCACAATGCTAAATGTCAAAAATGACAAATTTCAAGATGGCAAATGTCAAAGATGTCAAATGACAAATGTCACAATGCTAAATGTCAAAAATGAAAAGTGTCACCATGAAAAATGTCAAAAATAACAAATTTCAAGATGGCAAATGTCAAAGATGTCGAATATGACAAATGTCACAATGCTAAATGTCAAAAATGAAAAGTGTCACCATGAAAAATGTCAAAAATGACAAATTTCAAGATGGCAAATGTCAAAGATGTCAAATGACAAATGTCACAATGCTAAATGTCAAAAATGAAAAGTGTCACCAAGAAAAATGTCAAAAATGACAAATTTCAAGATGGCAAATATCAAAGATGTCAAATGACAAATGTCACAATGCTAAATGTCAAAAATGACAAATTTCAAGATGGCAAATGTCAAAGATGTCAAATGACAAATGTCACAATGCTAAATGTCAAAAATGAAAAGTGTCACCATAAAAAATGTCAAAAATGACAAATTTCAAGATGGCAAATGTCAAAGATGTCAAATGACAAATGTCACAATGCTAAATGTCAAAAATGAAAAGTGTCACCATGAAAAATGTCAAAAATGACAAATTTCAAGATGGCAAATGTCAAAGATGTCAAATGACAAATGTCACAATGCTAAATGTCAAAAATGAAAAGTGTCACCATGAAAAATGTCAAAAATAACAAATTTCAAGATGGCAAATGTCAAAGATGTCAAATGACAAATGTCACAATGCTAAATGTCAAAAATGAAAAGTGTCACCATAAAATATGTCAAAAATGACAAATTTCAAGATGGCAAATGTCAAAACTGACAAATGTCACAATGCTAAATGTCAAAAATGATAAGTGTCACCATGAAAAATGTCAAAAATGACAAATTTCAAGATGCAAATGTCCAAGATGTCAAATGACAAATGTCACAATGCTAAATGTCAAAAATGACAAATTTCAAGATGGCAAATGTCAAAGATGTCAAATGACAAATGTCACAATGCTAAATGTCAAAAATGAAAAGTGTCACCATAAAATATGTCAAAAATGACAAATTTCAAGATGGCAAATGTCAAAACTGACAAATGTCACAATGCTAAATGTCAAAAATGATAAGTGTTACCATGAAAAATGTCAAAAATGACAAATTTCAAGATGCAAATGTCCAAGATGTCAAATGACAAATGTCACAATGCTAAATGTCAAAAATGACAAATTTCAAGATGACAAATGTCAAAGATGTCAAATGACAAATGTCACAATGCTAAATGTCAAAAATGAAAAGTGTCACCATGAAAAATGTCAAAAATGACAAATTTCAAGATGGCAAATGTCAAAGATGTCAAATGACATATGTCACAATGCTAAATGTCAAAAATGAAAAGTGTCAAAAATGAAAAATTTCAAGATGGCAAATGTCAAAGATGTCAAATGCAAATGTCACAATGCTAAATGTCAAAAATGAAAAGTGTCACCATGAAAAATGTCAAAAATGACAAATTTCAAGATGGCAAATGTCAAAGATGTCAAATGACAAATGTCACAATGCTAAATGTCAAAAATGAAAAGTGTCACCAAGAAAAATGTCTAAAATGACAAATTTCAAGATGGCAAATATCAAAGATGTCAAATGACAAATGTCACAATGCTAAATGTCAAAAATGACAAATTTCAAGATGGCAAATGTCAAAGATGTCAAATGACAAATGTCACAATGCTAAATGTCAAAAATGAAAAGTGTCACCATGAAAAATGTCAAAAATGACAAATTTCAAGATGGCAAATGTCAAAGATGTCAAATGACAAATGTCACAATGCTTAATGTCAAAAATAAAAAGTGTCACCATGAAAAATGTCAAAAATAACAAATTTCAAGATGGCAAATGTCAAAGATGTCAAATGACAAATGTCACAATGCTAAATGTCAAAAATGATAAGTGTTACCATGAAAAATGTCAAAAATGACAAATTTCAAGATGCAAATGTCCAAGATGTCAAATGACAAATGTCACAATGCTAAATGTCAAAAATGACAAATTTCAAGATGGCAAATGTCAAATGACAAATGTCACAATGCTAAATGTCAAAAATGAAAAGTGTCACCATGAAAAATGTCAAAAATGACAAATTTCAAGATGGCAAATGTCAAAGATGTCAAATGACAAATGTCACAATGCTAAATGTCAAAAATGAAAAGTGTCACTATGAAAAATGTCAAAAATAACAAATTTCAAGATGGCAAATGTCAAAGATGTCAAAACTGACAAATGTCACAATGCTAAATGTCAAAAATGATAAGTGTCACCATGAAAAATGTCAAAAATGACAAATTTCAAGATGGCAAATGTCCAAGATGTCAAATGACAAATGTCACAATGCTAAATGTCAAAAATGACAAATTTCAAGATGGCAAATGTCAAAGATGACAAATGTCACAATGCTAAATGTCAAAAATGAAAAGTGTCACCATGAAAAATGTAAAAAATGACAAATTTCAAGATGGCAAATGTCAAAGATGTCAAATGACAAATGTCACAATGCTAAATGTCAAAAATGAATAGTGTCACCATGAAAAATGTCAAAAATAACAAATTTCAAGATGGCAAATGTCAAAGATGTCAAATGACAAATGTCACAATGCTAAATGTCAAAAATGAAAAGTGTCACCATGAAAAATGTCAAAAATGACAAATTTCAAGATGGCAAATGTCAAAGATGTCAAATGTCACAATGCTAAATGTCAAAAATGAAAAGTGTCACCATGAAAAATGTCAAAAATGACAAATTTCAAGATGGCAAATATCAAAGATGTCAAATGACAAATGTCACAATGCTAAATGTCAAAAATGACAAATTTCAAGATGGCAAATGTCAAAGATGTCAAATGACAAATGTCACAATGCTAAATGTCAAAAATGAAAAGTGTCACCATGAAAAATGTCAAAAATGACAAATTTCAAGATGGCAAATGTCAAAGATGTCAAATGACAAATGTCACAATGCTAAATGTCAAAAATGAAAAGTGTCACCATAAAATGTCAAAAATGACAAATTTCAAGATGGCAAATATCAAAGATGTCAAATGACAAATGTCACAATGCTAAATGTCAAAAATGACAAATTTCAAGATGGCAAATGTCAAAGATGTCAAATGACAAATGTCACAATGCTAAATGTCAAAAATGAAAAGTGTCACCATGAAAAATGTCAAAAATGACAAATTTCAAGATGGCAAATGTCAAAGATGTCAAATGACAAATGTCACAATGCTAAATGTCAAAAATGAAAAGTGTCACCATGAAAAATGTCAAAAATGACAAATTTCAAGATGCAAATGTCCAAGATGTCAAATGACAAATGTCACAATGCTAAATGTCAAAAATGACAAATTTCAAGATGGCAAATGTCAAAGATGTCAAATGACAAATGTCACAATGCTAAATGTCAAAAATGAAAAGTGTCACCATGAAAAATGTCAAAAATGACAAATTTCAAGATGGCAAATGTCAAAGATGTCAAATGACAAATGTCACAATGCTAAATGTCAAAAATGAAAAGTGTCACCATGAAAAATGTCAAAAATAACAAATTTCAAGATGGCAAATGTCAAAGATGTCAAAACTGACAAATGTCACAATGCTAAATGTCAAAAATGATAAGTGTCACCCTGAAAAATGTCAAAAATGACAAATTTCAAGATGGCAAATGTCCAAGATGTCAAATGACAAATGTCACAATGCTAAATGTCAAAAATGACAAATTTCAAGATGGCAAATGTCAAAGATGTCAAATGACAAATGTCACAATGCTAAATGTCAAAAATGAAAAGTGTCACCATGAAAAATGTTAAAAATGACAAATTTCAAGATGGCAAATGTCAAAGATGTCAAATGACAAATGTCACAATGCTAAATGTCAAAAATGAATAGTGTCACCATAAAAAATGTCAAAAATAACAAATTTCAAGATGGCAAATGTCAAAGATGTCAAATGACAAATGTCACAATGCTAAATGTCAAAAATGAAAAGTGTCACCATGAAAAATGTCAAAAATGACAAATTTCAAGATGGCAAATGTCAAAGATGTCAAATGTCACAATGCTAAATGTCAAAAATGAAAAGTGTCACCATGAAAAATGTCAAAAATGACAAATTTCAAGATGGCAAATATCAAAGATGTCAAATGACAAATGTCACAATGCTAAATGTCAAAAATGACAAATTTCAAGATAGCAAATGTCAAAGATGTCAAATGACAAATGTCACAATGCTAAATGTCAAAAATGAAAAGTGTCACCATGAAAAATGTCAAAAATGACAAATTTCAAGATGGCAAATGTCAAAGATGTCAAATGACAAATGTCACAATGCTAAATGTCAAAAATGAAAAGTGTCACCATGAAAAATGTCAAAAATAACAAATTTCAAGATGGCAAATGTCAAAGATGTCAAATGACAAATGTCACAATGCTAAATGTCAAAAATGAAAAGTGTCACCATGAAAAATGTCAAAAATAACAAATTTCAAGATGGCAAATGTCAAAGATGTCAAATGACAAATGTCACAATGCTAAATGGCAAAAATGAAAAGTGTCACCATGAAAAATGTCAAAAATGACAAATTTCAAGATGGCAAATATCAAAGATGTCAAATGACAAATGTCACAATGCTAAATGTCAAAAATGACAAATTTCAAGATGGCAAATGTCAAAGATGTCAAATGACAAATGTCACAATGCTAAATGTCAAAAATGAAAAGTGTCACCATGAAAAATGTCAAAAATGACAAATTTCAAGATGGCAAATGTCAAAGATGTCAAATGTCACAATGCTAAATGTCAAAAATGAAAAGTGTCACCATGAAAAATGTCAAAAATGACAAATTTCAAGATGGCAAATGTCAAAACTGACAAATGTCACAATGCTAAATGTCAAAAATGATAAGTGTCACCATGAAAAATGTCAAAAATGACAAATTTCAAGATGGCAAATGTCCAAGATGTCAAATGACAAATGTCACAATGCTAAATGTCAAAAATGACAAATTTCAAGATGGCAAATGTCAAAGATGTCAAATGACAAATGTCACAATGCTAAATGTCAAAAATGAAAAGTGTCACCATGAAAAATGTCAAAAATGACAAATTTCAAGATGGCAAATGTCAAAGATGTCAAATGGCAAATGTCACAATGCTAAATGTCAAAAATGAAAAGTGTCACCATGAAAAATGTCAAAAATGACAAATTTCAAGATGGCAAATGTCAAAGATGTCAAATGACAAATGTCACAATGCTAAATGTCAAAAATGAAATGTGTCAAAAATGACAAATTTCAAGATGGCAAATGTCTAAGATGTCAAATGACAAATTTCAAGATGGCAAATGTCTAAGATGTCAAATGACAAATGTCACAATGCTAAATGTCAAAAATGAAAAGTGTCACAATGCTAAATGTCAAAAATGAAAAGTGTCACAATGCTAAATGTCAAAAATGACAAATTTCAAGATGGCAAATGTCAAAGATGTCAAATGACAAATGTCACAATGCTAAATGTCAAAAATGAAAAGTGTCACCATGAAAAATGTCAAAAATAACAAATTTCAAGATGGCAAATGTCAAAGATGTCGAATATGACAAATGTCACAATGCTAAATGTCAAAAATGAAAAGTGTCACCAAGAAAAATGTCAAAAATGACAAAGTTTAAGATGGCAAATATCAAAGATGTCAAATGACAAATGTCACAATGCCAAATGTCAAAAATGACAAATTTCAAGATGGCAAATGTCAAAGATGTCAAATGACAAATGTCACAATGCTAAATGTCAAAAATAAAATGTGTCAAAAATGACAAATTTCAAGATGGCAAATGTCTAAGATGTCAAATGACAAATTTCAAGATGGCAAATGTCTAAGATGTCAAATGACAAATGTCACAATGCTAAATGTCAAAAATGAAAAGTGTCACCATGAAAAATGTCAAAAATGACAAATTTCAAGATGGCAAATGTCAAAGATGTCAAATGACAAATGTCACAATGCTAAATGTCAAAAATGAAAAGTGTCACCATGAAAAATGTCAAAAATAACAAATTTCAAGATGGCAAATGTCAAAGATGTCAAATGACAAATGTCACAATGCTAAATGTCAAAAATGAAAAGTGTCACCATGAAAAATGTCAAAAATGACAAATTTCAAGATGGCAAATGTCAAAACTGACAAATGTCACAATGCTAAATGTCAAAAATAATAAGTGTCACAATGCTAAATGTCAAAAATGACAAATTTCAAGATGGCAAATGTCAAAGATGTCAAATGACAAATGTCACAATGCTAAATGTCAAAAATAAAAAGTGTCACCATGAAAAATGTCAAAAATGACAAATTTCAAAATAGCAAATGTCAAAGATATCAAATGACAAATGTCACAATGCTAAATGTCAAAAATGAAAAGTGTCACCATGAAAAATGTCAAAAATAACAAATTTCAAGATGGCAAATGTCAAAGATGTCAAATGACAAATGTCACAATGCTAAATGTCAAAAATGAAAAGTGTCACCATGAAAAATGTCAAAAATGACAAATTTCAAGATGGCAAATGTCAAAACTGACAAATGACAAATGTCACAATGCTAAATGTCAAAAATGACAAATTTCATGACGGCAAATGTCAAAGATGTCAAATGACAAATGTCACAATGCTAAATGTCAAAAATGAAAACTGTCACCATGAAAAATGTCAAAAATGACAAATTTCAAGATGGCAAATGTCAAAGATGTCAAATGGCAAATGTCACAATGCTAAAGGTCAAAAATGAAAAGTGTCACTATGAAAAATGTCAAAAATAACAAATTTCAAGATGGCAAATGTCAAAGATGTCAAATGACAAATGTCACAATGCTAAATGTCAAAAATGAAAAGTGTCACCATGAAAAATGTCAAAAATCACAAATTTCAAGATGGCAAATGTCAAAGATGTCGAATATGACAAATGTCACAATGCTAAATGTCAAAAATGAAAAGTGTTACCATGAAAAATGTCAAAAATGACAAATTTCAAGATGGCAAATGTCAAAGATGTCAAATGACAAATGTCACAATGCTAAATGTCAAAAATGAAAAGTGTCACCATGAAAAATGTCAAAAATGACAAATTTTAAGATGGCAAATGTCAAAGATGTCAAATGACAAATGTCACAATGCTAAATGTCAAAAATGACAAATTTCAAGATGGCAAATGTCAAAGATGTCAAATGACAAATGTCACAATGCTAAATGTCAAAAATGAAAAGTGTCACCATGAGAAATGTTAAAAATGACAAATTTTAAGATGGCAAATGTCAAAGATGTCAAATGACAAATGTCACAATGCTAAATGTCAAAAATGAAAAGTGTCACCATGAGAAATGTTAAAAATGACAAATTTTAAGATGGCAAATGTCAAAGATGTCAAATGACAACTGTCACAATGCTAAATGTCAAAAATGAAAAGTGTCACGATGAAAAATGTCAAAAATGACAAATTTCAAGATGGCAAATATCAAAGATGTCAAATGACAAATGTCACAATGCTAAATGTCAAAAATGACAAATTTCAAGATGGCAAATGTCAAAGATGTCAAATGACAAATGTCACAATGCTAAATGTCAAAAATGAAAAGTGTCACCATGAAAAATGTCAAAAATGACAAATTTTAAGATGGCAAATGTCAAAGATGTCAAATGACAAATGTCACAATGCTAAATGTCAAAAATGAAAAGTGTCACCATGAAAAATGTCAAAAATAACAAATTTCAAGATGGCAAATGTCAAAGATATCAAATAACAAATGTCACAATGCTAAATGTCAAAAATGAAAAGTGTCACCATGACAAATGTCAAAAATGACAAATTTCAAGGTGGCAAATGTCAAAGATGTCAAACGACAAATGTCGCAATGCTAAATGTCAAAAATGAAAAGTGTCACCATGAAAAATGTCAAAAATAACAAATTTCAAGATGGCAAATGTCAAAGATGTCAAATGTCACAATGCTAAATGTCAAAAATGAAAAGTGTCACCATGAAAAATGTCAAAAATGACAAATTTCAAGATGGCAAATGTCAAAACTGACAAATGTCAGAATGCTAAATGTCAAAAATGATAAGTGTCACCATGAAAAATGTTAAAAATGACAAATTTAAAGATGGCAAATGTCCAAGATGTCAAATGACAAATGTCACAATGCTAAATGTCAAAAATGACAAATTTCAAGATAGCAAATGTCAAAGATGTCAAATGACAAATTTCACAATGCTAAATGTCAAAAATGAAAAGTGTCACCATGAAAAATGTCAAAAATGACAAATTTCAAGATGGCAAATGTCAAAGATGTCAAATGGCAAATGTCACAATGCTAAATGTCAAAAATGAAAAGTGTCACCATGAAAAATGTCAAAAATAACAAATTTCAAGATGGCAAATGTCAAAGATGTCAAATGACAAATGTCACAATGCTAAATGTCAAAAATGAAAAGTGTCACCATGAAAAATGTCAAAAATGACAAATTTCAAGATGGCAAATGTCAAAGATGTCAAATGACAAATGTCACAATGCTAAATGTCAAAAATGAAAAGTGTCACCATGAAAAATGTCAAAAATGACAAATTTCAAGATGGCAAATGTCAAAGATGTCAAATGACAAATGTCACAATGCTAAATGTCAAAAATGAAAAGTGTCACCATAAAAAATGTCAAAAATGACAAATTTCAAGATGGCAAATGTCAAAACTGACAAATGTCACAATGCTAAATGTCAAAAATGATAAGTGTCACCTTGAAAAATGTCAAAAATGACAAATTTCAAGATGGCAAATGTCCAAGATGTCAAATGACAAATGTCACAATGCTAAATGTCAAAAATGAAAAGTGTCACCATAAAAAATGTCAAAAATGACAAATTTCAAGATGGCAAATGTCAAAGATGTCAAATGACAAATGTCACAATGCTAAATGTCAAAAATGAAGAGTGTCAAAAATAACAAATTTCAAGATGGCAAATGTCTAAGATGTCAAATGACAAATGTCACAATGCTAAATGTCAAAAATGAAAAGTGTCACCGTGAAAAATGTCAAAAATGACAAATTTCAAGATGGCAAATGTCAAAGATGTCAAATGACAAATGTCACAATGCTAAATGTCAAAAATGAAAAGTGTCACCATGAAAAATGTCAAAAATGACAAATTTCAAGATGGCAAATGTCAAAGATGTCAAATGTCAAATGTCACAATGCTAAATGTCAAAAATGAAAAGTGTCCCCATGAAAAATGTCAATAATGACAAATTTCAAGACGGCAAATTTCAAAGATGTCAAATGACAAATGTCACAATGCTAAATGTCAAAAATGAAAAGTGTCACCATGAAAAATGTCAAAAATCACAAATTTCAAGATGGCAAATGTCAAAGATGTCGAATATGACAAATGTCACAATGCTAAATGTCAAAAATGAAAAGTGTCACCATGAAAAATGTCAAAAATGACAAATTTCAAGATGGCAAATGTCAAAGATGTTAAATGACAAATGTCAAAATGCTAAATGTCAAAAATGAAAAGTGTCACCATGAAAAATGTCAAAAATGACAAATTTCAAGATGGCAAATATCAAAGATGTCAAATGACAAATGTCACAATGCTAAATGTCAAAAATGACAAATTTCAAGATGGCAAATGTCAAAGATGTCAAATGACAAATGTCACAATGCTAAATGTCAAAAATGAAAAGTGTCACCATGAAAAATGTCAAAAATCACAAATTTCAAGATGGCAAATGTCAAAGATGTCGAATATGACAAATGTCACAATGCTAAATGTCAAAAATGAAAAGTGGCACCATGAAAAATGTCAAAAATGACAAATTTCAAGATGGCAAATATCGAAGATGTCAAATGACAAATGTCACAATGCTAAATGTCAAAAATGAAAAGTGTCACCATGAAAAATGTCAAAAATGACAAATTTCAAGATGGCAAATGTCAAAGATGTTAAATGACAAATGTCACAATGCTAAATGTCAAAAATGAAAAGTGTCACCATGAAAAATGTCAAAAATGACAAATTTCAAGATGGCAAATATCAAAGATGTCAAATGACAAATGTCACAATGCTAAATGTCAAAAATGACAAATTTCAAGATGGCAAATGTCAAAGATGTCAAATGACAAATGTCACAATGCTAAATGTCAAAAATGAAAAGTGTCACCATGAAAAATGTCAAAAATCACAAATTTCAAGATGGCAAATGTCAAAGATGTCGAATATGACAAATGTCACAATGCTAAATGTCAAAAATGAAAAGTGGCACCACGAAAAATGTCAAAAATGACAAATTTCAAGATGGCAAATATCAAAGATGTCAAATGACAAATGTCACAATGCTAAATGTCAAAAATGACAAATTTCAAGATGGTAAATGTCAAAAATGTCAAATGACAAATGTCACAATGCTAAATGTCAAAAATGAAAAGTGTCACCATGAAAAATGTCAAAAATGACAAATTTCAAGATGGCAAATGTCAAAGATGTCAAATGACAAATGTCACAATGCTAAATGTCAAAAATGAAAAGTGACACCATGAAAAATGTCAAAAATAACAAATTTCAAGATGGAAAATGTCAAAGATGTCAAATGACAAATGTCACAATGCTAAATGTCAAAAATGAAAAGTGTCACCATGAAAAATGTCAAAAATGACAAATTTCAAGATGGCAAATGTCAAAGATGTCAAATAACAAATGTCACAATGCTAAATGTCAAAAATGAAAAGTGTCACCATGAAAAATGTCAAAAATAACAAATTTTAAGATGGCAAATATCAAAGATGTCAAATGACAAATGTCACAATGCTAAATGTCAAAAATGAAAAGTGTCACCATGAAAAATGTCAAAAATAACAAATTTCATGATGGAAAATGTCAAAGATGTCAAATGACAAATGTCACAATGCTAAATGTCAAAAATGAAAAGTGTCACCATGAAAAATGTCAAAAATGACAAATTTCAAGATGGCAAATGTCAAAAATGTCAAATAACAAATGTCACAATGCTAAATGTCAAAAATGAAAAATGTCACCATGAAAAATGTCAAAAATAACAAATTTCAAGATGGCAAATGTCAAAGATGTCAAATGACAAATGTCACAATGCTAAATGTCAAAAATGACAAATTTTAAGATGGCAAATGTCAAAAATGTCAAATGACAAATGTCACAATGCTAAATGTCAAAAATAAAAAGTGTCTCCATGAAAAATGTTAAAAATGACAAATTTCAAGATGGCAAATGTCAAAGATGTCAAATGACAAATGTCACAATGCTAAATGTCAAAAATGAAAAGTCTCACCATGAAAAATGTCAAAAATAACAAATTTCAAGATTGCAAATGTCAAAGATGTCAAATGACAAATGCCACAATGCTAAATGTCAAAAATGAAAAGTGTCACCATGAAAAATGTCAAAAATGACAAATTTCAAGATGGCAAATGTCAAAGATGTCAAATAACAAATGTCACAATGCTAAATGTAAAAAATGAAAAGTGTCACCATGAAAAATGTCAAAAATAACAAATTTCAAGATGGCAAATGTCAAAGATGTCAAATGACAAATGTCACAATGCTAAATGTCAAAAATAAAAAGTGTCACCATGAAAAATGTCAAAAATGACAAATTTCAAGATGGCAAATGTCAAAACTGACAAATGTCACAATGCTAAATGTCAAAAATGATAAGTGTCACCATGAAAAATGTCAAAAATGACAAATTTCAAGATGGCAAATGTCCAAGATGTCAAATGACGAATGTCACAATGCTAAATGTCAAAAATGACAAATTTCAAGATGGCAAATGTCAAAGATGTCAAATGACAAATGTCACAATGCTAAATGTCAAAAATGAAAAGTGTAACCATGAAAAATGTCAAAAATGACAAATTTCAAGATGGCAAATGTCAAAGATGTCAAATGACAAATGTCACAATGCTAAATGTCAAAAATGAAAAGTGTCACCATGAAAAATGTCAAAAATAACAAATTTCAAGATGGCAAATGTCAAAGATGTCAAATGACAAATGTCACAATGCTAAATGTGAAAAATGAAACGTGTCACCATGAAAAATGTCAAAAATGACAAATTTCAAGATGGCAAATGTCAAAGATGTCAAATGACAAATGTCACAATGCTAAATGTGAAAAATGAAACGTGTCACCATGAAAAATGTCAAAAATGACAAATTTCAAGATGGCAAATGTCAAAGATGTCAAATGACAAATGTCACAATGCTAAATGTCAAAAATGAAAAGTGTCACCATGAAAAATGTCAAAAATAACAAATTTCAAGCTGGCAAATGTCAAAGATGTTAAATGACAAATGTCACAATGCTAAATGTCAAAAATGAAAAGTGTCACCATGAAAAATGTCAAAAATGACAAATTTCAAGATGGCAAATGTCAAAGATGTCAAATAACAAATGTCACAATGCTAAATGTCAAAAATGAAAAGTGTCACCATGAAAAATGTCAAAAATAACAAATTTCAAGATGGCAAATGTCAAAGATGTCAAATGACAAATGTCACAATGCTAAATGTCAAAAATGAAAAGTGTCACTATAAAAAATGTCAAAAATGACAAATTTCAAGATGGCAAATGTCAAAACTGACAAATGTCACAATGCTAAATGTCAAAAATGATAAGTGTCACCATGAAAAATGTCAAAAATGACAAATTTCAAGATGGCAAATGTCCAAGATGTCAAATGACGAATGTCACAATGCTAAATGTCAAAAATGACAAATTTCAAGATGGCAAATGTCAAAGATGTCAAATGACAAATGTCACAATGCTAAATGTCAAAAATGAAAAGTGTCACCATGAAAAATGTCAAAAATGAGAAATTTCAAGATGGCAAATGTCAAAGATGTCAAATGACAAATGTCACAATGCTAAATGTCAAAAATGAAAAGTGTCACCATGAAAAATGTCAAAAATGACAAATTTCAAGATGGCAAATGTCAAAGATGTCAAATGACAAATGTCACAATGCTAAATGTCAAAAATGAAAAGTGTCACCATGAAAAATGTCAAAAATGACAAATTTCAAGATGGCAAATGTCAAAGATGTCAAATGACAAATGTCACAATGCTAAATGTCAAAAATGAAAAGTGTCACCATGAAAAATGTCAAAAATAACAAATTTCAAGATGGCAAATGTCAAAGATGTCAAATGTCACAATGCTAGATGTTAAAAATGAAAAGTGTCACCATGAAAAATGTCAAAAATGACAAATTTCAAGATGGCAAATGTCACAATGCTAAATGTCAAAAATGATAAGTGTCACCATGAAAAATGTCAAAAATGACAAATTTCAAGATGGCAAATGTCCAAGATGTCAAATGTCACAATGCTAAATGTCAAAAATGACAAATTTCAAGATGGCAAATGTCAAAGATGTCAAATGACAAATGTCACAATGCTAAATGTCAAAAATGAAAAGTGTCACCATGAAAAATGTCAAAAATGACAAATTTCAAGATGGCAAATGTCAAAGATGTCAAATGGCAAATGTCACAATGCTAAATGTCAAAAATGAAAAGTGTCACCATGAAAAATGTCAAAAATAACAAATTTCAATATGGCAAATGTCAAAGATGTCAAATGACAAATGTCACAATGCTAAATGTCAAAAATGAAAAGTGTCACCATGAAAAATGTCAAAAATGACAAATTTCAAGATGGCAAATGTCAAAGATGTCAAATGACAAATGTCACAATGCTTAATGTAAAAAATGAAAAGTGTCACCATAAAAAATGTCAAAAATGACAAATTTCAAGATGGCAAATGTCAAAGATGTCAAATGACAAATGTCACAATGCTAAATGTCAAAAATGAAAAGTGTCACCATGAAAAATGTCAAAAATGACAAATTTCAAGATGGCAAATGTCAAAGATGTCAAATGACAAATGTCACAATGCTAAATGTCAAAAATGAAAAGTGTCACCATAAAAAATGTCAAAAATGACAAATTTCAAAATATCAAATGTCAAAACTGACAAATGTCACAATGCTAAATGTCAAAAATGATAAGTGTCACCATGAAAAATGTCAAAAATGACAAATTTTAAGATGGCAAATGTCCAAGATGTCAAATGACAAATGTCACAATGCTAAATGTCAAAAATAAAAAGTGTCACCATAAAAAATGTCAAAAATGACAAATTTCAAGATGGCAAATGTCAAAGATGTCAAATGACAAATGTCACAATGCTAAATGTCAAAAATGAAAAGTGTCAAAAATGACAAATTTCAAGATGGCAAATGTCTAAGATGTCAAATGACAAATGTCACAATGCTAAATGTCAAAAATGAAAAGTGTCACCGTGAAAAATGTCAAAAATGACAAATTTCAAGATGGCAAATGTCAAAGATGTCAAATGACAAATGTCACAATGCTAAATGTCAAAAATGAAAAGTGTCACCATGAAAAATGTCAAAAATGACAAATGTCAAAGATGTCAAATGTCAAATGTCACAATGCTAAGTGTCAAAAATGAAAAGTGTTCCCATGAAAAATGTCAATAATGACAAATTTCAAGATGGCAAATGTCAAAGATGTCAAATGACAAATGTTACAATGCTAAATGTCAAAAATGAAAAGTGTCACCATGAAAAATGTCAAAAATGACAAATTTCAAGATGGCAAATGTCAAAGATGTCGAATATGACAAATGTCACAATGCTAAATGTCAAAAATGAAAAGTGTCATCATGAAAAATGTTAAAAATGACAAATTTCAAGATGGCAAATGTCAAAGATGTTAAATGACAAATGTCACAATGCTGAATGTCAAAAATGAAAAGTGTCACCATGAAAAATGTCAAAAATGACAAATTTCAAGATGGCAAATGTCAAAGATGTCAAATGACAAATGTCACAATGCTAAATGTCAAAAATGAAAAGTGTCACCATGAAAAATGTCAAAAATGACAAATTTCAAGATGGCAAATGTCAAAGATGTCGAATATGACAAATGTCACAATGCTAAATGTCAAAAATGAAAAGTGTCACCATGAAAAATATTAAAAATGACAAATTTCAAGATGGCAAATGTCAAAGATGTTAAATGACAAATGTCACAATGCTAAATGTCAAAAATGAAAAGTGTCACCATGAAAAATGTCAAAAATGACAAATTTCAAGATGGCAAATGTCAAAGATGTCAAATGACAAATGTCACAATGCTAAATGTCAAAAATGAAAAGTGTCACCATGAAAAATGTCAAAAATAACAAATTTCAAGATGGCAAATATCAAAGATGTCAAATGACAAATGTCACAATGCTAAATGTCAAAAATGAAAAGTGTCACCATGAAAAATGTCAAAAATGACAAATTTCAAGATGGCAAATGTCAAAGATGTCAAATGACAAATATCACAATGCTAAATGTCAAAAATGAAAAGTGTCACCATGAAAAATGTCAAAAATGACAAATTTCAAGATGGCAAATGTCAAAGATGTCAAATGACATATATTATGTCACAATGCTAAATGTCAAAAATGAAAAGTGTCAAAAATGAAAAATTTCAAGATCGCAAATGTCAAATGACAAATGTCACAATGCTAAATGTCAAAAATGAAAAGTGTCACCATGAAAAATGTCAAAAATGACAAATTTCACGATGGCAAATGTCAAAACTGACAAATGTCACAATGCTAAATGTCAAAAATGATAAGTGTCACCATGAAAAATGTCAAAAATGACAAATTTCAAGATGGCAAATGTCCAAGATGTCAAATGACGAATGTCACAATGCTAAATGTCAAAAATGACAAATTTCAAGATGGCAAATGTCAAAGATGTCAAATGACAAATGTCACAATGCTAAATGTCAAAAATGAAAAGTGTCACCATGAAAAATGTCAAAAATGACAAATTTCAAGATGGCAAATGTCAAAGATGTCAAATGACAAATGTCACAATGCTAAATGTGAAAAATGAAAAGTGTCACCATGAAAAATGTCCAAAATAACAAATTTCAAGATGGCAAATGTCAAAGATGTCAAATGACAAATGTCACAATGCTAAATGTCAAAAATGAAAAGTGTCACCATGAAAAATGTCAAAAATGACAAATTTCAAGATGGCAAATGTCAAAGATGTCAAATGACAAATGTCACAATGCTAAATGTCAAAAATGAAAAGTGTCACCATGAAAAATGTCAAAAATCACAAATTTCAAGATGGCAAATATCAAAGATGTCGAATATGACAAATGTCACAATGCTAAATGTCAAAAATGAAAAGTGTCACCATGAAAAATGTCAAAAATGACAAATTTCAAGATGGCAAATGTCAAAGATGTCAAATGACAAATGTCACAATGCTAAATGTCAAAAATGACAAATTTCAAGATGGCAAATGTCAAAGATGTCAAATGACAAATGTTACAATGCTAAATGTCAAAAATGACAAATTTCAAGATGTCAAATAACAAATGTCACAATGCTAAATGTCAAAAATGAAAAGTGTCACCATGAAAAATGTCAAAAATAACAAATTTCAAGATGGCAAATGTCAAAGATGTCAAATGTCACAATGCTAAATGTCAAAAATGAAAAGTGTCACCATGAAAAATGTCAAATATGACAAATTTTAAGATGGCAAATGTTAAAACTGACAAATGTCACAATGCTAAATGTCAAAAATGATAAGTGTCACCATGAAAAATGTCAAAAATGACAAATTTCAAGATGGCAAATGTCCAAGATGTCAAATGACGAATGTCACAATGCTAAATGTCAAAAATGACAAATTTCAAGATGGCAAATGTCAAAGATGTCAAATGACAAATGTCACAATGCTAAATGTCAAAAATGAAAAGTGTCACCATGAAAAATGTCAAAAATGACAAATTTCAAGATGGCAAATGTCAAAGATGTCAAATGACAAATGTCACAATGCTAAATGTCAAAAATGAAAAGTGTCACCATGAAAAATGTCAAAAATAACAAATTTCAAGATGGCAAATGTCAAAGATGTCAAATGACAAATGTCACAATGCTAAATGTCAAAAATGAAAAGTGTCACCATAAAAAATGTCAAAAATGACAAATTTCAAGATGGCAAATGTCAAAGATGTCAAATGACAAATGTCACAATGCTAAATGTCAAAAATGAAAAGTGTCAAAAATGACAAATTTCAAGATGGCAAATGTCTAAGATGTCAAATGACAAATGTCACAATGCTAAATGTCAAAAATGAAAAGTGTCACCGTGAAAAATGTCAAAAATGACAAATTTCAAGATGGCAAATGTCAAAGATGTCAAATGACAAATGTCACAATGCTAAATGTCAAAAATGAAAAGTGTCACCATGAAAAATGTCAAAAATGACAAATTTCAAGATGGCAAATGTCAAAGATGTCAAATGTCAAATGTGACAATGCTAAGTGTCAAAAATGAAAAGTGTTCCCATGAAAAATGTCAATAATGACAAATTTCAAGATGGCAAATGTCAAAGATGTCAAATGACAAATGTTACAATGCTAAATGTCAAAAATGAAAAGTGTCACCATGAAAAATGTCAAAAATGACAAATTTCAAGATGGCAAATGTCAAAGATGTCGAATATGACAAATGTCACAATGCTAAATGTCAAAAATGAAAAGTGTCATCATGAAAAATGTTAAAAATGACAAATTTCAAGATGGCAAATGTCAAAGATGTTAAATGACAAATGTCACAATGCTGAATGTCAAAAATGAAAAGTGTCACCATGAAAAATGTCAAAAATGACAAATTTCAAGATGGCAAATGTCAAAGATGTCAAATGACAAATGTCACAATGCTAAATGTCAAAAATGAAAAGTGTCACCATGAAAAATGTCAAAAATGACAATTTTCAAGATGGCAAATGTCAAAGATGTCGAATATGACAAATGTCACAATGCTAAATGTCAAAAATGAAAAGTGTCACCATGAAAAATATTAAAAATGACAAATTTCAAGATGGCAAATGTCAAAGATGTTAAATGACAAATGTCACAATGCTAAATGTCAAAAATGAAAAGTGTCACCATGAAAAATGTCAAAAATGACAAATTTCAAGATGGCAAATGTCAAAGATGTCAAATGACAAATGTCACAATGCTAAATGTCAAAAATGAAAAGTGTCACCATGAAAAATGTCAAAAATAACAAATTTCAAGATGGCAAATATCAAAGATGTCAAATGACAAATGTCACAATGCTAAATGTCAAAAATGAAAAGTGTCACCATGAAAAATGTCAAAAATGACAAATTTCAAGATGGCAAATGTCAAAGATGTCAAATGACAAATATCACAATGCTAAATGTCAAAAATGAAAAGTGTCACCATGAAAAATGTCAAAAATGACAAATTTCAAGATGGCAAATGTCAAAGATGTCAAATGACATATATTATGTCACAATGCTAAATGTCAAAAATGAAAAGTGTCAAAAATGAAAAATTTCAAGATCGCAAATGTCAAATGACAAATGTCACAATGCTAAATGTCAAAAATGAAAAGTGTCACCATGAAAAATGTCAAAAATGACAAATTTCAAGATGGCAAATGTCAAAACTGACAAATGTCACAATGCTAAATGTCAAAAATGATAAGTGTCACCATGAAAAATGTCAAAAATGACAAATTTCAAGATGGCAAATGTCCAAGATGTCAAATGACGAATGTCACAATGCTAAATGTCAAAAATGACAAATTTCAAGATGGCAAATGTCAAAGATGTCAAATGACAAATTTCAAGATGGCAAATGTCAAAGATGTCAAATGACAAATGTCACAATGCTAAATGTCAAAAATGAAAAGTGTCACCATGAAAAATGTCAAAAATGACAAATTTCAAGATGGCAAATGTCAAAGATGTCAAATGACAAATGTCACAATGCTAAATGTCAAAAATGAAAAGTGTCACCATGAAAAATGTCCAAAATAACAAATTTCAAGATGGCAAATGTCAAAGATGTCAAATGACAAATGTCACAATGCTAAATGTCAAAAATGAAAAGTGTCACCATGAAAAATGTCAAAAATGACAAATTTCAAGATGGCAAATGTCAAAGATGTCAAATGACAAATGTCACAATGCTAAATGTCAAAAATGAAAAGTGTCACCATGAAAAATGTCAAAAATCACAAATTTCAAGATGGCAAATATCAAAGATGTCGAATATGACAAATGTCACAATGCTAAATGTCAAAAATGAAAAGTGTCACCATGAAAAATGTCAAAAATGACAAATTTCAAGATGGCAAATGTCAAAGATGTCAAATGACAAATGTCACAATGCTAAATGTCAAAAATGACAAATTTCAAGATGGCAAATGTCAAAGATGTCAAATGACAAATGTTACAATGCTAAATGTCAAAAATGACAAATTTCAAGATGACAAATGTCAAAGATGTCAAATAACAAATGTCACAATGCTAAATGTCAAAAATGAAAAGTGTCACCATGAAAAATGTCAAAAATAACAAATTTCAAGATGGCAAATGTCAAAGATGTCAAATGACAAATGTCACAATGCTAAATGTCAAAAATGAAAAGTGTCACCATGAAAAATGTCAAAAATGACAAATTTTAAGATGGCAAATGTCAAAACTGACAAATGTCACAATGCTAAATGTCAAAAATGATAAGTGTCACCATGAAAAATGTCAAAAATGACAAATTTCAAGATGGCAAATGTCCAAGATGTCAAATGACGAATGTCACAATGCTAAATGTCAAAAATGACAAATTTCAAGATGGCAAATGTCAAAGATGTCAAATGACAAATGTCACAATGCTAAATGTCAAAAATGAAAAGTGTCACCATGAAAAATGTCAAAAATGACAAATTTCAAGATGGCAAATGTCAAAGATGTCAAATGACAAATGTCACAATGCTAAATGTCAAAAATGAAAAGTGTCACCATGAAAAATGTCAAAAATAACAAATTTCAAGATGGCAAATGTCAAAGATGTCAAATGACAAATGTCACAATGCTAAATGTCAAAAATGAAAAGTGTCACCATGAAAAATGTCAAAACTGACAAATTTCAAGATGGCAAATGTCAAAGATGTCAAATGACAAATGTCACAATGCTAAATGTCAAAAATGAAAAGTGTCACCATGAAAAATGTCAAAAATGACAAATTTCAAGATGGCAAATGTCAAAGATGTCGAATATGACAAATGTCACAATGCTAAATGTCAAAAATGAAAAGTGTCACCATGAAAAATGTTAAAAATGACAAATTTCAAGATGGCAAATGTCAAAGATGTTAAATGACAAATGTCACAATGCTAAATGTCAAAAATGAAAAGTGTCACCATGAAAAATGTCAAAAATGACAAATTTCAAGATGGCAAATGTCAAAGATGTCAAATGACAAATGTCACAATGCTAAATGTCAAAAATGAAAAGTGTCACCATGAAAAATGTCAAAAATGACAAATTTCAAGATGGCAAATGTCAAAGATGTCGAATATGACAAATGTCACAATGCTAAATGTCAAAAATGAAAAGTGTCACCATGAAAAATGTTAAAAATGACAAATTTCAAGATGGCAAATGTCAAAGATGTTAAATGACAAATGTCACAATGCTAAATGTCAAAAATGAAAAGTGTCACCATGAAAAATGTCAAAAATGACAAATTTCAAGATGGCAAATGTCAAAGATGTCAAATGACAAATGTCACAATGCTAAATGTCAAAAATGAAAAGTGTCACCATGAAAAATGTCAAAAATGACAAATTTCAAGATGGCAAATGTCAAAGATGTCAAATGACAAATGTCACAATGCTAAATGTCAAAAATGAAAAGTGTCACCATGAAAAATGTCAAAAATGACAAATTTCAAGATGGCAAATGTCAAAGATGTCGAATATGACAAATGTCACAATGCTAAATGTCAAAAATGAAAAGTGTCACCATGAAAAATGTTAAAAATAACAAATTTCAAGATGGCAAATGTCAAAGATGTCAAATGACAAATGTCACAATGCTAAATGTCAAAAATGAAAAGTGTCACCATGAAAAATGTCAAAAATGCCAAATTTCAAGATGGCAAATATCAAAGATGTCAAATGACAAATGTCACAATGCTAAATGTCAAAAATGAAAAGTGTCACCATGAAAAATGTCAAAAATGACAAATTTCAAGATGGCAAATGTCAAAGATGTCGAATATGACAAATGTCACAATGCTAAATGTCAAAAATGAAAAGTGTCACCATGAAAAATGTTAAAAATGACAAATTTCAAGATGGCAAATGTCAAAGATGTTAAATGACAAATGTCACAATGCTAAATGTCAAAAATGAAAAGTGTCACCATGAAAAATGTCAAAAATGACAAATTTCAAGATGGCAAATGTCAAAGATGTCAAATGACAAATGTCACAATGCTAAATGTCAAAAATGAAAAGTGTCACCATGAAAAATGTCAAAAATAACAAATTTCAAGATGGCAAATATCAAAGATGTCAAATGACAAATGTCACAATGCTAAATGTCAAAAATGAAAAGTGTCACCATGAAAAATGTTAAAAATGACAAATTTCAAGATGGCAAATGTCAAAGATGTTAAATGACAAATGTCACAATGCTAAATGTCAAAAATGAAAAGTGTCACCATGAAAAATGTCAAAAATGACAAATTTCAAGATGGCAAATGTCAAAGATGTCAAATGACAAATGTCACAATGCTAAATGTCAAAAATGAAAAGTGTCACCATGAAAAATGTCAAAAATAACAAATTTCAAGATGGCAAATATCAAAGATGTCAAATGACAAATGTCACAATGCTAAATGTCAAAAATGAAAAGTGTCACCATGAAAAATGTCAAAAATGACAAATTTCAAGATGGCAAATGTCAAAGATGTCAAATGACAAATATCACAATGCTAAATGTCAAAAATGAAAAGTGTCACCATGAAAAATGTCAAAAATGACAAATTTCAAGATGGCAAATGTCAAAGATGTCAAATGACATATATTATGTCACAATGCTAAATGTCAAAAATGAAAAGTGTCAAAAATGAAAAATTTCAAGATCGCAAATGTCAAATGACAAATGTCACAATGCTAAATGTCAAAAATGAAAAGTGTCACCATGAAAAATGTCGAAAATGACAAATTTCAAGATGGCAAATGTCAAAACTGACAAATGTCACAATGCTAAATGTCAAAAATGATAAGTGTCACCATGAAAAATGTCAAAAATGACAAATTTCAAGATGGCAAATGTCCAAGATGTCAAATGACGAATGTCACAATGCTAAATGTCAAAAATGACAAATTTCAAGATGGCAAATGTCAAAGATGTCAAATGACAAATTTCAAGATGGCAAATGTCAAAGATGGCAAATGTCAAAGATGTCAAATGACAAATGTCACAATGCTAAATGTCAAAAATGAAAAGTGTCACCATGAAAACTGTCAAAAATGACAAATTTCAAGATGGCAAATGTCAAAGATGTCAAATGACAAATGTCACAATGCTAAATGTCAAAAATGAAAAGTGTCACCATGAAAAATGTCCAAAATAACAAATTTCAAGATGGCAAATGTCAAAGATGTCAAATGACAAATGTCACAATGCTAAATGTCAAAAATGAAAAGTGTCACCATGAAAAATGTCAAAAATGACAAATTTCAAGATGGCAAATGTCAAAGATGTCAAATGACAAATGTCACAATGCTAAATGTCAAAAATGAAAAGTGTCACCATGAAAAATGTCAAAAATCACAAATTTCAAGATGGCAAATATCAAAGATGTCGAATATGACAAATGTCACAATGCTAAATGTCAAAAATGAAAAGTGTCACCATGAAAAATGTCAAAAATGACAAATTTCAAGATGGCAAATGTCAAAGATGTCAAATGACAAATGTCACAATGCTAAATGTCAAAAATGACAAATTTCAAGATGGCAAATGTCAAAGATGTCAAATGACAAATGTTACAATGCTAAATGTCAAAAATGACAAATTTCAAGATAACAAATGTCAAAGATGTCAAATAACAAATGTCACAATGCTAAATGTCAAAAATGAAAAGTGTCACCATGAAAAATGTCAAAAATAACAAATTTCAAGATGGCAAATGTCAAAGATGTCAAATGACAAATGTCACAATGCTAAATGTCAAAAATGAAAAGTGTCACCATGAAAAATGTCAAAAATGACAAATTTTAAGATGGCAAATGTCAAAACTGACAAATGTCACAATGCTAAATGTCAAAAATGATAAGTGTCACCATGAAAAATGTCAAAAATGACAAATTTCAAGATGGCAAATGTCCAAGATGTCAAATGACGAATGTCACAATGCTAAATGTCAAAAATGACAAATTTCAAGATGGCAAATGTCAAAGATGTCAAATGACAAATGTCACAATGCTAAATGTGAAAAATGAAAAGTGTCACCATGAAAAATGTCCAAAATAACAAATTTCAAGATGGCAAATGTCAAAGATGTCAAATGACAAATGTCACAATGCTAAATGTCAAAAATGAAAAGTGTCACCATGAAAAATGTCAAAAATGACAAATTTCAAGATGGCAAATGTCAAAGATGTCAAATGACAAATGTCACAATGCTAAATGTCAAAAATGAAAAGTGTCACCATGAAAAATGTCAAAAATCACAAATTTCAAGATGGCAAATATCAAAGATGTCGAATATGACAAATGTCACAATGCTAAATGTCAAAAATGAAAAGTGTCACCATGAAAAATGTCAAAAATGACAAATTTCAAGATGGCAAATGTCAAAGATGTCAAATGACAAATGTCACAATGCTAAATGTCAAAAATGACAAATTTCAAGATGGCAAATGTCAAAGATGTCAAATGACAAATGTTACAATGCTAAATGTCAAAAATGACAAATTTCAAGATGTCAAATAACAAATGTCACAATGCTAAATGTCAAAAATGAAAAGTGTCACCATGAAAAATGTCAAAAATAACAAATTTCAAGATGGCAAATGTCAAAGATGTCAAATGTCACAATGCTAAATGTCAAAAATGAAAAGTGTCACCATGAAAAATGTCAAAAATGACAAATTTTAAGATGGCAAATGTTAAAACTGACAAATGTCACAATGCTAAATGTCAAAAATGATAAGTGTCACCATGAAAAATGTCAAAAATGACAAATTTCAAGATGGCAAATGTCCAAGATGTCAAATGACGAATGTCACAATGCTAAATGTCAAAAATGACAAATTTCAAGATGGCAAATGTCAAAGATGTCAAATGACAAATGTCACAATGCTAAATGTCAAAAATGAAAAGTGTCACCATGAAAAATGTCAAAAATGACAAATTTCAAGATGGCAAATGTCAAAGATGTCAAATGACAAATGTCACAATGCTAAATGTCAAAAATGAAAAGTGTCACCATGAAAAATGTCAAAAATAACAAATTTCAAGATGGCAAATGTCAAAGATGTCAAATGACAAATGTCACAATGCTAAATGTCAAAAATGAAAAGTGTCACCATAAAAAATGTCAAAAATGACAAATTTCAAGATGGCAAATGTCAAAGATGTCAAATGACAAATGTCACAATGCTAAATGTCAAAAATGAAAAGTGTCAAAAATGACAAATTTCAAGATGGCAAATGTCTAAGATGTCAAATGACAAATGTCACAATGCTAAATGTCAAAAATGAAAAGTGTCACCGTGAAAAATGTCAAAAATGACAAATTTCAAGATGGCAAATGTCAAAGATGTCAAATGACAAATGTCACAATGCTAAATGTCAAAAATGAAAAGTGTCACCATGAAAAATGTCAAAAATGACAAATTTCAAGATGGCAAATGTCAAAGATGTCAAATGTCAAATGTCACAATGCTAAGTGTCAAAAATAAAAAGTGTTCCCATGAAAAATGTCAATAATGACAAATTTCAAGATGGCAAATGTCAAAGATGTCAAATGACAAATGTTACAATGCTAAATGTCAAAAATGAAAAGTGTCACCATGAAAAATGTCAAAAATGACAAATTTCAAGATGGCAAATGTCAAAGATGTCGAATATGACAAATGTCACAATGCTAAATGTCAAAAATGAAAAGTGTCACCATGAAAAATATTAAAAATGACAAATTTTAAGATGGCAAATGTCAAAGATGTTAAATGACAAATGTCACAATGCTAAATGTCAAAAATGAAAAGTGTCACCATGAAAAATGTCAAAAATGACAAATTTCAAGATGGCAAATGTCAAAGATGTCAAATGACAAATGTCACAATGCTAAATGTCAAAAATGAAAAGTGTCACCATGAAAAATGTCAAAAATAACAAATTTCAAGATGGCAAATATCAAAGATGTCAAATGACAAATGTCACAATGCTAAATGTCAAAAATGAAAAGTGTCACCATGAAAAATGTCAAAAATGACAAATTTCAAGATGGCAAATGTCAAAGATGTCAAATGACAAATATCACAATGCTAAATGTCAAAAATGAAAAGTGTCACCATGAAAAATGTCAAAAATGACAAATTTCAAGATGGCAAATGTCAAAGATGTCAAATGACATATATTATGTCACAATGCTAAATGTCAAAAATGAAAAGTGTCAAAAATGAAAAATTTCAAGATCGCAAATGTCAAATGACAAATGTCACAATGCTAAATGTCAAAAATGAAAAGTGTCACCATGAAAAATGTCAAAAATGACAAATTTCAAGATGGCAAATGTCAAAACTGACAAATGTCACAATGCTAAATGTCAAAAATGATAAGTGTCACCATGAAAAATGTCAAAAATGACAAATTTCAAGATGGCAAATGTCCAAGATGTCAAATGACGAATGTCACAATGCTAAATGTCAAAAATGACAAATTTCAAGATGGCAAATGTCAAAGATGTCAAATGACAAATTTCAAGATGGCAAATGTCAAAGATGTCAAATGACAAATGTCACAATGCTAAATGTCAAAAATGAAAAGTGTCACCATGAAAAATGTCAAAAATGACAAATTTCAAGATGGCAAATGTCAAAGATGTCAAATGACAAATGTCACAATGCTAAATGTCAAAAATGAAAAGTGTCACCATGAAAAATGTCCAAAATAACAAATTTCAAGATGGCAAATGTCAAAGATGTCAAATGACAAATGTCACAATGCTAAATGTCAAAAATGAAAAGTGTCACCCTGAAAAATGTCAAAAATGACAAATTTCAAGATGGCAAATGTCAAAGATGTCAAATGACAAATGTCACAATGCTAAATGTCAAAAATGAAAAGTGTCACCATAAAAAATGTCAAAAATCACAAATTTCAAGATGGCAAATATCAAAGATGTCGAATATGACAAATGTCACAATGCTAAATGTCAAAAATGAAAAGTGTCACCATGAAAAATGTCAAAAATGACAAATTTCAAGATGGCAAATGTCAAAGATGTCAAATGACAAATGTCACAATGCTAAATGTCAAAAATGACAAATTTCAAGATGGCAAATGTCAAAGATGTCAAATGACAAATGTTACAATGCTAAATGTCAAAAATGACAAATTTCAAGATGACAAATGTCAAAGATGTCAAATAACAAATGTCACAATGCTAAATGTCAAAAATGAAAAGTGTCACCATGAAAAATGTCAAAAATAACAAATTTCAAGATGGCAAATGTCAAAGATGTCAAATGACAAATGTCACAATGCTAAATGTCAAAAATGAAAATTGTCACCATGAAAAATGTCAAAAATGACAAATTTTAAGATGGCAAATGTCAAAACTGACAAATGTCACAATGCTAAATGTCAAAAATGATAAGTGTCACCATGAAAAATGTCAAAAATGACAAATTTCAAGATGGCAAATGTCCAAGATGTCAAATGACGAATGTCACAATGCTAAATGTCAAAAATGACAAATTTCAAGATGGCAAATGTCAAAGATGTCAAATGACAAATGTCACAATGCTAAATGTCAAAAATGAAAAGTGTCACCATGAAAAATGTCAAAAATGACAAATTTCAAGATGGCAAATGTCAAAGATGTCAAATGACAAATGTCACAATGCTAAATGTCAAAAATGAAAAGTGTCACCATGAAAAATGTCAAAAATAACAAATTTCAAGATGGCAAATGTCAAAGATGTCAAATGACAAATGTCACAATGCTAAATGTCAAAAATGAAAAGTGTCACCATGAAAAATGTCAAAAATGACAAATTTCAAGATGGCAAATGTCAAAGATGTCAAATGACAAATGTCACAATGCTAAATGTCAAAAATGAAAAGTGTCACCATGAAAAATGTCAAAAATGACAAATTTCAAGATGGCAAATGTCAAAGATGTCGAATATGACAAATGTCACAATGCTAAATGTCAAAAATGAAAAGTGTCACCATGAAAAATGTTAAAAATGACAAATTTCAAGATGGCAAATGTCAAAGATGTTAAATGACAAATGTCACAAGGCTAAATGTCAAAAATGAAAAGTGTCACCATGAAAAATGTCAAAAATGACAAATTTCAAGATGGCAAATGTCAAAGATGTCAAATGACAAATGTCACAATGCTAAATGTCAAAAATGAAAAGTGTCACCATGAAAAATGTCAAAAATGACAAATTTCAAGATGGCAAATGTTAAAGATGTCGAATATGACAAATGTCACAATGCTAAATGTCAAAAATGAAAAGTGTCACCATGAAAAATGTTAAAAATGACAAATTTCAAGATGGCAAATGTCAAAGATGTTAAATGACAAATGTCACAATGCTAAATGTCAAAAATGAAAAGTGTCACCATGAAAAATGTCAAAAATGACAAATTTCAAGATGGCAAATGTCAAAGATGTCAAATGACAAATGTCACAATGCTAAATGTCAAAAATGAAAAGTGTCACCATGAAAAATGTCAAAAATGACAAATTTCAAGATGGCAAATGTCAAAGATGTCAAATGACAAATGTCACAATGCTAAATGTCAAAAATGAAAAGTGTCACCATGAAAAATGTCAAAAATGACAAATTTCAAGATGGCAAATGTCAAAGATGTCGAATATGACAAATGTCACAATGCTAAATGTCAAAAATGAAAAGTGTCACCATGAAAAATGTTAAAAATGACAAATTTCAAGATGGCAAATGTCAAAGATGTCAAATGACAAATGTCACAATGCTAAATGTCAAAAATGAAAAGTGTCACCATGAAAAATGTCAAAAATGCCAAATTTCAAGATGGCAAATATCAAAGATGTCAAATGACAAATGTCACAATGCTAAATGTCAAAAATGAAAAGTGTCACCATGAAAAATGTCAAAAATGACAAATTTCAAGATGGCAAATGTCAAAGATGTCGAATATGACAAATGTCACAATGCTAAATGTCAAAAATGAAAAGTGTCACCATGAAAAATGTTAAAAATGACAAATTTCAAGATGGCAAATGTCAAAGATGTTAAATGACAAATGTCACAATGCTAAATGTCAAAAATGAAAAGTGTCACCATGAAAAATGTCAAAAATGACAAATTTCAAGATGGCAAATGTCAAAGATGTCAAATGACAAATGTCACAATGCTAAATGTCAAAAATGAAAAGTGTCACCATGAAAAATGTCAAAAATAACAAATTTCAAGATGGCAAATATCAAAGATGTCAAATGACAAATGTCACAATGCTAAATGTCAAAAATGAAAAGTGTCACCATGAAAAATGTTAAAAATGACAAATTTCAAGATGGCAAATGTCAAAGATGTTAAATGACAAATGTCACAATGCTAAATGTCAAAAATGAAAAGTGTCACCATGAAAAATGTCAAAAATGACAAATTTCAAGATGGCAAATGTCAAAGATGTCAAATGACAAATGTCACAATGCTAAATGTCAAAAATGAAAAGTGTCACCATGAAAAATGTCAAAAATAACAAATTTCAAGATGGCAAATATCAAAGATGTCAAATGACAAATGTCACAATGCTAAATGTCAAAAATGAAAAGTGTCACCATGAAAAATGTCAAAAATGACAAATTTTAAGATGGCAAATGTCAAAGATGTCAAATGACAAATATCACAATGCTAAATGTCAAAAATGAAAAGTGTCACCATGAAAAATGTCAAAAATGACAAATTTCAAGATGGCAAATGTCAAAGATGTCAAATGACATATATTATGTCACAATGCTAAATGTCAAAAATGAAAAGTGTCAAAAATGAAAAATTTCAAGATCGCAAATGTCAAATGACAAATGTCACAATGCTAAATGTCAAAAATGAAAAGTGTCACCATGAAAAATGTCGAAAATGACAAATTTCAAGATGGCAAATGTCAAAACTGACAAATGTCACAATGCTAAATGTCAAAAATGATAAGTGTCACCATGAAAAATGTCAAAAATGACAAATTTCAAGATGGCAAATGTCCAAGATGTCAAATGACGAATGTCACAATGCTAAATGTCAAAAATGACAAATTTCAAGATGGCAAATGTCAAAGATGTCAAATGACAAATTTCAAGATGGCAAATGTCAATGATGGCAAATGTCAAAGATGTCAAATGACAAATGTCACAATGCTAAATGTCAAAAATGAAAAGTGTCACCATGAAAACTGTCAAAAATGACAAATTTCAAGATGGCAAATGTCAAAGATGTCAAATGACAAATGTCACAATGCTAAATGTCAAAAATGAAAAGTGTCACCATGAAAAATGTCCAAAATAACAAATTTCAAGATGGCAAATGTCAAAGATGTCAAATGACAAATGTCACAATGCTAAATGTCAAAAATGAAAAGTGTCACCATGAAAAATGTCAAAAATGACAAATTTCAAGATGGCAAATGTCAAAGATGTCAAATGACAAATGTCACAATGCTAAATGTCAAAAATGAAAAGTGTCACCATGAAAAATGTCAAAAATCACAAATTTCAAGATTGCAAATATCAAAGATGTCGAATATGACAAATGTCACAATGCTAAATGTCAAAAATAAAAAGTGTCACCATGAAAAATGTCAAAAATGACAAATTTCAAGATGGCAAATGTCAAAGATGTCAAATGACAAATGTCACAATGCTAAATGTCAAAAATGATAAATTTCAAGATGGCAAATGTCAAAGATGTCAAATGACAAATGTTACAATGCTAAATGTCAAAAATGACAAATTTCAAGATGACAAATGTCAAAGATGTCAAATAACAAATGTCACAATGCTAAATGTCAAAAATGAAAAGTGTCACCATGAAAAATGTCAAAAATAACAAATTTCAAGATGGCAAATGTCAAAGATGTCAAATGACAAATGTCACAATGCTAAATGTCAAAAATGAAAAGTGTCACCATGAAAAATGTCAAAAATGACAAATTTTAAGATGGCAAATGTCAAAACTGACAAATGTCACAATGCTAAATGTCAAAAATGATAAGTGTCACCATGAAAAATGTCAAAAATGACAAATTTCAAGATGGCAAATGTCCAAGATGTCAAATGACGAATGTCACAATGCTAAATGTCAAAAATGACAAATTTCAAGATGGCAAATGTCAAAGATGTCAAATGACAAATGCCACAATGCTAAATGTCAAAAATGAAAAGTGTCACCATGAAAAATGTCAAAAATGACAAATTTCAAGATGGCAAATGTCAAAGATGTCCAATGACAAATGTCACAATGCTAAATGTCAAAAATGAAAAGTGTCACCATGAAAAATGTCAAAAATAACAAATTTCAAGATGGCAAATGTCAAAGATGTCAAATGACAAATGTCACAATGCTAAATGTCAAAAATGAAAAGTGTCACCATGAAAAATGTCAAAAATGACAAATTTCAAGATGGCAAATGTCAAAGATGTCAAATGACAAATGTCACAATGCTAAATGTCAAAAATGAAGAGTGTCACCATGAAAAATGTCAAAAATGACAAATTTCAAGATGGCAAATGTCAAAGATGTCGAATATGACAAATGTCACCATGCTAAATGTCAAAAATGAAAAGTGTCACCATGAAAAATGTTAAAAATGACAAATTTCAAGATGGCAAATGTCAAAGATGTTAAATGACAAATGTCACAATGCTAAATGTCAAAAATGAAAAGTGTCACCATGAAAAATGTCAAAAATGACAAATTTCAAGATGGCAAATGTCAAAGATGTCAAATGACAAATGTCACAATGCTAAATGTCAAAAATGAAAAGTGTCACCATGAAAAATGTCAAAAATGACAAATTTCAAGATGGCAAATGTCAAAGATGTCGAATATGACAAATGTCACAATGCTAAATGTCAAAAATGAAAAGTGTCACCATGAAAAATGTTAAAAATGACAAATTTCAAGATGGCAAATGTCAAAGATGTTAAATGACAAATGTCAAAAATGAAAAGTGTCACCATGAAAAATGTTAAAAATGACAAATTTCAAGATGGCAAATGTCAAAGATGTCAAATGACAAATGTCACAATGCTAAATGTCAAAAATGAAAAGTGTCACTATGAAAAATGTCAAAAATAACAAATTTCAAGATGGCAAATATCAAAGATGTCAAACGACAAATGTCACAATGCTAAATGTCAAAAATGAAAAGTGTCACCATGAAAAATGTTAAAAATGACAAATTTCAAGATGGCAAATGTCAAAGATGTCAAATGACAAATGTCACAATGCTAAATGTCAAAAATGAAAAGTGTCACCATGAAAAATGTCAAAAATGACAAATTTCAAGATGGCAAATGTCAAAGATGTCAAATGACATATATTATGTCACAATGCTAAATGTCAAAAATGAAAAGTGTCAAAAATGAAAAATTTCAAGATGGCAAATGTCAAATGACAAATGTCACAATGCTAAATGTCAAAAATGAAAAGTGTCACCATGAAAAATGTCAAAAATGACAAATTTCAAGATGGCAAATGTCAAAATGCTAAATGTCAAAAATGATAAGTGTCACCATGAAAAATGTCAAAAATGACAAATTTCAAGATGGCAAATGTCCAAGATGTCAAATGACGAATGTCACAATGCTAAATGTCAAAAATGACAAATTTCAAGATAGCAAATGTCAAAGATGTCAAATGACAAATTTCAAGATGGCAAATGTCAAAGATGTCAAATGACAAATGTCACAATGCTAAATGTCAAAAATGAAAAGTGTCACCATGAAAAATGTCAAAAATGACAAATTTCAAGATGGCAAATGTCAAAGATGTCAAATGACAAATGTCACAATGCTAAATGTCAAAAATGAAAAGTGTCACCATGAAAAATGTCAAAAATAACAAATTTCAAGATGGCAAATGTCAAAGATGTCAAATGACAAATGTCACAATGCTAAATGTCAAAAATGAAAAGTGTCACCATGAAAAATGTCAAAAATGACAAATTTCAAGATGGCAAATGTCAAAGATGTCAAATGACAAATGTCACAATGCTAAATGTCAAAAATGAAAAGTGTCACCATGAAAAATGTCAAAAATCACAAATTTCAAGATGGCAAATATCAAAGATGTCGAATATGACAAATGTCACAATGCTAAATGTTAAAAATGAAAAGTGTCACCGTGAAAAATGTCAAAAATGACAAATTTCAAGATGGCAAATGTCAAAGATGTCAAATGACAAATGTCACAATGCTAAATGTCAAAAATGACAAATTTCAAGATGACAAATGTCAAAGATGTCAAATGACAAATGTTACAATGCTAAATGTCAAAAATGACAAATTTCAAGATGGCAAATGTCAAAGATGTCAAATAACAAATGTCACAATGCTAAATGTCAAAAATGAAAAGTGTCACCATGAAAAATGTCAAAAATAACAAATTTCAAGATGGCAAATGTCAAAGATGTCAAATGACAAATGTCACAATGCTAAATGTCAAAAATGAAAAGTGTCACCATGAAAAATGTCAAAAATGACAAATTTCAAGATGGCAAATGTCAAAGATGTCGAATATGACAAATGTCACAATGCTAAATGTCAAAAATGAAAAGTGTCACCATGAAAAATGTTAAAAATGACAAATTTCAAGATGGCAAATGTCAAAGATGTTAAATGACAAATGTCACAATGCTAAATGTCAAAAATGAAAAGTGTCACCATGAAAAATGTCAAAAATGACAAATTTCAAGATGGCAAATGTCAAAGATGTCAAATGACAAATGTCACAATGCTAAATGTCAAAAATGAAAAGTGTCACCATGAAAAATGTCAAAAATAACAAATTTCAAGATGGCAAATATCAAAGATGTCAAATGACAAATGTCACAATGCTAAATGTCAAAAATGAAAAGTGTCACCATGAAAAATGTCAAAAATGACAAATTTCAAGATGGCAAATGTCAAAGATGTCAAATGACAAATGTCACAATGCTAAATGTCAAAAATGAAAAGTGTCACCATGAAAAATGTCAAAAATGACAAATTTCAAGATGGCAAATATCAAAGATGTCAAATGACAAATATCACAATGCTAAATGTCAAAAATGAAAAGTGTCACCATGAAAAATGTCAAAAATGACAAATTTCAAGATGGCAAATCTCAAAGATGTCAAATGACATATATTATGTCACAATGCTAAATGTCAAAAATGAAAAGTGTCAAAAATGAAAAATTTCAAGATCGCAAATGTCAAATGACAAATGTCACAATGCTAAATGTCAAAAATGAAAAGTGTCACCATGAAAAATGTCAAAAATGACAAATTTCAAGATGGCAAATATCGAAGATGTCAAATGACAAATGTCACAATGCTAAATGTCAAAAATGAAAAGTGTCACCATGAAAAATGTCAAAAATGACAAATTTCAAGATGGCAAATGTCAAAGATGTTAAATGACAAATGTCACAATGCTAAATGTCAAAAATGAAAAGTGTCACCATAAAAAATGTCAAAAATGACAAATTTCAAGATGGCAAATATCAAAGATGTCAAATGACAAATGTCACAATGCTAAATGTCAAAAATGACAAATTTCAAGATGGCAAATGTCAAAGATGTCAAATGACAAATGTCACAATGCTAAATGTCAAAAATGAAAAGTGTCACCATGAAAAATGTCAAAAATCACAAATTTCAAGATGGCAAATGTCAAAGATGTCGAATATGACAAATGTCACAATGCTAAATGTCAAAAATGAAAAGTGGCACCATGAAAAATGTCAAAAATGACAAATTTCAAGATGGCAAATATCAAAGATGTCAAATGACAAATGTCACAATGCTAAATGTCAAAAATGACAAATTTCAAGATGGTAAATGTCAAAAATGTCAAATGACAAATGTCACAATGCTAAATGTCAAAAATGAAAAGTGTCACCATGAAAAATGTCAAAAATGACAAATTTCAAGATGGCAAATGTCAAAGATGTCAAATGACAAATGTCACAATGCTAAATGTCAAAAATGAAAAGTGACACCATGAAAAATGTCAAAAATAACAAATTTCAAGATGGCAAATGTCAAAGATGTCAAATGACAAATGTCACAATGCTAAATGTCAAAAATGAAAAGTGTCACCATGAAAAATGTCAAAAATGACAAATTTCAAGATGGCAAATGTCAAAGATGTCAAATAACAAATGTCACAATGCTAAATGTCAAAAATGAAAAGTGTCACCATGAAAAATGTCAAAAATAACAAATTTCAAGATGGCAAATATCAAAGATGTCAAATGACAAATGTCACAATGCTAAATGTCAAAAATGAAAAGTGTCACCATGAAAAATGTCAAAAATAACAAATTTCATGATGGAAAATGTCAAAGATGTCAAATGACAAATGTCACAATGCTAAATGTCAAAAATGAAAAGTGTCACCATGAAAAATGTCAAAAATGACAAATTTCAAGATGGCAAATGTCGAAAATGTCAAATAACAAATGTCACAATGCTAAATGTCAAAAATGAAAAATGTCACCATGAAAAATGTCAAAAATAACAAATTTCAAGATGGCAAATGTCAAAGATGTCAAATGACAAATGTCACAATGCTAAATGTCAAAAATGACAAATTTCAAGATGGCAAATGTCAAAAATGTCAAATGACAAATGTCACAATGCTAAATGTCAAAAATGAAAAGTGTCTCCATGAAAAATGTCAAAAATGACAAATTTCAAGATGGCAAATGTCAAAGATGTCAAATGACAAATGTCACAATGCTAAATGTCAAAAATGAAAATTGTCACCATGAAAAATGTCAAAAATAACAAATTTCAAGATTGCAAATGTCAAAGATGTCAAATGACAAATGCCACAATGCTAAATGTCAATAATGAAAAGTGTCACCATGAAAAATGTCAAAAATGACAAATTTCAAGATGGCAAATGTCAAAGATGTCAAATAACAAATGTCACAATGCTAAATGTCAAAAATGAAAAGTGTCACCATGAAAAATGTCAAAAATAACAAATTTCAAGATGGCAAATGTCAAAGATGTCAAATGACAAATGTCACAATGCTAAATGTCAAAAATAAAAAGTGTCACCATGAAAAATGTCAAAAATGACAAATTTCAAGATGGCAAATGTCAAAACTGACAAATGTCACAATGCTAAATGTCAAAAATGATAAGTGTCACCATGAAAAATGTCAAAAATGACAAATTTCAAGATGGCAAATGTCCAAGATGTCAAATGACGAATGTCACAATGCTAAATGTCAAAAATGACAAATTTCAAGATGGCAAATGTCAAAGATGTCAAATGACAAATGTCACAATGCTAAATGTCAAAAATGAAAAGTGTAACCATGAAAAATGTCAAAAATGACAAATTTCAAGATGGCAAATGTCAAAGATGTCAAAGGACAAATGTCACAATGCTAAATGTCAAAAATGAAAAGTGTCACCATGAAAAATGTCAAAAATAACAAATTTCAAGATGGCAAATGTCAAAGATGTCAAATGACAAATGTCACAATGCTAAATGTGAAAAATGAAAAGTGTCACCATGAAAAATGTCAAAAATGACAAATTTCAAGATGGCAAATGTCAAAGATGTCAAATGACAAATGTCACAATGCTAAATGTCAAAAATGAAAAGTGTCACCATGAAAAATGTCAAAAATCACAAATTTCAAAATGGCAAATGTCAAAGATGTCGAATATGACAAATGTCACAATGCTAAAGGTCAAAAATGAAACGTGTCACCATGAAAAATGTCAAAAATGACAAATTTCAAGATGGCAAATATCAAAGCTGTCAAATGACAAATGTTACAATGCTAAATGTCAAAAATGAAAAGTGTCACCATGAAAAATGTCAAAAATGACAAATTTCAAGATGGCAAATGACAAATGTCACAATGCTAAATGTCAAAAATGAAAAGTGTCACCATGAAAAATGTCAAAAATCACAAATTTCAAGATGGCAAATGTCAAAGATGTCGAATATGACAAATGTCACAATGCTAAATGTCAAAAATGAAAAGTGTCATCATGAAAAATGTCAAAAATGACAAATTTCAAGATGGCAAATATCAAAGATGTCAAATGAAAAATGTCACAATGCTAAATGTCAAAAATGAAAAGTGTCACCATGAAAAATGTCAAAAATAACAAATTTCAAGATGGCAAATGTCAAAGATGTCAAATGACAAATGTCACAATGCTAAATGTCAAAAATGAAAAGTGTCACCATGAAAAATGTCAAAAATGACAAATTTCAAGATGGCAAATGTCAAAGATGTCAAATGACAAATGTCACAATGCTAAATGTCAAAAATGAAAAGTGTCACCATGAAAAATGTCAAAAATGACAAATTTCAAGATGGCAAATGTCAAAGATGTCAAATGACATATGTCACAATTCTAAATGTCAAAAATGAAAAGTGTCAAAAATGAAAAATTTCAAGATGGCAAATGTCAAAGATGTCAAATGACAAATGTCACAATGCTAAATGTCAAAAATGAAAAGTGTCACCATGAAAAATGTCAAAAATGACAAATTTCAAGATGGCAAATGTCAAAACTGACAAATGTCACAATGCTAAATGTCAAAAATGATAAGTGTCACCATGAAAAATGTCAAAAATGACAAATTTCAAGATGGCAAATGTCCAAGATGTCAAATGACGAATGTCACAATGCTAAATGTCAAAAATGACAAATTTCAAGATGGCAAATGTCAAAGATGTCAAATGACAAATGTCACAATGCTAAATGTCAAAAATGAAAAGTGTCACCATGAAAAATTTCAAAAATGACAAATTTTAAGATGGCAAATGTCAAAGATGTCAAATGACAAATGTCACAATGCTAAATGTCAAAAATGAAAAGTGTCACCATGAAAAATGTCAAAAATAACAAATTTCAAGACGGCAAATGTCAAAGATGTCAAATGACAAATGTCACAATGCTAAATGTGAAAAATGAAAAGTGTCACCATGAAAAATGTCAAAAATGACAAATTTCAAGATGGCAAATGTCAAAGATGTCAAATGACAAATGTCACAATGCTTAATGTCAAAAATGAAAAGTGTCACCATGAAAAATGTCAAAAATCACAAATTTCAAGATGGCAAATGTCAAAGATGTCGAATTTGACAAATGTCACAATGCTAAATGTCAAAAATAAAAAGTGTCACCATAAAAAATGACAAAAATGACAAATATCAAGATGGCAAATATCAAAGATGTCAAATGACAAATGTCACAATGCTAAATGTCAAAAATGACAAATTTCAAGATGGCAAATGTCAAAGATGTCAAATGACAAATGTCACAATGCTAAATGTCAAAAATGAAAAGTGTCACCATGAAAAATGTCAAAAATCACAAATTTTAAGATGGCAAATGTCAAAGATGTCGAATATGACAAATGTCACAATGCTAAATGTCAAAAATGAAAAGTGTCACCATGAAAAATGTCAAAAATGAACAATTTCAAGATGGCAAATATCAAAGATGTCAAATGACAAATGTTACAATGCTAAATGTCAAAAATGACAAATTTCAAGATGGCAAATGTCAAAAATGTCAAATGACAAATGTCACAATGCTAAATGTCAAAAATGAAAAGTGTCACCATGAAAAATGTCAAAAATGACAAATTTCAAGATGGCAAATGTCAAAGATGTCAAATGACAAATGTCACAATGCTAAATGTCAAAAATGAAAAGTGTCACCATGAAAAATGTCAAAAATAACAAATTTCAAGCTGGCAAATGTCAAAGATGTTAAATGACAAATGTCACAATGCTAAATGTCAAAAATGAAAAGTGTCACCATGAAAAATGTCAAAAATGACAAATTTCAAGATGGCAAATGTCAAAGATGTCAAATAACAAATGTCACAATGCTAAATGTCAAAAATGAAAAGTGTCACCATGAAAAATGTCAAAAATAACAAATTTCAAGATGGCAAATGTCAAAGATGTCAAATGACAAATGTCACAATGCTAAATGTCAAAAATGAAAAGTGTCACTATAAAAAATGTCAAAAATGACAAATTTCAAGATGGCAAATGTCAAAACTGACAAATGTCACAATGCTAAATGTCAAAAATGATGTGTCACCATGAAAAATGTCAAAAATGACAAATTTCAAGATGGCAAATGTCCAAGATGTCAAATGACGAATGTCACAATGCTAAATGTCAAAAATGACAAATTTCAAGATGGCAAATGTCAAAGATGTCAAATGACAAATGTCACAATGCTAAATGTCAAAAATGAAAAGTGTCACCATGAAAAATGTCAAAAATGAGAAATTTCAAGATGGCAAATGTCAAAGATGTCAAATGACAAATGTCACAATGCTAAATGTCAAAAATGAAAAGTGTCACCATGAAAAATGTCAAAAATAACAAATTTCAAGATGGCAAATGTCAAAGATGTCAAATGACAAATGTCACAATGCTAAATGTCAAAAATGAAAAGTGTCACCATGAAAAATGTCAAAAATGACAAATTTCAAGATGGCAAATGTCAAAGATGTCAAATGACAAATGTCACAATGCTAAATGTCAAAAATGAAAAGTGTCACCATGAAAAATGTCAAAAATAACAAATTTCAAGATGGCAAATGTCAAAGATGTCAAATGTCACAATGCTAGATGTTAAAAATGAAAAGTGTCACCATGAAAAATGTCAAAAATGACAAATTTCAAGATGGCAAATGTCACAATGCTAAATGTCAAAAATGATAAGTGTCACCATGAAAAATGTCAAAAATGACAAATTTCAAGATGGCAAATGTCCAAGATGTCAAATGTCACAATGCTAAATGTCAAAAATGACAAATTTCAAGATGGCAAATGTCAAAGATGTCAAATGACAAATGTCACAATGCTAAATGTCAAAAATGAAAAGTGTCACCATGAAAAATGTCAAAAATGACAAATTTCAAGATGGCAAATGTCAAAGATGTCAAATGGCAAATGTCACAATGCTAAATGTCAAAAATGAAAAGTGTCACCATGAAAAATGTCAAAAATAACAAATTTCAATATGGCAAATGTCAAAGATGTCAAATGACAAATGTCACAATGCTAAATGTCAAAAATGAAAAGTGTCACCATGAAAAATGTCAAAAATGACAAATTTCAAGATGGCAAATGTCAAAGATGTCAAATGACAAATGTCACAATGCTAAATGTAAAAAATGAAAAGTGTCACCATAAAAAATGTCAAAAATGACAAATTTCAAGATGGCAAATGTCAAAGATGTCAAATGACAAATGTCACAATGCTAAATGTCAAAAATGAAAAGTGTCACCATGAAAAATGTCAAAAATGACAAATTTCAAGATGGCAAATGTCAAAGATGTCAAATGACAAATGTCACAATGCTAAATGTCAAAAATGAAAAGTGTCACCATAAAAAATGTCAAAAATGACAAATTTCAAGATATCAAATGTCAAAACTGACAAATGTCACAATGCTAAATGTCAAAAATGATAAGTGTCACCATGAAAAATGTCAAAAATGACAAATTTTAAGATGGCAAATGTCCAAGATGTCAAATGACAAATGTCACAATGCTAAATGTCACCATAAAAAATGTCAAAAATGACAAATTTCAAGATGGCAAATGTCAAAGATGTCAAATGACAAATGTCACAATGCTAAATGTCAAAAATGAAAAGTGTCAAAAATGACAAATTTCAAGATGGCAAATGTCTAAGATGTTAAATGACAAATGTCACAATGCTAAATGTCAAAAATGAAAAGTGTCACCGTGAAAAATGTCAAAAATGACAAATTTCAAGATGGCAAATGTCAAAGATGTCAAATGACAAATGTCACAATGCTAAATGTCAAAAATGAAAAGTGTCACCATGAAAAATGTCAAAAATGACAAATTTCAAGATGGCAAATGTCAAAGATGTCAAATGTCAAATGTCACAATGCTAAGTGTCAAAAATGAAAAGTGTTCCCATGAAAAATGTCAATAATGACAAATTTCAAGATGGCAAATGTCAAAGATGTCAAATGACAAATGTTACAATGCTAAATGTCAAAAATGAAAAGTGTCACCATGAAAAATGTCAAAAATGACAAATTTCAAGATGGCAAATGTCAAAGATGTCGAATATGACAAATGTCACAATGCTAAATGTCAAAAATGAAAAGTGTCATCATGAAAAATGTTAAAAATGACAAATTTCAAGATGGCAAATGTCAAAGATGTTAAATGACAAATGTCACAATGCTGAATGTCAAAAATGAAAAGTGTCACCATGAAAAATGTCAAAAATGACAAATTTCAAGATGGCAAATGTCAAAGATGTCAAATGACAAATGTCACAATGCTAAATGTCAAAAATGAAAAGTGTCACCATGAAAAATGTCAAAAATGACAAATTTCAAGATATCAAATGTCAAAGATGTCGAATATGACAAATGTCACAATGCTAAATGTCAAAAATGAAAAGTGTCACCATGAAAAATATTAAAAATGACAAATTTCAAGATGGCAAATGTCAAAGATGTTAAATGACAAATGTCACAATGCTAAATGTCAAAAATGAAAAGTGTCACCATGAAAAATGTCAAAAATGACAAATTTCAAGATGGCAAATGTCAAAGATGTCAAATGACAAATGTCACAATGCTAAATGTCAAAAATGAAAAGTGTCACCATGAAAAATGTCAAAAATAACAAATTTCAAGATGGCAAATATCAAAGATGTCAAATGACAAATGTCAGAATGCTAAATGTCAAAAATGAAAAGTGTCACCATGAAAAATGTCAAAAATGACAAATTTCAAGATGGCAAATGTCAAAGATGTCAAATGACAAATATCACAATGCTAAATGTCAAAAATGAAAAGTGTCACCATGAAAAATGTCAAAAATGACAAATTTCAAGATGGCAAATGTCAAAGATGTCAAATGACATATATTATGTCACAATGCTAAATGTCAAAAATGAAAAGTGTCAAAAATGAAAAATTTCAAGATCGCAAATGTCAAATGACAAATGTCACAATGCTAAATGTCAAAAATGAAAAGTGTCACCATGAAAAATGTCAAAAATGACAAATTTCAAGATGGCAAATGTCAAAACTGACAAATGTCACAATGCTAAATGTCAAAAATGATAAGTGTCACCATGAAAAATGTCAAAAATGACAAATTTCAAGATGGCAAATGTCCAAGATGTCAAATGACGAATGTCACAATGCTAAATGTCAAAAATGACAAATTTCAAGATGGCAAATGTCAAAGATGTCAAATGACAAATTTCAAGATGGCAAATGTCAAAGATGTCAAATGACAAATGTCACAATGCTAAATGTCAAAAATGAAAAGTGTCACCATGAAAAATGTCAAAAATGACAAATTTCAAGATGGCAAATGTCAAAGATGTCAAATGACAAATGTCACAATGCTAAATGTCAAAAATGAAAAGTGTCACCATGAAAATGTCCAAAATAACAAATTTCAAGATGGCAAATGTCAAAGATGTCAAATGACAAATGTCACAATGCTAAATGTCAAAAATGAAAAGTGTCACCATGAAAAGTGTCAAAAATGACAAATTTCAAGATGGCAAATGTCAAAGATGTCAAATGACAAATGTCACAATGCTAAATGTCAAAAATGAAAAGTGTCACCATGAAAAATGTCAAAAATCACAAATTTCAAGATGGCAAATATCAAAGATGTCAAATATGACAAATGTCACAATGCTAAATGTCAAAAATGAAAAGTGTCACCATGAAAAATGTCAAAAATGACAAATTTCAAGATGGCAAATGTCAAAGATGTCAAATGACAAATGTCACAATGCTAAATGTCAAAAATGACAAATTTTAAGATGGCAAATGTCCAAGATGTCAAATGACAAATGTCACAATGCTAAATGTCACCATAAAAAATGTCAAAAATGACAAATTTCAAGATGGCAAATGTCAAAGATGTCAAATGACAAATGTCACAATGCTAAATGTCAAAAATGAAAAGTGTCAAAAATGACAAATTTCAAGATGGCAAATGTCTAAGATGTTAAATGACAAATGTCACAATGCTAAATGTCAAAAATGAAAAGTGTCACCGTGAAAAATGTCAAAAATGACAAATTTCAAGATGGCAAATGTCAAAGATGTCAAATGACAAATGTCACAATGCTAAATGTCAAAAATGAAAAGTGTCACCATGAAAAATGTCAAAAATGACAAATTTCAAGATGGCAAATGTCAAAGATGTCAAATGTCAAATGTCACAATGCTAAGTGTCAAAAATGAAAAGTGTTCCCATGAAAAATGTCAATAATGACAAATTTCAAGATGGCAAATGTCAAAGATGTCAAATGACAAATGTTACAATGCTAAATGTCAAAAATGAAAAGTGTCACCATGAAAAATGTCAAAAATGACAAATTTCAAGATGGCAAATGTCAAAGATGTCGAATATGACAAATGTCACAATGCTAAATGTCAAAAATGAAAAGTGTCATCATGAAAAATGTTAAAAATGACAAATTTCAAGATGGCAAATGTCAAAGATGTTAAATGACAAATGTCACAATGCTGAATGTCAAAAATGAAAAGTGTCACCATGAAAAATGTCAAAAATGACAAATTTCAAGATGGCAAATGTCAAAGATGTCAAATGACAAATGTCACAATGCTAAATGTCAAAAATGAAAAGTGTCACCATGAAAAATGTCAAAAATGACAAATTTCAAGATATCAAATGTCAAAGATGTCGAATATGACAAATGTCACAATGCTAAATGTCAAAAATGAAAAGTGTCACCATGAAAAATATTAAAAATGACAAATTTCAAGATGGCAAATGTCAAAGATGTTAAATGACAAATGTCACAATGCTAAATGTCAAAAATGAAAAGTGTCACCATGAAAAATGTCAAAAATGACAAATTTCAAGATGGCAAATGTCAAAGATGTCAAATGACAAATGTCACAATGCTAAATGTCAAAAATGAAAAGTGTCACCATGAAAAATGTCAAAAATAACAAATTTCAAGATGGCAAATATCAAAGATGTCAAATGACAAATGTCAGAATGCTAAATGTCAAAAATGAAAAGTGTCACCATGAAAAATGTCAAAAATGACAAATTTCAAGATGGCAAATGTCAAAGATGTCAAATGACAAATATCACAATGCTAAATGTCAAAAATGAAAAGTGTCACCATGAAAAATGTCAAAAATGACAAATTTCAAGATGGCAAATGTCAAAGATGTCAAATGACATATATTATGTCACAATGCTAAATGTCAAAAATGAAAAGTGTCAAAAATGAAAAATTTCAAGATCGCAAATGTCAAATGACAAATGTCACAATGCTAAATGTCAAAAATGAAAAGTGTCACCATGAAAAATGTCAAAAATGACAAATTTCAAGATGGCAAATGTCAAAACTGACAAATGTCACAATGCTAAATGTCAAAAATGATAAGTGTCACCATGAAAAATGTCAAAAATGACAAATTTCAAGATGGCAAATGTCCAAGATGTCAAATGACGAATGTCACAATGCTAAATGTCAAAAATGACAAATTTCAAGATGGCAAATGTCAAAGATGTCAAATGACAAATTTCAAGATGGCAAATGTCAAAGATGTCAAATGACAAATGTCACAATGCTAAATGTCAAAAATGAAAAGTGTCACCATGAAAAATGTCAAAAATGACAAATTTCAAGATGGCAAATGTCAAAGATGTCAAATGACAAATGTCACAATGCTAAATGTCAAAAATGAAAAGTGTCACCATGAAAATGTCCAAAATAACAAATTTCAAGATGGCAAATGTCAAAGATGTCAAATGACAAATGTCACAATGCTAAATGTCAAAAATGAAAAGTGTCACCATGAAAAGTGTCAAAAATGACAAATTTCAAGATGGCAAATGTCAAAGATGTCAAATGACAAATGTCACAATGCTAAATGTCAAAAATGAAAAGTGTCACCATGAAAAATGTCAAAAATCACAAATTTCAAGATGGCAAATATCAAAGATGTCAAATATGACAAATGTCACAATGCTAAATGTCAAAAATGAAAAGTGTCACCATGAAAAATGTCAAAAATGACAAATTTCAAGATGGCAAATGTCAAAGATGTCAAATGACAAATGTCACAATGCTAAATGTCAAAAATGACAAATTTCAAGATGGCAAATGTCAAAGATGTCAAATGACAAATGTTACAATGCTAAATGTCAAAAATGACAAATTTCAAGATGACAAATGTCAAAGATGTCAAATAACAAATGTCACAATGCTAAATGTCAAAAATGAAAAGTGTCACCATGAAAAATGTCAAAAATAACAAATTTCAAGATGGCAAATGTCAAAGATGTCAAATGACAAATGTCACAATGCTAAATGTCAAAAATCAAAAGTGTCACCATGAAAAATGTCAAAAATGACAAATTTTAAGATGGCAAATGTCAAAACTGACAAATGTCACAATGCTAAATGTCAAAAATGATAAGTGTCACCATGAAAAATGTCAAAAATGACAAATTTCAAGATGGCAAATGTCCAAGATGTCAAATGACGAATGTCACAATGCTAAATGTCAAAAATGACAAATTTCAAGATGGCAAATGTCAAAGATGTCAAATGACAAATGTCACAATGCTAAATGTCAAAAATGAAAAGTGTCACCATGAAAAATGTCAAAAATGACAAATTTCAAGATGGCAAATGTCAAAGATGTCAAATGATAAATGTCACAATGCTAAATGTCAAAAATGAAAAGTGTCACCATGAAAAATGTCAAAAATAACAAATTTCAAGATGGCAAATGTCAAAGATGTCAAATGACAAATGTCACAATGCTAAATGTCAAAAATGAAAAGTGTCACCATGAAAAATGTCAAAAATGACAAATTTCAAGATGGCAAATGTCAAAGATGTCAAATGACAAATGTCACAATGCTAAATGTCAAAAATGAAAAGTGTCACCATGAAAAATGTCAAAAATGACAAATTTCAAGATGGCAAATGTCAAAGATGTCGACTATAACAAATGTCACAATGCTAAATGTCAAAAATGAAAAGTGTCACCATGAAAAATGTTAAAAATGACAAATTTCAAGATGGCAAATGTCAAAGATGTTAAATGACAAATGTCACAATGCTAAATGTCAAAAATGAAAAGTGTCACCATGAAAAATGTCAAAAATGACAAATTTCAAGATGGCAAATGTCAAAGATGTCAAATGACAAATGTCACAATGCTAAATGTCAAAAATGAAAAGTGTCACCATGAAAAATGTCAAAAATGACAAATTTCAAGATGGCAAATGTCAAAGATGTCGAATATGACAAATGTCACAATGCTAAATGTCAAAAATGAAAAGTGTCACCATGAAAAATGTTAAAAATGACAAATTTCAAGATGGCAAATGTCAAAGATGTTAAATGACAAATGTCACAATGCTAAATGTCAAAAATGGAAAGTGTCACCATGAAAAATGTCAAAAATGACAAATTTCAAGATGGCAAATGTCAAAGATGTCAAATGACAAATGTCACAATGCTAAATGTCAAAAATGAAAAGTGTCACCATGAAAAATGTCAAAAATAACAAATTTCAAGATGGCAAATATCAAAGATGTCAAATGACAAATGTCACAATGCTAAATGTCAAAAATGAAAAGTGTCACCATGAAAAATGTTAAAAATGACAAATTTCAAGATGGCAAATGTCAAAGATGTTAAATGACAAATGTCACAATGCTAAATGTCAAAAATGAAAAGTGTCACCATGAAAAATGTCAAAAATGACAAATTTCAAGATGGCAAATGTCAAAGATGTCAAATGACAAATGTCACAATGCTAAATGTCAAAAATGAAAAGTGTCACCATGAAAAATGTCAAAAATAACAAATTTCAAGATGGCAAATATCAAAGATGTCAAATGACAAATGTCACAATGCTAAATGTCAAAAATGAAAAGTGTCACCATGAAAAATGTCAAAAATGACAAATTTCAAGATGGCAAATGTCAAAGATGTCAAATGACAAATATCACAATGCTAAATGTCAAAAATGAAAAGTGTCACCATGAAAAATGTCAAAAATGACAAATTTCAAGATGGCAAATGTCAAAGATGTCAAATGACATATATTATGTCACAATGCTAAATTTCAAAAATGAAAAGTGTCAAAAATGAAAAATTTCAAGATCGCAAATGTCAAATGACAAATGTCACAATGCTAAATGTCAAAAATGAAAAGTGTCACAATGAAAAATGTCAAAAATGACAAATTTCAAGATGGCAAATGTCAAAACTGACAAATGTCACAATGCTAAATGTCAAAAATGATAAGTGTCACCATGAAAAATGTCAAAAATGACAAATTTCAAGATGGCAAATGTCCAAGATGTCAAATGACGAATGTCACAATGCTAAATGTCAAAAATGACAAATTTCAAGATGGCAAATGTCAAAGATGTCAAATGACAAATTTCAAGATGGCAAATGTCAAAGATGTCAAATGACAAATGTCACAATGCTAAATGTCAAAAATGAAAAGTGTCACCATGAAAAATGTCAAAAATGACAAATTTCAAGATGGCAAATGTCAAAGATGTCAAATGACAAATGTCACAATGCTAAATGTCAAAAATGAAAAGTGTCACCATGAAAAATGTCCAAAATAACAAATTTCAAGATGGCAAATGTCAAAGATGTCAAATGACAAATGTCACAATGCTAAATGTCAAAAATGAAAAGTGTCACCATGAAAAATGTCAAAAATGACAAATTTCAAGATGGCAAATGTCAAAGATGTCAAATGACAAATGTCACAATGCTAAATGTCAAAAATGAAAAGTGTCACCATGAAAAATGTCAAAAATCACAAATTTCAAGATGGCAAATATCAAAGATGTCGAATATGACAAATGTCACAATGCTAAATGTCAAAAATGAGAAGTGTCACCATGAAAAATGTCAAAAATGACAAATTTCAAGATGGCAAATGTCAAAGATGTCAAATGACAAATGTCACAATGCTAAATGTCAAAAATGACAAATTTCAAGATGGCAAATGTCAAAGATGTCAAATGACAAATGTTACAATGCTAAATGTCAAAAATGACAAATTTCAAGATGACAAATGTCAAAGATGTCAAATAACAAATGTCACAATGCTAAATGTCAAAAATGAAAAGTGTCACCATGAAAAATGTCAAAAATAACAAATTTCAAGATGGCAAATGTCAAAGATGTCAAATGACAAATGTCACAATGCTAAATGTCAAAAATGAAAAGTGTCACCATGAAAAATGTCAAAAATGACAAATTTTAAGATGGCAAATGTCAAAACTGACAAATGTCACAATGCTAAATGTCAAAAATGATAAGTGTCACCATGAAAAATGTCAAAAATGACAAATTTTAAGATGGCAAATGTCCAAGATGTCAAATGACGAATGTCACAATGCTAAATGTCAAAAATGACAAATTTTAAGATGGCAAATGTCAAAGATGTCAAATGACAAATGTCACAATGCTAAATGTCAAAAATGAAAAGTGTCACCATGAAAAATGTCAAAAATGACAAATTTCAAGATGGCAAATGTCAAAGATGTCAAATGACAAATGTCACAATGCTAAATGTCAAAAATGAAAAGTGTCACCATGAAAAATGTCAAAAATAACAAATTTCAAGATGGCAAATGTCAAAGATGTCAAATGACAAATGTCACAATGCTAAATGTCAAAAATGAAAAGTGTCACCATAAAAAATGTCAAAAATGACAAATTTCAAGATGGCAAATGTCAAAGATGTCAAATGACAAATGTCACAATGCTAAATGTCAAAAATGAAAAGTGTCACCATGAAAAATGTCAAAAATGACAAATTTTAAGATGGCAAATGTCAAAGATGTCGAATATGACAAATGTCACAATGCTAAATGTCAAAAATGAAAAGTGTCACCATGAAAAATGTTAAAAATGACAAATTTCAAGATGGCAAATGTCAAAGATGTTAAATGACAAATGTCACAATGCTAAATGTCAAAAATGAAAAGTGTCACCATGAAAAATGTCAAAAATGACAAATTTCAAGATGGCAAATGTCAAAGATGTCAAATGACAAATGTCACAATGCTAAATGTCAAAAATGAAAAGTGTCACCATGAAAAATGTCAAAAATGACAAATTTCAAGATGGCAAATGTCAAAGATGTCGAATATGACAAATGTCACAATGCTAAATGTCAAAAATGAAAAGTGTCACCATGAAAAATGTTAAAAATGACAAATTTCAAGATGGCAAATGTCAAAGATGTTAAATGACAAATGTCACAATGCTAAATGTCAAAAATGAAAAGTGTCACCATGAAAAATGTCAAAAATGACAAATTTCAAGATGGCAAATGTCAAAGATGTCAAATGACAAATGTCACAATGCTAAATGTCAAAAATGAAAAGTGTCACCATGAAAAATGTTAAAAATAACAAATTTCAAGATGGCAAATATCAAAGATGTCAAATGACAAATGTGACAATGCTAAATGTCAAAAATGAAAAGTGTCACCATGAAAAATGTTAAAAATGACAAATTTCAAGATGGCAAATGTCAAAGATGTCAAATGACAAATGTCACAATGCTAAATGTCAAAAATGAAAAGTGTCACCATGAAAAATGTCAAAAATGACAAATTTCAAGATGGCAAATGTCAAAGATGTCAAATGACATATATTATGTCACAATGCTAAATGTCAAAAATGAAAAGTGTCACCATGAAAAATGTTAAAAATGACAAATTTCAAGATGGCAAATGTCAAAGATGTCAAATGACAAATGTCACAATGCTAAATGTCAAAAATGAAAAGTGTCACCATGAAAAATGTCAAAAATGACAAATTTCAAGATAGCAAATGTCAAAGATGTCAAATGACAAATGTCACAATGCTAAATGTCAAAAATGAAAAGTGTCACCATGAAAAATGTCAAAAATAACAAATTTCAAGATGGCAAATGTCAAAGATGTCAAATGACAAATGTCACAATGCTAAATGTCAAAAATGAAAAGTGTCACCATGAAAAATGTCAAAAATGACAAATTTCAAGATGGCAAATGTCAAAGATGTCAAATGACAAATGTCACAATGCTAAATGTCAAAAATGAAAAGTGTCACCATGAAAAATGTCAAAAATCACAAATTTCAAGATGGCAAATATCAAAGATGTCGAATATGACAAATGTCACAATGCTAAATGTTAAAAATGAAAAGTGTCACCGTGAAAAATGTCAAAAATGACAAATTTCAAGATGGCAAATGTAAAGATGTCAAATGACAAATGTCACAATGCTAAATGTCAAAAATGAAAAGTGTCACCATGAAAAATGTCAAAAATAACAAATTTCAAGATGGCAAATGTCAAAGATGTCAAATGACAAATGTCACAATGCTAAATGTCAAAAATGAAAAGTGTCACCATGAAAAATGTCAAAAATGACAAATTTCAAGATGGCAAATGTCAAAGATGTCAAATGACAAATGTCACAATGCTAAATGTCAAAAATGAAAAGTGTCACCATGAAAAATGTCAAAAATGACAAATTTCAAGATGACAAATGTCAAAGATGTCAAATGACAAATGTTACAATGCTAAATGTCAAAAATGACAAATTTCAAGATGGCAAATGTCAAAGATGTCAAATAACAAATGTCACAATGCTAAATGTCAAAAATGAAAAGTGTCACCATGAAAAATGTCAAAAATAACAAATTTCAAGATGGCAAATGTCAAAGATGTCAAATGACAAATGTCACAATGCTAAATGTCAAAAATGAAAAGTGTCACCATGAAAAATGTCAAAAATGACAAATTTTAAGATGGCAAATGTCAAAACTGACAAATGTCACAATGCTAAATGTCAAAAATGATAAGTGTCACCATGAAAAATGTCAAAAATGACAAATTTCAAGATGGCAAATGTCCAAGATGTCAAATGACGAATGTCACAATGCTAAATGTCAAAAATGACAAATTTCAAGATGGCAAATGTCAAAGATGTCAAATGACAAATGTCACAATGCTAAATGTCAAAAATGAAAAGTGTCACCATGAAAAATGTCAAAAATGACAAATTTCAAGATGGCAAATGTCAAAGATGTCAAATGACAAATGTCACAATGCTAAATGTCAAACATGAAAAGTGTCACCATGAAAAATGTCAAAAATAACAAATTTCAAGATGGCAAATGTCAAAGATGTCAAATGACAAATGTCACAATGCTAAATGTCAAAAATGAAAAGTGCCACCATGAAAAATGTCAAAAATAACAAATTTCAAGATGGCAAATGTCAAAGATGTCAAATGTCACAATGCTAAATGTCAAAAATAAAAAGTGTCACCATGAAAAATGTCAAAAATGACAAATTTCAAGATGGCAAATGTCAAAACTGACAAATGTCACAATGCTAAATGTCAAAAATGATAAGTGTCACCATGAAAAATGTCAAAAATGACAAATTTCAAGATGGCAAATGTCCAAGATGTCAAATGACAAATGTCACAATGCTAAATGTCAAAAATGCAAATTTCAAGATAGCAAATGTCAAAGATGTCAAATGACAAATTTCACAATGCTAAATGTCAAAAATGAAAAGTGTCACCATAAAAAATGTCAAAAATGACAAATTTCAAGATGGCAAATGTCACAATGCTAAATGTCAAAAATGAAAAGTGTCACCATGAAAAATGTCAAAAATAACAAATTTCAAGATGGCAAATGTCAAAGATGTCAAATGACAAATGTCACAATGATAAATGTCAAAAATGAAAAGTGTCACCATGAAAAATGTCAAAAATGACAAATTTCAAGATGGCAAATGTCAAAGATGTCAAATGACAAATGTCACAATGCTAAATGTCAAAAATGAAAAGTGTCACCATGAAAAATGTGAAAAATGACAAATTTCAAGATGGCAAATGTCAAAGATGTCAAATGACAAATGTCACAATGCTAAATGTCAAAAATGAAAAGTGTCACCATGAAAAATGTCAAAAATGACAAATTTTAAGATGGCAAATGTCAAAGATGTCAAATGACAAATGTCACAATGCTAAATGTCAAAAATGAAAAGTGTCACCATAAAAAATGTCAAAAATGACAAATTTCAAGATGGCAAATGTCAAAACTGACAAATGTCACAATGCTAAATGTCAAAAATGATAAGTGTCACCATGAAAAATGTCAAAAATGACAAATTTCAAGATGGCAAATGTCCAAGATGTCAAATGACAAATGTCACAATGCTAAATGTCAAAAATGAAAAGTGTCACCATAAAAAATGTCAAAAATGACAAATTTCAAGATGGCAAATGTCAAAGATGTCAAATGACAAATGTCACAATGCTAAATGTCAAAAATGAAAAGTGTCAAAAATGACAAATTTTAAGATGGCAAATGTCTAAGATGTCAAATGACAAATGTCACAATGCTAAATGTCAAAAATGAAAAGTGTCACCGTGGAAAATGTCAAAAATGACAAATTTCAAGATGGCAAATGTCAAAGATGTCAAATGACAAATGTCACAATGCTAAATGTAAAAAATGAAAAGTGTCACCATGAAAAATGTCAAAAATGACAAATTTCAAGATGGCAAATGTCAAAGATGTCAAATGTCAAATGTCACAATGCTAAATGTCAAAAATGAAAAGTGTCCCCATTAAAAATGTCAATAATGACAAATTTCAAGATGGCAAATGTCAAAGATGTCAAATGACAAATATCAAAATGCTAAATGTCAAAAATGAAAAGTGTCACCATGAAAAATGTCAAAAATCACAAATTTCAAGATGGCAAATGTCAAAGATGTTAAATGACAAATGTCACAATGCTAAATGTCAAAAATGAAAAGTGTCACCATGAAAAATGTCAAAAATGACAAATTTCAAGATGGCAAATATCAAAGATGTCAAATGACAAATGTCACAATGCTAACTGTCAAAAATGACAAATTTCAAGATGGCAAATATCAAAGATGTCAAATGACAAATGTCACAATGCTAAATGTCAAAAATGAAAAGTGTCACCATCAAAAATGTCAAAAATGAAAAATTTCAAGATGGCAAATGTCAAAGATGTCAAATGACAAATGTCACAATGCTAAATGTCAAAAATGAAAGGTGTCACCATGAAAAATGTCAAAAATAACAAATTTCAAGATGGCAAATGTCAAAGATGTCAAATGACAAATGTCACAATGCTAAATGTCAAAAATGAAAAGTGGCACCATGAAAAATGTCAAAAATGACAAAGTTCAAGATGGCAAATATCAAAGATGTCAAATGACAAATGTCACAATGCTAAATGTCAAAAATGACAAATTTCAAGATGGCAAATGTCAAAAATGTCAAATGACAAATGTCACAATGCTAAATGTCAAAAATGAAAAGTGTCACTATCAAAAATGTCAAAAATGACAAATTTCAAGATGGCAAATGTCAAAGATGTCAAATGACAAATGTCACAATGCTAAATGTCAAAAATGAAAAGTGTCACCATGAAAAATGTCAAAAATAACAAATTTCAAGATGGCAAATGTCAAAGATGTCAAATGACAAATGTCACAATGCTAAATGTCAAAAATGAAAAGTGTCACCATGAAAAATGTCAAAAATGACAAATTTCAAGATGGCAAATGTCAAAGATGTCAAATAACAAATGTCACAATGCTAAATGTCAAAAATGAAAAGTGTCACCATGAAAAATGTCAAAAATAACAAATTTCAAGATGGCAAATATCAAAGATGTCAAATGACAAATGTCACAATGCTAAATGTCAAAAATGAAAAGTGTCACCATGAAAAATGTCAAAAATAACAAATTTCAAGATGGCAAATGTCAAAAATGTCAAATGACAAATGTCACAATGCTAAATGTCAAAAATGAAAAGTGTCACCATGAAAAATGTCAAAAATGACAAATTTCAAGATGGCAAAAGTCAAAGATGTCAAATAACAAATGTAACAACGCTATATGTCAAAAATGAAAAGTGTCACCATGAAAAATGTCAAAAATAACAAATTTTAAGATGGCAAATGTCAAAGATGTCAAATGACAAATGTCACAATGCTAAATGTCAAAAATGACAAATTTCAAGATGGCAAATGTCAAAAATGTCAAATGACAAATGTCACAATGCTAAATGTCAAAAATGAAAAGTGTCACCATGAAAAATGTCAAAAATGACAAATTTCAAGATGGCAAATGTCAAAGATGTCAAATGACAAATGTCACAATGCTAAATGTCAAAAATGAAAAGTGTCACCATGAAAAATGTCAAAAATAACAAATTTCAAGATGGCAAATGTCAAAGATGTCAAATGACAAATGTCACAATGCTAAATGTCAAAAATGAAAACTGTCACCATGAAAAATGTCAAAAATGACAAATTTCAAGATGGCAAATGTCAAAGATGTCAAATAACAAATGTCACAATGCTAAATGTCAAAAATAAAAAGTGTCACCATGAAAAATGTCAAAAATAACAAATTTTAAGATGGCAAATGTCAAAGATGTCAAATGACAAATGTCACAATGCTAAATGTCAAAAATGAAAAATGTCACCATGAAAAATGTCAAAAATGACAAATTTCAAGATGGCAAATGTCAAAACTAACAAATGTCACAATGCTAAATGTCAAAAATGATAAGTGTCACCATGAAAAATGTCAAAAATGACAAATTTCAAGATGGCAAATGTCCAAGATGTCAAATGACGAATGTCACAATGCTAAATGTCAAAAATGACAAAGTTCAAGATGGCAAATATCAAAGATGTCAAATGACAAATGTCACAATGCTAAATTTCAAAAATGAAAAGTGTCACCATGAAAAATGTCAAACATGACAAATTTCAAGATGGCAAATGTCAAAGATGTCAAATGACAAATGTCACAATGCTAAATGTCAAAAATGAAAAGTGTCACCATGAAAAATGTGAAAAATGACAAATTTCAAGATGGCAAATGTCAAAGATGTCAAATGACAAATGTCACAATGCTAAATGTCAAAAATGAAAAGTGTCACCATGAAAAATGTCAAAAATGACAAATTTTAAGATGGCAAATGTCAAAGATGTCAAATGACAAATGTCACAATGCTAAATGTCAAAAATGAAAAGTGTCACCATAAAAAATGTCAAAAATGACAAATTTCAAGATGGCAAATGTCAAAACTGACAAATGTCACAATGCTAAATGTCAAAAATGATAAGTGTCACCATGAAAAATGTCAAAAATGACAAATTTCAAGATGGCAAATGTCCAAGATGTCAAATGACAAATGTCACAATGCTAAATGTCAAAAATGAAAAGTGTCACCATAAAAAATGTCAAAAATGACAAATTTCAAGATGGCAAATGTCAAAGATGTCAAATGACAAATGTCACAATGCTAAATGTCAAAAATGAAAAGTGTCAAAAATGACAAATTTTAAGATGGCAAATGTCTAAGATGTCAAATGACAAATGTCACAATGCTAAATGTCAAAAATGAAAAGTGTCACCGTGGAAAATGTCAAAAATGACAAATTTCAAGATGGCAAATGTCAAAGATGTCAAATGACAAATGTCACAATGCTAAATGTAAAAAATGAAAAGTGTCACCATGAAAAATGTCAAAAATGACAAATTTCAAGATGGCAAATGTCAAAGATGTCAAATGTCAAATGTCACAATGCTAAATGTCAAAAATGAAAAGTGTCCCCATTAAAAATGTCAATAATGACAAATTTCAAGATGGCAAATGTCAAAGATGTCAAATGACAAATATCAAAATGCTAAATGTCAAAAATGAAAAGTGTCACCATGAAAAATGTCAAAAATCACAAATTTCAAGATGGCAAATGTCAAAGATGTTAAATGACAAATGTCACAATGCTAAATGTCAAAAATGAAAAGTGTCACCATGAAAAATGTCAAAAATGACAAATTTCAAGATGGCAAATATCAAAGATGTCAAATGACAAATGTCACAATGCTAACTGTCAAAAATGACAAATTTCAAGATGGCAAATATCAAAGATGTCAAATGACAAATGTCACAATGCTAAATGTCAAAAATGAAAAGTGTCACCATCAAAAATGTCAAAAATGAAAAATTTCAAGATGGCAAATGTCAAAGATGTCAAATGACAAATGTCACAATGCTAAATGTCAAAAATGAAAGGTGTCACCATGAAAAATGTCAAAAATAACAAATTTCAAGATGGCAAATGTCAAAGATGTCAAATGACAAATGTCACAATGCTAAATGTCAAAAATGAAAAGTGGCACCATGAAAAATGTCAAAAATGACAAAGTTCAAGATGGCAAATATCAAAGATGTCAAATGACAAATGTCACAATGCTAAATGTCAAAAATGACAAATTTCAAGATGGCAAATGTCAAAAATGTCAAATGACAAATGTCACAATGCTAAATGTCAAAAATGAAAAGTGTCACTATCAAAAATGTCAAAAATGACAAATTTCAAGATGGCAAATGTCAAAGATGTCAAATGACAAATGTCACAATGCTAAATGTCAAAAATGAAAAGTGTCACCATGAAAAATGTCAAAAATAACAAATTTCAAGATGGCAAATGTCAAAGATGTCAAATGACAAATGTCACAATGCTAAATGTCAAAAATGAAAAGTGTCACCATGAAAAATGTCAAAAATGACAAATTTCAAGATGGCAAATGTCAAAGATGTCAAATAACAAATGTCACAATGCTAAATGTCAAAAATGAAAAGTGTCACCATGAAAAATGTCAAAAATAACAAATTTCAAGATGGCAAATATCAAAGATGTCAAATGACAAATGTCACAATGCTAAATGTCAAAAATGAAAAGTGTCACCATGAAAAATGTCAAAAATAACAAATTTCAAGATGGCAAATGTCAAAAATGTCAAATGACAAATGTCACAATGCTAAATGTCAAAAATGAAAAGTGTCACCATGAAAAATGTCAAAAATGACAAATTTCAAGATGGCAAAAGTCAAAGATGTCAAATAACAAATGTAACAACGCTATATGTCAAAAATGAAAAGTGTCACCATGAAAAATGTCAAAAATAACAAATTTTAAGATGGCAAATGTCAAAGATGTCAAATGACAAATGTCACAATGCTAAATGTCAAAAATGACAAATTTCAAGATGGCAAATGTCAAAAATGTCAAATGACAAATGTCACAATGCTAAATGTCAAAAATGAAAAGTGTCACCATGAAAAATGTCAAAAATGACAAATTTCAAGATGGCAAATGTCAAAGATGTCAAATGACAAATGTCACAATGCTAAATGTCAAAAATGAAAACTGTCACCATGAAAAATGTCAAAAATGACAAATTTCAAGATGGCAAATGTCAAAGATGTCAAATAACAAATGTCACAATGCTAAATGTCAAAAATAAAAAGTGTCACCATGAAAAATGTCAAAAATAACAAATTTTAAGATGGCAAATGTCAAAGATGTCAAATGACAAATGTCACAATGCTAAATGTCAAAAATGAAAAATGTCACCATGAAAAATGTCAAAAATGACAAATTTCAAGATGGCAAATGTCAAAACTAACAAATGTCACAATGCTAAATGTCAAAAATGATAAGTGTCACCATGAAAAATGTCAAAAATGACAAATTTCAAGATGGCAAATGTCCAAGATGTCAAATGACGAATGTCACAATGCTAAATGTCAAAAATGACAAAGTTCAAGATGGCAAATATCAAAGATGTCAAATGACAAATGTCACAATGCTAAATTTCAAAAATGAAAAGTGTCACCATGAAAAATGTCAAACATGACAAATTTCAAGATGGCAAATGTCAAAGATGTCAAATGACAAATGTCACAATGCTAAATGTCAAAAATGAAAAGTGTCACCATGAAAAATGTCAAAAATAACAAATTTCAAGATGGCAAATGTCAAAGATGACAAATGTCACAATGCTTAATGTCAAAAATGAAAAGTGTCACCATGAAAAATGTCAAAAATGACAAATTTCAAGATGGCAAATGTCAAAGATGTCAAATGACAAATGTCACAATGCTAAATGTCAAAAATGAAAAGTGTCACCATGAAAAATTTCAAAAATGACAAATTTTAAGATGGCAAATGTCAAAGATGTCAAATGACATATGTCACAATGCTAAATGTCAAAAATGAAAAGTGTCAAAAATGAAAAATTATGTCAAATGACAAATGTCACAATGCTAAATGTCAAAAATGAAAAGTGTCACCATGAAAAATGTCAAAAATGACAAATTTCAAAATGGCAAATGTCAAAACTGACAAATGTCACAATGCTAAATGTCAAAAATTATAAGTGTCACCATGAAAAATGTCAAAAATGACAAATTTCAAGATGGCAAATGTCCAAGATGTCAAATAACGAATGTCACAATGCTAAATGTCAAAAATTACAAATTTCAAGATGGCAAATGTCAAAGATGTCAAATGACAAATGTCACAATGCTAAATGTCAAAAATGAAAAGTGTCACCATGAAAAATGTCAAAAATGACAAATTTCAAGATGGCAAATGTCAAAGATGTCAAATGACAAATGTCACAATGCTAAATGTCAAAAATGAAAAGTGTCACCATGAAAAATGTCAAAAATAACATATTTCAAGATGGCAAATGTCAAAGATGTCAAATGACAAATGTCACAATGCTAAATGTCAAAAATGAAAAGTGTCACCATGAAAAATGTCAAAAATGACAAATTTCAAGATGGCAAATGTCAAAGATGTCAAATGACAAATGTCACAATGCTATATGTCAAAAATGAAAAGTGTCACCATGAAAAATGTCAAAAATCACAAATTTCAAGATGGCAAATATCAAAGATGTCGAATATGACAAATGTCACAATGCTAAATGTCAAAAATGAAAAGTGTCACCATGAAAAATGTCAAAAATGACAAATTTCAAGATGGCAAATGTCCAAGATGTCAAATGACGAATGTCACAATGCTAAATGTCAAAAATGACAAATTTCAAGATGGCAAATGTCAAAGATGTCAAATGACAAATGTCACAATGCTAAATGTCAAAAATGAAAAGTGTCACCATGAAAAATGTGAAAAATGACAAATTTCAAGATGGCAAATGTCAAAGATGTCAAATGACAAAAAATGTCACAATGCTAAATGTCAAAAATGAAAAGTGTCACCATGAAAAATGTCAAAAATAACAAATTTCAAGATGGCAAATGTCAAAGATGTCAAATGACAAATGTCACAATGCTAAATGTCAAAAATGAAAAGTGTCACCATGAAAAATGTCAAAAATGACAAATTTCAAGATGGCAAATGTCAAAGATGTCAAATGACAAATATCACAATGCTAAATGTCAAAAATGAAAAGTGTCACAATGAAAAATGTCAAAAATGACAAATTTCAAGATGGCAAATGTCAAAGATGTCAAATGACATATGTCACAATGCTAAATGTCAAAAATGAAAAGTGTCAAAAATGAAAAATTTCAAGATGGCAAATGTCAAAGATGTCAAATAACAAATGTCACAATGCTAAATGTCAAAAATGAAAAGTGTCACCATGAAATATGTCAAAAATAACAAATTTCAAGATGGCAAATGTCAAAGATGTCAAATGACAAATGTCACAACGCTAAATGTCAAAAATGAAAAGTGTCACCATGAAAAATGTCAAAAATGACAAACTTCAAGATGGCAAATGTCAAAAATGTCAAATGACAAATGTCACAATGCTAAATGTCAAAAATGAAAAGTGTCACCATGAAAAATGTCAAAAATAACAAATTTCAAGATGGCAAATGTCAAAGATGTCAAATGACAAATGTCACAATGCTAAATGTCTAAAATGAAAAGTGTCACAATGAAAAATGTCAAAAATGACAAACTTCAAGATGGCAAATGTCAAAAATGTCAAATGACAAATGTCACAATGCTAAATGTCAAAAATGAAAAGTGTCACCATGAAAAATGTCAAAAATAACAAATTTCAAAATGGCAAATGTCAAAGATGTCAAATGACAAATGTCACAATGCTAAATGTCAAAAATGAAAAGTGTCACCATGAAAAATGTCAAAAATGACAAATTTCAAGATGGCAAATGTCAAAACTGACAAATGTCACAATGCTAAATGTCAAAAATGATAAGTGTCACCATGAAAAATGTCAAAAATGACAAATTTTAAGATGGCAAATGTCCAAGATGTCAAATGACGAATGTCACACTGCTAAATGTCAAAAATGACAAATTTCAAGATGGCAAATGTCAAAGATGTCAAATGACAAATGTCACAATGCTAAATGTCAAAAATGAAAAGTGTCACCATGAAAAATGTCAAAAATGACAAATTTCAAGATGGCAAATGTCAAAGATGTCAAATGACAAATGTCACAATGCTAAATGTCAAAAATGAAAAGTGTCACCATGAAAAATGTCAAAAATAACAAATTTCAAGATGGCAAATATCAAAGATGTCAAATGACAAATGTCACAATGCTAAATGTCAAAAATGAAAAGTGTCACCATGAAAAATGTCAAAAATGACAAATTTCAAGATGGCAAATGTCAAAGATGTCAAATGACAAATGTCACAATGCTAAATGTCAAAAATGAAAAGTGTCACCATGAAAAATGTCAAAAATGACAAATTTCAAGATGGCAAATGTCAAGGATGTCAAATGACATATATTATGTCACAATGCTAAATGTCAAAAATGAAAAGTGTCAAAAATGAAAAATTTCAAGATGGCAAATATCAAAGATGTCAAATGACAAATGTCACAATGCTAAATGTCAAAAATGAAAAGTGTCACCATGAAAAATATCAAAAATGACAAATTTCAAGATGGCAAATGTCAAAACTGACAAATGTCACAATGCTAAATGTCAAACATGATAAGTGTCACTATGAAAAATGTCAAAAATGACAAATTTCAAGATGGCAAATGTCCAAGATGTCAAATGACGAATGTCACAATGCTAAATGTCAAAAATGACAAATTTCAAGATGGCAAATGTCAAAGATGTCAAATGACAAATTTCAAGATGGCAAATGTCAAAGATGTCAAATGACAAATGTCACAATGCTAAATGTCAAAAATGAAAAGTGTCACCATGAAAAATGTCAAAAATGACAAATTTTAAGATGGCAAATGTCAAAGATGTCAAATGACAAATGTCACAATGCTAAATGTCAAAAAGGAAAAGTGTCACCATGAAAAATGTCAAAAATAACAAATTTCAAGATGGCAAATGTCAAAGATGTCAAATGACAAATGTCACAATGCTAAATGTCAAAAATGAAAAGTGTCACCATGAAAAATGTCAAAAATGACAAATTTCAAGATGGCAAATGTCAAAGATGTCAAATGACAAATGTCACAATGCTAAATGTCAAAAATGAAAAGTGTCACCATGAAAAATGTCAAAAATGACAAATTTCAAGATGGCAAATGTCAAAACTTACAAATGTCACAATGCTAAATGTCAAAAATTATAAGTGTCACCATGAAAAATGTCAAAAATGACAAATTTCAAGATGGCAAATGTCCAAGATGTCAAATAACGAATGTCACAATGCTAAATGTCAAAAATGACAAATTTCAAGATGGCAAATGTCAAAGATGTCAAATGACAAATGTCACAATGCTAAATGTCAAAAATGAAAAGTGTCACCATGAAAAATGTCAAAAATGACAAATTTCAAGATGGCAAATGTCAAAGATGTCAAATGACAAATGTCACAATGCTAAATGTCAAAAATGAAAAGTGTCACCATAAAAAATGTCAAAAATAACATATTTCAAGATGGCAAATGTCAAAGATGTCAAATGACAAATGTCACAATGCTAAATGTCAAAAATGAAAAGTGTCACCATGAAAAATGTCAAAAATGACAAATTTCAAGATGGCAAATGTCAAAGATGTCAAATGACAAATGTCACAATGCTATATGTCAAAAATGAAAAGTGTCACCATAAAATGTCAAAAATCACAAATTTCAAGATGGCAAATATCAAAGATGTCGAATATGACAAATGTCACAATGCTAAATGTCAAAAATGAAAAGTGTCACCATGAAAAATGTCAAAAATGACAAATTTCAAGATGGCAAATGTCCAAGATGTCAAATGACGAATGTCACAATGCTAAATGTCAAAAATGACAAATTTCAAGATGGCAAATGTCAAAGATGTCAAATGACAAATGTCACAATGCTAAATGTCAAAAATGAAAAGTGTCACCATGAAAAATGTCAAAAATGACAAATTTCAAGATGGCAAATGTCAAAGATGTCAAATGACAAAAAATGTCACAATGCTAAATGTCAAAAATGAAAAGTGTCACCATGAAAAATGTCAAAAATAACAAATTTCAAGATGGCAAATGTCAAAGATGTCAAATGACAAATGTCACAATGCTAAATGTCAAAAATGAAAAGTGTCACCATGAAAAATGTCAAAAATGACAAATTTCAAGATGGCAAATGTCAAAGATGTCAAATGACAAATATCACAATGCTAAATGTCAAAAATGAAAAGTGTCACCATGAAAAATGTCAAAAATGACAAATTTTAAGATGGCAAATGTCAAAGATGTCAAATGACATATGTCACAATGCTAAATGTCAAAAATGAAAAGTGTCAAAAATGAAAAATTTCAAGATGGCAAATGTCAAAGATGTCAAATGACAAATGTCACAACGCTAAATGTCAAAAATGAAAAGTGTCACCATGAAAAATGTCAAAAATGACAAACTTCAAGATGGCAAATGTCAAAAATGTCAAATGACAAATGTCACAATGCTAAATGTCAAAAATGAAAACTGTCACCATGAAAAATGTCAAAAATGACAAATTTCAAGATGGCAAATGTCAAAGATGTCAAATAACAAATGTCACAATGCTAAATGTCAAAAATGAAAAGTGTCACCATGAAAAATGTCAAAAATAACAAATTTTAAGATGGCAAATGTCAAAGATGTCAAATGACAAATGTCACAATGCTAAATGTCAAAAATGAAAAGTGTCACCATGAAAAATGTCAAAAATGACCAATTTCAAGATGGCAAATGTCAAAACTGACAAATGTCACAATGCTAAATGTCAAAAATGATAAGTGTCACCATGAAAAATGTCAAAAATGACAAATTTCAAGATGGCAAATGTCCAAGATGTCAAATGACGAATGTCACAATGCTAAATGTCAAAAATGACAAATTTCAAGATGGCAAATGTCAAAGATGTCAAATGACAAATGTCACAATGCTAAATGTCAAAAATGAAAAGTGTCACCATGAAAAATGTCAAAAATGACAAATTTCAAGATGGCAAATGTCAAAGATGTCAAATGACAAATGTCACAATGCTAAATGTCAAAAATGAAAAGTGTCACCATGAAAAATGTCAAAAATAACAAATTTCAAGATGGCAAATATCAAAGATGTCAAATGACAAATGTCACAATGCTAAATGTCAAAAATGAAAAGTGTCACCATGAAAAATGTCAAAAATGACAAATTTCAAGATGGCAAATGTCAAAGATGTCAAATGACAAATGTCACAATGCTAACTGTCAAAAATGAAAAGTGTCACCATGAAAAATGTCAAAAATGACAAATTTCAAGATGGCAAATGTCAAAGATGTCAAATGACATATATTATGTCACAATGCTAAATGTCAAATATGAAAAGTGTCAAAAATGAAAAATTTCAAGATGGCAAATGTCAACGATGTCAAATGACAAATGTCACAATGCTAAATGTCAAAAATGATAAGTGTCACCATGAAAAATGTCAAAAATGACAAATTTCAAGATGGCAAATGTCCAAGATGTCAAATGACGAATGTCACAATGCTAAATGTCAAAAATGACAAATTTCAAGATGGCAAATGTCAAAGATGTCAAATGACAAATTTCAAGATGGCAAATGTCAAAGATGTCAAATGACAAATGTCACAATGCTAAATGTCAAAAATGAAAAGTGTCACCATGAAAAATGTCAAAAATGACAAATTTCAAGATGGCAAATATCAAAGATGTCAAATGACAAATGTCACAATGCTAAATGTCAAAAATGAAAAGTGTCACCATGAAAAATGTCAAAAATGACAAATTTCAAGATGGCAAATGTCAAAGATGTCAAATGACAAATATCACAATGCTAAATGTTAAAAATGAAAAGTGTCACCATGAAAAATGTCAAAAATGACAAATTTCAAGATGGCAAATGTCAAAGATGTCAAATGACATATGTCACAATGCTAAATGTCAAAAATGAAAAGTGTCAAAAATGAAAAATTTCAAGATGGCAAATGTCAAAGATGTCAAATAACAAATGTCACAATGCTAAATGTCAAAAATGAAAAGTGTCACCATGAAATATGTCAAAAATAACAAATTTCAAGATGGCAAATGTCAAAGATGTCAAATGACAAATGTCACAACGCTAAATGTCAAAAATGAAAAGTGTCACCATGAAAAATGTCAAAAATGACAAACTTCAAGATGGCAAATGTCAAAAATGTCAAATGACAAATGTCACAATGCTAAATGTCAAAAATGAAAAGTGTCACCATGAAAAATGTCAAAAATAACAAATTTCAAGATGGCAAATGTCAAAGATGTCAAATGACAAATGTCACAATGCTAAATGTCTAAAATGAAAAGTGTCACCATGAAAAATGTCAAAAATGACAAATTTCAAGATGGCAAATGTCAAAGATGTCAAATAACAAATGTCACAATGCTAAATGTCAAAAATGAAAAGTGTCACCATGAAAAATGTCAAAAATAACAAATTTCAAAATGGCAAATGTCAAAGATGTCAAATGACAAATGTCACAATGCTAAATGTCAAAAATGAAAAGTGTCACCATGAAAAATGTCAAAAATGACAAATTTCAAGATGGCAAATGTCAAAACTGACAAATGTCACAATGCTAAATGTCAAAAATGATAAGTGTCACCATGAAAAATGTCAAAAATGACAAATTTCAAGATGGCAAATGTCCAAGATGTCAAATGACGAATGTCACACTGCTAAATGTCAAAAATGACAAATTTCAAGATGGCAAATGTCAAAGATGTCAAATGACAAATGTCACAATGCTAAATGTCAAAAATGAAAAGTGTCACCATGAAAAATGTCAAAAATGACAAATTTTAAGATGGGAAATGTCAAAGATGTCAAATGACAAATGTCACAATGCTAAATGTCAAAAATGAAAAGTGTCACCATGAAAAATGTCAAAAGTAACAAATTTCAAGATGGCAAATATCAAAGATGTCAAATGACAAATGTCACAATGCTAAATGTCAAAAATGAAAAGTGTCACCATGAAAAATGTCAAAAATGACAAATTTCAAGATGGCAAATGTCAAAGATGTCAAATGACAAATGTCACAATGCTAAATGTCAAAAATGAAAAGTGTCACCATGAAAAATGTCAAAAATGACAAATTTCAAGATGGCAAATGTCAAAGATGTCAAATGACATATATTATGTCACAATGCTAAATGTCAAAAATGAAAAGTGTCAAAAATGAAAAATTTCAAGATGGCAAATATCAAAGATGTCAAATGACAAATGTCACAATGCTAAATGTCAAAAATGAAAAGTGTCACCATGAAAAATATCAAAAATGACAAATTTCAAGATGGCAAATGTCAAAACTGACAAATGTCACAATGCTAAATGTCAAAAATGATAAGTGTCACTATGAAAAATGTCAAAAATGACAAATTTCAAGATGGCAAATGTCCAAGATGTCAAATGACGAATGTCACAATGCTAAATGTCAAAAATGACAAATTTCAAGATGGCAAATGTCAAAGATGTCAAATGACAAATTTCAAGATGGCAAATGTCAAAGATGTCAAATGACAAATGTCACAATGCTAAATGTCAAAAATGAAAAGTGTCACCATGAAAAATGTCAAAAATGACAAATTTTAAGATGGCAAATGTCAAAGATGTCAAATGACAAATGTCACAATGCTAAATGTCAAAAATGAAAAGTGTCACCATGAAAAATGTCAAAAATAACAAATTTCAAGATGGCAAATGTCAAAGATGTCAAATGACAAATGTCACAATGCTAAATGTCAAAAATGAAAAGTGTCACCATGAAAAATGTCAAAAATGACAAATTTCAAGATGGCAAATGTCAAAGATGTCAAATGACAAATGTCACAATGCTAAATGTCAAAAATGAAAAGTGTCACCATGAAAAATGTCAAAAATGACAAATTTCAAGATGGCAAATGTCAAAACTGACAAATGTCACAATGCTAAATGTCAAAAATTATAAGTGTCACCATGAAAAATGTCAAAAATGACAAATTTCAAGATGGCAAATGTCAAAGATGTCAAATGACAAATGTCACAATGCTAAATGTCAAAAATGAAAAGTGTCACCATGAAAAATGTCAAAAATGACAAATTTCAAGATGGCAAATGTCAAAGATGTCAAATGACAAATGTCACAATGCTAAATGTCAAAAATGAAAAGTGTCACCATGAAAAATGTCAAAAATAACATATTTCAAGATGGCAAATGTCAAAGATGTCAAATGACAAATGTCACAATGCTAAATGTCAAAAATGAAAAGTGTCACCATGAAAAATGTCAAAAATGACAAATTTCAAGATGGCAAATGTCAAAGATGTCAAATGACAAATGTCACAATGCTATATGTCAAAAATGAAAAGTGTCACCATGAAAAATGTCAAAAATCACAAATTTCAAGATGGCAAATATCAAAGATGTCGAATATGACAAATGTCACAATGCTAAATGTCAAAAATGAAAAGTGTCACCATGAAAAATGTCAAAAATGACAAATTTCAAGATGGCAAATGTCCAAGATGTCAAATGACGAATGTCACAATGCTAAATGTCAAAAATGACAAATTTCAAGATGGCAAATGTCAAAGATGTCAAATGACAAATGTCACAATGCTAAATGTCAAAAATGAAAAGTGTCACCATGAAAAATGTCAAAAATGACAAATTTCAAGATGGCAAATGTCAAAGATGTCAAATGACAAAAAATGTCACAATGCTAAATGTCAAAAATGAAAAGTGTCACCATGAAAAATGTCAAAAATAACAAATTTCAAGATGGCAAATGTCAAAGATGTCAAATGACAAATGTCACAATGCTAAATGTCAAAAATGAAAAGTGTCACCATGAAAAATGTCAAAAATGACAAATTTCAAGATGGCAAATGTCAAAGATGTCAAATGACAAATATCACAATGCTAAATGTCAAAAATGAAAAGTGTCACCATGAAAAATGTCAAAAATAACAAATTTCAAGATGGCAAATGTCAAAGATGTCAAATGACAAATGTCACAATGCTAAATGTCAAAAATGAAAAGTGTCACCATGAAAAATGTCAAAAATGACAAATTTCAAGATGGCAAATGTCAAAGATGTCAAATAACAAATGTCACAATGCTAAATGTCAAAAATGAAAAGTGTCACCATGAAAAATGTCAAAAATAACAAATTTCAAGATGGCAAATATCAAAGATGTCAAATGACAAATGTCACAATGCTAAATGTCAAAAATGAAAAGTGTCACTATCAAAAATGTCAAAAATGACAAATTTCAAGATGGCAAATGTCAAAGATGTCAAATGACAAAAAATGTCACAATGCTAAATGTCAAAAATGAAAAGTGTCACCATGAAAAATGTCAAAAATAACAAATTTCAAGATGGCAAATGTCAAAGATGTCAAATGACAAATGTCACAATGCTAAATGTCAAAAATGAAAAGTGTCACTATCAAAAATGTCAAAAATGACAAATTTCAAGATGGCAAATGTCAAAGATGTCAAATGACAAATGTCACAATGCTAAATGTCAAAAATGAAAAGTGTCACCATGAAAAATGTCAAAAATAACAAATTTCAAGATGGCAAATGTCAAAGATGTCAAATGACAAATGTCACAATGCTAAATGTCAAAAATGAAAAGTGTCACCATGAAAAATGTCAAAAATGACAAATTTCAAGATGGCAAATGTCAAAGATGTCAAATAACAAATGTCACAATGCTAAATGTCAAAAATGAAAAGTGTCACCATGAAAAATGTCAAAAATAACAAATTTCAAGATGGCAAATATCAAAGATGTCAAATGACAAATGTCACAATGCTAAATGTCAAAAATGAAAAGTGTCACCATGAAAAATGTCAAAAATAACAAATTTCAAGATGGCAAATGTCAAAAATGTCAAATGACAAATGTCACAATGCTAAATGTCAAAAATGAAAAGTGTCACCATGAAAAATGTCAAAAATGACAAATTTCAAGATGGCAAAAGTCAAAGATGTCAAATAACAAATGTAACAACGCTATATGTCAAAAATGAAAAGTGTCACCATGAAAAATGTCAAAAATAACAAATTTTAAGATGGCAAATGTCAAAGATGTCAAATGACAAATGTCACAATGCTAAATGTCAAAAATGACAAATTTCAAGATGGCAAATGTCAAAAATGTCAAATGACAAATGTCACAATGCTAAATGTCAAAAATGAAAAGTGTCACCATGAAAAATGTCAAAAATGACAAATTTCAAGATGGCAAATGTCAAAGATGTCAAATGACAAATGTCACAATGCTAAATGTCAAAAATGAAAAGTGTCACCATGAAAAATGTCAAAAATAACAAATTTCAAGATGGCAAATGTCAAAGATGTCAAATGACAAATGTCACAATGCTAAATGTCAAAAATGAAAACTGTCACCATGAAAAATGTCAAAAATGACAAATTTCAAGATGGCAAATGTCAAAGATGTCAAATAACAAATGTCACAATGCTAAATGTCAAAAATAAAAAGTGTCACCATGAAAAATGTCAAAAATAACAAATTTTAAGATGGCAAATGTCAAAGATGTCAAATGACAAATGTCACAATGCTAAATGTCAAAAATGAAAAATGTCACCATGAAAAATGTCAAAAATGACAAATTTCAAGATGGCAAATGTCAAAACTAACAAATGTCACAATGCTAAATGTCAAAAATGATAAGTGTCACCATAAAAAATGTCGAAAATGACAAATTTCAAGATGGCAAATGTCCAAGATGTCAAATGACGAATGTCACAATGCTAAATGTCAAAAATGACAAAGTTCAAGATGGCAAATATCAAAGATGTCAAATGACAAATGTCACAATGCTAAATGTCAAAAATGAAAAGTGTCACCATGAAAAATGTCAAACATGACAAATTTCAAGATGGCAAATGTCAAAGATGTCAAATGACAAATGTCACAATGCTAAATGTCAAAAATGAAAAGTGTCACCATGAAAAATGTCAAAAATAACAAATTTCAAGATGGCAAATGTCAAAGATGACAAATGTCACAATGCTTAATGTCAAAAATGAAAAGTGTCACCATGAAAAATGTCAAAAATGACAAATTTCAAGATGGCAAATGTCAAAGATGTCAAATGACAAATGTCACAATGCTAAATGTCAAAAATGAAAAGTGTCACCATGAAAAATTTCAAAAATGACAAATTTTAAGATGGCAAATGTCAAAGATGTCAAATGACATATGTCACAATGCTAAATGTCAAAAATGAAAAGTGTCAAAAATGAAAAATTATGTCAAATGACAAATGTCACAATGCTAAATGTCAAAAATGAAAAGTGTCACCATGAAAAATGTCAAAAATGACAAATTTCAAAATGGCAAATGTCAAAACTGACAAATGTCACAATGCTAAATGTCAAAAATTATAAGTGTCACCATGAAAAATGTCAAAAATGACAAATTTCAAGATGGCAAATGTCCAAGATGTCAAATAACGAATGTCACAATGCTAAATGTCAAAAATGACAAATTTCAAGATGGCAAATGTCAAAGATGTCAAATGACAAATGTCACAATGCTAAATGTCAAAAATGAAAAGTGTCACCATGAAAAATGTCAAAAATGACAAATTTCAAGATGGCAAATGTCAAAGATGTCAAATGACAAATGTCACAATGCTAAATGTCAAAAATGAAAAGTGTCACCATGAAAAATGTCAAAAATAACATATTTCAAGATGGCAAATGTCAAAGATGTCAAATGACAAATGTCACAATGCTAAATGTCAAAAATGAAAAGTGTCACCATGAAAAATGTCAAAAATGACAAATTTCAAGATGGCAAATGTCAAAGATGTCAAATGACAAATGTCACAATGCTATATGTCAAAAATGAAAAGTGTCACCATGAAAAATGTCAAAAATCACAAATTTCAAGATGGCAAATATCAAAGATGTCGAATATGACAAATGTCACAATGCTAAATGTCAAAAATGAAAAGTGTCACCATGAAAAATGTCAAAAATGACAAATTTCAAGATGGCAAATGTCCAAGATGTCAAATGACGAATGTCACAATGCTAAATGTCAAAAATGACAAATTTCAAGATGGCAAATGTCAAAGATGTCAAATGACAAATGTCACAATGCTAAATGTCAAAAATGAAAAGTGTCACCATGAAAAATGTGAAAAATGACAAATTTCAAGATGGCAAATGTCAAAGATGTCAAATGACAAAAAATGTCACAATGCTAAATGTCAAAAATGAAAAGTGTCACCATGAAAAATGTCAAAAATAACAAATTTCAAGATGGCAAATGTCAAAGATGTCAAATGAAAAATGTCACAATGCTAAATGTCAAAAATGAAAAGTGTCACCATGAAAAATGTCAAAAATGACAAATTTCAAGATGGCAAATGTCAAAGATGTCAAATGACAAATATCACAATGCTAAATGTCAAAAATGAAAAGTGTCACCATGAAAAATGTCAAAAATGACAAATTTCAAGATGGCAAATGTCAAAGATGTCAAATGACATATGTCACAATGCTAAATGTCAAAAATGAAAAGTGTCAAAAATGAAAAATTTCAAGATGGCAAATGTCAAAGATGTCAATTAACAAATGTCACAATGCTAAATGTCAAAAATGAAAAGTGTCACCATGAAATATGTCAAAAATAACAAATTTCAAGATGGCAAATGTCAAAGATGTCAAATGACAAATGTCACAACGCTAAATGTCAAAAATGAAAAGTGTCACCATGAAAAATGTCAAAAATGACAAACTTCAAGATGGCAAATGTCAAAAATGTCAAATGACAAATGTCACAATGCTAAATGTCAAAAATGAAAAGTGTCACCATGAAAAATGTCAAAAATAACAAATTTCAAGATGGCAAATGTCAAAGATGTCAAATGACAAATGTCACAATGCTAAATGTCTAAAATGAAAAGTGTCACAATGAAAAATGTCAAAAATGACAAACTTCAAGATGGCAAATGTCAAAAATGTCAAATGACAAATGTCACAATGCTAAATGTCAAAAATGAAAAGTGTCACCATGAAAAATGTCAAAAATAACAAATTTCAAAATGGCAAATGTCAAAGATGTCAAATGACAAATGTCACAATGCTAAATGTCAAAAATGAAAAGTGTCACCATGAAAAATGTCAAAAATGACAAATTTCAAGATGGCAAATGTCAAAACTGACAAATGTCACAATGCTAAATGTCAAAAATGATAAGTGTCACCATGAAAAATGTCAAAAATGACAAATTTCAAGATGGCAAATGTCCAAGATGTCAAATGACGAATGTCACAATGCTAAATGTCAAAAATGACAAAGTTCAAGATGGCAAATATCAAAGATGTCAAATGACAAATGTCACAATGCTAAATGTCAAAAATGAAAAGTGTCACCATGAAAAATGTCAAACATGACAAATTTCAAGATGGCAAATGTCAAAGATGTCAAATGACAAATGTCACAATGCTAAATGTCAAAAATGAAAAGTGTCACCATGAAAAATGTCAAAAATAACAAATTTCAAGATGGCAAATGTCAAAGATGACAAATGTCACAATGCTTAATGTCAAAAATGAAAAGTGTCACCATGAAAAATGTCAAAAATGACAAATTTCAAGATGGCAAATGTCAAAGATGTCAAATGACAAATGTCACAATGCTAAATGTCAAAAATGAAAAGTGTCACCATGAAAAATTTCAAAAATGACAAATTTTAAGATGGCAAATGTCAAAGATGTCAAATGACATATGTCACAATGCTAAATGTCAAAAATGAAAAGTGTCAAAAATGAAAAATTATGTCAAATGACAAATGTCACAATGCTAAATGTCAAAAATGAAAAGTGTCACCATGAAAAATGTCAAAAATGACAAATTTCAAAATGGCAAATGTCAAAACTGACAAATGTCACAATGCTAAATGTCAAAAATTATAAGTGTCACCATGAAAAATGTCAAAAATGACAAATTTCAAGATGGCAAATGTCCAAGATGTCAAATAACGAATGTCACAATGCTAAATGTCAAAAATGACAAATTTCAAGATGGCAAATGTCAAAGATGTCAAATGACAAATGTCACAATGCTAAATGTCAAAAATGAAAAGTGTCACCATGAAAAATGTCAAAAATGACAAATTTCAAGATGGCAAATGTCAAAGATGTCAAATGACAAATGTCACAATGCTAAATGTCAAAAATGAAAAGTGTCACCATGAAAAATGTCAAAAATAACATATTTCAAGATGGCAAATGTCAAAGATGTCAAATGACAAATGTCACAATGCTAAATGTCAAAAATGAAAAGTGTCACCATGAAAAATGTCAAAAATGACAAATTTCAAGATGGCAAATGTCAAAGATGTCAAATGACAAATGTCACAATGCTATATGTCAAAAATGAAAAGTGTCACCATGAAAAATGTCAAAAATCACAAATTTCAAGATGGCAAATATCAAAGATGTCGAATATGACAAATGTCACAATGCTAAATGTCAAAAATGAAAAGTGTCACCATGAAAAATGTCAAAAATGACAAATTTCAAGATGGCAAATGTCCAAGATGTCAAATGACGAATGTCACAATGCTAAATGTCAAAAATGACAAATTTCAAGATGGCAAATGTCAAAGATGTCAAATGACAAATGTCACAATGCTAAATGTCAAAAATGAAAAGTGTCACCATGAAAAATGTGAAAAATGACAAATTTCAAGATGGCAAATGTCAAAGATGTCAAATGACAAAAAATGTCACAATGCTAAATGTCAAAAATGAAAAGTGTCACCATGAAAAATGTCAAAAATAACAAATTTCAAGATGGCAAATGTCAAAGATGTCAAATGACAAATGTCACAATGCTAAATGTCAAAAATGAAAAGTGTCACCATGAAAAATGTCAAAAATGACAAATTTCAAGATGGCAAATGTCAAAGATGTCAAATGACAAATATCACAATGCTAAATGTCAAAAATGAAAAGTGTCACCATGAAAAATGTCAAAAATGACAAATTTCAAGATGGCAAATGTCAAAGATGTCAAATGACATATGTCACAATGCTAAATGTCAAAAATGAAAAGTGTCAAAAATGAAAAATTTCAAGATGGCAAATGTCAAAGATGTCAATTAACAAATGTCACAATGCTAAATGTCAAAAATGAAAAGTGTCACCATGAAATATGTCAAAAATAACAAATTTCAAGATGGCAAATGTCAAAGATGTCAAATGACAAATGTCACAACGCTAAATGTCAAAAATGAAAAGTGTCACCATGAAAAATGTCAAAAATGACAAACTTCAAGATGGCAAATGTCAAAAATGTCAAATGACAAATGTCACAATGCTAAATGTCAAAAATGAAAAGTGTCACCATGAAAAATGTCAAAAATAACAAATTTCAAGATGGCAAATGTCAAAGATGTCAAATGACAAATGTCACAATGCTAAATGTCTAAAATGAAAAGTGTCACAATGAAAAATGTCAAAAATGACAAACTTCAAGATGGCAAATGTCAAAAATGTCAAATGACAAATGTCACAATGCTAAATGTCAAAAATGAAAAGTGTCACCATGAAAAATGTCAAAAATAACAAATTTCAAAATGGCAAATGTCAAAGATGTCAAATGACAAATGTCACAATGCTAAATGTCAAAAATGAAAATTGTCACCATGAAAAATGTCAAAAATGACAAATTTCAAGATGGCAAATGTCCAAGATGTCAAATGACGAATGTCACAATGCTAAATGTCAAAAATGACAAAGTTCAAGATGGCAAATATCAAAGATGTCAAATGACAAATGTCACAATGCTAAATGTCAAAAATGAAAAGTGTCACCATGAAAAATGTCAAACATGACAAATTTCAAGATGGCAAATGTCAAAGATGTCAAATGACAAATGTCACAATGCTAAATGTCAAAAATGAAAAGTGTCACCATGAAAAATGTCAAAAATAACAAATTTCAAGATGGCAAATGTCAAAGATGACAAATGTCACAATGCTTAATGTCAAAAATGAAAAGTGTCACCATGAAAAATGTCAAAAATGACAAATTTCAAGATGGCAAATGTCAAAGATGTCAAATGACAAATGTCACAATGCTAAATGTCAAAAATGAAAAGTGTCACCATGAAAAATTTCAAAAATGACAAATTTTAAGATGGCAAATGTCAAAGATGTCAAATGACATATGTCACAATGCTAAATGTCAAAAATGAAAAGTGTCAAAAATGAAAAATTATGTCAAATGACAAATGTCACAATGCTAAATGTCAAAAATGAAAAGTGTCACCATGAAAAATGTCAAAAATGACAAATTTCAAAATGGCAAATGTCAAAACTGACAAATGTCACAATGCTAAATGTCAAAAATTATAAGTGTCACCATGAAAAATGTCAAAAATGACAAATTTCAAGATGGCAAATGTCCAAGATGTCAAATAACGAATGTCACAATGCTAAATGTCAAAAATGACAAATTTCAAGATGGCAAATGTCAAAGATGTCAAATGACAAATGTCACAATGCTAAATGTAAAAATGAAAAGTGTCACCATGAAAAATGTCAAAAATGACAAATTTCAAGATGGCAAATGTCAAAGATGTCAAATGACAAATGTCACAATGCTAAATGTCAAAAATGAAAAGTGTCACCATGAAAAATGTCAAAAATAACATATTTCAAGATGGCAAATGTCAAAGATGTCAAATGACAAATGTCACAATGCTAAATGTCAAAAATGAAAAGTGTCACCATGAAAAATGTCAAAAATGACAAATTTCAAGATGGCAAATGTCAAAGATGTCAAATGACAAATGTCACAATGCTATATGTCAAAAATGAAAAGTGTCACCATGAAAAATGTCAAAAATCACAAATTTCAAGATGGCAAATATCAAAGATGTCGAATATGACAAATGTCACAATGCTAAATGTCAAAAATGAAAAGTGTCACCATGAAAAATGTCAAAAATGACAAATTTCAAGATGGCAAATGTCCAAGATGTCAAATGACGAATGTCACAATGCTAAATGTCAAAAATGACAAATTTCAAGATGGCAAATGTCAAAGATGTCAAATGACAAATGTCACAATGCTAAATGTCAAAAATGAAAAGTGTCACCATGAAAAATGTGAAAAATGACAAATTTCAAGATGGCAAATGTCAAAGATGTCAAATGACAAAAAATGTCACAATGCTAAATGTCAAAAATGAAAAGTGTCACCATGAAAAATGTCAAAAATAACAAATTTCAAGATGGCAAATGTCAAAGATGTCAAATGACAAATGTCACAATGCTAAATGTCAAAAATGAAAAGTGTCACCATGAAAAATGTCAAAAATGACAAATTTCAAGATGGCAAATGTCAAAGATGTCAAATGACAAATATCACAATGCTAAATGTCAAAAATGAAAAGTGTCACCATGAAAAATGTCAAAAATGACAAATTTCAAGATGGCAAATGTCAAAGATGTCAAATGACATATGTCACAATGCTAAATGTCAAAAATGAAAAGTGTCAAAAATGAAAAATTTCAAGATGGCAAATGTCAAAGATGTCAATTAACAAATGTCACAATGCTAAATGTCAAAAATGAAAAGTGTCACCATGAAATATGTCAAAAATAACAAATTTCAAGATGGCAAATGTCAAAGATGTCAAATGACAAATGTCACAACGCTAAATGTCAAAAATGAAAAGTGTCACCATGAAAAATGTCAAAAATGACAAACTTCAAGATGGCAAATGTCAAAAATGTCAAATGACAAATGTCACAATGCTAAATGTCAAAAATGAAAAGTGTCACCATGAAAAATGTCAAAAATAACAAATTTCAAGATGGCAAATGTCAAAGATGTCAAATGACAAATGTCACAATGCTAAATGTCTAAAATGAAAAGTGTCACAATGAAAAATGTCAAAAATGACAAACTTCAAGATGGCAAATGTCAAAAATGTCAAATGACAAATGTCACAATGCTAAATGTCAAAAATGAAAAGTGTCACCATGAAAAATGTCAAAAATAACAAATTTCAAAATGGCAAATGTCAAAGATGTCAAATGACAAATGTCACAATGCTAAATGTCAAAAATGAAAAGTGTCACCATGAAAAATGTCAAAAATGACAAATTTCAAGATGGCAAATGTCAAAACTGACAAATGTCACAATGCTAAATGTCAAAAATGATAAGTGTCACCATGAAAAATGTCAAAAATGACAAATTTTAAGATGGCAAATGTCCAAGATGTCAAATGACGAATGTCACACTGCTAAATGTCAAAAATGACAAATTTCAAGATGGCAAATGTCAAAGATGTCAAATGACAAATGTCACAATGCTAAATGTCAAAAATGAAAAGTGTCACCATGAAAAATGTCAAAAATGACAAATTTCAAGATGGCAAATGTCAAAGATGTCAAATGACAAATGTCACAATGCTAAATGTCAAAAATGAAAAGTGTCACCATGAAAAATGTCAAAAATAACAAATTTCAAGATGGCAAATATCAAAGATGTCAAATGACAAATGTCACAATGCTAAATGTCAAAAATGAAAAGTGTCACCATGAAAAATGTCAAAAATGACAAATTTCAAGATGGCAAATGTCAAAGATGTCAAATGACAAATGTCACAATGCTAAATGTCAAAAATGAAAAGTGTCACCATGAAAAATGTCAAAAATGACAAATTTCAAGATGGCAAATGTCAAAGATGTCAAATGACATATATTATGTCACAATGCTAAATGTCAAAAATGAAAAGTGTCAAAAATGAAAAATTTCAAGATGGCAAATATCAAAGATGTCAAATGACAAATGTCACAATGCTAAATGTCAAAAATGAAAAGTGTCACCATGAAAAATATCAAAAATGACAAATTTCAAGATGGCAAATGTCAAAACTGACAAATGTCACAATGCTAAATGTCAAACATGATAAGTGTCACTATGAAAAATGTCAAAAATGACAAATTTCAAGATGGCAAATGTCCAAGATGTCAAATGACGAATGTCACAATGCTAAATGTCAAAAATGACAAATTTCAAGATGGCAAATGTCAAATGACAAATTTCAAGATGGCAAATGTCAAAGATGTCAAATGACAAATGTCACAATGCTAAATGTCAAAAATGAAAAGTGTCACCATGAAAAATGTCAAAAATGACAAATTTTAAGATGGCAAATGTCAAAGATGTCAAATGACAAATGTCACAATGCTAAATGTCAAAAATGAAAAGTGTCACCATGAAAAATGTCAAAAATAACAAATTTCAAGATGGCAAATGTCAAAGATGTCAAATGACAAATGTCACAATGCTAAATGTCAAAAATGAAAAGTGTCACCATGAAAAATGTCAAAAATGACAAATTTCAAGATGGCAAATGTCAAAGATGTCAAATGACAAATGTCACAATGCTAAATGTCAAAAATGAAAAGTGTCACCATGAAAAATGTCAAAAATGACAAATTTCAAGATGGCAAATGTCAAAACTTACAAATGTCACAATGCTAAATGTCAAAAATTATAAGTGTCACCATGAAAAATGTCAAAAATGACAAATTTCAAGATGGCAAATGTCCAAGATGTCAAATAACGAATGTCACAATGCTAAATGTCAAAAATGACAAATTTCAAGATGGCAAATGTCAAAGATGTCAAATGACAAATGTCACAATGCTAAATGTCAAAAATGAAAAGTGTCACCATGAAAAATGTCAAAAATGACAAATTTCAAGATGGCAAATGTCAAAGATGTCAAATGACAAATGTCACAATGCTAAATGTCAAAAATGAAAAGTGTCACCATAAAAAATGTCAAAAATAACATATTTCAAGATGGCAAATGTCAAAGATGTCAAATGACAAATGTCACAATGCTAAATGTCAAAAATGAAAAGTGTCACCATGAAAAATGTCAAAAATGACAAATTTCAAGATGGCAAATGTCAAAGATGTCAAATGACAAATGTCACAATGCTATATGTCAAAAATGAAAAGTGTCAGCATGAAAAATGTCAAAAATCACAAATTTCAAGATGGCAAATATCAAAGATGTCGAATATGACAAATGTCACAATGCTAAATGTCAAAAATGAAAAGTGTCACCATGAAAAATGTCAAAAATGACAAATTTCAAGATGGCAAATGTCCAAGATGTCAAATGACGAATGTCACAATGCTAAATGTCAAAAATGACAAATTTCAAGATGGCAAATGTCAAAGATGTCAAATGACAAATGTCACAATGCTAAATGTCAAAAATGAAAAGTGTCACCATGAAAAATGTCAAAAATGACAAATTTCAAGATGGCAAATGTCAAAGATGTCAAATGACAAAAAATGTCACAATGCTAAATGTCAAAAATGAAAAGTGTCACCATGAAAAATGTCAAAAATAAAAAATTTCAAGATGGCAAATGTCAAAGATGTCAAATGACAAATGTCACAATGCTAAATGTCAAAAATGAAAAGTGTCACCATGAAAAATGTCAAAAATGACAAATTTCAAGATGGCAAATGTCAAAGATGTCAAATGACAAATATCACAATGCTAAATGTCAAAAATGAAAAGTGTCACCATGAAAAATGTCAAAAATGACAAATTTTAAGATGGCAAATGTCAAAGATGTCAAATGACATATGTCACAATGCTAAATGTCAAAAATGAAAAGTGTCAAAAATGAAAAATTTCAAGATGGCAAATGTCAAAGATGTCAAATGACAAATGTCACAACGCTAAATGTCAAAAATGAAAAGTGTCACCATGAAAAATGTCAAAAATGACAAACTTCAAGATGGCAAATGTCAAAAATGTCAAATGACAAATGTCACAATGCTAAATGTCAAAAATGAAAACTGTCACCATGAAAAATGTCAAAAATGACAAATTTCAAGATGGCAAATGTCAAAGATGTCAAATAACAAATGTCACAATGCTAAATGTCAAAAATGAAAAGTGTCACCATGAAAAATGTCAAAAATAACAAATTTTAAGATGGCAAATGTCAAAGATGTCAAATGACAAATGTCACAATGCTAAATGTCAAAAATGAAAAGTGTCACCATGAAAAATGTCAAAAATGACCAATTTCAAGATGGCAAATGTCAAAACTGACAAATGTCACAATGCTAAATGTCAAAAATGATAAGTGTCACCATGAAAAATGTCAAAAATGACAAATTTCAAGATGGCAAATGTCCAAGATGTCAAATGACGAATGTCACAATGCTAAATGTCAAAAATGACAAATTTCAAGATGGCAAATGTCAAAGATGTCAAATGACAAATGTCACAATGCTAAATGTCAAAAATGAAAAGTGTCACCATGAAAAATGTCAAAAATGACAAATTTCAAGATGGCAAATGTCAAAGATGTCAAATGACAAATGTCACAATGCTAAATGTCAAAAATGAAAAGTGTCACCATGAAAAATGTCAAAAATAACAAATTTCAAGATGGCAAATATCAAAGATGTCAAATGACAAATGTCACAATGCTAAATGTCAAAAATGAAAAGTGTCACCATGAAAAATGTCAAAAATGACAAATTTCAAGATGGCAAATGTCAAAGATGTCAAATGACAAATGTCACAATGCTAACTGTCAAAAATGAAAAGTGTCACCATGAAAAATGTCAAAAATGACAAATTTCAAGATGGCAAATGTCAAAGATGTCAAATGACATATATTATGTCACAATGCTAAATGTCAAATATGAAAAGTGTCAAAAATGAAAAATTTCAAGATGGCAAATGTCAACGATGTCAAATGACAAATGTCACAATGCTAAATGTCAAAAATGAAAAGTGTCACCATGAAAAATGTCAAAAATGACAAATTTCAAGATGGCAAATGTCAAAACTGACAAATGTCACAATGCTAAATGTCAAAAATGATAAGTGTCACCATGAAAAATGTCAAAAATGACAAATTTCAAGATGGCAAATGTCCAAGATGTCAAATGACGAATGTCACAATGCTAAATGTCAAAAATGACAAATTTCAAGATGGCAAATGTCAAAGATGTCAAATGACAAATTTCAAGATGGCAAATGTCAAAGATGTCAAATGACAAATGTCACAATGCTAAATGTCAAAAATGAAAAGTGTCACCATGAAAAATGTCAAAAATGACAAATTTCAAGATGGCAAATGTCAAAGATGTCAAATGACAAATGTCACAATGCTAAATGTCAAAAATGAAAAGTGTCACCATGAAAAATGTCAAAAATGACAAATTTCAAGATGGCAAATGTCAAAGATGTCAAATGACAAATATCACAATGCTAAATGTTAAAAATGAAAAGTGTCACCATGAAAAATGTCAAAAATGACAAATTTCAAGATGGCAAATGTCAAAGATGTCAAATGACATATGTCACAATGCTAAATGTCAAAAATGAAAAGTGTCAAAAATGAAAAATTTCAAGATGGCAAATGTCAAAGATGTCAAATAACAAATGTCACAATGCTAAATGTCAAAAATGAAAAGTGTCACCATGAAATATGTCAAAAATAACAAATTTCAAGATGGCAAATGTCAAAGATGTCAAATGACAAATGTCACAACGCTAAATGTCAAAAATGAAAAGTGTCACCATGAAAAATGTCAAAAATGACAAACTTCAAGATGGCAAATGTCAAAAATGTCAAATGACAAATGTCACAATGCTAAATGTCAAAAATGAAAAGTGTCACCATGAAAAATGTCAAAAATAACAAATTTCAAGATGGCAAATGTCAAAGATGTCAAATGACAAATGTCACAATGCTAAATGTCTAAAATGAAAAGTGTCACCATGAAAAATGTCAAAAATGACAAATTTCAAGATGGCAAATGTCAAAGATGTCAAATAACAAATGTCACAATGCTAAATGTCAAAAATGAAAAGTGTCACCATGAAAAATGTCAAAAATAACAAATTTCAAAATGGCAAATGTCAAAGATGTCAAATGACAAATGTCACAATGCTAAATGTCAAAAATGAAAAGTGTCACCATGAAAAATATCAAAAATGACAAATTTCAAGATGGCAAATGTCAAAACTGACAAATGTCACAATGCTAAATGTCAAAAATGATAAGTGTCACCATGAAAAATGTCAAAAATGACAAATTTCAAGATGGCAAATGTCCAAGATGTCAAATGACGAATGTCACACTGCTAAATGTCAAAAATGACAAATTTCAAGATGGCAAATGTCAAAGATGTCAAATGACAAATGTCACAATGCTAAATGTCAAAAATGAAAAGTGTCACCATGAAAAATGTCAAAAATGACAAATTTCAAGATGGGAAATGTCAAAGATGTCAAATGACAAATGTCAGAATGCTAAATGTCAAAAATGAAAAGTGTCACCATGAAAAATGTCAAAAGTAACAAATTTCAAGATGGCAAATATCAAAGATGTCAAATGACAAATGTCACAATGCTAAATGTCAAAAATGAAAAGTGTCACCATGAAAAATGTCAAAAATGACAAATTTCAAGATGGCAAATGTCAAAGATGTCAAATGACAAATGTCACAATGCTAAATGTCAAAAATGAAAAGTGTCACCATGAAAAATGTCAAAAATGACAAATTTCAAGATGGCAAATGTCAAAGATGTCAAATGACATATATTATGTCACAATGCTAAATGTCAAAAATGAAAAGTGTCAAAAATGAAAAATTTCAAGATGGCAAATATCAAAGATGTCAAATGACAAATGTCACAATGCTAAATGTCAAAAATGAAAAGTGTCACCATGAAAAATATCAAAAATGACAAATTTCAAAATGGCAAATGTCAAAACTGACAAATGTCACAATGCTAAATGTCAAAAATGATAAGTGTCACTATGAAAAATGTCAAAAATGACAAATTTCAAGATGGCAAATGTCCAAGATGTCAAATGACGAATGTCACAATGCTAAATGTCAAAAATGACAAATTTCAAGATGGCAAATGTCAAAGATGTCAAATGACAAATTTCAAGATGGCAAATGTCAAAGATGTCAAATGACAAATGTCACAATGCTAAATGTCAAAAATGAAAAGTGTCACCATGAAAAATGTCAAAAATGACAAATTTTAAGATGGCAAATGTCAAAGATGTCAAATGACAAATGTCACAATGCTAAATGTCAAAAATGAAAAGTGTCACCATGAAAAATGTCAAAAATAACAAATTTCAAGATGGCAAATGTCAAAGATGTCAAATGACAAATGTCACAATGCTAAATGTCAAAAATGAAAAGTGTCACCATGAAAAATGTCAAAAATGACAAATTTCAAGATGGCAAATGTCAAAGATGTCAAATGACAAATGTCACAATGCTAAATGTCAAAAATGAAAAGTGTCACCATGAAAAATGTCAAAAATGACAAATTTCAAGATGGCAAATGTCAAAACTGACAAATGTCACAATGCTAAATGTCAAAAATTATAAGTGTCACCATGAAAAATGTCAAAAATGACAAATTTCAAGATGGCAAATGTCCAAGATGTCAAATAACGAATGTCACAATGCTAAATGTCAAAAATGACAAATTTCAAGATGGCAAATGTCAAAGATGTCAAATGACAAATGTCACAATGCTAAATGTCAAAAATGAAAAGTGTCACCATGAAAAATGTCAAAAATGACAAATTTCAAGATGGCAAATGTCAAAGATGTCAAATGACAAATGTCACAATGCTAAATGTCAAAAATGAAAAGTGTCACCATGAAAAATGTCAAAAATAACATATTTCAAGATGGCAAATGTCAAAGATGTCAAATGACAAATGTCACAATGCTAAATGTCAAAAATGAAAAGTGTCACCATGAAAAATGTCAAAAATGACAAATTTCAAGATGGCAAATGTCAAAGATGTCAAATGACAAATGTCACAATGCTATATGTCAAAAATGAAAAGTGTCACCATGAAAAATGTCAAAAATCACAAATTTCAAGATGGCAAATATCAAAGATGTCGAATATGACAAATGTCACAATGCTAAATGTCAAAAATGAAAAGTGTCACCATGAAAAATGTCAAAAATGACAAATTTCAAGATGGCAAATGTCCAAGATGTCAAATGACGAATGTCACAATGCTAAATGTCAAAAATGACAAATTTCAAGATGGCAAATGTCAAAGATGTCAAATGACAAATGTCACAATGCTAAATGTCAAAAATGAAAAGTGTCACCATGAAAAATGTCAAAAATGACAAATTTCAAGATGGCAAATGTCAAAGATGTCAAATGACAAAAAATGTCACAATGCTAAATGTCAAAAATGAAAAGTGTCACCATGAAAAATGTCAAAAATAACAAATTTCAAGATGGCAAATGTCAAAGATGTCAAATGACAAATGTCACAATGCTAAATGTCAAAAATGAAAAGTGTCACCATGAAAAATGTCAAAAATGACAAATTTCAAGATGGCAAATGTCAAAGATGTCAAATGACAAATATCACAATGCTAAATGTCAAAAATGAAAAGTGTCACCATGAAAAATGTCAAAAATGACAAATTTTAAGATGGCAAATGTCAAAGATGTCAAATGACATATGTCACAATGCTAAATGTCAAAAATGAAAAGTGTCAAAAATGAAAAATTTTAAGATGGCAAATGTCAAAGATGTCAAATGACAAATGTCACAATGCTAAATGTCAAAAATGAAAAGTGTCACCATGAAAAATGTCAAAAATAACAAATTTCAAGATGGCAAATGTCAAAGATGTCAAATGACAAATGTCACAACGCTAAATGTCAAAAATGAAAAGTGTCACCATGAAAAATGTCAAAAATGACAAACTTCAAGATGGCAAATGTCAAAAATGTCAAATGACAAATGTCACAATGCTAAATGTCAAAAATGAAAACTGTCACCATGAAAAATGTCAAAAATGACAAATTTCAAGATGGCAAATGTCAAAGATGTCAAATAACAAATGTCACAATGCTAAATGTCAAAAATGAAAAGTGTCACCATGAAAAATGTCAAAAATAACAAATTTCAAGATGGCAAATGTCTAAGATGTCAAATGACAAATGTCACAATGCTAAATGTCAAAAATGAAAAGTGTCACCATGAAAAATGTCAAAAATGACCAATTTCAAGATGGCAAATGTCAAAACTGACAAATGTCACAATGCTAAATGTCAAAAATGATAAGTGTCACCATGAAAAATGTCAAAAATGACAAATTTCAAGATGGCAAATGTCCAAGATGTCAAATGACGAATGTCACAATGCTAAATGTCAAAAATGACAAATTTCAAGATGGCAAATGTCAAAGATGTCAAATGACAAATGTCACAATGCTAAATGTCAAAAATGAAAAGTGTCACCATGAAAAATGTCAAAAATGACAAATTTCAAGATGGCAAATGCTAAATGTTAAAAATAACAAATTTTAAGATGGCAAATGTCAAAGATGTCAAATGACAAATGTCACAATGCTAAATGTCAAAAATGAAAAGTGTCAAAAATGACAAATTTCAAGATGGCAAATGTCAAAGATGTCGAATATGACAAATGTCACAATGCTAAATGTCAAAAATGAAAAGTGTCACCATGAAAAATGTCAAAAATGACAAATTTCAAGATGGCAAATGTCAAAGATGTCAAATGACAAATGTCACAATGCTAAATGTCAAAAATGAAAAGTGTCACCATGAAAAATGTCAAAAATGACAAATTTCAAGATGGCAAATATCAAAGATGTCAAATGCCAAATGTGACAATGCTAAATGTCAAAAATGACAAATTTCAAGATGGCAAATGTCAAAGATGTCAAATGACAAATGTCACAATGCTAAATGTCAAAAATGAAAATTGTCACCATGAAAAATGTCAAAAATGACAAATTTCAAGATGGCAAAGGTCAAAGATGTAAAATGTCAAATGACAAATGTCACAATGCTAAATGTCAAAAATGAAAAGTGTCACCATGAAAAATGACAAATTTCAAGATGGCAAATGTCAAAGATGTCAAATGACAAATGTCACAATGCTAAATGTCAAAAATGAAAAGTGTCACCATGAAAAATGTTAAAAATGACAAATTTCAAGATGGCAAATGTCAAAGATGTCAAATGACAAATGTCACAATGCTAAATGTCAAAAATGAAAAGTGTCACCATGAAAAATGTCAAAAATAACTAATTTCAAGATGGCAAATGTCAAAGATGTCAAATGACAAATGTCAAAATGCTAACTGTCAAAAATGAAAAGTGTCACCATGAAAAATGTCAAAAATGACAAATTTCAAGATGGCAAATGTCAAAACTGACAAATGTCACAATGCTAAATGTCAAAAATGAAGAGTGTCACCATGAAAAATGACAAAAATAACAAATTTCAAGATGGCAAATGTCAAAGATGTCAAATGACAAATGTCGCAATGCTAAATGTCAAAAATGACAAATTTCAAGATGGCAAATGTCAAAGATGTCAAATGACAAATGTCACAATGCTAAATGTCAAAAATGAAAAGTGTCACCATGAAAAATGTCAAAAATGACAAATTTCAAGATGGCAAATGTCAAAGATGTCAAATGACAAATGTCACAATGCTAAATGTCAAAAATGAAAAGTGTCACCATGAAAAATGTCAAAAATAACAAATTTCAAGATGGCAAATGTCAAAGATGTCAAATGACAAATGTCACAATGCTAAATGTAAAAAATGACAAATTTCAAGATGGCAAATGTAAAAGATGCCAAATGACAAATGTCACAATGCTAAATGTCAAAAATGAAAAGTGTCACCATGAAAAATGTCAAAAATGACAAATTTCAAGATGGCAAATGTCAAAGATGTCAAATCAAAAATGCCACAATGCTAAATGTCAAAAATGAAAAGTGTCACCATGAAAAATGTTAAAAATGACAAATTTCAAGATGGCAAATGTCAAAGATCTCAAATGACAAATGTCACAATGCTAAATGTCAAAAATAAAAAGTGTCCCCATGAAAAATGTCAAAAATGACAAATTTCAAGATGGCAAATATCAAAGATGTCAAATGCCAAATGTCACAATGCTAAATGTCAAAAATAACAAATTTTAAGATGGCAAATGTCAAAGATGTCAAATGACAAATCTCACAATGCTAAATGTCAAAAATGAAAAGTGTCACCATGAAAAATGTCAAAAATGACAAATTTCAAGATGGCAAATGTCAAAGATGTCGAATATGACAAATGTCACAATGCTAAATGTCAAAAATGAAAAGTGTCACCATGAAAAATGTCAAAAATGACAAATTTCAAGATGGCAAATGTCAAAGATGTCAAATGACAAATGTCACAATGCTAAATGTCAAAAATGAAAAGTGTCACCATGAAAAATGTCAAAAATGACAAATTTCAAGATGGCAAATATCAAAGATGTCAAATGCCAAATGTCACAATGCTAAATGTCAAAAATGACAAATTTCAAGATGGCAAATGTCAAAGATGTCAAATGACAAATGTCACAATGCTAAATGTCAAAAATGAAAATTGTCACCATGAAAAATGTCAAAAATGACAAATTTCAAGATGGCAAAGGTCAAAGATGTCAAATGTCAAATGACAAATGTCACAATGCTAAATGTCAAAAATGAAAAGTGTCACCATGAAAAATGTCAAAAATGACAAATTTCAAGATGGCAAATGTCAAAGATGTCAAATGACAAATGTCACAATGCTAAATGTCAAAAATGAAAAGTGTCACCATGAAAAATGTTAAAAATGACAAATTTCAAGATGGCAAATGTCAAAGATGTCAAATGACAAATGTCACAATGCTAAATGTCAAAAATGAAAAGTGTCACCATGAAAAATGTCAAAAATAACTAATTTCAAGATGGCAAATGTCAAAGATGTCAAATGACAAATGTCAAAATGCTAAATGTCAAAAATGAAAAGTGTCACCATGAAAAATGTCAAAAATGACAAATTTCAAGATGGCAAATGTCAAAACTGACAAATGTCACAATGCTAAATGTCAAAAATGAAGAGTGTCACCATGAAAAATGACAAAAATAACAAATTTCAAGATGGCAAATGTCAAAGATGTCAAATGACAAATGTCGCAATGCTAAATGTCAAAAATGACAAATTTCAAGATGGCAAATGTCAAAGATGTCAAATGACAAATGTCACAATGCTAAATGTCAAAAATGAAAAGTGTCACCATGAAAAATGTCAAAAATGACAAATTTCAAGATGGCAAATGTCAAAGATGTCAAATGACAAATGTCACAATGCTAAATGTCAAAAATGAAAAGTGTCACCATGAAAAATGTCAAAAATAACAAATTTCAAGATGGCAAATGTCAAAGATGTCAAATGACAAATGTCACAATGCTAAATGTCAAAAATGAAAAGTGTCACCATGAAAAATGTCAAAAATGACAAATTTCAAGATGGCAAATGTCAAAGATGTCAAATGACAAATGTCACAATGCTAACTGTCAAAAATGGAAAGTGTCACCATGAAAAATGTCAAAAATAACAAATTTCAAGATGGCAAATGTCAAAGATGTCAAATGACAAATGTCACAATGCTAAATGTCAAAAATGAAAAGTGTCACCATAAAAAATGTCAAAAATGACAAATTTCAAGATGGCAAATGTCAAAACTGACAAATGTCACAATGCTTAATGTCAAAAATGATAAAAGTTACCATGAAAAATGTCAAAAATGACAAATTTCAAGATGGCAAATGTCCAAGATGTCAAATGACAAATGTCACAATGCTAAATGTCAAAAATGACAAATTTCAAGATGGCAAATGTCAAAGATGTCAAATGACAAATGTCACAATGCTAAATGTCAAAAATGAAAAGTGTCACCATGAAAAATGTCAAAAATGACAAATTTCAAGATGGCAAATGTCAAAGATGTCAAATAACAAATGTCACAATGCTAAATGTCAAAAATAAAAAGTGTCACCATAAAAAATGTCAAAAATAACAAATTTTAAGCTGGCAAATGTCAAAGATGTTAAATGACAAATGTCACAATGCTAAATGTCATAACTGAAAAGTGTCACCATGAAAAATGTCAAAAATGACAAATTTCACGATGGCAAATGTCAAAGATGTCAAATGACAAATGTCACAATGCTAAATGTCAAAAATGAAAAGTGTCACCATGACAAATGACAAATTTCAAGATGGCAAATGTCAAAGATGTCGAATATGACAAATGTCACAATGCTAAATGTCAAAAATGAAAAGTGTCACCATGAAAAATGTCGAAAATGACAAATTTCAAGATGGCAAATGTCAAAGATGTCAAATGACAAATGTCACAATGCTAAATGTCAAAAATAAAAAGTGTCACCATGAAAAATGTCAAAAATGACAAATTTCAAGATGGCAAATATCAAAGATGTCAAATGCCAAATGTCACAATGCTAAATGTCAAAAATGACAAATTTCAAGATGGCAAATGTCAAAGATGTCAAATGACAAATGTCACAATGCTAAATGTCAAAAATGACAAATTTCAAGATGGCAAATGTCAAAGATGTCAAATGACAAATGTCACAATGCTAAATGTCAAAAATGAAAAGTGTCACCATGAAAAATGTCAAAAATGACAAATTTCAAGATGGCAAATGTCAAAGATGTCAAATGACAAATGTCACAATGCTAAATGTCAAAAATGAAAAGTGTCACCATGAAAAATGTCAAAAATAACAAATTTCAAGATGGCAAATGTCAAAGATGTCAAATGACAAATGTCACAATGCTAAATGTCAAAAATGAAAAGTGTCACCATGAAAAATGTCAAAAATAACAAATTTCAAGATGGCAAATGTCAAAGATGTCAAATGACAAATATCACAATGCTAAATGTCAAAAATGAAAAGTGTCACCATGAAAAATGTCAAAAATGACAAATTTCAAGATGGCAAATGTCAAAGATGTCAAATGACAAATGTCACAATGCTAAATGTCAAAAATGAAAAGTGTCACCATGAAAAATGTCAAAAATAACAAATTTCAAGATGGCAAATGTCAAAGATGTCAAATGACAAATGTCACAATGCTAAATGTCAAAAATGACAAATTTCGAGATGGCAAATGTCAAAGATGTCAAATGACAAATGTCACAATGCTAAATGTCAAAAATGAAAAGTGTCACCATGAAAAATGTCAAAAATGACAAATTTCAAGATGGCAAATGTCAAAGATGTCAAATGACAAATGTCACAATGCTAAATGTCAAAAATGAAAAGTGTCACCATGAAAAATGTCAAAAATAACAAATTTCAAGATGGCAAATGTCAAAGATGTCAAATGACAAATGTCACAATGCTAAATGTCAAAAATGAAAAGTGTCACCATGAAAAATGTCAAAAATGACAAATTTCAAGATGGCAAATGTCAAAGATGTCAAATGACAAATGTCACAATGCTAAATGTCAAAAATGAAAAGTGTCACCATGAAAAATGTCAAAAATAACAAATTTCAAGATGGCAAATGTCAAAGATGTCAAATGACAAATGTCACAATGCTAAATGTCAAAAATGAAAAGTGTCACCATGAAAAATGTCAAAAATGACAAATTTCAAGATGGCAAATGTCAAAGATGTCAAATGACAAATGTCACAATGCTAAATGTCAAAAATGAAAAGTGTCACCATGAAAAATGTCAAAAATGACAAATTTCAAGATGGCAAATGTCCAAGATGTCAAATGACAAATGTCACAATGCTAAATGTCAAAAATGAAAAGTGTCACCATGAAAAATGTCAAAAATGACAAATTTCAAGATGGCAAATGTCAAAGATGTCAAATGTCACAATGCTAAATGTCAAAAATGAAAAGTGTCACCATGAAAAATGTCAATAATGACAAATTTCAAGATGGCAAATGTCAAAGATGTCAAATGACAAATGTCACAATGCTAAATGTCAAAAATGAAAAGTGTCACCATAAAAAATGTCAAAAATGACAAATTTCAAGATGGCAAATGTCAAAGATGTCGAATATGACAAATGTCACAATGCTAAATGTCAAAAATGAAATGTGTCACCATGAAAAATGTCAAAAATGACAAATTTCAAGATGGCAAATGTCAAAGATGTCAAATGACAAATGTCACAATGCTAAATGTCAAAAATGAAAAGTGTCACCATGAAAAATGTCAAAAATGACAAATTTCAAGATGGCAAATGTCAAAGATGTCAAATGACAAATGTCACAATGCTAAATGTAAAAAATGACAAATTTCAAGATGGCAAATGTCAAAACTGACAAATGTCACAATGCTAAATGTCAAAAATGAAAAGTGTCACCATGAAAAATGTAAAAAATAACAAATTTCAAGATGGCAAATGTCAAAGATGTCAAATGACAAATGTCACAATGCTAAATGTAAAAAATGACAAATTTCAAGATGGCAAATGTAAAAGATGCCAAATGACAAATGTCACAATGCTAAATGTCAAAAATGAAAAGTGTCACCATGAAAAATGTCAAAAATGACAAATTTCAAGATGGCAAATGTCAAAGATGTCAAATGACAAATGTCACAATGCTAAATTTCAAAAAAAAAAAGTGTCACCATGAAAAATGTCAAAAATGACAAATTTCAAGATGGCAAATGTCAAAGATGTCAAATGACAAATGTCACAATGCTAAATGTCAAAAATGAAAAGTGTCAAAAATGACAAATTTCAAGATGGCAAATGTCTAAGATGTCAAATGACAAATGTCACAATGCTAAATGTCAAAAATGAAAAGTGTCACCATAAAAAATGTCAAAAATGACAAATTTCAAGATGGCAAATGTCAAAACTGACAAATGTCACAATGCTAAATGTCAAAAATGATAAGTGTCACCATGAAAAATGTCAAAAATGACAAATTTTAAGATGGCAAATGTCCAAGATGTCAAATGACAAATGTCACAATGCTAAATGTCAAAAATGAAAAGTGTCACCATGAAAAATGTCAAAAATAACAAATTTCAAGATGGCAAATGTCTAAGATGTCAAATGACAAATGTCACAATGCTAAATGTCAAAATTAAAAAATTGTCACCATGAAAAATGTCAAAAATGACAAATATCAAGATGGCATATGTCAAAGATGTCAAATGACAAATGTCACAATGCTAAATGTCAAAAATGAAAAGTGTCACCATGAAAAATGTCAAAAATGACAAATTTCAAGATGGCAAATGTCAAAACTGACAAATGTCACAATGCTAAATGTCCAAAATGAAAAGTGTCACCATAAAAAATGACAAAAATAACAAATTTCAAAATGGCAAATGTCAAAGAAGTCAAATGACAAATGTCGCAATGCTAAATGTCAAAAATGACAAATTTCAAGATGGCAAATGTCAGAGATGTCAAATGACAAATGTCACAATGCTAAATGTCAAAAATGAAAAGTGTCACCATGAAAAATGTCAAAAATGACAAATTTCAAGATGGCAAATGTCAAAGATGTCAAATGACAAATGTCACAATGCTAAATGTCAAAAATGAAAAGTGTCACCATAAAAAATGTCAAAAATAACAAATTTCAAGATGGCAAATGTCAAAGATGTCAAATGACAAATGTCACAATGCTAAATGTCAAAAATGAAAAGTGTCACCATGAAAAATGTCAAAAATGACAAATTTCAAGATGGCAAATGTCAAAGATGTCAAATGACAAATGTCACAATGCTAAATGTCAAAAATGAAAAGTGTCACCATGAAAAATGTCAAAAATAACAAATTTCAAGATGGCAAATGTCAAAGATGTCAAATGACGAATGTCACAATGCTAAATGTCAAAAATGAAAAGTGTCACCATAAAAAATGTCAAAAATGACAAATTTTAAGATGGCAAATGTCAAAACTGACAAATGTCACAATGCTTAATGTCAAAAATGATAAGTGTTACCATGAAAAATGTCAAAAATGACAAATTTCAAGATGGCAAATGTCCAAGATGTCAAATGACAAATGTCACAATGCTAAATGTCAAAAATGACAAATTTCAAGATGGCAAATGTCAAAGATGTCAAATGACAAATGTCACAATGCTAAATGTCAAAAATGAAAAGTGTCACCATGAAAAATGTCAAAAATGCCAAATTTCAAGATGGCAAATGTCAAAGATGTCAAATAACACATGTCACAATGCTAAATGTCAAAAATAAAAAGTGTCACCATAAAAAATGTCAAAAATAACAAATTTTAAGATGGCAAAGGTCAAAGATGTCAAATGACAAATGTCACAATGCTAAATGTCATAAATGAAAAGTGTCACAATGCTAAATGTCAAAAATGACAAATTTCAAGATGGCAAATGTCAAAGATGTCAAATGACAAATGTCACAATGCTAAATGTCAAAAATGAAAAGTGTCACCATGAAAAATGTCAAAAATGACAAATTTCAAGATGGCAAATGTCAAAGATGTCAAATGACAAATGTCACAATGCTAAATGTCAAAAATGAAAAGTGTCACCATGAAAAATGTCAAAAATGACAAATTTCAAGATGGCAAATGTCCAAGATGTCAAATGACAAATGTCACAATGCTAAATGTCAAAAATGAAAAGTGTCACCATGAAAAATGTCAAAAATGACAAATTTCAAGATGGCAAATGTCAAAGATGTCAAATAACAAATGTCACAATGCTAAATGTCAAAAATGAAAAGTGTCAAAAATGACAAATTTCAAGATGGCAAATGTCAAAGATGTCAAATGACAAATGTCACAATGCTAAATGTCAAAAATGAAAAGTGTCACCATGAAAAATGTCAAAAATGACAAATTTTAAGATGGCAAATGTCAAAACTGACAAATGTCACAATGCTAAATGTCAAAAATAAAAAGTGTCACCATGAAAAATGTCAAAAATAACAAATTTCAAGATGGCAAATGTCAAAGATGTCAAATGACAAATGTCACAATGCTAAATGTAAAAAATGACAAATTTTAAGATGGCAAATGTAAAAGATGCCAAATGACAAATGTCACAATGCTAAATGTCAAAAATGAAAAGTGTCACCATGAAAAATGTCAAAAATGACAAATTTCAAGATGGCAAATGTCAAAGATGTCAAATGACAAATGTCACAATGCTAAATGACAAAAAAAGAAAAGTGTCACCATGAAAAATGTCAAAAATGACAAATTTCAAGATGGCAAATGTCAAAACTGACAAATGTCACAATGCTAAATGTCAAAAATGATAAGTGTCACCATGAAAAATGTCAAAAATGACAAATTTCAAGATGGCAAATGTCCAAGATGTCAAATGACAAATGTCACAATGCTAAATGTCAAAAATGAAAAGTGTCACCATGAAAAATGTCAAAAATGACAAATTTCAAGATGGCAAATGTCAAAGATGTCAAATGACAAATGTCACAATGCTAAATGTCAAAAATGAAAAGTGTCAAAAATGACAAATTTCAAGATGGCAAATGTCTAAGATGTCAAATGACAAATTTCACAATGCTAAATGTCAAAAATGAAAAGTGTCATCATGAAAAATGTCAAAAATGACAAATTTCAAGATGGCAAATGTCAAAACTGACAAATGTCACAATGCTAAATGTCAAAAATGAAAAGTGTTACCATGAAAAATGTCAAAAATGACAAATTTCAAGATGGCAAATGTCAAAGATGTCAAATGACAAATGTCACAATGCTAAATGTCAAAAATGAAAAGTGTCACCACGAAAAATGTCAAAAATGACAAATTTCAAGATGGCAAATGTCAAAGATGTCAAATGACAAATGTCACAATGCTAAATGTCAAAAATGAAAAGTGTCACCATGAAAAATGTCAAAAGTGACAAATTTCAAGATGGCAAATGTCAAAGATGTCAAATGACAAATGTCACAATGCTAAATGTCAAAAATGAAAAGTGTCACCATGAAAAATGTCAAAAATGACAAATTTCAAGATGGAAAATGTCAAAGATGTCAAATGACAAATGTCACAATGCTAAATGTCAAAAATGAAAAGTGTCACCATGAAAAATGTCAAAAATGACAAATTTCAAGATGGCAAATGTCAAAGATGTCAAATAACAAATGTCACAATGCTAAATGTCAAAAATAAAAAGTGTCACCATAAAAAATGTCAAAAATAACAAATTTTAAGCTGGCAAATGTCAAAGATGTTAAATGACAAATGTCACAATGCTTAATGTCATAACTGAAAAGTGTCACCATGAAAAATGTCAAAAATGACAAATTTCACGATGGCAAATGTCAAAGATGTCAAATGACAAATGTCACAATGCTAAATGTCAAAAATGAAAAATGTCACCATGAAAAATGTCAAAAATGACAAATTTCAAGATGGCAAATATCAAAGATGTCAAATGACAAATGTCACAATGCTAAATGTCAAAAATGACAAATTTCAAGATGGCAAATGTCAAAGATGTCAAATGACAAATGTCACAATGCTAAATGTCAAAAATGAAAAGTGTCACCATGAAAAATGTCAAAAATGACAAATTTCAAGATGGCAAATGTCAAAGATGTCAAATGACAAATGTCACAATGCTAAATGTCAAAAATGAAAAGTGTCACCATGAAAAATGTCAAAAATAACAAATTTCAAGATGGCAAATGTCAAAGATGTCAAATGACAAATGTCACAATGCTAAATGTCAAAAATGAAAAGTGTCACCATGAAAAATGTCAAAAATGACAAATTTCAAGATGGCAAATGTCAAAGATGTCAAATGACAAATGTCACAATGCTAAATGTCAAAAATGAAAAGTGTCACCATGAAAAATGTCAAAAATGACAAATTTCAAGATGGCAAATGTCCAAGATGTCAAATGACAAATGTCACAATGCTAAATGTCAAAAATGAAAAGTGTCACCATGAAAAATGTCAAAAATGACAAATTTCAAGATGGAAAATGTCAAAGATGTCAAATGACAAATGTCACAATGCTAAATGTCAAAAATGAAAAGTGTCACCATGAAAAATGTCAAAAATGACAAATTTCAAAATGGCAAATGTCAAAGATGTCAAATGACAAATGTCACAATGCTAAATGTCAAAAATGAAAAATGTCAAAAATCACAAATTTCAAGATGGCAAATGTCCAAGATGTCAAATGACAAATGTCATAATGCTAAATGTCAAAAATGAAAAGTGTCACCATGAAAAATGTCAAAAATGACAAATTTCAAGATGGCAAATGTCAAAGATGTCAAATGACAAATGTCACAATGCTAAATGTCAAAAATGAAAAGTGTCAAAAATGACAAATTTCAAGATGGCAAATGTCTAAGATGTCAAATGACAAATGTCACAATGCTAAATGACAAAAAAGAAAAGAGTCACCGTGAAAAATGTCAAAAATGAAAAATTTCAAGATGGCAAAAGTCAAAGATGTCAAATGACAAATGTCACAATGCTAAATGTCAAAAATAAAAAGTGTCATCATGAAAAATGTCAAAAATGACAAATTTCAAGATGGCAAATGTCAAAGATGTCAAATGACAAATGTCACAATGCTAAATGTCAAAAATGAAAAGTGTCCCCATGAAAAATGTCAATAATGACAAATTTCAAGATGGCAAATATCAACGATGTCAAATGACAAATGTCACAATGCTAAATGTCAAAAATGAAAAGTGTCACCATGACAAATGACAAATTTCAAGATGGCAAATGTCAAAGATGTCGAATATGACAAATGTCACAATGCTAAATGTCAAAAATGAAAAGTGTCACCATGAAAAATGTCGAAAATGACAAATTTCAAGATGGCAAATGTCAAAGATGTCAAATGACAAATGTCACAATGCTAAATGTCAAAAATAAAAAGTGTCACCATGAAAAATGTCAAAAATGACAAATTTCAAGATGGCAAATATCAAAGATGTCAAATGCCAAATGTCACAATGCTAAATGTCAAAAATGACAAATTTCAAGATGGCAAATGTCAAAGATGTCAAATGACAAATGTCACAATGCTAAATGTCAAAAATAAAAGGTGTCACCATGAAAAATGTCAAAAATGACAAATTTCAAGATGGCAAATGTCAAAGATGTCAAATGACAAATGTCACAATGCTAAATGTCAAAAATAAAAAGTGTCACCATGAAAAATGTCAAAAATGACAAATTTCAAGATGGCAAATGTCAAAGATGTCAAATGACAAATGTCACAATGCTAAATGTCAAAAATGAAAAGTGTCACCATGAAAAATGTCAAAAATAACAAATTTCAAGATGGCAAATGTCAAAGATGTCAAATGACAAATGTCACAATGCTAAATGTCAAAAATGAAAAGTGTCACCATAAAAAATGTCAAAAATGACAAATTTCAGGATGGCAAATGTCAAAACTGACAAATGTCACAATGCTTAATGTCAAAAATGATAAGTGTTACCATGAAAAATGTCAAAAATGACAAATTTCAAGATGGCAAATGTCCAAGATGTCAAATGACAAATGTCACAATGCTAAATGTCAAAAATGACAAATTTCAAGATGGCAAATGTCAAAGATGTCAAATGACAAATGTCACAATGCTAAATGTCAAAAATGAAAAGTGTCACCATGAAAAATGTCAAAAATGCCAAATTTCAAGATGGCAAATGTCAAAGATGTTAAATAACAAATGTCACAATGCTAAATGTCAAAAATAAAAAGTGTCACCATAAAAAATGTCAAAAATAACAAATTTTAAGATGGCAAATGTCAAAGATGTCAAATGACAAATGTCACAATGCTAAATGTCATAAATGAAAAGTGTTACCATGAAAAATGTCAAAAATGACAAATTTCACGATGGCAAATGTCAAAGATGTCAAATGACAAATGTCACAATGCTAAATGTCAAAAATGAAAAATGTCACCATGAAAAATGTCAAAAATGACAAATTTCAACATGGCAAATATCAAAGATGTCAAATGACAAATGTCACAATGCTAAATGTCAAAAATGACAAATTTCAAGATGGCAAATGTCAAAGATGTCAAATGACAAATGTCACAATGCTAAATGTCAAAAATGAAAAGTGTCACCATGAAAAATGTCAAAAATGACAAATTTCAAGATGGCAAATGTCAAAGATGTCAAATGACAAATGTCACAATGCTAAATGTCAAAAATGAAAAGTGTCACCATGAAAAATGTCAAAAATAACAAATTTCAAGATGGCAAATGTCAAAGATGTCAAATGACAAATGTCACAATGCTAAATGTCAAAAATTAAAAGTGTCACCATGAAAAATGTCAAAAATGACAAATTTCAAGATGGCAAATGTCAAAGATGTCAAATGACAAATGTCACAATGCTAAATGTCAAAAATGAAAAGTGTCACCATGAAAAATGTCAAAAATGACAAATTTCAAGATGGCAAATGTCCAAGAGGTCAAATGACAAATGTCACAATGCTAAATGTCAAAAATGAAAAGTGTCACCATGAAAAATGTCAAAAATGACAAATTTCAAGATGGCAAATGTCAAAGATGTCAAATAACAAATGTCACAATGCTAAATGTCAAAAATGAAAAGTGTCAAAAATGACAAATTTCAAGATGGCAAATATCAAAGATGTCAAATGACAAATGTCACAATGCTAAATGTCAAAAATGAAAAGTGTCACCATGAAAAATGTCAAAAATGACAAATTGCAAGATGGCAAATGTCAAAACTGACAAATGTCACAATGCTAAATGTCAAAAATGAAAAGTGTCACCATGAAAAATGTCAAAAATAACAAATTTCAAGATGGCAAATGTCAAAGATGTCAAATGACAAATGTCACAATGCTAAATGTAAAAAATGACAAATTTTAAAATGGCAAATGTAAAAGATGCCAAATGACAAATGTCACAATGCTCAATGTCAAAAATGAAAAGTGTCACCATGAAAAATGTCAAAAATGACAAATTTCAAGATGGCAAATGTCAAAGATGTCAAATGACAAATGTCACAATGCTAAATGTCAAAAAAGAAAAGTGTCACCATGAAAAATGTCAAAAATGACAAATTTTAAGATGGCAAATGTCAAAACTGACAAATGTCACAATGCTAAATGTCAAAAATGATAAGTGTCACCATAAAATGTCAAAAATGACAAATTTCAAGATGGCAAATGTCCAAGATGTCAAATGACAAATGTCACAATGCTAAATGTCAAAAATGAAAAGTGTCACCATGAAAAATGTCAAAAATGACAAATTTCAAGATGGCAAATGTCAAAGATGTCAAATGACAAATGTCACAATGCTAAATGTCAAAAATGAAAAGTGTCAAAAATGACAAATTTCGAGATGGCAAATGTCTAAGATGTCAAATGACAAATGTCACAATGCTAAATGTCAAAAATGAAAAGTGTCATCATGAAAAATGTCAAAAATGACAAATTTCAAGATGGCAAATGTCAAAACTGACAAATGTCACAATGCTAAATGTCAAAAATGAAAAGTGTCACCATGAAAAATGTCAAAAATGACAAATTTCAAGATGGCAAATGTCAAAGTTGTCAAATGACAAATGTCACAATGCTAAATGTCAAAAATGAAAAGTGTCACCATGAAAAATGTCAAAAATGACAAATTTCAAGATGGCAAATGTCAAAGATGTCAAATGTCACAATGCTGAATGTCAAAAATGAAAAGTGTCACCATGAAAAATGTCAATAATGACAAATTTCAAGATGGCAAATGTCAAAGATGTCAAATGACAAATGTCACAATGCTAAATGTCAAAAATAAAAAGTGTCACCATAAAAAATGTCAAAAATGACAAATTTCAAGATGGCAAATGTCAAAGATGTCGAATATGACAAATGTCACAATGCTAAATGTCAAAAATGAAATGTGTCACCATGAAAAATGTCAAAAATGACAAATTGCAAGATGGCAAATGTCAAAACTGACAAATGTCACAATGCTAAATGTCAAAAATGAAAAGTGTCACCATGAAAAATGTCAAAAATAACAAATTTCAAGATGGCAAATGTCAAAGATGTCAAATGACAAATGTCACAATGCTAAATGTAAAAAATGACAAATTTTAAAATGGCAAATGTAAAAGATGCCAAATGACAAATGTCACAATGCTAAATGTCAAAAATGAAAAGTGTCACCATGAAAAATGTCAAAAATAACAAATTTCAAGATGGCAAATGTCAAAGATGTCAAATGACAAATGTCACAATGCTAAATGTCAACAAAGAAAAGTGTCACCATGAAAAATGTCAAAAATGACAAATTTTAAGATGGCAAATGTCAAAACTGACAAATGTTACAATGCTAAATGTCAAAAATGATAAGTGTCACCATAAAATGTTAAAAATGACAAATTTCAAGATGGCAAATGTCCAAGATGTCAAATGACAAATGTCACAATGCTAAATGTCAAAAATGAAAAGTGTCACCATGAAAAATGTCAAAAATGACAAATTTCAAGATGGCAAATGTCAAAGATGTCAAATGACAAATGTCACAATGCTAAATGTCAAAAATGAAAAGTGTCAAAAATGACAAATTTCAAGATGGCAAATGTCTAAGATGTCAAATGACAAATGTCACAATGCTAAATGTCAAAAATGAAAAGTGTCATCATGAAAAATGTCAAAAATGACAAATTTCAAGATGGCAAATGTCAAAACTGACAAATGTCACAATGCTTAATGTCAAAAATGAAAAGTGTCACCATGAAAAATGTCAAAAATGACAAATTTCAAGATGGCAAATGTCCAAGATGTCAAATGACAAATGTCACAATGCTAAATGTCAAAAATGAAAAGTGTTACCATGAAAAATGTCAAAAATGACAAATTTCAAGATGGCAAATGTCAAAGATGTCAAATGTCACAATGCTTAATGTCAAAAATGAAAAGTGTCACCATGAAAAATGTCAATAATGACAAATTTCAAGATGGCAAATGTCAAAGATGTCAAATGACAAATGTCACAATGCTAAATGTCAAAAATGAAAAGTGTCACCATAAAAAATGTCAAAAATGACAAATTTCAAGATGGCAAATGTCAAAGATGTCGAATATGACAAATGTCACAATGCTAAATGTCAAAAATGAAATGTGTCACCATGAAAAATGTCAAAAATGACAAATTTTAAGATGGCAAATGTCAAAGATGTCAAATGACAAATGTCACAATGCTAAATGTCAAAAATGAAAAGTGTCACCATGAAAAATGTCAAAAATGACAAATTTCAAGATGGCAAATGTCAAAGATGTCAAATGACAAATATCACAATGCTAAATGTAAAAAATGACAAATTTCAAGATGGCAAATGTCAAAACTGACAAATGTCACAATGCTAAATGTCAAAAATGAAAAGTGTCACCATGAAAAATGTAAAAAATAACAAATTTCAAGATGGCAAATGTCAAAGATGTCAAATGACAAATGTCACAATGCTAAATGTAAAAAATGACAAATTTCAAGATGGCAAATGTAAAAGATGCCAAATGACAAATGTCACAATGCTAAATGTCAAAAATGAAAAGTGTCACCATAAAAAATGTCAAAAATGACAAATTTCAAGATGGCAAATGTCAAAGATGTCGAATATGACAAATGTCACAATGCTAAATGTCAAAAATGAAATGTGTCACCATGAAAAATGTCAAAAATGACAAATTTCAAGATGGCAAATGTCAAAGATGTCAAATGACAAATGTCACAATGCTAAATGTCAAAAATGAAAAGTGTCACCATGAAAAATGTCAAAAATGACAAATTTCAAGATGGCAAATGTCAAAGATGTCAAATGACAAATATCACAATGCTAAATGTAAAAAATGACAAATTTCAAGATGGCAAATGTCAAAACTGACAAATGTCACAATGCTAAATGTCAAAAATGAAAAGTGTCACCATGAAAAATGTAAAAAATAACAAATTTCAAGATGGCAAATGTCAAAGATGTCAAATGACAAATGTCACAATGCTAAATGTAAAAAATGACAAATTTCAAGATGGCAAATGTAAAAGATGCCAAATGACAAATGTCAAAAATGAAAAGTGTCACCATGAAAAATGTCAAAAATGACAAATTTCAAGATGGCAAATGTCAAAGATGTCAAATGACAAATGTCACAATGCTAAATTTCAAAAAAGAAAAGTGTCACCATGAAAAATGTCAAAAATGACAAATTTCAAGATGGCAAATGTCAAAGATGTCAAATGACAAATGTCACAATGCTAAATGTCAAAAATGAAAAGTGTCAAAAATGACAAATTTCAAGATGGCAAATGTCTAAGATGTCAAATGACAAATGTCACAATGCTAAATGTCAAAAATGAAAAGTGTCACCATGAAAAATGTCAAAAATGACAAAGTTCAAGATGGCAAATGTCAAAACTGACAAATGTCACAATGCTAAATGTCAAAAATGATAAGTGTCACCATGAAAAATGTCAAAAATGACAAATTTCAAGATGGCAAATGTCCAAGATGTCAAATGACAAATGTCACAATGCTAAATGTCAAAAATGAAAAGTGTCACCATGAAAAATGTCAAAAATGACAAATTTCAAGATGGCAAATGTCTAAGATGTCAAATGACAAATGTCACAATGCTAAATGTCAAAAATGAAAAGTGTCACCATGAAAAATGTCAAAAATGACAAATTTCAAGATGGCATATGTCAAAAATGTCAAATGACAAATGTCACAATGCTAAATAGCAAAAATGAAAAGTGTCACCACGAAAAATGTCAAAAATGACAAATTTGAAGATGGCAAATGTCAAAGATGTCAAATGACAAATGTCACAATGCTAAATGTCAAAAATAAAAAGTGTCACCATGAAAAATGTCAAAAATGACAAATATCAAGATGGCAAATGTCAAAGATGTCAAATGACAAATGTCACAATGCTAAATGTCAAAAATGAAAAGTGTCACCATGAAAAATGTCAAAAATGACAAATTTCAAGATGGCAAATGTCAAAACTGACAAATGTCACAATGCTAAATGTCCAAAATGAAAAGTGTCACCATAAAAAATGACAAAAATAACAAATTTCAAAATGGCAAATGTCAAAGATGTCAAATGACAAATGTCAAAAATGACAAATTTCAAGATGGCAAATGTCAGAGATGTCAAATGACAAATGTCACAATGCTAAATGTCAAAAATGAAAAGTGTCACCATGAAAAATGTCAAAAATGACAAATTTCAAGATGGCAAATGTCAAAGATGTCAAATGACAAATGTCACAATGCTAAATGTCAAAAATGAAAAGTGTCACCATAAAAAATGTCAAAAATAACAAATTTCAAGATGGCAAATGTCAAAGATGTCAAATGACAAATGTCACAATGCTAAATGTCAAAAATGAAAAGTGTCACCATGAAAAATGTCAAAAATGACAAATTTCAAGATGGCAAATGTCAAAGATGTCAAATGACAAATGTCACAATGCTAAATGTCAAAAATGAAAAGTGTCACCATGAAAAATGTCAAAAATAACAAATTTCAAGATGGCAAATGTCAAAGATGTCAAATGACGAATGTCACAATGCTAAATGTCAAAAATGAAAAGTGTCACCATAAAAAATGTCAAAAATGACAAATTTTAAGATGGCAAATGTCAAAACTGACAAATGTCACAATGCTTAATGTCAAAAATGATAAGTGTTACCATGAAAAATGTCAAAAATGACAAATTTCAAGATGGCAAATGTCCAAGATGTCAAATGACAAATGTCACAATGCTAAATGTCAAAAATGACAAATTTCAAGATGGCAAATGTCAAAGATGTCAAATGACAAATGTCACAATGCTAAATGTCAAAAATGAAAAGTGTCACCATGAAAAATGTCAAAAATGCCAAATTTCAAGATGGCAAATGTCAAAGATGTCAAATAACACATGTCACAATGCTAAATGTCAAAAATAAAAAGTGTCACCATAAAAAATGTCAAAAATAACAAATTTTAAGATGGCAAAGGTCAAAGATGTCAAATGACAAATGTCACAATGCTAAATGTCATAAATGAAAAGTGTCACCATGAAAAATCTCAAAAATGACAAATTTCACGATGGCAAATGTCAAAGATGTCAAATGACAAATGTCACAATGCTAAATGTCAAAAATGAAAAATGTCACCATGAAAAATGTCAAAAATGACAAATTTCAACATGGCAAATATCAAAGATGTCAAATGACAAATGTCACAATGCTAAATGTCAAAAATGACAAATTTCAAGATGGCAAATGTCAAAGATGTCAAATGACAAATGTCACAATGCTAAATGTCAAAAATGAAAAGTGTCACCATGACAAATGTCAAAAATGACAAATTTCAAGATGGCAAATGTCAAAGATGTCAAATGACAAATGTCACAATGCTAAATGTCAAAAATGAAAAGTGTCACCATGAAAAATGTCAAAAATAACAAATTTCAAGATGGCAAATGTCAAAGATGTCAAATGACAAATGTCACAATGCTAAATGTCAAAAATGAAAAGTGTCACCATGAAAAATGTCAAAAATGACAAATTTCAAGATGGCAAATGTCAAAGATGTCAAATGACAAATGTCACAATGCTAAATGTCAAAAATAAAAAGTGTCACCATGAAAAATGTCAAAAATGACAAATTTCAAGATGGCAAATGTCCAAGATGTCAAATGACAAATGTCACAATGCTAAATGTCAAAAATGAAAAGTGTCACCATGAAAAATGTCAAAAATGACAAATTTCAAGATGGCAAATGTCAAAGATGTCAAATAACAAATGTCACAATGCTAAATGTCAAAAATGAAAAGTGTCAAAAATGACAAATTTCAAGATGGCAAATGTCAAAGATGTCAAATGACAAATGTCACAATGCTAAATGTCAAAAATGAAAAGTGTCACCATGAAAAATGTCAAAAATGACAAATTTCAAGATGGCAAATGTCAAAACTGACAAATGTCACAATGCTAAATGTCAAAAATAAAAAGTGTCACCATGAAAAATGTCAAAAATAACAAATTTCAAGATGGTACATGTCAAAGATGTCTAATGACAAATGTCACAATGCTAAATGTAAAAAATGACAAATTTTAAGATGGCAAATGTAAAAGATGCCAAATGACAAATGTCACAATGCTAAATGTCAAAAATGAAAAGTGTCACCATGAAAAATGTCAAAAATGACAAATTTCAAGATGGCAAATGTCAAAGATGTCAAATGACAAATGTCACAATGCTAAATGACAAAAAAAGAAAAGTGTCACCATGAAAAATGTCAAAAATGACAAATTTCAAGATGGCAAATGTCAAAACTGACAAATGTCACAATGCTAAATGTCAAAAATGATAAGTGTCACCATGAAAAATGTCAAAAATGACAAATTTCAAGATGGCAAATGTCCAAGATGTCAAATGACAAATGTCACAATGCTAAATGTCAAAAATGAAAAGTGTCACCATAAAAAATGTCAAAAATGACAAATTTCAAGATGGCAAATGTCAAAGATGTCAAATGACAAATGTCACAATGCTAAATGTCAAAAATGAAAAGTGTCAAAAATGACAAATTTCAAGATGGCAAATGTCTAAGATGTCAAATGACAAATGTCACAATGCTAAATGTCAAAAATGAAAAGTGTCATCATGAAAAATGTCAAAAATGACAAATTTCAAGATGGCAAATGTCAAAACTGACAAATGTCACAATGCTAAATGTCAAAAATGAAAAGTGTCACCATGAAAAATGTCAAAAATGACAAATTTCAAGATGGCAAATGTCAAAGATGTCAAATGACAAATGTCACAATGCTAAATGTCAAAAATGAAAAGTGTCACCACGAAAAATGTCAAAAATGACAAATTTTAAGATGGCAAATGTCAAAGATGTCAAATGACAAATGTCACAATGCTAAATGTCAAAAATGAAAAGTGTCACCATGAAAAATGTCAAAAATGACAAATTTCAAAATGGCAAATGTCAAAGATGTCAAATGACAAATGTCACAATGCTAAATGTCAAAAATGAAAAGTGTGACCATGAAAAATGTCAAAAATGACAAATTTCAAGATGGAAAATGTCAAAGATGTCAAATGACAAATGTCACAATGCTAAATGTCAAAAATGAAAAGTGTCACCATGAAAAATGTCAAAAATGACAATTTTCAAGATGGCAAATGTCAAAGATGTCAAATAACAAATGTCACAATGCTAAATGTCAAAAATAAAAAGTGTCACCATAAAAAATGTCAAAAATAACAAATTTTAAGCTGGCAAATGTCAAAGATGTTAAATGACAAATGTCACAATGCTAAATGTCATAACTGAAAAGTGTCACCATGAAAAATGTCAAAAATGACAAATTTCACGATGGCAAATGTCAAAGATGTCAAATGACAAATGTCACAATGCTAAATGTCAAAAATGAAAAATGTCACCATGAAAAATGTCAAAAATGACAAATTTCAAGATGGCAAATATCAAAGATGTCAAATGACAAATGTCACAATGCTAAATGTCAAAAATGACAAATTTCAAGATGGCAAATGTCAAAGATGTCAAATGACAAATGTCACAATGCTAAATGTCAAAAATGAAAAGTGTCACCATGAAAAATGTCAAAAATGACAAATTTCAAAATGGCAAATGTCAAAGATGTCAAATGACAAATGTCACAATGCTAAATGTCAAAAATGAAAAGTGTCACCATGAAAAATGTCAAAAATAACAAATTTCAAGATGGCAAATGTCAAAGATGTCAAATGACAAATGTCACAATGCTAAATGTCAAAAATAAAAAGTGTCACCATGAAAAATGTCAAAAATGACAAATTTCAAGATGGCAAATGTCAAAGATGTCAAATGACAAATGTCACAATGCTAAATGTCAAAAATGAAAAGTGTCACCATGAAAAATGTCAAAAATGACAAATTTCAAGATGGCAAATGTCCAAGATGTCAAATGACAAATGTCACAATGCTAAATGTCAAAAATGAAAAGTGTCACCATGAAAAATGTCAAAAATGACAAATTTCAAGATGGAAAATGTCAAAGATGTCAAATGACAAATGTCACAATGCTAAATGTCAAAAATGAAAAGTGTCACCATGAAAAATGTCAAAAATGACAAATTTCAAGATGGCAAATGTCAAAGATGTCAAATGACAAATGTCACAATGCTAAATGTCAAAAATGAAAAATGTCAAAAATCACAAATTTCAAGATGGCAAATGTCCAAGATGTCAAATGACAAATGTCATAATGCTAAATGTCAAAAATGAAAAGTGTCACCATGAAAAATGTCAAAAATGACAAATTTCAAGATGGCAAATGTCAAAGATGTCAAATGACAAATGTCACAATGCTAAATGTCAAAAATGAAAAGTGTCAAAAATGACAAATTTCAAGATGGCAAATGTCTAAGATGTCAAATGACAAATGTCACAATGCTAAATGACAAAAAAGAAAAGAGTCACCGTGAAAAATGTCAAAAATGAAAAATTTCAAGATGGCAAAAGTCAAAGATGTCAAATGACAAATGTCACAATGCTAAATGTCAAAAATAAAAAGTGTCACCATGAAAAATGTCAAAAATGACAAATTTCAAGATGGCAAATGTCAAAGATGTCAAATGACAAATGTCACAATGCTAAATGTCAAAAATGAAAAGTGTCCCCATGAAAAATGTCAATAATGACAAATTTCAAGATGGCAAATATCAACGATGTCAAATGACAAATGTCACAATGCTAAATGTCAAAAATGAAAAGTGTCACCATGAAAAATGACAAATTTCAAGATGGCAAATGTCAAAGATGTCGAATATGACAAATGTCACAATGCTAAATGTCAAAAATGAAAAGTGTCACCATGAAAAATGTCGAAAATGACAAATTTCAAGATGGCAAATGTCAAAGATGTCAAATGACAAATGTCACAATGCTAAATGTCAAAAATAAAAAGTGTTACCATGAAAAATGTCAAAAATGACAAATTTCAAGATGGCAAATATCAAAGATGTCAAATGCCAAATGTCACAATGCTAAATGTCAAAAATGACAAATTTCAAGATGGCAAATGTCAAAGATGTCAAATGACAAATGTCACAATGCTAAATGTCAAAAATAAAAAGTGTCACCATGAAAAATGTCAAAAATGACAAATTTCAAGATGGCAAATGTCAAAGATGTCAAATGACAAATGTCACAATGCTAAATGTCAAAAATAAAAAGTGTCACCATGAAAAATGTCAAAAATGACAAATTTCAAGATGGCAAATGTCAAAGATGTCAAATGACAAATGTCACAATGCTAAATGTCAAAAATGAAAAGTGTCACCATGAAAAATGTCAAAAATAACAAATTTCAAGATGGCAAATGTCAAAGATGTCAAATGACAAATGTCACAATGCTAAATGTCAAAAATGAAAAGTGTCACCATAAAAAATGTCAAAAATGACAAATTTCAGGATGGCAAATGTCAAAACTGACAAATGTCACAATGCTTAATGTCAAAAATGATAAGTGTTACCATGAAAAATGTCAAAAATGACAAATTTCAAGATGGCAAATGTCCAAGATGTCAAATGACAAATGTCACAATGCTAAATGTCAAAAATGACAAATTTCAAGATGGCAAATGTCAAAGATGTCAAATGACAAATGTCACAATGCTAAATGTCAAAAATGAAAAGTGTCACCATGAAAAATGTCAAAAATGCCAAATTTCAAGATGGCAAATGTCAAAGATGTTAAATAACAAATGTCACAATGCTAAATGTCAAAAATAAAAAGTGTCACCATAAAAAATGTCAAAAATAACAAATTTTAAGATGGCAAATGTCAAAGATGTCAAATGACAAATGTCACAATGCTAAATGTCATAAATGAAAAGTGTTACCATGAAAAATGTCAAAAATGACAAATTTCACGATGGCAAATGTCAAAGATGTCAAATGACAAATGTCACAATGCTAAATGTCAAAAATGAAAAATGTCACCATGAAAAATGTCAAAAATGACAAATTTCAACATGGCAAATATCAAAGATGTCAAATGACAAATGTCACAATGCTAAATGTCAAAAATGACAAATTTCAAGATGGCAAATGTCAAAGATGTCAAATGACAAATGTCACAATGCTAAATGTCAAAAATGAAAAGTGTCACCATGAAAAATGTCAAAAATGACAAATTTCAAGATGGCAAATGTCAAAGATGTCAAATGACAAATGTCACAATGCTAAATGTCAAAAATGAAAAGTGTCACCATGAAAAATGTCAAAAATAACAAATTTCAAGATGGCAAATGTCAAAGATGTCAAATGACAAATGTCACAATGCTAAATGTCAAAAATGAAAAGTGTCACCATGAAAAATGTCAAAAATGACAAATTTCAAGATGGCAAATGTCAAAGATGTCAAATGACAAATGTCACAATGCTAAATGTCAAAAATGAAAAGTGTCACCATGAAAAATGTCAAAAATGACAAATTTCAAGATGGCAAATGTCCAAGATGTCAAATGACAAATGTCACAATGCTAAATGTCAAAAATGAAAAGTGTCACCATGAAAAATGTCAAAAATGACAAATTTCAAGATGGCAAATGTCAAAGATGTCAAATAACAAATGTCACAATGCTAAATGTCAAAAATGAAAAGTGTCAAAAATGACAAATTTCAAGATGGCAAATATCAAAGATGTCAAATGACAAATGTCACAATGCTAAATGTCAAAAATGAAAAGTGTCACCATGAAAAATGTCAAAAATGACAAATTGCAAGATGGCAAATGTCAAAACTGACAAATGTCACAATGCTAAATGTCAAAAATGAAAAGTGTCACCATGAAAAATGTCAAAAATAACAAATTTCAAGATGGCAAATGTCAAAGATGTCAAATGACAAATGTCACAATGCTAAATGTAAAAAATGACAAATTTTAAAATGGCAAATGTAAAAGATGCCAAATGACAAATGTCACAATGCTAAATGTCAAAAATGAAAAGTGTCACCATGAAAAATGTCAAAAATGACAAATTTCAAGATGGCAAATGTCAAAGATGTCAAATGACAAATGTCACAATGCTAAATGTCAAAAAAGAAAAGTGTCACCATGAAAAATGTCAAAAATGACAAATTTTAAGATGGCAAATGTCAAAACTGACAAATGTCACAATGCTAAATGTCAAAAATGATAAGTGTCACCATAAAATGTCAAAAATGACAAATTTCAAGATGGCAAATGTCCAAGATGTCAAATGACAAATGTCACAATGCTAAATGTCAAAAATGAAAAGTGTCACCATGAAAAATGTCAAAAATGACAAATTTCAAGATGGCAAATGTCAAAGATGTCAAATGACAAATGTCCCAATGCTAAATGTCAAAAATGAAAAGTGTCAAAAATGACAAATTTCAAGATGGCAAATGTCTAAGATGTCAAATGACAAATGTCACAATGCTAAATGTCAAAAATGAAAAGTGTCATCATGAAAAATGTCAAAAATGACAAATTTCAAGATGGCAAATGTCAAAACTGACAAATGTCACAATGCTAAATGTCAAAAATGAAAAGTGTCACCATAAAAAATGTCAAAAATGACAAATTTCAAGATGGCAAATGTCAAAGATGTCAAATGACAAATGTCACAATGCTAAATGTCAAAAATGAAAAGTGTCACCACGAAAAATGTCAAAAATGACAAATTTCAAGATGGCAAATGTCAAAGATGTCAAATGACAAATGTCACAATGCTAAATGTCAAAAATGAAAAGTGTCACCATGAAAAATGTGAAAAATGACAAATTTCAAGATGGCAAATGTCAAAGATGTCAAATGACAAATGTCACAATGCTAAATGTCAAAAATGAAAAGTGTCACCATGAAAAATGTCAAAAATGACAAATTTCAAGATGGAAAATGTCAAAGATGTCAAATGACAAATGTCACAATGCTAAATGTCAAAAATGAAAAGTGTCACCATGAAAAATGTCAAAAATGACAAATTTCAAGATGGCAAATGTCAAAGATGTCAAATGACAAATGTCACAATGCTAAATGTCAAAAATGAAAAATGTCAAAAATCACAAATTTCAAGATGGCAAATGTCCAAGATGTCAAATGACAAATGTCACAATGCTAAATGTCAAAAATGAAAAGTGTCACCATGAAAAATGTCAAAAATGACAAATTTCAAGATGGCAAATGTCAAAGATGTCAAATGTCAAATGTCACAATGCTAAATGTCAAAAATGAAAAGTGTCAAAAATAACAAATTTCAAGATGGCAAATGTCTAAGATGTCAAATGACAAATGTCACAATGCTAAATGACAAAAAAGAAAAGAGTCACCGTGAAAAATGTCAAAAATGAAAAATTTCAAGATGGCAAAAGTCAAAGATGTCAAATGACAAATGTCACAATGCTAAATGTCAAAAATAGAAAGTGTCACCATGAAAAATGTCAAAAATGACAAATTTCAAGATGGCAAATGTCAAAGATGTCAAATGACAAATGTCACAATGCTAAATGTCAAAAATGAAAAGTGTCCCCATGAAAAATGTCAATAATGACAAATTTCAAGATGGCAAATGTCAAAGATGTCAAATGACAAATTTCACAATGCTAAATGTCAAAAATGAAAAGTGTCACCATGAAAAATGTCAAAAATGACAAATTTCAAGATGGCAAATGTCAAAGATGTCGAATATGACAAATGTCACAATGCTAAATGTCAAAAATGAAAAGTGTCACCATGAAAAATGTCAAAAATGACAAATTTCAAGATGGCAAATGTCAAAGATGTCAAATGATAAATGTCACAATGCTAAATGTCAAAAATGAAAAGTGTCACCATGAAAAATGTCAAAAATGACAAATTTCAAGATGGCAAATATCAAAGATGTCAAATGCCAAATGTCACAATGCTAAATGTCAAAAATGACAAATTTCAAGATGGCAAATGTCAAAGATGTCAAATGACAAATGTCACAATGCTAAATGTCAAAAATAAAAAGTGTCACCATGAAAAATGTCAAAAATGACAAATTTCAAGATGGCAAATGTCAAAGATGTCAAATGACAAATTTCAAGATGGCAAATGTCAAAGATGTCAAATGACAAATGTCACAATGCTAAATGTCAAAAAGGAAAAGTGTCACCATGAAAAATGTCAAAAATGACCAATTTCAAGATGGCAAATGTCAAAGATGTCAAATGAGAAATGTCACAATGCTAAATGTCAAAAATGAAAAGTGTCAAAAATGACAAATTTCAAGATGGCAAATATCAAAGATGTCAAATGACAAATGTCACAATGCTAAATGTCAAAAATGAAAAGTGTCACCATGAAAAATGTAAAAAATGACAAATTGCAAGATGGCAAATGTCAAAACTGACAAATGTCACAATGCTAAATGTCAAAAATGAAAAGTGTCACCATGAAAAATGTCAAAAATAACAAATTTCAAGATGGCAAATGTCAAAGATGTCAAATGACAAATGTCACAATGCTAAATGTAAAAAATGACAAATTTTAAAATGGCAAATGTAAAAGATGCCAAATGACAAATGTCACAATGCTAAATGTCAAAAATGAAAAGTGTCACCATGAAAAATGTCAAAAATGACAAATTTCAAGATGGCAAATGTCAAAGATGTCAAATGACAAATGTCACAATGCTAAATGTCAAAAAAGAAAAGTGTCACCATGAAAAATGTCAAAAATGACAAATTTTAAGATGGCAAATGTCAAAACTGACAAATGTCACAATGCTAAATGTCAAAAATGATAAGTGTCACCATAAAATGTCAAAAATGACAAATTTCAAGATGGCAAATGTCCAAGATGTCAAATGACAAATGTCACAATGCTAAATGTCAAAAATGAAAAGTGTCACCATGAAAAATGTCAAAAATGACAAATTTCAAGATGGCAAATGTCAAAGATGTCAAATGACAAATGTCACAATGCTAAATGTCAAAAATTAAAAGTGTCAAAAATGACAAATTTCAAGATGGCAAATGTCTAAGATGTCAAATGACAAATGTCACAATGCTAAATGTCAAAAATGAAAAGTGTCATCATGAAAAATGTCAAAAATGACAAATTTCAAGATGGCAAATGTCAAAACTGACAAATGTCACAATGCTAAATGTCAAAAATGAAAAGTGTCACCATGAAAAATGTCAAAAATGACAAATTTCAAGATGGCAAATGTCAAAGATGTCAAATGACAAATGTCACAATGCTAAATGTCAAAAATGAAAAGTGTCACCACGAAAAATGTCAAAAATGACAAATTTCAAGATGCAAATGTCAAAGATGTCAAATGACAAATGTCACAATGCTAAATGTCAAAAATGAAAAGTGTCACCATGAAAAATGTGAAAAATGACAAATTTCAAGATGGCAAATGTCAAAGATGTCAAATGACAAATGTCACAATGCTAAATGTCAAAAATGAAAAGTGTCACCATGAAAAATGTCAAAAATGACAAATTTCAAGATGGAAAATGTCAAAGATGTCAAATGACAAATGTCACAATGCTAAATGTCAAAAATGAAAAGTGTCACCATGAAAAATGTCAAAAATGACAAATTTCAAGATGGCAAATGTCAAAGATGTCAAATGACAAATGTCACAATGCTAAATGTCAAAAATGAAAAATGTCAAAAATCACAAATTTCAAGATGGCAAATGTCCAAGATGTCAAATGACAAATGTCACAATGCTAAATGTCAAAAATGAAAAGTGTCACCATGAAAAATGTCAAAAATGACAAATTTCAAGATGGCAAATGTCAAAGATGTCAAATGACAAATGTCACAATGCTAAATGTCAAAAATGAAAAGTGTCAAAAATAACAAATTTCAAGATGGCAAATGTCTAAGATGTCAAATGACAAATGTCACAATGCTAAATGACAAAAAAGAAAAGAGTCACCGTGAAAAATGTCAAAAATGAAAAATTTTAAGATGGCAAAAGTCAAAGATGTCAAATGACAAATGTCACAATGCTAAATGTCAAAAATAGAAAGTGTCACCATGAAAAATGTCAAAAATGACAAATTTCAAGATGGCAAATGTCAAAGATGTCAAATGACAAATGTCACAATGCTAAATGTCAAAAATGAAAAGTGTCACCATGAAAAATGTCAAAAATGACAAATTTTAAGATGGCAAATGTCAAAACTGACAAATGTCACAATGCTAAATGTCAAAAATGATAAGTGTCACCATAAAATGTCAAAAATGACAAATTTCAAGATGGCAAATGTCCAAGATGTCAAATGACAAATGTCACAATGCTAAATGTCAAAAATGAAAAGTGTCACCATGAAAAATGTCAAAAATGACAAATTTCAAGATGGCAAATGTCAAAGATGTCAAATGACAAATGTCACAATGCTAAATGTCAAAAATTAAAAGTGTCAAAAATGACAAATTTCAAGATGGCAAATGTCTAAGATGTCAAATGACAAATGTCACAATGCTAAATGTCAAAAATGAAAAGTGTCATCATGAAAAATGTCAAAAATGACAAATTTCAAGATGGCAAATGTCAAAACTGACAAATGTCACAATGCTAAATGTCAAAAATGAAAAGTGTCACCATGAAAAATGTCAAAAATGACAAATTTCAAGATGGCAAATGTCAAAGATGTCAAATGACAAATGTCACAATGCTAAATGTCAAAAATGAAAAGTGTCACCACGAAAAATGTCAAAAATGACAAATTTCAAGATGCAAATGTCAAAGATGTCAAATGACAAATGTCACAATGCTAAATGTCAAAAATGAAAAGTGTCACCATGAAAAATGTGAAAAATGACAAATTTCAAGATGGCAAATGTCAAAGATGTCAAATGACAAATGTCACAATGCTAAATGTCAAAAATGAAAAGTGTCACCATGAAAAATGTCAAAAATGACAAATTTCAAGATGGAAAATGTCAAAGATGTCAAATGACAAATGTCACAATGCTAAATGTCAAAAATGAAAAGTGTCACCATGAAAAATGTCAAAAATGACAAATTTCAAGATGGCAAATGTCAAAGATGTCAAATGACAAATGTCACAATGCTAAATGTCAAAAATGAAAAATGTCAAAAATCACAAATTTCAAGATGGCAAATGTCCAAGATGTCAAATGACAAATGTCACAATGCTAAATGTCAAAAATGAAAAGTGTCACCATGAAAAATGTCAAAAATGACAAATTTCAAGATGGCAAATGTCAAAGATGTCAAATGACAAATGTCACAATGCTAAATGTCAAAAATGAAAAGTGTCAAAAATAACAAATTTCAAGATGGCAAATGTCTAAGATGTCAAATGACAAATGTCACAATGCTAAATGACAAAAAAGAAAAGAGTCACCGTGAAAAATGTCAAAAATGAAAAATTTTAAGATGGCAAAAGTCAAAGATGTCAAATGACAAATGTCACAATGCTAAATGTCAAAAATAGAAAGTGTCACCATGAAAAATGTCAAAAATGACAAATTTCAAGATGGCAAATGTCAAAGATGTCAAATGACAAATGTCACAATGCTAAATGTCAAAAATGAAAAGTGTCCCCATGAAAAATGTCAATAATGACAAATTTCAAGATGGCAAATGTCAAAGATGTCAAATGACAAATTTCACAATGCTAAATGTCAAAAATGAAAAGTGTCACCATGAAAAATGTCAAAAATGACAAATTTCAAGATGGCAAATGTCAAAGATGTCGAATATGACAAATGTCACAATGCTAAATGTCAAAAATGAAAAGTGTCACCATGAAAAATGTCAAAAATGACAAATTTCAAGATGGCAAATGTCAAAGATGTCAAATGATAAATGTCACAATGCTAAATGTCAAAAATGAAAAGTGTCACCATGAAAAATGTCAAAAATGACAAATTTCAAGATGGCAAATATCAAAGATGTCAAATGCCAAATGTCACAATGCTAAATGTCAAAAATGACAAATTTCAAGATGGCAAATGTCAAAGATGTCAAATGACAAATGTCACAATGCTAAATGTCAAAAATAAAAAGTGTCACCATGAAAAATGTCAAAAATGACAAATTTCAAGATGGCAAATGTCAAAGATGTCAAATGACAAATTTCAAGATGGCAAATGTCAAAGATGTCAAATGACAAATGTCACAATGCTAAATGTCAAAAAGGAAAAGTGTCACCATGAAAAATGTCAAAAATGACCAATTTCAAGATGGCAAATGTCAAAGATGTCAAATGAGAAATGTCACAATGCTAAATGTCAAAAATGAAAAGTGTCACCATGAAAAATGTCAAAAATAACAAATTTCAAGATGGCAAATGTCAAAGATGTCAAATGACAAATGTCACAATGCTAAATGTCAAAAATGAAAAGTGTCACGATGAAAAATGTCAAAAATGACAAATTTTAAGATGGCAAATGTCAAAGATGTCAAATGACAAATATCACAATGCTAAATGTCAAAAATGACAAATTTCAAGATGGCAAATGTCAAAGATGTCAAATGACAAATGTCACAAGGCTAAATGTCAAAAATAAAAAGTGTCAGCATGAAAAATGTCAAAAATAACAAATTTCAAGATGACAAATGTCAAAGATGTCAAATGACAAATGTCACAATGCTAAATGTCAAAAATGATAAATTTCAAGATGGCAAATGTCAAAACTGACAAATGTCACAATGCTAAATCTCAAAAATGAAAAGTGTCACCATGAAAAATATCAAAAATAACAAATTTCAAGATGGCAAATGTCAAAGATGTCAAATGACAAATGTCACAATGCTAAATGTCAAAAATGACAAATTTCAAGATGGCAAATGTCAAAGATGTCAAATGACAAATGTCACAATGCTAAATGTCAAAAATGAAAAGTGTCACCATGAAAAATGTCAAAAATGACAAATTTCAAGATGGCAAATGTCAAAGATGTCGAATATGACAAATGTCACAATGCTAAATGTCAAAAATGAAAAGTGTCACCATGAAAAATGTCAAAAATGACAAATTTCAAGATGGCAAATGTCAAAGATGTCAAATGACAAATGTCACAATGCTAAATGTCAAAAATGAAAAGTGTCACTATGAAAAATGTCAAAAATGACAAATTTCAAGATGGCAAATGTCAAAGATGTCGAATATGACAAATGTCACAATGCTAAATGTCAAAAATGAAAAGTGTCACCATGAAAAATGTCAAAAATGACAAATTTCAAGATGGCAAATGTCAAAGATGTCAAATGACAAATGTCACAATGCTAAATGTCAAAAATGAAAAGTGTCACCATGAAAAATGTCAAAAATGACAAATTTCAAGATGGCAAATATCAAAGATGTCAAATGCCAAATGTCACAATGCTAAATGTCAAAAATGACAAATTTCAAGATGGCAAATGTCAAAGATGTCAAATGACAAATGTCACAATGCTAAATGTCAAAAATAAAAAGTGTCACCATGAAAAATGTCAAAAATGACAAATTTCAAGATGGCAAATGTCAAAGATGTCAAATGACAAATGTCACAATGCTAAATGTCAAAAAGGAAAAGTGTCACCATGAAAAATGACAAAAATGACAAATTTCAAGATGGCAAATGTCAAAGATGTCAAATGAGAAATGTCACAATGCTAAATGTCAAAAATGAAAAGTGTCACCATGAAAAATGTCAAAAATAACAAATTTCAAGATGGCAAATGTCAAAGATGTCAAATGACAAATGTCACAATGCTAAATGTCAAAAATGAAAAGTGTCACCATGAAAAATGTCAAAAATGACAAATTTCAAGATGGCAAATGTCAAAGATGTCAAATGACAAATATCACAATGCTAAATGTCAAAAATGACAAATTTCAAGATGGCAAATGTCAAAGATGTCAAATGACAAATGTCACAAGGCTAAATGTCAAAAATAAAAAGTGTCACCATGAAAAATGTCAAAAATGACAAATTTCAAGATGACAAATGTCAAAGATGTCAAATGACAAATGTCACAATGCTTAATGTCAAAAATGACAAATTTCAAGATGGCAAATGTCAAAACTGACAAATGTCACAATGCTAAATGTCAAAAATGAAAAGTGTCACCATGAAAAATATCAAAAATAACAAATTTCAAGATGGCAAATGTCAAAGATGTCAAATGACAAATGTCACAATGCTAAATGTCAAAAATGACAAATTTCAAGATGGCAAATGTCAAAGATGTCAAATGACAAATGTCACAATGCTAAATGTCAAAAATGAAAAGTGTCACCATGAAAAATGTCAAAAATGACAAATTTCAAGATGGCAAATGTGAAAGATGTCAAATGACAAATGTCACAATGCTAAATGTCAAAAATAAAAAGTGTCACTATGAAAAATGTCAAAAATGACAAATTTCAAGATGGCAAATGTCCAAGATGTCAAATGACAAATGTCACAATGCTAAATGTCAAAAATGAAAAGTGTCACTATGAAAAATGTCAAAAATGACAAATTTCAAGATGGCAAATGTCAAAGATGTCAAATGACAAATGTCACAATGCTAAATGTCAAAAATGAAAAGTGTCAAAAATGACAAATTTCAAGATGGCAAATGTCTAAGATGTCAAATGACAAATGTCACAATGCTAAATGTCAAAAATGAAAAGTGTCACCGTGAAAAATGTCAAAAATGAAAAATTTCGAGATGGCAAAAGTCAAAGATGTCAAATGACAAATGTCACAATGCTAAATGTCAAAAATAAAAAGTGTCACCATGAAAAATGTCAAAAATGACAAATTTCAAGATGGCAAATGTCAAAGATGTCAAATGACAAATGTCACAATGCTAAATGTCAAAAATAAAAAGTGTCCCCATGAAAAATGTCAATAATGACAAATTTTAAGATGGCAAATGTCAAAGATGTCAAATGACAAATGTCACAATGCTAAATGTCAAAAATGAAAAGTGTCACCATGTAAAATGTCAAAAATGACAAATTTCAAGATGGCAAATGTCAAAGATGTCAAAGATGTCGAATATGACAAATGTCACAATGCTAAATGTCAAAAATGAAAAGTGTCACCATGAAAAATGTCAAAAATGACAAATTTTAAGATGGCAAATGTCAAAGATGTCAAATGACAAATGTCACAATGCTAAATGTCAAAAATGAAAAGTGTCACCATGAAAAATGTCAAAAATGACAAATTTCAAGATGGCAAATGTCAAAGATGTCAAATGACAAATGTCACAATGCTAAATGTCAAAAATGACAAATTTCAAGATGGCAAATGTCAAAGATGTCAAATGACAAATGTCACAATGCGAAATGTCAAAAATGAAAAGTGTCACCATAAAAAATGTCAAAAATGACAAATTTCAAGATGGCAAATGTCAAAGATGTCAAATGACAAATGTCACAATGCTAAATGTCAAAAATGGAAAGTGTCACCATGAAAAATGTCAAAAATAACAAATTTCAAGATGGCAAATGTCAAAGATGTCAAATGACAAATGTCACAATGCTAAATGTCAAAAATGAAAAGTGTCACCATGAAAAATGTCAAAAATGACAAATTTCAAGATGGCAAATGTCAAAGATGTCAAAGTAATTACGTTAGATTTCATTTCTAGCTTAAATATAATAGTTTAATTCTTATTATAAATTATTATTATTATTATTATAATTATAAAATGGAATGTTTGGTTTGTAAGACCAAATCAGATGTACCAACACTTTCATGCGATAGCTGCCATAGATTCACTCACCGTGATTGTTCTGGCTTAAATGCCAGTGAGTTAAAAGTAATGGATCTAAAAGGAAAAAGATTGTTGAAATTTTATTGTGAAGATTGTGAAAAAGGAATTAAATTAATTCCTCAGCTTATAGTTAAAATTGACAAGTTAGATGCTGAACTTCAAGACATTAAAAATACTAAGGCTCCTTCTGAAGCATTGACCAATACTACTAATATAACATCAACATTTGTGAATGAAAAGGAAGAGTGGATATCAGAAATGATGGACAGACAAAATCGCCAAAAAAATATTATAGTCTTACATGTTAATGAGTCTAAAAAGAAATCTCAGACT